>CM024755.1:13518139-14170281 GCA_014218235.1 Colocasia esculenta | reverse complement strand
ACCTAAAAAGGGGTTTCCCAACCAAAAACGGAGGGAAGGGGTGGTCATAGCACTTGGCCACCCCTCTTCTCAAATCCGCAACCGGTACGAGACTCACCTTTTTGATCGTCTTTCTTCATTTCTGAGCATTTACCACGCTTTCCTTAGACTAATAGAGTGTCTTTTTGTGGCAGGAACGATACGTAGAAGACTGCGGAGCTCTTCTTCTTTGGCCGCCCGAAGGAGGAGAAGTTGTAGCCCCGTCTCTGCCCGCTGCGCAAGTTTGTTGTACCGGCGCCTTCCTGATCGCGACACAGAGGTCGTCACCTTCTTCTTCAGTGGATGGAGACTTGGGTTCTTCGTCTTCCTGCTCCTCAGCCGGCCAAGGGGCAAGAGCCTCACCTTGCTCTGTCCTTTAAACACCTGCCAAAGTGATTTAAACAAACCAAACACCCATTAGAACTCGTGTGTAGAAGATCTATTCAATGAAAAGCATGAAATCATGAACTATCATGGAGAGGGAACTCACGAGATTGGGGCTTTTAACCCCTGTGGGTGTTAAGAATAGGTGTGTGTGTCGTGATCTAATGCTAAACTAGAAAGAAAAACGAAGCTATGCATGCATGAAATCAAAGAAATAAAGAGAAGAAGGGAGGAAGAATTGTGTAGCCGATGGGAAAACGCCCTGGAGGGCTCTTGCTGATCGTCTGGAGGGAAAACTCTCTTCGTGGAAGATGGAGCTCTCTTGCTCAGCAAACCATAGAATCCAGCCTTTTTCGAAAAGATGCAGAGACGAGGTACTTATGGGTGATTATTCCCAACTCGGGTTTGAGAGGAATAATGGGCAAGAGTCCGACTCTGGGCAAGTATGGCTGTGTAAGGGCTATTGGAACTCGGAAAGGAACATGTTAGGAAGGTCTGCTCCGAATTTGAGAGGATTTGGACTTGATTTGGTCTTTCAAAACATGCAATTGCCATCAATAGCATGGGTCCAAATTGACTTCGGATTGAGTTTCCTGTTTAAGGCCCTGAACGCGACGGCCTTGGTGTCGCCTTCTGAACGCGACAGCTCGATACGTCGCTTTCTTCATATGGAAGGCTGACTTGAGTCATTTTGCGATTTTCTGAGGATTTAAAATGTGGAATTATGAACGCGACATAGGAGCTGTCGTCTTCAGGAAGGCGACCTAGGGCCTGTCGCCTTCTGGTCTTTTCTGCATTTCGGCACATAAAGTGTCCAATCAGCCATGCACAGCCTTCGAGATGAAATATCAGACTTATACTCAGAGAGCTTTTAGTGAAAGAGATTGATTTGACCAGGAAGAGCCCTCCAGGGCGATGAACTAATGGGAATGATGTCGTGATCGGAGAAAGCCAGCTTGACAATGATGAGCCAACGTGGGGCGTCAATGATTTGACAAGGGATTTTGCTCGACTTATAGGCCAGAAATGGGTGTCTACAATAGGTTGTCGTCTGTTTAATCTTAGCGTCAGTCGATCGTGTTGTTTATCTGTTTCTGATGAACTGTGCGTCAACTTGATTGCCGTTTAGTTCCACAGAAGCATGCTTTTTTTTGCTGTTTTGTTGTGATTTTTATTTCTGTCTGCTTCCTGATTTCTTCTAACGGTCCTCAGTCACTGGGGGGTCCTTCTTCTCACCTGTTCTAGCCTCCCCTCACTTACTAGGATCACCCTTCTTCGGTTTACAACCTTTTGCTCAGGGATTCCCTCTCGAGTAAATCGGGTTGGTTCCGAAGAAAACTCTGTAAGTCCCTAAATTCCGTGGATTCCCTCACGGTACAGGGCAGGAGGACCTTCACCCTTCCAGTCTAGTTTTCCTACTCACCTGGGTTTGAGTCAGATTTGAGAGAACCGGCCCTTGCAAGTCTAATTAACACATAACTTTGATCTTTAAATTTTGGGTACGTTGTTTGATAACATTGTTTGTAGAAACTCACATTTCTCCTAAAATAGTGTAATTACTTCAACTTAACCATTTTAAAATCAAGTTCATTGAATATGGCGGATAATCTGGTTTTTGAGTATGAAGATAATGTTAATGAGTTTGTCGGGATGGTTGACACCACCAACCAGCCCGAAGAGTCAGTCCACTCATCTTCTTCCTCTCAAGCTGACTTTGAGGGGAGTGTGAGTTTAAGAGTCAATCCCACCTATGCTCAAAACACTCAAGAAGACCATGAATTCTCCAAACTCCTCTCCCGATACTCGCCCGAGGACATCATTTCGATGCTCTCTAAGCATACTGTCCGGGCGGCAGCCTCTCCCTCCTCTCCATCCCCTTCACCTTTCCAGGCTTCTTCATCTAGACCCGTTCCTAGGCCTAGAACCCCTTCACGGGTTCCCATTTCCCCCGTCCCCCTTTCCACTCCAATTCCCTCCACTCCTCTACCTACTCCTATTCCAACTCCTGCCTTCCCCTATCCACCTCATGCTCAGCCTGCCCCCCCCCCCACTCAATCCGAATCTGTCTCCCGTTCCGAGATGGAGAGGCTAATTAGGAAGCTTTTGGCTGAATCTTTGTCCCTTTCAAAGCCTCATTCCCTCCAGAACTATTGCAAGCTTCCCAATGCCTACTTTCCTCTGGGTTTCAAGGCCCCGAAGTACCGCAAGTATGATGGGACCTCTGATCCTCAATTCCATCTTGCCGGATTTACCATGGATTCCCATCGATGGCTGTACGATCGGGTTCTTTTAGTTCACCTCTTCCAACAATCGTTAGAAGGGGAAGCTTTGAGGTGGTTCACCTCCTTGCCTGCATCGGACCTCATTAATTTTGACATCGTCTCCGAGCGATTCATCTCGCACTTCTCGTATATGGCCACCCAAGTCCCTACACTTCCTGACTTGGTGGCGGAAAAGATGAAGCCGGACGAAGACTTTGTCACATTTGCCAACCGATGGAGATCCATGGCATCAAGGGCAGACATACCCATCCCAGAGTCCCAGGCCATAACTATGTTGGTTACCAACACCACCCCTGTGCTCCGCTCTATCTTATTGCTGAGTGAGTTCCCCTCATTCGCACATCTCTACAACCGAGCCAGGGTGGTTCAGAACCAAATTAAGGACTCTTCTCTGCCACACTTTTTTGAAGGGAAGCCCAAGGGACGCAAGGCTCCCGCGGCACCTACCACCGAGGGGGTGACCGTCAATGAGTCCGTGAATGCTTGCAGTCAGCCATTGAGGCCTCCAAACAAGCCTTCCAATCCTCCATCTAATCTTTCCAACCCTCACCAGTTCCCATCACACCCCTCCAAGCCTTACTCGGCAGTTCCCCCTCCTGCTGGCTACACCCGGCCTAGCGCTAAGAGGTCTCATTACCCTCCTCTACCTGATACCCTTGAGGACGTATTCTTCACCCTTATGTCCTGCGATGCTATCCAACTCCCCACAAAGGGAGAACATCAATCGAGGGTGGACACCTCCAAATACTGTCCTTACCATAGGGCCCATGGTCATCAGCTCCACAACTGCTTCACCTTCCGTGACTGGGTGTATGACATGAACGACCAGGAAGGATTAATTGGGAGGACGTCAAGGTAGCCATAGCAAAGTCTAGGTATACCAAGAAAGAGTTAGGTATCTTCCAAAAACCCCCTCCCAACTACCAAAGCAACAATCCCTCCTCCTCTAAGTCCCAAAAAAAACGTCCACACCATGACGCATTCAAAACCCCAGGTTGTGAGGAGAGAACAAAAGTGGGGGGTAGAAGGCTTTGAAGAATGGTACTGTGTCCTTCCATAGGGTCTGAAGAACCCTCAGCCACTGTAGACGCCATTTTAGAGGAACGGCCTTTAGTCCTCATCCGACCAACCCGTCAAGAGGCCTACCCTCCTACCTTCCCTATCCACGAGCTGTCTGCCCCTGAGACCAGACCTCTCCAGCTAATCCTCCCCAAGTCTCAAGAAGATGTTCATGTCACACTTAGGAACCGGATCGTTCCTCCACCCCCGCGGCCTTCCCAAGATGAGGAGGACAGTGGACCTCCACCACCTACCGGCACCGAATATGATATTTTGCAAGATCTAGATAAGACTCCCACGAGGGTGTCTATCTTAGAATTGATTCAGAAATCGCCATCTCATCAGTCAACCCTCCTCCAATTTCCTCTCAGAAAATCATGGTCAATGATGACCTTCTCCCCACTGGGGTTAATAATGCCATCCTCTCCCTCACCCAAGGACCTTCAATCTCCTTCTCGGACAAGATCTTGCTACCCCCGAATGACGTTCGCTCCCTCTCTGTCTTACCATTAACCTCAATGGGGTTGCGGTAGACTCCACTCTCATCGACACTGGGGCATCCATCAATGTATGTCCGATGAAAACCCTCAAGAAAATTGGGTTTAGGGGAAGATAATCTGGAGAAAATCTGCTCCACAATTGCTGCCTATGACAACTCCAAGGGGTTTGCCAAGGGTAAGATTGCTCTTCAGCTTGAGATCGGACCTGTCACTATGTCTTCCGAGTTTCTAGTCCTTGATTCGATCCAGCCTATAAGGCCATTCTCGGCCGTCCCCTGGTTAGAACAAACCTTAGGGGTCCCTTCCACTGCCCATCAGTGTTTCAAGTTTCCTTTTAATGGGCGGGTCATCAAAATCAAGAGCATTCCTACCTTGGAAACTGTGACGGAACGCCTCGGCCAAGCCCGTTAAACCAATAATGTACTTGATCCGAGTCCGCCTCCCGTGAACGGGCCGAAGCCTCGCAAGGGATACCAAACCACAGTCCGTGTAAATACAAAGGAACACACCACATTTATATATATATATATATATATCACAAGTTACATAGCCATATTTCCACAAAACTGAAAAGAAGTACAAGAGCCTGGGGCATACCCCGAGGTACAACTGAAGAAAATAAACAACTAACTATACTACACTGCTTGGAGCTGCTACTACACAGCTGGAGGTACCGACCCTGCACCGCTACGGCGCGGCTCTGAACTGGACGACGGTCGTGAAACGTCCTCCTCGCTCTCACCTGTGGGGGTAGGGGTGAGCCTCGCTAGTCACTGGCTCAGTAGGGAACTCCCCCAAAATCGAGCAAACCAAAAACCACAGGTACAAAAGCAATAAACAGTACCAAAAATTTATAGAACAGCTAAGCAGGATATAAAAGTTGTAAAAGTACTCACCGTCTGCCGACTATGAAAAACAACTATAATAATTAAACGGCAAACCAGTATAGGTGTACAAGCTAAAGTAGAGACAGCCAAACACGAGCCACATGAACTGGTTCGCGACACCGAAACTGACTCGGACAAGCTAACACAGGTCTACCTCTCAGTCTCGCAGCCACGGACGAAAGGTCCAGCTACCGCTCCACGTGAAAAAGTCAAGTCAAACTGTGGAGACCAACCAACACCACCACCTGTGGACCACACGATCACAGGCCCATGCCTGGCACCTCTAGAGATCCTGCCCGGAACTCTCTAGATGAGGCACTAGAAAAGGACTAGCTGGGTCCAGTACGTCTACTGGTGTCCATACCCCCAACTACGAGCGCGCTACAAGTGACTAAAGACAAACACAAGTGTCACTGTCCCACTGTCGTCTTCCCTCAGCCGGACGTACAACTCAAACATAGGAGTGAGGGTGTCCAGGTCAGACGACACAGACCTCGACGGTACAACACAAGTACAGGGACAAAGCCTCGAGCTAACAGCCTGGCTCACAAAGAACCTGGGGCACCAAACTGGAGAGTAACCACGGTAGGCGTCGTACTACTCGCCACGTACACAAAACCACGTGCACGTCACACACAAACCACGTGAAACCTCGCGGTAAACCTCAAATAACAACGGTCACCACACGTGAACCCAACTGGACTGTGTGAACAACAACACAACTCGAAAGTGAGTAACTAACTGCATAGCCCATATGCTAAACAAAGAAACCATGTGCACTCAGTGCACCACAGGTGCCAACGCACCATTCATTATCGATAAATACCAAACAGTTATTTCTGTTTATACACAAGTTAGCGGCCACATCGACTGCCGCTTACAGGAAGTTGACGGCAATGGATCTGGCCGTCTATATCCTGGCTGATGAGCTTGGCGACAAACGATGTTGACGCCAAGATCTTCAGCCTTTATTCCTGCAGAAACCCTAAACCGATCCTATATGCATTCCTGATCCTGAAATCATCAAGAAAATATGAGGAAACACTTCCTCTGACATGCATGAATCCCAAACAACCCAAAACAGCATGATTTATTTGCTAAATTACTCAAACCACCCATATACCCCACATGGATACCATGAACCGAAATCATCATTGTCATGCAGATTCATGTTTTCTAATTACATTATTACGACCTATAGGAATTACCAGAGTCATTCCCTACCTCAACACACGCTTAAACCTCCCAAATTCTCCCAATCCACGCCGAACCCTCCACGAGCTCCCACGAGAATCATGCCTCGCACTGGCGTTTCCTCGCGCGATTCGTCACCACCACACGTTCCACGATCCTTTAATTATTCTTTTACAACAATTGAAAGCATTGGGGAAACAAGAGGCATGAAATCCAGGCAAGGGAGACGGGAATTCAGCTGAGGGAACTGCTCTCGGGTAGACTATATTCTGTAGGTCACACAGGTTGGCGTCAACCCTAGTGTCGCTTAGGGAACCGCCAGCTGTAAACGTCCACAAAGATTGCCGCCAAGTTCATGCAGTCAACGGCAACTTACCTGGACGCCAACAAGTCAACGGCCACCCCTGGCCGCCAACTCCAACTCAACTGCAGCAGGTCCTATTTCATTTCAGGACCAAACCTGCTCCTCACCTGAACAAACCACACATCCAAACCACACATTCCACACAACCAACTCACACTGGCCTCACAACGGCCATCACAACCATTACACACATGATCCGCAAGGATCCGAAAAGCACGCGACGTTACAGAAACTCTCAACTCCATCACATCAGAGCAGATGCCACATGTTTTCGTTCCGGATAAGGGGAAAAGCATGTCATGTCAATCTTTGATTTCCCCTTGCCCTGTGATCTCGGCCAACCTCCCCAGTCAGCTGAAGAATCCATGACCCATGTCCCCAAGGGAAAGGTTGGGAGGTAATGGCTAGGATCGGCTATATACATGGCCGAGGGTTGGGTAGGAACCAGCAGGGTCCTGTCCACCACACCCAAGTCAAGAGGCCGCTAGATAGGGCTGGTCTAGGTTTTCACCCGGACCCCATTCATCCATACCCATTTATTCCCTATCAACCTCTTACCTGGACCCTGAAGGAACATTTCGTTCAGGGGCCCCTCCAACCGGGAACTCGGGAACCTGTGATAGAGGAGTTGTCTGACTCGGAGAGCGAGGAAGAAGAGGACGCTCAATTAGAGGAAGTCTCCAAAGATTTCGGCCTTCTCTCACTCTTCGGTTCTGACTCTCCACCTTCTCCCCTCTTCACAACCTCTCCAACTGTGTGCCCGGCACCTGACTCACCTCCACCCCAACTTCTTCTTTTTCCTTCTTTCTCCACCCGTTCTTTCTCCATCCCTCGCTGGCCAGTTGAGGCTGCCTTAAGTCAGCAACTTATGGTTCTAGGCCTGATTCAAAAAAAAATGCCAATTTTGAAAATTGGAAATGCGAGGTCTCCATCGAGCACCCTTCCGCTTTGGAGTCTCTTCCGCTCGGCAGGGGCCGACGCTCTCCAGCTTAGACTCCTTTCCTCGCCCCTCTAGGGGCACTTCCCCTGTATATAGTTTTGTACATAGCAGTCATGTACATAGTGGTCTAGATTTTGGTTTAGAGTCGGGTCTAGTGCCTAGTCTAGGGTCCGGTCTAGGATTAGAAGAGTCTAAATCCTCTCAGCCATGTGTGCGCAAGGACAAGGGTAGGCAAGTTCCTGCCCATTATGTCATGGCTTTGGCTAAGAGGTGTGCCAAGTTAATTCAAGTCCCAGAGTTTCTTGAGGAGCCTGCCCTTGTTGAATGATTTTGAAGAAGGCGACTCTGTAGATGACGGTTTAGGAGTTTATCTGCTAGATTTTGATGAGAATGGTGAGCTGGGAGATCCTGGGTCGAAGAAGAGAAGAGGACCAGTGAGCTCCTATGTGGATGGCACAAAGAGGTTCGACGAGCCAACCATGGCTGCAGACGAGCCCACTAAAGAGGTCAACCTTGGCACTGAAGAATCCCCGAAGGTAGTTTTGATTAGTTCCAACTTGAGTGTTGAAGAAGAAGAAGCTCTTGTAGCTATTCTCAAAGAATTCTCTGATGGTTTTGCTTGGTCCTACGAGGACATGCCAGTACTTGACACCTCTTTGGTCGAGCACCGGTTGGTCCTAAAAGCCGACTCCAAAGCCGTCAAACAAAAGCTGAGAAGGCTACATCCCATGCTTGCACTCAAGATCAAAGAGAAGGTTGACAAGTTGCATAAAGCCAAATTCATTAGGGTTGTGCTATATCCGCAATGGGTAGCTAATATTGTCCCTGTGATGAAGAAGGACGGTAAGGTTAGATTCTGTATAGATTTCCGTGACCTTAATCATGCTTGTCCAAAGGACGATTTCCCTCTCCCACACATAGATGTCCTAGTAGACAACACTGCCGGCTTTGAGATGTTATCTTTCATGGATGGTTTCTCTGGGTATAACCAGATCCGTCTGGCGGAGGAAGACCAAGAGAAAACTTCTTTCACAACGCCCTGGGGGACCTAATGTTATGTCGTCATGCCCTTCGGATTGAAGAATGCGGGAGCAACCTATCAAAGGGCAATGATGGCGATTTTTCATGACATGATGCATGTGCACATGGAGGTCTATGTAGATGATGTCTTGGTTAAATCAAAGACTCGGCATGGCCATGCTGAGGTCCTCCGGGTAGTTCTCCAGTGGTCTAGAGAACACAAAATCTTAAGATGAACCCCAAAAAGTGTGTCTTTGGTGTCTCCTCGGGGAAATGCCGGGGGGTTTCATAGTAAGCAAGCGGGGGAATTGAGATTGATCCCAATAAGGCCAAAGCAATAATCGACATGCCTCCTCCTAGGAATATCAGAGAAGTTAGAGGGCTGATTGGTAGACTTTAGTTTATTAGGAGATTCATCTCCCAGCATTCAATCCGTTGTAAGCCCTTCTATGAGATGCTTAAAGGAGAGGCTAAGTTTGATTGGAATGAGAAATGTCAAAAGGCCTTTGATGAGTTGAAGAGTTATTTGTTCAATCCCCCTGTTCTCTCTCCTCCGGTCCCGGGTCGGCCTTTACTGCTCTATGTGTCAACCACTGAAGATTCAACTGGAGCAGTTTTACCCCAATATGACGACGAGAAGAAGGAGAGAGCGGTGTGTAACGCCCTAGAAATTCAAAGTGTTAAGAAAATAGAAATAATATGGTTATTATACATTAGACTTGGTATTAAATTAAGATAATTGATATTTAGGTATGATTAAGGGTAACGAACGTTACCCCATTGTCGTACATAGAGGTGCGCGCTTCCACAGGGCAACACCGGAAAACGACAACGAAATAAAAATTCGAGAACATCATAATTTCCAGAAAAATGTGGAGAAGTCAGAAATGTAATTAGTTTAATTTTTCGACGTACGAATTTCAAGGTACAGTCGACGCGATTATTTTTCGGGTGATTTTTCACCTAGTGTAAAATAAAATATAAAAATTAAATAAAAATCACCATAATTAGCAAAACCATTAAATTAGCTTATGGTTTAAATTTCACGACAAATGGACACTGTTTGGATAGATTTGCATAAGGATTAAATGACCAGCTGATTTATGGGTGAATTACGGAAGGGATTTTGTGGGATTTTTACTATGCCTACGTGGAAGGCTTAAGGGAGGCCAGCACACCTATAAGAGAAGGTAACATGTTAGTTACCATGTGTAACTTGCAGGGAACGCATGAACTAGGTGTCTGTGGGAGGTAAAAGGGGTTTTTACTCCCAACACCTGTTAACGTACGTGGCATTATGCATAGAAACGGAATTGGGCTATAAAACTCACTGTGGAACCAGCTTGTAAACTTTCCCAACGCAAATCTCTATTCGTTCTCCTGGTTCTTGTACCCCTTCTGCTCTTGTTTTCCTGCTTCTTGCCGCTGGAACTGTTGCTGGAGGAGCTACTGGTGCTGCTCTTCTGGTAGGGTAGGATTCAACTTCTTTCCATTCTCTTCCTATCTCTTCTCTTTTCTAAATCCTTGACCCCCACCTTTGTTTAAAAGGTCATGATCACCTGCTTACTTGCTATAGACTGTGAATTCTCTTTTGAAAAACCATGAACCCATCCCTTAGTCTTGTTTTAGTTGTGTGGTTGTAGGATTTTCCTTCTACTCTTGTTCTCTTCTTCATTTCAATGTAGTTCAAGTAGTTTGAAGGGATCCTTTACCAAGAATTTGTTGATTTCTAGTTTTGAAATTAGTCTCATGGTAAGAATTAGCTTCTCATCATTTATGATTTAGTGTTTGGCCATGGGAGACAATACAATTCTTTCTTCCATCATAACTTGTGCAACTCCGAAATCATGTTAACCATTTATGTGAATCACATTCCATGTCCATTCTTTTGTTTTCTTGTCATGTTAGCTTCATGTTTGAGACTAAGATCATACTTGGATAAAGTCTTAATCATGTTAGGAATGATAGAAAAGTTTGGTAGTACAATTTCTAGTTGGATTTAATCAATTTTTGGAAGCCTACATAACACCTGTCGACAGCTCTGCATTCACCTGACGACAGGGCCCTTTGTCCAGAGCCCAGAAAATGTAACCAGGCATGGTTGTCGACAACCACCCCTCTGGTTGTCGACAACCATTGTCAGGCTGAGACTGAGAAAGCTTTGGTTGTCGACAACCACCTCTTTGGTTGTTGACAGCCCACTGTCAGACTGAGAAACCAGCCTCTGGGAAGCCTTGGTTGTCAACACCCCCCCTCTGGTTGTCAACAACCACTGTCAGTTTCAGATTTTTTTTTGGCACCTACCATGAACCATTTCTTGACTCGAACTATACCCAATTGTTCTAACCAAATGCCTACTCTTTCTTAGATGTTTCTACAACCTAAACCTCTACTAAAACTCATCAAGTTTCTTTTCTCTTTGTCATGAATCATCTCCAAAATTTCTGAACATAATTGACCTTGTGAGACCATCACTTCTTGTAATCAGTGAAGGAACAGAGTTCCTTAGTTTTTGAGTGTGAACCTTGAGTGAATCCTGTATGTCCTTGATCCATTACAAGGATGAATGTGCTATGATGACAAATTGTGAGTCTTGGACTCATTTAAGAATTATGCCGGGCAAATAAGGGTTGGTTCAGTCCTGGGGAGAGCACCCGAATTCGTTAGCGGCCGCGCGGGAACGATAAGGACAAGTGGATGTTGGCATACATCATTTCGTGCTTGATTAGTCATCATGTCATACATGTGTGTGTGAATATGTATCTGAACCAGAACTTAAGTGTTATCTTGAATGTGTGATTATGCTTCTACATTTCCATTGTTCTACATATGTTAATCAGTGGACACATTCGTCCCTCCATTTAATACTCAATGTTAGCAATATTCAGATTCTTGTCCTGTGATTATATACTTGAGTCCTTTTTGTTTAAAGGAATTGAATTCTACTGGGCTAGTTAGCTCATTCTTCCTACCTTTTTCAGGTTGTCCAGATGAGAATGAAATCTAAGGGGGGATGTGTGTGCTGAGGGGACTGCCCGTCATCCTGCGAGTCATCAACTTTTATTTCTTTTAGAGTAGTTGGAATGTAATATTGCTACAGTTTTCTTTTGTATATTCCTCATTTAGACTGAAATGAGGAGTGTTATGTAATAAGCTTCCGCTAAACAAGTGTTTGCATTTATGTTAATACTCGTGTTCATCATCTGTCATGTTCAATAAATGGAATTTTATTAGGACGTGACACGGTGTATTATTTATCCAAGTTGTTCAATGAAGCAGAAAAGAAGTACACCGCTATGGAAAGAACATGTGCGGCCGTCGTCTGGGTTGCCCAGAAGTTAAAGCATTATTTCCTGGCTCATGAAGTGAAACTTCTGGCAAGTATGGACCCAATTCGGTATTTGCTTAAGCAGCCTGTCCTGACTGATCGGTTGATGAGGTGGCAGAGTTTCCTCAATCAATTTGATATCACCTACGTCAACCAAAAGTCGATCAAGGGGCACGCTATTGCTGAGCATTTGGCCCACCACCCCTTACCTTCATGCTCTCCCGTTGATGAAAGCTTTCCCGATGAATAGTTAGAAGCCATTATCGATGGTGAACCTTCGTGGGTACTTTACTTTGATGGGGCCCTCAATTCTAAAGGGTGTGGAATAGGGGCAGTCCTCCTCTCACTGGAAGGGGTAGTCATTCCGCACGCCTACCAGTTAACCTTCCGAGCCACGAACAATGTGGCCGAGTATAAGGCGCTCTTAGTTGGGCTGAAAATGGCATTATTGCTCGGAGTCAAGGAGTTAAGGATAATTGGTGATTCGCAGTTGATACTCCAACAATCTCTTAGCAAGTATCAGACCCGAGACCCCAAGTTGAAACCATACCAAGAGTTGGTAGGAAGTTTAGGAAGCTCACCCAGGGCTCAGAATATCCTAGCAGATTTACTCGCTTCCTTAGCTTCTTCCATTCCCATCCCTTTGGGAAGATCTTCTGAAACCGTCTCAATCCAAAGGTTGAGAGTCCCTTCCCATGTAGATCCTTGGTTTTCTCAACTCACGTCTCCTTCTCCATCCCTTCGGGTCCATGCGCTCTCGAAAGAGCAAGAAATCGACCTCGAAGATGGCCATCCTTGGTATTTTGACATTGAGAACTTTCTCAAAGATGGATCCTTCCCCGATTATGCCACCTCTGTTGATAGACAGGCCATTCGTCGCGTCTCGGAGCGTCACAAGATCATAGGTGGCATTATGTACAAAAAGTCTCTCAGTGGGGTCTACCTCCGTTGTCTTGATGAAATCGAATCTCAAGATGTTGTTGAAGCCGCTCACTCTAGTGAATGTGGTGGCCATGTTAATGGTAGAGCAATTGCCCAAAAGTTGCTAAGACACTATTATTGGCCTACCATGGAAGAAGACTGTCGTCATTTTGTCCGTCACTGTGCTAAATGTCAATTGCACGGTGACAAAATTCATGCTCCTTCCTCTTCTCTTCACCCTCTCATCGCTCAATGGCCTTTCGCCATGTGGGCATTCGACATGGTCGGTCCTCTCGCGGACAGAACCGGAGAAATCCGTAAGAAGTCCTTCATCCTGACCACCACGGAATACTTCACAAAGTGGGCTGAAGCAGAAGCATTCATAGAGGTCAAAGCTTCAACAATGGTCAAATTCATCAAGTGCAACATCCTTGCAAGGTTCGGCGTGCCTCGGGACATCGTCACCGACAATGGACCTCAATTCACTTCACAGGAGCTTCGCGACATGTGTGGTAAATATGGCATCAACTTGCATCATTCATCCCCATATTATCCACAAGGTAATAGACAAGCGGAAGCTACTAATAAAACTCTCATCAAAATCATAAAGAAAACATGCAAATCTCACAACAATGTTGACTGGCCAGACCGCCTGGTTGAAGCTCTTTGGGCTTATCGCACCTCAGTCCGGACTCCTACGGGGCAAACTCCCTATGCTTTGACATATGGATTAGATGCGATACTCCCATATGAGGTTTTCGTCCCTTCACTTAGAGTTCAATTGGATTCCGAACTTGACCCCGATCAACGTCGAGAGGCCTTGTTGGCACAACTTGAACTGTTAGATGAAAGGCGAATGATAGCGGCTGATCATGCCAAGTCTACCGTTAGAGAATTGCACGTTTTTACACTAAAAGAGTTCTTGAGAGAAAATTCGAAGTGGGTGAGATGGTTCTAAAGCGTAAAATCATAAAGGCACCAGGTCCCAGGAGTAAATTGCAAGAAAATTGGGAAGGTTCGTTCGTTGTCAAGGAAGTATATTCAGGGAACGCTTATAGGTTGGTAGATGCCGAAGGAGTGGAGTTGTCATATCCGTGGAACGCAGTCTACCTTAAGAAATTCTATCCTTAGTCAGTCAGTCCGTCAAGTCGGTTATTCATCACTTTTTAACAGCGTGGGTTTAAGTCTCTACTTTTCCACTTGGTCATTAGTGAGGCAGGGTTTATTCACACCACACGATGTTAAGATATTGCCCTCTAGTTGGAAAATAACAAGTACACTCGGATAGTCTAATCTGGTCAATATGTTTCCCCTATTCTTCTCCCACTCGGTCGCGTCTGGAAGCGGAGCAAACTACGAGTAGGGGACCATCCACTCCCATCTAAAAGACAAGGTTACCATAAACAGGGAAATCAAGAAAAGCAAGGGGCAGAATGCTAAATCAAGCCTAAAGGGAAAAGAAAAGCCAAAAAAGGTCAAAAAAGGGTAGCAAAAGTACGTACCAGGAAAAGGCTGACCAAATCAAGGAGGTAGCAAAAAGTACTTGCCTCCACCCCTGAAATCAAATAAGAAGAAAAATTCCCCTGCAAATAATTGTTGACCAAGTCTTTAGTATGAGGTGTTGGTTTGGAAACAAAAGTAGTCTGAACCAAATCCTTGCATGGCTTCCTACTTATTTCTTCCAAATTCCTCCCTCTAGGGGCAAATTTGACTGTATAAGACCTTCCGTGGTGGAAAATATCCAGAAGGCTAGGGGCAATTTCCAACATCAAGGAATTCATGCACGATCCTCCTTATTCATGACCTCTGTGGTCAAGTAGATCACACAGACCCTATGCTTTGACATGTGATGAATATGTATTTTAGAGTCAAAAAAATAACAACAAAAATTAGAAAATTCAAAATCCAAAAAACTAGTAGTAGCATGCATATACACTAACATTCTTTTTTTTTTCAAATCAAAAACAACAAAAAAATGCATGTGCATATTTCCCTTCGGTTATTTTTCTTGTGTTTTATCCTTGATTAGACATTAGCCCCTTGACCAGATCTCAAGAAAGGTACATCGCTTAGGCAAGGGGCTAAAGACAGATCTACACTAACTTTTTTCTTTAAGTGTTGTGGATGTAGGAACCAAAGTACACAAAGCAAACCATTCAAGTGCACAAATGACAAAAGTCCACACAAAAAAATCCACTATAAAAGTCAAAGTTCTGCACATATCATGACAAGGGCATACCCCTGGTGGTACAAATCACTCCTCTCTCCTCTCTCCCTCACTAGGCCTCTGCCTACGCAAGCTACTCACCTCCTCCTCCTCCCTCTCCCGACGCCGGTCTGGGAGAGGAGGCCTCGACGCTGTCGATGCCTCGGGACGCTGCAGCCCTCCTCGTGCAACGGATGGGTCCCCTAGCGACACAATGTCATCAAGAGAGGCAAACGCAGACGCCGTCCTCCCCGGTGCCTCCTGCTGGGCCACCCGCTGCTGCTCCCGGTGCTTCCTCAGCACCCGATCCTTCAAGATCTCGTAGTTCTTTGCAATGTCGGTTCGGGCTCGGTCTACCTCCCTCTCTCGGTCCCTCGCCTCTCTCTCTCGCTCCTGCGCCTCAAGCAGGCGCCCCTCCACTCTTGATAGCTCCAGCCGCAGACTCTCCATCTGCATCTAGAGGGTCGCCACTCCTCCTCTCTGCCGCTGCATATCAAGGGGCAAACAAGTCAGAACATTCACATCACATGCAGAAGGGTATGAGTTCAATATCTTACCTCTGCCTCTAACTCTCGGGTCTGCGTCTCTAGCTCCCGGACCCTCGCATGTGCTCGGTCCAGGGCCTCCTGCAGGACAACCGCCAGGTCCCCTCTCGCCGGCTGTGCAGACGAGCTCGCCCCTGTGTCCCGGCTTGCCCGCACCCGCGCTAGCTCCTCCTTCTACATTCACAAATCTTGGTCAATGGTCAAAATCCGATTCAATTCAAGATATGATCAGGATTGAGATGTTCCTTACCAGTGTCCTAACCTCGACGCGGAGCCTCTCAAGCTCGAACTCTTGCTCCGCCAGTCGTCCCTCCAGGAGGCGTACGGCCTGCGACTCCGGCATCTGCCGTTCACACTTCAAGGTTAGAATCAAATTAAGGCAAGTAACAAAGGCTTAGAGATAGAATTCACTTACCGCTCGCCGGTCGAGCCGGAGTCGTCCGACGTAGCGTCTCCTGTAATCCTCCAGGTAGGCTGAGCTGTCCTGGAGGTCTGCCTGTCTGAGGATCTGCTCACCGCCCTCGCGCCAGTAAGTGACGGTGGTCCCGTGCTCTGCTCCCCAGTCCCGGTCCTCGGCGAAGAACTGTCGGCGCGAGTGACCCTCCCTACCCAGTGAGGGTACCTCAATGGCTGGCTGGTGCCAGCCCAGCGTCCTCACAACCAACTCCATGTACAGGACCTCGCAAGTCCCCAGGCACAGCAAGAGGAGGTGGCAGTCAAACAAAGGTCGACCTGCTGCCACCGCTGGGTGGGCGGCATCCACCTCCCCCGCGTATGGGGTCCACACCACCTGCAAGCAGAGAACACTGATCAGTCACATCGCAAGTGGAAATTGAAAGCAATTGGAAAGAAGGAGAACTAGTTGAAATTCATACCTGGTCGTGAGGGTAGTGGTCCAGCGCCGCCCGCACGTCCTCGGCTCGCTGGTCAGCTACCCGCAGGTCCGGCGCTACCTCCCATCGGGCCATGAGGGGCACCAAGGCCTGGCTCCCCTCTCTCTGTACCCTGCGTCCCATGGGGAAGCGGGTGTACCCCCAGATCTGCGAGGCAACAACAAAAAGAAAGTCAGTCAGGCAATTTAATCGATTTGAAGTTCGATGATGAGCATTAAAGAAAAGGCTTACCTGCAGAAAGGGGGTGAAACCCCTGGTGCTCTGAGAGCGCCACGAACTACTAGGAAGAAGGGAGAACATATGCCCTAGCATCGCGGCACCCTATGCATATCGTCCTGCCTGCGCCAAGTCCCTCAGTAGCAGCACGAACTTGCAGTTCATCTGAGATGACTGCGTTGCGAACAAAAGGCGCCCAAAGAGGTATGCGACGAAAATCCTGATAGACCTCTCCTCACTCCTGTCACCAAGGTCAAGGGCTCCCCGCACTCCAGTGTAAAACTCCTCCAGTGTCTCCAGGGGCCCTCTCCTCCTACCTCTCAACCCTACCGCCTCAGACAGCGATCCGAGCAAGATGCTCCGGATCGGCCTCCTCCTCCCGGCCACAAACTCTGGCCCCAACAACTCCACGATGTCATCATAATAGTCGCTCCGCTCCTGTCCTACTACCGGCTCTCCCTGAACCGATAGCCCTGTCAGATACGCCACGTCCTCCAACGTGGGTATCATGTGACCCCAAGGCATGATGAATGCCTTGCAATCCTCCTCCCATCGCTCCCTCAGGGCCTCTAAGTACGGCACGTCCACGTGGAATGGACGTACCGACAAGAGGTGCCCGAACCCCATCCTGGCGATCCGGGTCTACTTGGCCTCTGGCAGCGCCCTGTACCAAGCCCAGCACAGGTCCCATGTGACCCTACTCCTCATTCGGCCCTTACCCTGCAAAAAGGACAGAAACATAAGCGTCGGCATCGATTGCCGTTAACCACAAATTGGCGGCAAAGGTGTAGCCGTTTACTCAAAGCCAGCGTCCAGGGGGTGGCTGTCTAGTTCCTCTGTCGGCGTCCAACACCTTGCCGTTAAGTTCACTTAGACGACAAGGGGATGGACGTTGATAGGAACTCAATGTCCACCGATGTGGACGTCAAGTTCCTATCAAACCCGACAGAGTCTCCTCTATTTACCCCTCTTTCCACTCATTACAAACACACAATCCTCACAGGTTTTTAGGGTCATGAGGCCTACCTTGGGCCGTCGGGGTGCCTCCGCCTCCGTCTCGTCTCCTCCTTCGTCATCTCCGGTGTTTTCCCCCTCCGGTCCATTGTCTCCATCAGCGGCGGCCACCGCCGGTACGGCCTCTTCTTCCTCCGTCGTGTCCATCTCCGCCGTCATCACCTCCTCCTCTTCCCCCAGTTGACGGCGGGTCCGGAGGACAGTCCGCTTCCCTCTCGTCTTCATCGGAGCGGCTCTCAAGGGTTGAGGAAAGGCAAGAAAAGCAAGAGGTTTGGGAGATTAGAGAGATGTGTGAGAGAAAGAGTGTAGGAAGGATGGAGAGAAGAGAGAAAGGGGCTCTCTCCGCCGCTCGGGAAGAAGCAAATGGCGTCGGAGAGGCGTCGGTTTGAGTAAAAGTTATTTTTAAAATTTGATGTCAAGGTCTGGTCGTCCTAACTTTTTCTGACGCCAAGCTTGTGGCCGTTGACGTACTATAAACGTCCAGGGTATGGACGCCAATGGCTCATCAGTGTCAGACCTCGAAGTTCGGTCAACGGCCAGGTATGGACGCCAAGTTTGAATTAAACGGCTCTCGATGTGGACGTCGATACCCCTCTCTGCTTGTTGGCGACCAGAAGGTGGACGTCTACCAGTAGTGGACGGCCATCGATGTGGACGCCAACACTTCCGCACTTAGTCCTCACAGCACACTCCATTCAACACATTTGAAGCCCATTCACCCCATTTCAATGCACACATTCAAGCAATTCAAGCCATTCAACACAATGCAAATCACTTTTATTCATCTAACCTTGTGTTACACTTATTTGAAATCAGAAAATACGTCACTTTGCCCTGCGGGCCATATAAAAATCACAAGAAATGGGACGTATAGTGTCATTGAATTCGTACTTTCAGATGTCTTCATGTTTCTCTTGTACCGCCAATCCTATATTCATGCTCACTGTGTATCTTGCCCAAGTCTTTCGTGCTTTCTTCATTAGCTTCTCATTCCTTCCGGTAACTATCATATCAATGCAGTTGGATGAAGTAGGAATTCCTCGTGGAATCCCAAGCTGACAATGGCACCGGTGTGGCTGGTATACCACCATCTGATCAGCCCCGATCAACCACAAATCTCTGTCCTCCCTGGTTCGAGCTCTGAATTCAATAGTCCTCATGAAGAGTGGCCTCACAATGAAATCCTCCATCATCAGATAAGCCAAATAATCTCTCCAAGCATCTCTTCTCTTCAAGTGTGCTGTCACACACTTGATCTCATCCTCTGGCTCATACCACGCCTTGCTGCAGTGCACCAAACTTCGAAGGAAGATTCTGGAGGGGGTAGGTTGCTTGTCAGCAAAATCAAACTTTAAATGAGGCTCCATCCATACCTGAAGCAGGAACAAGCTCCCGCATGTGCGTCCGCCTAGGCTCATTGTGGTGAGCGAATTATACAGGTGTGCCAGCACTGCAGGGGCAAGAGATTGCTCGTGCCACAGCAGAGACAAGATCCCCACATGCTCATAAAGGAGAAAGTCACCACTCATAGGGAACAGGAAAACTCCAGCTAGGCAGAGTGTCAGTCCTCGAGTCGCCCTCTCTCCGCCAATCTCCCTCGCATGCTGGATCAGCCACCAGGCCAGTCGGTCTAGGAAGATCCCATGTTTGTTCGTCATCCTCAGTACCTCTTTCTTGTCTCGTACGATGTCCGCAAGAATCTCTTCCCACGGGAGGAGAGGAGTCGCCGTATTGTACTCCAAACACCGTCCCCACCCCAAAAACAGCTCCACTTCTTCTAGCAGCATGCTCGCCTCGAACGCCTGGAACACAAAAGTGTGCGTGTGTGGATGCCACCGCTCCACCAACGCACCCAGAGCATCGAACCCCCACCACATCTCCTTCATGTTTTTTGCCAGCACCACCATGAAGCTCAGATTCCACATTCCGATGAAGCCTCGCATGTCCAGCGTGATGGCGTTCATCAGGTTCACGAGCCAGGAGAAGGCCCGTACCTGGCCTTGGCTTGGGAACGTGGGCACCTCCTGCATGAAGGGTGCTGTAAGAAAGGAGTTTGGGGCATTTTTTAGCCTAGGCTGAAGCAGAATTGAGCATCACTTACCTCCCCATTGGCTAGTCTGGTGCTCAGATGGCCCAGAACCTCGCTCAGGATCCCCGGGTTCATGCTTGTAGACTGTCTGGTCGATAAGGAGACCATTTTGCTGCTTCAGGTTCTTCCAAAGTCTCTGGTTCGCAGCAGGAACAGAGAGGGACGGAGGTAGAAGATGGAAGAGTCCCTATGAACTCCTACCACCTATATTTTTGGCCTGATCTGTTGGCCAATAGACGTCCATATCGGTTGACGCCAGTGCACAGTAGACGACACTATCTGTTCTCGTTAAAAGTTTGTTGGCGGCAATCAGGGTGGACGTTTATCCCCCTGGAAATTGTCAAAATTCTATTATTCATATGGCCATTATATTTTATCTTGTGCTTCAAGTTGTTTTGTAGATATCCAAGCACAAGTTGCACTTCAAAGTTTGGAACGCTCATGCGACCTTGAGCGTTGCAGGTATGTCTAACGTAGGACTCCACCAGAGGCAAATAATTTGGCGACCGTGAACCCTGAGTTCCCCTTTACCAAAAACCGTGATGGGTTTGCGATCTCTCAGTTATTCGTATGGCCTTTAGAATTTTCCTCTGGTTCTAACTTGCATTTTTAGATAGGCAACCCACACCAGCATACATTTAGGTCTTCACTGCTAACATTTTCTCAC
Source organism: Colocasia esculenta (assembly GCA_014218235.1). Classification (NCBI taxonomy): domain Eukaryota; kingdom Viridiplantae; phylum Streptophyta; class Magnoliopsida; order Alismatales; family Araceae; genus Colocasia; species Colocasia esculenta. The sequence continues at coordinate 14,149,754 of CM024755.1, read as the reverse complement.
TGACTCCAAAAAAAAAATGGTGATTTTCCTCGATCATTTGATTGCTCCATGGCTCTCCGAGCTCAAGTAGCCTACCAGGTCAGCATCTTTCTTGAACGTCCAAGCTTGATATCGGGTCTTTGTCGCCCATTTTCCAAGTTGTCCCACCGTGACTTTCACAAATAGTTAACCAGCCTTGTTGAGGTCATTTGAACCTTCGCCAGTCGCGAGCTTAATTTTGGACTTCAGGCTTTCCGAACATTGATTCCAGTTAGAATCTTTTGATAATCTTTTGAGAGATCAACCAACTCCTTATCTCCACGACCTCCTAAATTCGGGACAGACGTCCTGATTAGGCGAGCGAGCCCACGAGCTCCGGTTATGAGACTCTCCTGATTCAACCGTCATATTACAACTCCTTTGACTCAGACACACTGGAAACTAGTCAAAGTCCGACACGGCCATGCCAGGGACCCTACCGTTGGGTTGCAGTTGTAGTTACACGGGTAGATCACTCTTCTTCTTACCCACATTTTTCTCTCAGAGGATCCGTCACTTGCTTCTAGCCTAACTCATTCGTTTGGCTCGCTAGAATTCCTATCCTCGGAGATGGCCCTCCATTAAATCTCCGCGTCCTTTGTTTACCGAGACACCAACCTTTCAGTCCGCTCTGCTCCCTTGCAAGACCGGATGTCTCGGAGGGGCATTTGTAGATGCGAGATTTGACCCATCCTCGCGTGGCTCTTTGGCCCAATAAAGCCCATTTGACCGTTTGTTGACCTTCCTCGGATGCCATGTAGACGGCAGCATCGACTGCCGCCGACTACATGTTGACGGCAACCACCCTAGATGTTGACCCCGATTGGCGTCCACATCTCTGGACGTCTGCATGGTGTTGGCGGTAGGATCGGTTGATGTCAACTTGATTTACTTGGTCTGCGCAACTACCCCGAGAATCTAGCCCACTTGCGCCATTCTCTCGCCCATACACCGCATGGGGCCGTTCCCAACTGGCATATGGGCCACCTTGGCACTCCGACTACAAGAACATGCGCATTTAGAGACCGACATATTGGTCTCTATTCGGTCCCTAATCGGTCACTAAAACGCTCAGGGACCGAATAGTGACCGAATTCATCGGTGATGAATTTCTAGTCACAAATCTGTGACCGACCGAATTCGGTCCCTATTTTAGGGACCGAATAGAGACAGAATCAGTTCGGTCACTATTAGGGACCGAACTATTTAGTCCCTATTCGGTCCCTAAAATAGGGACCGAACTGATTCGGTCCCAGTTCGGTCCCTATTTTTCATTTCGGTCCCTAAATAGGGACTGAATTGATTCGGTCCCTATTCGGTCCCTAAAATAGGGACCGAATAGTGACTGAATAGTCAGTCACTATTTAGGGACCGAATAGTGACTAATTATAATCAGTCACTAATCGGTCTCTATTTTTTAAATATTTTTTTTAAATATATACATTTTTAGGAAAATATCCTACGTAAAATAAATAACAATATCCTCAACAATAGTAATTATCCACATGGAAAATGTCTACAACACAACAATAATAAAAATATCCACAACAATAATAAAATTATCCACAACATCACAATAATAAAATTGTCCACAACAATAATAAATGTCCACAAGATAAAAATAATCAAAATGTCTACAACACAACAATAATAAAAAAATCCACAACACAACAATAATAAACTGTCCACAACATCAACAATAATAAAAATATCCACAACACAACAATAATAAAATGTCCACAACATCAGAATAATAAAATGTCCACAATAATAATAAAAATATCCACAACATCACAATAATAAAATGCCAACAACAATAATAAAAATGTCTACAACAATAATAATAATGAAATGAAAATCATGAATCCTCGTCCTCATCTCCTCCCACTCCACCCGATGAAGGAACCTACAATACATATATAACAATAATAAGTTAAAATTAAATACTATTATAAGTAATAACTTATTTTAGAAGCATAAATTAAATACTATTATAAGTAATAAATTATTTAATTTCATAGATTTTTATTCACTCACTTTCGGTCAATATTTTGATCGCACTATATATTTTTGTCACACAAATCGGGAGTCCGAATTGAACTCCGTCAGTTACCACAAATCACACTCATCGCCCCGACCGTGCTGGAACAAACCGAAGGCCAATCGGATGAGTATTTCCAATTTTGGACCCACAAATCTAAGTTTTTCATTTCTTAACTAAACTAACTTGTTTATAGTGACTTTGAGCGTCGAGCTCAAACCGGGAGTCCGAATTGAACTCCGTTAGTTTCCACAAGTCACATTCATCGCCCCGACCGTGCTGGAACAAACCGGAGGCCAATCGGATGAGTATTTCTAATATTGAACTTCCAAACCTAAGTTTTTCATTTTTCATCTAAACTAACTTGCTTAATGTAAGTTTGAGGCGTCAAGCTAAAACCGGGAGTCAGAATTGAACTCCGTCAGTTGGTATCATGATATTACCAACGTCTGACAACATCGAATATATACTTTTGGAGATGGGAAGCAAAGGTGCATCTAGATTGGATAGATAATCAAACTGCATGAAAAGTGGTGACATCATAATGCGCATATAAGGAAAACTTCCTACCACAAGTGGAGAGCTAGGCCGCTTCGTCGGTTCTTATCGCCAAAAAATTGAACATATTGATCAACCATGTGTAGCAAATATGTCACTGTAAGGATGTTAGACATGTATTGTCAAGTAAATGGTAAAATCAGAAATAAGAAAAGTCAAGTAAACAAATTTATACAGGTGAGTTCTCAGGAAGTGAGAATTTCTCATGTATTGAACAATTAGATATTGAGTTTCAAATACTCACATGTACACTATCTGAAACCAAATATCTAGAAATTTTTAACATGTACTTTAGGTGCAATGCCACACCAGACCATTCACACTCCCATGGGCACAAGTACTTTTGGGTGCTCCTCCCAAGACCAGGTCAGGGCCCTTTTATTGGCTCATTCTAGCATTGTAAATTCATGAGAGATCTAGAGATCCCAAGTTCTAGACATTACAAGTGAATTTTCAAGAACATGAGACAAGCAAATCGAGTTAGAACTGATACATGAATACATTATAAATCACTTTTTAGAAGGAGTAGCTTAATAATTATTTCAAGTAAATCTTGAATTAATTTGTATATCATAGTTCATGAAAAAGTTATTTCAAGAAAGAATTCTAATTAACTGGGTGTGTCGACTAGCTGCAACATGGGTGTGTCGACCTAACTCACTGGAAACATGCAGGAGTTAGGTTGACTTGAATACAGGGTGTGTCAACCTGAATAGAAGAGAGTGTTGACACTCTGAAGGATAGTGTCAACTCTCTGCAAGGTAGAGGTCGATATATAATATGAAGGGATAGGTCGACACTATAAGGGATAAATAGGTCAACGTACACTATTGAATAGATAGTGTTGACACTACTGGATAGATAGTGTTGACACTACTGAACAGATAGCTAGGTCAACACTAGTGGACAGTTAGTGTTGACACTACTGGACAGATATGTCAACACTATTGGATAGATAGTGTTGACACTACTAGACAGATAGGTCAACACTATTGGACAGATAGTGTTGACACTGCTGGACAGATAGTGTTGACACTACCACTGTTTCCAGAACACAGTTAGAAGAAAAGAAGAAGAAGAAGAAGAAGAATCATTCACAAGAACACTTGCCTAAGACATGAGTATTAGCTAAGACACGTACACAAGAGACCAAAAAGTATACCTAATGATCTTTATGACATGCAAATCAAGGGGTAAATATGATAGATACTCATATTCAAGATCCTAACCAAAGATGGAGACAAGAAGGAAAGGAGATACATAAATCCTACATGATGATCACGCAATTCTAGAAATCATATAGTAGCCTTTAAAAATGAAACTTCAGATGGAACATTTGTTTTTGATTTATATTAACTGAAGTTCTTGACTTATAAACTAGATTAAGGATCAAGAAAAAAAATTATTATCTTAAAGGTAATGTGAAGGTACCTACCTTACACCTTATTTCCTTCTTCTTTATTTCCAGAAAATCAAGTTAACCCTTTTTCCTTCTGCGAAAAACTCCTCCCTTCCTGGCGTTTCTTCCTCTCCCAATGCTTCCACCGCCAACCCCTTTATATGTACTCTTATATATGTATATATATATATGCTTGCACATGCATATAAGCTCTTCCACACTCTCCCACGTAGCTATCTATCTTCCTTCTAACACCTCACACACTCCCATGTGACACTAACAAGCACAAACTTACACGTATATATATATATATATATATATATATATATATATATATATATATATATATATATATATATATATATATATATATATGCATGCAGGAAGTTTATCCCATTCTTTGACATTATTTTATCATTTCTTTTAATACACACACATATATATATTTATACTAATAATATATATACTTTTACACATACCTACCACAACCTACACATGTTCACATTTAGATGCAGGCTAAATATTAAGTAAACAAGTTACGTAACTAGATCACTATTCATTTACGTCTCTTTGGAACCTTAATTTAATATGTAAATGACAACCAAATAAAATAAAATTTCAACCACTGTCTAATTACAACGTGGTAAGTTCATGGTAATTTTGGTCCTAAAGTATTGAGACCGAAAATTTCGGTCACTATTCAATCACAAAATAGAGACCGCTTTAGAGACCGAAAATTTCGGTCACTAAATGGTGATTGAATTTTGACCGAATTTGACTCGGTCCCAAAATAGTGACCGAATAGGGACCGAATATATTCGGTCCCAAAATATGGAGACCGATTATTTTCGGTCCCTATTCGGTCCCACTATAGTGACCGAATAGGGACCGAATTTAATCGGTCTCTATAGTTTGAGACCAAAATTTTTAGTCCCTATTCGGTCACTATTTTGGGACCAAATAGGGACCGAAAATAATCGGTCTCAATATTTTGGGACCAAATATATTCGGTCCCTATTCGGTCACTATTTTGGGACCGAATAGGGACTGAATTTTTCGGTCTCAAATTATAGAGACCAATTAAGTTCGGTCCCTATTCGGTTACTATTGTGGGACCGAATAGGGACCGAAATTTTCGATCCCTATTCAGTTACAATTTTGGGACCGAATAGGGACCGAAAATTTCGGTCCCTATAGTTTGAGACCGAAAATTTCGGTCTCTAAATCGGTCTCTATATGCGCTTTTTCTTGTAGTGTCCCTTGACCCAGTAAAAATCCTATTTGGCCTCTCCCCATTAGTTGGAGCCTTTATGCATGGATTGCCAAGTGTGTGAAGTGTGTTTCTTCACACTGAGCATCCAAGGCACCCTAGGTCCGACCCCACTGCCTATTTAACTCCCTCTCTGGCCTTCTAAGTAGAGGGGGAGAGGCTGGACGTCCACATGCTGCTACCTAGAGAGAAGAGAGAGAAATTTGCACCCAAGCTTCCACCACTCATTCTCTTCTTCCTCTCACTCTTTGGGACATTCAGGAGGTTTCTTCCCGAGCTGGAGGAGTCCTGCAAGGAGCCACAATGACAGCAAACGAGGATCTACACCTCCCTCCCTCTCTCTTTCCTTACTCTTTCTTTAGTTACTTGCATGTTGCACACACCCTCCTATAAACTCTAGGCACGTAGGTCACTCTCTTACACACCTAAAAAGGGGTTTCCCAACCAAAAACGGAGGGAAGAAGGGTGGTCATAGCACTTGGCCACCCCTCTTCTCAAATCCGCAACCGGTACGGGACTCACCTTTTGGACCGTCTTTCTTCATTTCTGAGCATTTACCACACTTTCCTTAGACTAATAGAGTGTCTTTTTGTGGCAGGAACGATACGCAGAAGACTGCGGAGCTCTTCTTCTTTGGCCGTCCGAAGGAGGAGAAGTTGAAGCCCCGTCTCTGCCCGCTGCGCGAGTTTGCTGTACCGACGCGATTACATCATTCCTTGGGCACAGGTAAGGCCCTGGCGATCACAAACTTCCTTCTTTTTTGTTGGTTTTCTTCGTTTTCTCTCTAGTCAAACTAGTCAACCGGGGAGTCAACGGGGTCAACCGATGACCCATCATCGCCAACGAGAGATCCAGCGACGTTCGCCAGCCATCCGGAGGATCCCCCAAGGTCGTCCGGGAAACGGGAAACTGGTCGTCCACAGTAGTGTGTCCCCCAGACGACACGTTACCCCCGTGATGATGACTTTCTTCGTCCCCAAGGAGGAACACCAAGCGGCGTCGCCCAAGTGACCATTCGTGACACCGAAATCAACATCGCATTTAATGCGAATGACAACCGAGCAGACCTCCTCTCTCAAGGTACTCTGCCCAGGCACGCCTGAGAGAGTGGGGGGCAAGTGTGGTGGCTATTTCTAGCCACCTAGGCCCATCATGGCCCATCATGAACCAGCAGGCAAGTGCGGCCCTTTAGCGGGGCACCGCGTGTTCTCGGGAGCAGCTCAGAGATCCCGAACACAATCTCCATGCCTGAGCACCTTTAGGGTTCTGAGGGCGGTCCCCAGACACTCCTCATCTTGTTCGGTCTAGGCGCTACATACCGAACAGGAGCAATCACCGAGCACCATGTCTAGCCTACCGAACAGGCTACCTGCTCGGTATCCTCTGCCCAAGAGCCTCCAAGCAGCCCCTCGTCTCCTTGCAATGGTTATAATGGCTGCACGGCACGCACCCCACGTTCTAGGGAGCCTTAACTGTAAAGGTCATCAACGAACGCCTCAACGTATAACCCTCTGTTAAAGGAGCCAACCGGTAAGTCCTACCGGGGGACCATTAAAGGTTAACACGCTCATCTCCCCCAGGGCCAGGGCCTATAAAAGGTACCAGCGACTTCTATGCCAAGGTACGCACATTCGCGCACAACACAACATACTACTGAATCCTTCTCTTTCAAGTCTTCCCACAGTCAACTGACTTAGGCATCGGAGGGTTCTACCCGGTTCTTCAACCGGGCCCCCCTGATTCCGTTCTGATTTTGCAGGCTTCTGTCCGCACCGACGATCGTCTTCCCATCTTCTCCAGTGGAGGCCCGTTTGGCTCAAGCCCAAACAGGAAAACACCACCACATGTATAAATAATCTTACTATATATTGAGAATAACACTTCAATGTATATAATATCCAACCAGCGCCATTGATAATGACATGTCTAATAATTTAGATATGAGCAACAAATCTAAATTTGTTTTAGTAAATTTTCATTAAAAAAAACAAGTCATAAGGGGTCAAATATTCTCCCAATATTCTAAAAAATATTTTTTCTTCGACAATCTCAGAAGAGATGGGACTTTCAACAATCTCCACCTCTTAAGTTGAGATTCAATGTACATCTAAATATAATGTTGCTTACCATTCTGATTATCTATATAAATTTGAAAAATATTTAGTACATTTTAAATGAAGTAATAAAGATGATGTGGATTGTTTAAGAAGCTGTAATTTTATTGCTTGACAGCTAAATACAACTTCTCTCTCTCTCTGCTATTAAATTTACTTGCCAAGCAATGCATGCGCATCATCTTTATGGTCCTTCACACACATGGAAATAAGCATTTATCGTACAATTATTTATCTATGCACTCTATATATTGTATTCTGCTGAGTGATGTAAATCCAACGATCAGGGTAAATAAAATTTTGACTTGACGAAGACAATCTTGGGTATCTAAATGCATTGCAAACTAGCTTTGTATTCATCTAAAATACTTGCTAATATGAGAAAAGCGTTAAAAGTTATTAATATGCCAAGTCCAATTAAAAGCAGACAAATATACTTCCTAGAGACGCGCTACTGCTCTTGCCTGACAGCCAAGAAAGACGTTACTAATTAAGTAGTCGTTGAAGCAGCAAAAACTAGTAATTACATTCACACTTGTGAAGAACCTTGTTGGAACTTGCTCTTTACGTCTCCCACCTCTAAAAGGGGTTCCTGTCATCATTTATGAAAATCTCCATCTTCTCCCTATAAATCTCACGCCATCCCACTGTCATGCCGTAACTCCTCTCTCCTGCAAACCTTGGTCTCTGTCCCTCTCACTGTCTCCAAGAGACCCAACCATGCGGAGGCCCCAGTTCCCGAGCTTGCCGGTAGCGCTGCTTGCGCTTTCCGTCATGCTTTGCATGCAGGTGGACGCCCGCCCGTTGAAGGAGGCAGGGCAAAGCGATGGCTTATCTGCTGGAGATCTCCCTAAACTGCCTCTGCCGCCGCTGCTACCGCTGCCGCTGCTGTCGCCGCCGCCACCTTCCCTGCTGCCCCCGCTTCCGCTGCTGCCAGCACCGCTGCTACCCCCGCTGCCGCCCTTGTTGCCTCCGGTTGGCATGACCCTCGCGCAATCTGCAGGGTCCCGCCAGGGATCTTGATAGCCTGACGTCTTCCTCCTCGCTGAGCCAGAGAGATGTGCTTGTCATGGCTTCAAGGGATTTGGAAGCCTGAGTTAAATAAATACTGAAATAAAGTATATGGAGAACTCATGGTCGATGTGTATTATGTCAGAAACAAAGAAAGACTTGAGAGTTGCAGGTTGAGGAACTTATAAGAGCTATGATTCTTTGTTGTGAAGTTCCATCCGTATCAGAAAGAAAGAGAAACATTGACTTATAACAGCTATGATATAACTCCGCTCAGACTCCAACCCACCCCCCCACGTCCCACATATCTAAAATCTATGTGACCGTATATGCCAGGAACAATATCTGATGACGTTTATTTTGTTGGAAAGACCACTGTTTAGGTCTTAAATAAAAGGAGAAAAGGCACATCTCTAATTAGCACGAACCCCACGATTCTTTCCAAAATCCGATTAATAGCAGTCAAATTTACTCGCCGGAGACGCGCTACTGCTGAAGCACAAGCGTAGAACAGCCAAGAAATTAATTAAGGTGCTAGGACGGTCAGTCATTACTGCATTCCCATTAATTACTTTACGAAGTTAACCTTGCTGGTGCTCTCTAGTCACCTCTGAGACGGCCGCACCAATCTGGCCTCCACCTTCTCCAGGCCTATAAATCTCACCACATGTACCGTTCTGTCGTGCAAAGCTGATCTTCACACCACCTTCAGAGAGACCCAACCATGAAGGTCCCCTGTTGGGTTACTGTTCAGCTTCCTGGCAGCGCTGCAGCTTGTGCTTTTCTGTCATGCTTTGAATGGGCGTCGTCGACGCCCGCCCGTTGAAAGAGGCAGGGCAAAGCGACGGCTCGTCGGCTGAAGAGCTCCTCCAGCTGTCTCTTCCACCGCTGCCGCTGCTGCTGCCGCCGCTGCTGCCGCCGCTGCCGCCGCTGCTGCCCACGCTTCCGCCCCTGTTTCCTCCCGTCATCGTTGCGCCTCCTTCTGGGCCTCCCCGAGGATCTCGATAGCCTGGCATCAGTAGGGCTGTAATCGGATCGGATACGGCTTTTCCGTTTTCGATCCGATTAATTAATTGGATTATTCGTATTCCATTCGCTTAAATTTTTTTGTACGGAGTAGATATTTTAATCAGATAATATTTAGATACAGACCGAATACGGATATTATCTATTTTAGAATTATAAGCTGTAATAATATTATTAAGTGATCTAAAATTTTTTTTAAAAAATAAAAAAAATAAAAAATTCACAAATAATATCTAAATTGAACATTAACATTCATACAAATAAAATATAATAAAAATTCAACATGATACTTGATTTCAACTAATCCCTTCAGTTGTGAGGGTGAGAACAGAAGTCGGATTCGGCGTGACCCAGCAAAAGATTTTTTAGTGTTTATGGTCTAAGTGATTTAGATTGGAGAGACTAGCTAGCTAGTTCACCCGGAGGTCGTTCTTTGGATCGGCCGAACTTTGCTCGTTCGCCGTTGCCATCGACCCCGTTTGTTGTTGCTGTTGAAGTATCTGCTTCTTCAGTAGCTCCATCCGAGCCGTCCTCATTTTCTCCTGCTTCCTCACCTGCAACCCCCTCATCACCTCTATAGTAGGATAAAATGGCGCTGCTTATACAACGCATTTGTGTTGTGGCGTCAACAACGCCACCCACCCTGCCCCCCCCCCCCCCCCCCCTCCTGTCTCTTATCCTCCTTCCCCTCCTCCTCCCTCTGCAAGTGGCACTACAACAAATTCAGTCTATACCCACGGATTTTACCTATGGTAGAGTAATACGTAGGTACAAATGAGAATTACATAGTTTTCAGCATCCATTGTAATATTACACATGGTTATTTTAGCCGTGTGTATATGCGTGCATATAGTTATGGTTTTATATAACAATGTGTAAAAGTGGTTATTTTTTACCACAGTTTATTAAGAAACGTAAGAAAAACTTACAGTGTACTTATGAAAATTTAAAATGTATATATTGATCAATACAATAACATCTCAAAAAAAAATGAACCGTAGGGGATCAATACAGTAACAACTCAAAAAAAGTGAACCGTAGGGATTAGGTGTGGCGCCAATACTTTTCATTTACCGCCGGAAATGAAAAAAATTTTATTTGAAGGGGACGATCGAAGCCACAGAAAGCCGCCTCGAAGGCGTCAGATTTGAAGCCACAGAAAGTCTCCTTGTGCCGAGGAGGAAGTGGAGGACGGAGAGGAGGTCTGGGTCACAGGTCGACGAAGGGGATGCCGCCAGTGGGTCCGCCCACGACATTAGAGAGGGAAGCGAGGAGGGAGTCGGAGCCGGCAACGGACAGGGTCCCATGATGCTCCTCGGAGAAACCCTCTCTATCATCGGTTTCCCTTCTTTGAGTGCCCATCGTCGTCGCCATCACTCTTGGACGACGATGCCCCAGGAGCATCTCCACTGTCAACCTCTCGCTGGGCTTCCTCATGAAGCACCTCCGCAAGAAGTCCCTACCCTTCTCCGACAGCTCCTCCGGGATCTCCGGCAACTCCTCGTCGGAGCCGATGTGGAGGAGAAGCGGCCCGCCTGCCATCACCATCGCCATCACCCTCTCCCTCGACTCGCCTGCCCTCGCCCTGCACGACAACGCCCTCTCCCTCCGCTCGCCTGCCCTCGCCTCACCTCGACATGGCAAAACCCTCGCCCTCAGTCTGCCCCGCCCCGCCCTCGCCCCGTGCCGCACGGCGTCACCCTTCCTCCTCCCTCCCTCCCTCCCTTCCCAGAGTCGGGGAAGGTGCCAGAGGAGGATGCTCCGACTCTAACTCCGACATCCCCCTCCCCACAGCCCCCCGCAACTCTCTCTCAATCAAAAGTCCGCCAGCACCAGGTTTTCTTTCTCTCCCAGCCGCCCTCATCCTGGTGGCCCTCTTCTCCCGTGGGGGAGGGGGCCAGCCATGGCTGTTACTGTGGGGGGGAGGGGACCCCACCCCACCACCCCTCTTGCTCCCCCATCTTCCTTTACTGCTGCGGACTGGCCTGCACTTGGAGCTGCCTTGGGTGCGACCTGCTACAGTGGAAATCAGGGGGATCCGTCTGCTTCCAGCCCAGCACCGACTGCTCCTGCACTTGCTACGCATGGTGGTGCTCCTGCTGAGCAACCTCCCACTCCAACCCGTGCTGCTACTTGCACCCCTGCATCATCTGGAGCCCCTGCTCCTGTAGCTGATGGGCGTGGGTTTCTTCCAGCTGGTGGAGCCCCCTCCTTCGCACAAGTTCTTCTGCACTCCATCAGACCATCGATCCCCCCCATCTCTGTCCATCTTCCAGCAAGCACGGATGGTGGGGAACCAGCGGCCTTCTTCACCATGGAGGAAGTCTCCCTGTCGTGCAAGCCCCTTCAGACAGCTGTGATAGCTAAAACCCCCAAAGGGCGGCCTCCTTTTCCTGAGATCAGAACACACCTTGTGCAGAGATTCAAATTTGAACAAGATTTCGTGATCAGCGCATTGGACAATCGTCACCTCCTCATCAGATTTCAGAGCAGTGAAGACTTCCTCAAGGTTCTGCTAAAGGAGGCCATGTACGTTCAGGGAAGGCCATTCAGATTTTCCAGATGGACACTTGACTTCAGTCCAGATGTAGATTCGCCAGTTGTCCCTGTATGGATGGAGCTTCCTCAACTCCCAGCAAACCTTTTCTCTGAACCCATGGTGCGCTCCATAGCTGGGAGCATAGGCCCGGTCCTTCAAGTGGACAAGAACACACTGAGCATGGCATGCACACAGGCTGCTCGAGTGAATGTCCAACTCGACGTTTCCATGAAGTTACCTGAGCGGATCTGGATTGGCTATGGATCCAAAGGCTTCTGGCAGCCTATTGCATACCCGGACCCTCCTCTTTACTGTCCTTCATGTTGCCACTTGGGTCACTCATCATCAAAGTGCAAAAAGTCTTCAGCTCAAGCAAACCAGAATCCTAATGGCCCTGGCCCAGACCGCCCCCCATCTACTGCAACACATGGTGTGAACATGAGTGGTGTTGGATTGGGACAGACTAAGCAGATCTGGCTCCCAGTCCTTTCCAATGGGGTTACCTCTGTAACCCATGGGAATCACCATAACCAACTGGTAGCAGCAGGAGATGCATCAAGCAGTGCCCAACAACTGTTCGATAATTTGCCCACTCACCAATCACCATCAGATCTGGTTGCTTCTGAACTCCAAATTCCTGTCAGAAAAGAAAGGCACACATCTGGTCATCATGACAAGAAGGTGGAGGTGCTAAACAAGCAACCAGGGGAGATTTTGGAGACTACTCCTCCTCAAGTTGATGTCAAGGCTGTTAGCCTCCCAGGGGATACATCCGGGACTGATCAGAAATACCCGATGACTGCATCAAACAGTCCCATGGCCAGGGGAACTGAACTCAGATCTGATGAGCATGAAGCACTGATTAATGATGCCACATATCAGTCAACTTCTGCCTCTCAGAGTGAGGCCATTCCACTCCGGGAGGAAGGCCTTGTAAAGCAGTCATCGGCCCCGTCAATGCCACAGCAGAAATCTGAACATGAGAACCAGAAATCTGAACATGAGAACCTGAGTAATGTGCCCACAATGGTGCAGTCCTATGCCACAGTTATTGCACCTGGACACTCTCAAAAGGATGCCAATAATGAGGGTGATAAGGTCCATGTTAGTTCAGCAAAGGATATCACGGGAAGGCCAGGCGAGGACTGTGAAATGCAGGCCCACGCACCTGAAAATTCAAATCTGGCCTGTGCAAATCCGCCTCCTGATGATGTAAACGTGAGTACCATATCCTCAGTGGCCCCTGCAAATTCTGAAAGGGAGGGAAGTACATCACAGCTGAATGTTCCGTACACCTTAAATGCCGCTGCCCCGGCTTGGAGCCCACCGGCTTCCTGTCTTCTTGATGACCCGATAAAGTTTGCCAAATTTCTGAAATCTGTTTCACCTGATGACACCCCATCTCCACCTGAGGTAAAGATTTCTGCGGCTTTCAGGTAAAACTATTGAGTAGATTAAAATCATTGGAACACCTCCTTTTCTTCTCTACGCCACCTCCGGGAACCGCCGTGTCGCATTTCCCACGAAGCCGAACTGTGCAGGAAGCGAGGATTCATCTTCGATATCCCGCATTCGTCTAGGCAGGGCCGTCAGGTCATTGCTCTCCTCTTCCTCCCTCAGCCTCACGTTTTGTTGTCTAGTTCAATTGCACAGGTAGCGGAGGAAGAATGGAATATTTGTGCAGCGAGAGAAAATTGGGCCGAATAGTTCTCAGGTTTCATTACTTGGGTTTAGTACGTGTTTTTATCTTAAGCCCTTTTGTTCTTTTGTGGTTGATCTATCCATTGCGATATATGTGGCTTTGTTCCAGAAAGTGGAGCATGAAAGAACAGGAGCCCAAGAGCATGATGGAAAGACTCATATCGAATGTATATGGAGGACGGCAATTGCTCATATTTTCAATGGTATATTGGCCTAGCAAAAGTTACCACTATGTAGCTAGGAATGCTTGTAAGGGCTTAGGCTGAATCGTGTTTTGGCTGGATGTCCTCGCTACATTAGTTACCCGAATAAAGTTTGGGTTTTTCCCACTCTTTGGCTCAAAAGAATTGATATCGCGTTCGGCTTATCTGTGTTTTGTCAGAATTGTTTGTTTTGAATTTAACAATTCAACCTGGTGATTTTTCAGTAGAACCTTTTATTAGTGATCTTTATTTATTTGTCATTGCTGTCATGACTTGTTTTATGTTTTGGAGCCCCTATATATGTACATTCTTCTTTTCTTTTAAAATATCGGTGGTACTACCCACTTTAAAAAAAATCATGACTTGTTTTATCTTTCTTTTAGTGCAGAATTGAAATGGGGATGTCTTCATCTTGCCCTTTCTGTAATCTAAATGTTCCTCTAGCTGATCTGGAATGGTATTTCTTCTCTCTTTTGTGTTTCCCAAAATTTGATCCAATTTTTGGATGGTGCTCTGGTTTGTTTAGATAAGATGGATGTGATGATCAAGAAGAAAGTGGAGGATGCGATGCCGATTGCCACAGGGCTCGAGCGGGAAGAACTAAAGGTCAAGCTTGAGGTTTGGGATTTGACCTTTGTTCTTTATGTGCATGCATTTTTTCTTGTGGTTCCTCGTGGATTTTAGGTTTTTCTAGGATATCTTGTTTGATGAATTTGTTCATGCTTAAGGTTTGGGATTTGACCTTTCATTATCTTGTCAGTTGAATTTTACTTACATTTGTATGTACCTAATTTTTATCTACCTGGAAACATTATTTTCTTTCTTTGGCTTGCTGGTGCAGCTAACTTTCCACCATATGTTGCCAAACATTAATGAATGTTCGCGGGACAGTATTATCCTGGATATTTTAATTTGCAACTAGTTTGGTAAGAAACTAAACATTATTGATCCCTGCTTATGGAAAGTGTGCACACACGCATAGAGTTACATGCTCCTTCTCTTTGTGTGTGCATAATGTTGCTTTCTTCATGTATACATTATGCTTGCATTACATATGTATTGTTCTTTAAGCATTTTCCGTATGATAATGAAAGGTCCCAAGGATATAGTGATGAAAGTTGTTTCTTTGAAGAATTATTTTGCGATTTTAAAGTGGCCATTTTCTTAGTAGATTTATCTAAGTAGATAAGAGTTTCCTTTTACAAATATGATGCATGGATAATTACACTTTCTAGAGTGATTAATTCAACAAGCAAATTTATTTATTTTTGTACTCTTTGTCATGAGTGTGCTTGAGGTATGAATATATCTTATATAATTGGATTATCAATCATTACTTAAATGAGAAACCTCTAAAAGATAATTAAACAGTTGGTGCATTCTTCTCCTCTTAAGATAATCCGATCAACTTTATTTCAAGAGAAA
Source organism: Colocasia esculenta (assembly GCA_014218235.1). Classification (NCBI taxonomy): domain Eukaryota; kingdom Viridiplantae; phylum Streptophyta; class Magnoliopsida; order Alismatales; family Araceae; genus Colocasia; species Colocasia esculenta. Next base: position 14,134,449 of record CM024755.1, on the reverse strand, counting down.
ATACTAGATTTAATCCATTAAGCATATTAACGAAGGACTGTGTTTCCACACAAACAGGGACATGATCAATTGATTAGACATGTGACAGTAAATTGGCACATCAAATCCTCATATTACTATAACAAAATTTTAAAAATGAGCAAAGCTAGCTACATTTGAAGGCTGCACCCAAATGACAACTCTTGCCAGTCAAGTCAGATAAAATCAAAGATAAAAAATGTATGGTTTTAAGCAACAAATAAATTCCATGTAAGCATTGAAAATAGAAATAGGCAGCACTATTTACAAGTGAGAAATTTTCAGCTTCAGAAACAAGGAGATGGGCATAGGAAGGAAGTAACAAAGACAAGAATGTTAGTTCAACAAATCATTCCACAAAGTACATGCAGTCTAGTGGTAAAAAAGCCATAAACTTATTTAAAGGATGCAAGCTGACATATCCAATCCTTCTGCATCAATTGTACATTTGTGCTTCCACCATAGCAACGAGCAGAGTGTAAAGAAATGAAGATAAACAGCCAACTCTAGTTTCCTATGTGAATAACTAATTACTACCCAATATGAAACAAACTTACTCGTCCTCACATTAGACCAAAAGATGACCATTATTTGGATGATAGGAGCCCATATGAAAAATCAGAGAGCATACACTAAAGCAAGTTCAAGGAGGAGATGCATGAGATTAAAGGACAAGAAAATTCAATATGCATAAAGAAGAAACATACAGAGTACTCAAATGGAATACAGAAGTGGGTAATTCAGAAAGAATAATCATCAAATTTGGCTGTTCAGGGCTTTCAATGGCAACATAAAACCAATCAACTGAGTCCAGCATCTTAAATTTCTGGATTTTGCAGCATGACACAAGTGCAAATGCCAAAAACAGATAAGAGTAGAAACTGACCCATATAACCTGCCCAGAGTTGGAAGATTCAGGATCTCTCCCTCTCAAAGCCGACTCTAATATTTGATAAAGTTGAGCAAGACCCCCTTGCCCTGCAGTCTCGAGAACTGTGCAGCTCCCAAGTACAAGGCCCTTTGGTAATCTTTTCTTCTCCAAAAACCCTTTTAGATTGCTGACAATCGTCTCAGTGGGATTTTGAGCCACCCCATGAAACTTCTTAAAGCCAGTTACGTGAACTGTCACAACAGAAGGCCCCTCAGACCCCATCTAGCGGAAACCTTGTTGCTTCTAGTTATGCTCACAATCACTGGCTACAAGGATCAGTTGCAAATACTTCTCCAAGCACCTGAGTTGAGAACAAGAAAAACAAAACTAGTTAACATGAGTCATAAGAAAAAAAAAAGAAAAAGAAAAAAAGAGGACGTTGTCCACGTTGAACCAGCAAACGGTGGGATTGATGAATGCTCATACATACATTAAATCTCAATGTGGCACACGAGAGGAAATCGAGAAAAGGAGAAAATCGAAAGATCTGTTCATCCATCTGCCAAATCTACACCGGCCACATAAGATATGAAAAAAAAAAGAGGCGCACCGGGGGCGGAGGGGCAGGCCCTTCAACTGGCCTTCCTGCCGCCGCTGGCCAGTTATTTCATTATCTTTAAACATGCCACTTGGGTTCTTGTGTTGGAAAAATAATATTTTCTCTTCGTTTTCTTTTCTGGCTCTGTTAGCAGACACTAATATGACAGAGTACTTGGAACCACCTCAATATTTTCTTCTACTAGCATTATTTTGTCATTTTAAGGAAACCTATTTCTACTTTGTGAATCTGTCTCCTGATTTTGTCCTTGTTTTTTAAACTGTTGTTGACATATTCTCCACATAATGGTGGACATATTAAGAAGGAACTCCATTTATTTTAGTTGTTATTGTTTGATTCTTTCATGCTTTCTATGGCTGGTTGTTAATTGTTTGCACCCATTCTGAAATCAATAGATTCTTCCTAGTTTGTGGAATATTATAAAACCTTGCATATTTTTTAGGAACATGTTTGTAGCATGAACTGGAAATGGTATTACAGGATGTTATGGATTGTTATGAGTGGATTGTTCCCTTTCATGTGTTCAAGTCTCTAGCAGAAGAGGTACAGATCTATGCTATGCTACCTATCCTTCCCACTGATTATGCATTATATGGACAATCTATTATCACTTAATTTAGATGAGATTAACTGGTCACTATTAAATACGATGCTTATTAAACTGGAGCTTATACCTTATATCCTTGTTTCTGCAGTATGACTTAGAGCTTGTCTTTGTCAAGAATTTCCATGAGTTTGTAGATGACTTCTTAAAAAGGCCTGAGTTTGTCGAACTCATGCGTAGACATGGTGCACTGGGTGATGGGAACCAGGACAGAAGTAAGTTCATAATCTGTTTTCAGCAGGTCCTCTTTCTTGCTTTGATGATGAAGAAAAAATTGTTGTTTGGCTCTAACTAATGTTGATAATCTGGGTTTGAATGGTTGAACCTGTAGGCAAGGAAAGGTGAAAGGTTGGTATGGACTTCTGAAGCATAGCTTAAATATTGTGACCCACATTTCAGATTCAATAGCAGTACAACCACATTTTATGGTTAAAGGACTATGTAAGTAGTTAAATATTTCTTCCAATTTAACATTTCTTTCTATGTCTTCAATTTTGTAACTTGTAGCCTTGTATGATCTTTTTTTTTTCAGGTTATGGTCCATCCATGATGCTGCTCAGTTTCGACTTCATGTTGACTATATGCATGAACATTGTTAGAGGAACTTTTTATTTTGAGATACACTGGCCCTTTTTGTCGATATAGACTTTCTATTTTGAGATACACTTAACTTTTTTTAAAGTAGACTTTTTATTTTGGAATACACACGTGGCCTTTTTTTTGTCATGACTTTTTATTTTGTATATGGAGGTCATGTGCTTGTATATGGTTGCCATGGGCCTTTACTGGAAATCCCCTTTTATATATGGACACGCAGGGTCAGCTGTACTTAGATGGATTTGTATGTCTTCTTGTGTAGAATGCCACTCAAATGGCATGTCAGGTGATGTCTTACCACAGCTTTCCATGAATTTAATTTTGATAGATGCGCGTTCTTATTTTTTTTTTTTTAATTTGTATACAAAAGGAATCAAATCTTCAAATTAAGATTGGCTATGTGACCATTTCTTATTTTCTCATACATTGTTTTTGGTTTGGTAAAACTAGCTGTAAATGTTTGTATTTTTCACTTCTTCAGTTATGTTAAAGTCACATGCCATTTTTTTCACTAGCTGTAAATGTTTGTGAATTTGATATGATGTGCAGGCAGTTCTTATTTTACCTGGTGCAGATGATATTATGATTTTTATTAATGTTGGATATTTGAGTGGACATGTGAATGTTATGGATGTGAATGTGAATATTATGGATTTTAATGTTGTTTTGCCTATGTGATGCAGATGAGTGGATATGGATTTGAGTTTTATTTTAGCCATGTTAATATATCTGTATTTGTATTTCATGTTTACATCAGATGTGGATAGGTATTTAGTTTATATTTGTAAAAAAAAATAAAAATTAACACCTACGGTTTTTAATATTCATGATTAAATATCATTACATACCATAATTTAAAGCCGTAAGTATATATATTGTAATATTTATTCATTCATTTATTTATCATCTCAAAAAAATGGTATTACTACGGTTATGAAACAATCAGTATAGATGATATCTATACTTACATTTATTTATAATCGTCTCAAAACTATATTACTACGGTTATAAAACCATAAGTATAGATACCAATACCTATGATTTATATAACTCTTTACCTACGGTTAATATTTGTATGAATAACCTGATATATACCTACGATTATTTTTCTGTGGGTATAGTCTTTAGTCACGGGCGCATGCGTGTCGGATTCAAACCGTAGCGCGTTCCGTAGGTAAATGGTTTTACCTTCGGTTTTGTGGCATATACCTACGGTTATTATGCGAAGCTATAGGTCATTTTTTTTGTAGTGTGGTGCCCCCCTCCGGACACATGCCCGCTTCTCCTCGCCAACCCCCATCTTCTAACAGCACCACGAGCCGGCCCCCTCTCCCCATCGCCACTTTCCAGGTCATCCTCAAGCCCCAGACGCAGCTTCCCTCCCCTTTTCCCCATTCTAGTTATGTCAGTGGGAGGGCATCAGGGAGAAGGGGAGCGGGGAGAAGGTGACACTGGTGGGAGGGCGGGGCGGCGCCAAGGCGACGTGGTTCGTGGCGAGAGCGACGCCGTGATGGCATGGGGCGAGGGCGACACCGATGGGAGGACGAGGAGGCCAGCAGGGGCAAGGGGTGGACCGACGTCGATGGGAGGGCGGGACAACACCGATGGGACGGTGGGGAGGCCAGCAGGGGCAAGGGGTGGGGCGGCGCAGGTGGGAGGGCGGGGAGGCCAGCATGTGTGTAACGTCGCGCGTTTTCCGGATCCCTGTGGATCCAGGTTTAGCGGGTTTGGTGGCCAATGTGAGGCCCATTAGTGTTGTGTGTTTCTTACTAGATCCTTACCGGGTTTGGTTTGGGTCCGTGTTGGTGTTCAGCTTGCTGGACGCAGTGTATTGGCGTCCATCGATGAGGACGTCGACTGTTGAACTTGGCGTCAAGCTTTGTGGACGTCTAGTTGTGGCGGTCTGGTTAAACGGCCCAAGGGTTGACGTTAACCTGACATGCCTGTGTTTTTATTGCAGACCCGAGCTCTGTTCTTTCTCCTCCTTCTCCTTTCCTCTTCCCCCACCTTCACCTTTGAGCTTCTTCGCGAGTTCTGACGATCGGCGGGAGCTCGTGGGAAGGCCGTGCTGCGCGTGGTAGCGGCAGATCGGGCGGGGAATGATGGATTGGAGCGCGGTGTTCGTGGGACGTTTCTCGGGTTTCGGCGTGATTCGAGGTTGTTCGGGAGTTTAATTGTGTTTCTGAGGTAGGGGTTGAGCCCTGTTAACTTGTTAGAAACATTAAAACACGACTTAATCACTTGAACCAGCATTTTTATTGTATTTTCGGATTAAGTTGCACCATGTGAGGTTAATGGGTGGTTTGAGTAATTTAGCGAATGAAGCATGTTGTAATGGGTTGTTTCGGGTTCTGGTATGTTAAAGGAACTGCTTTTATATGTTTTTCTGTAGTTTAAACGGTTGGAAAACCTGTAGAGCTGGATTAGGGTTTCTGCAAGGTTTAAGGCCGGAGAACTTGGCGTCAAGATCTCTTGTCGCCAAGCTCATCAGCCGGGATATAAACGGCTAGATCGCTTGCCGTTTATTTCTTATAAGCGGCAGTCGATGTTGCCGCCAACTTGTGCATGTATTCTTGCAGTGTGGTTTACGTAGCTTTTCTGATTATGAATATTACGTGTTTGTGTGTGCATGGCAATGACCGGTGTGAGCCAGTGCACTTGTTATGCTCTTGGAGCATACTGCTCATGTAATGGGCAAGTTTTACATGAATGATGTGTGATGTATGTAATCGCTTTATGTGGTATGTGTGGTGCGTTGGCACCCGTGGCACTCTTGGAGTGCGTTGTCCATATGTTGGGCATGTGGTTTACGTGGAAGACGTGTGGTACACCATCCAGGGTGTAATATACACGTATTGTCTACGTGGTTTGAGTGTGTGTTTACTACACACTTTGTTGTAATGTAATTCTTATGATTTATCGTAGTAACTGGGCAGTGAGGTTCCTGTGTGAGCCTAGCCATGACTTTGTGGTGTTTGGGCAGTGAAGGTCCATACCGACCTAGCCCTGGTCCGTTGTTGTCTTTCGAATAATATTATATGGATTTATGAAGTAAGTGGTGTGTGTTGCCACGGTGGTCATGAGATGACCAATGATAGGCAAATTAGTGGTTCAGGTATGTGTTGGTGTGGGATAGCTTTGGGGTCACACGGTGACCGATGTTAAGCTAATCCTAACACTTGTATATTGTGAATTATAAGTAAAGGTTATATGTGTAAGTATCGTGGTTTGTGCTAGCCGAGTGTGGTGGTCCGGCGCCTATTCCGGAATGCCTCTCTAGTCGGGTACCCCAGGTTCTTTGTGAGCCAGGCACGTGTGTTTGTTGTGCTCGGGGTTTTGTCCCGGTACTTGTGTTGTACGTTGAGGTCTATGTCGTCTTCCTGGACACCCTCACTCCTGAGTTTGAGTTGTACGTCCGGCTGAGGGAAAGACGGCAGTGGGGCAGCGACTTCCCAGAGTTTGTTCTTTTGTCGCTTGTAGCGCGCTCGTAGTTGGGGGTACGGACACCAGTAGTCGACACTGGTCCCCAGCTAGTCCTGTTTTCCAGTGCCTCACTTTAGAGTGCTCCGGCCAGAGACTCTAGAGGTGCCAGGCATGGGCCTGCAGTTGTGTGTCTGCAGGTGTGGTGTTGGTTGGTCTCCACAGTTGTTTGACTTCTTCCTAGTGGAGCAGCAGTTGGACCTTTCGTCCGTGACTGCGAGGCTGAGAGGTAGTTCTTGTGTTGTGTTGTCCGGGTTGGATATTGGCCTGATCAGCCAGTAGTCCGTTCCCGTGTGGTGGCGTCGTTCCCTTCCGACTCGTGCTTTGCTACTTGTCGTAGTTTGTGAGTTTGTGACTCGTGGTTGAGGTTTGACCAGTTCGAGGTGTGCCCTGGTGTTGGCACAGCTGTGACTGAGTTGTGGTTTATGTGACTCGTCGATTAAGGTTTCACTTGTAATGTTGTGTCTAAGTGAGGGCACAATATAATCGTGGTTCAGTGTGGTGTTTATCACCTACTTATACCCTTGTTCGGGTGTTTGTGTTGTGGTACCTCAGAGTAGCAGGTACCTATTTCCTTCGTGGGTTACTTTGTAGTTTTGTGGTGGTACATTATGTACTAACCTTTCCGGGTACTTGTGTGTTGAGGAGGTCTTGTGGTTTGACCTGCCACTTGTTGTATCCTAACTGTTTTAGGTAAATCTTTGTTTATAATTTATTGTGGATTAGTTTGTGATTATTAATTATGTTACCTTTGTGGGTAATTTGCCGATGAGGCTTATGGCCTAGGCATATTGTGGTTTAGTTAAGCTATGTTCCGTGGAGGCCGTGTGAGACCTTCCACTTGTTGAGTTTTACTCTTCTTGGATATGATTCCAATTATAGTTTTAGTGTGTTATGATTGGCTTCGTGGTAGCCAGTTCCGTTACTTTGTGTGTAGTTTCCGATGTAGTGTGGTTTGGAGTATAAAGGACCAACTCTTTGTTAGCGGTCCTGTTACTCAAATGTTTGAGGTTTGCCTATAAAACTTGTAGTCTGGGCAGTACTTTGCCTGTATGGCTTTTAGCTTAGGCAACCAGTTGTCGTGGTAGTGTGCCAGTGAGACTGTGGTTTAGGCACTTTAGTAGTTGGGCTAACTAATGATTTTATGTTAGTCCTGTAGTCCTACTTTTCTTCTGAGGACGTTATGTTTATTATCATAAGCATGTTTAATTGTTATTTATTGTAATGATGTGAGCATGAAATGGTTTGGCTATTGTTGTTGCCAGTGAGACGCATTGGGGTCGAGGTGTCTGTGGTTACAGTGTTGTTTTGGGTAGCCCCTACTGAGCCAGTGACTTGTTGAGGCTCACTCCCCTACAGTTCTTTTCAGGGCTTGCCGCGTGTTTGGCTTGTAGCGGTGTTTTGACAGACTTGTACCACCAGCAGTTGAGTAGTAGTTAGCGTCTCTGTGAGCCTGTGCTCCCTCGGGGTATGCCCCAGGTAGTTGTACTCTTTTAATTGGACATGTATTAATGTAATGGGACAGTTGTACAAATTTGTGAATAGATATAAGCACATGTACTTTCTTGTGTCTTATATTCTTGTGGTTTGTCTTTTATACTCTTACTGGACACGTGTGTGAGATATCCCTTGCGAGACTTCGGTCCGTTCGCGGGAGGCGGATCTGGATATGGAGCCTTAATGGGCATAAATACCCCGGTCCGTCACAGTTGGTATCAGAGCAGTGTCTAGTTAGAATATGAAAAGACATTGAAAGTATAATGTCCCAATACATGGATTAATGTCCACTACTGGTAGTAAGTCTGTGGTTTTGTGTGATATGAAGTAGTTTTTACGTTTGCTTTTGGCACGTAAACCGTGTGTTTTTGTTTGTTAGATTGGCAGTTGTGAGTAGCTGTTGTACCACAACGTGGATAGTGGCATAAATTGTGTGGTTGTGTCCTGGCACTAGTGCAGTTAAAGCAGTTAAAGTATAGTACTTAAAAGTTTTCAGTTGCAGAGATTAGAAGAGAAATGTAAAGTAATGCCTTGAGAAGGATATACCTGTTATATGTTAATAAAGTGCAGAGTTAGCAGAAATAAGTATAGAGTATTTCTGTGATAGATCAGTTTGGTTGTTAAAGATTTGCAGTTAAAGGAATTGAAAAGATTAACAAGTTTGGATATGGAATTCAGTAAATAAGTTATAATGAGATAGAAAGTTGGTAGAGACAGGTGCATGGTAACAAAGTGATAAGGATCAGGTCAGTGTGTGTGTGATAAGTTGCAGTTGAAAACCTCAGCAAATGTAATGTGGCATCAGAGATCTGAGTTAGATGATATTAAGAAACAATGTGTATAAGAATGTGATTAGTGTTATGAAGAGTTTGATATGATCAAGAAAGACAGATCAGTTTTAAAAGAGGTATCAGTACATAAAAGAGCAGTGAATTATGGCAGATAGATTAAATATGCCCGAGATCAAAAATTTGAGGAAAGTGTTGTTATGGATGATAATGGTAACAGGAAGTGTGATATGAAGATTTGTATAAATAAGTATAGAAATGATCAGTTGAATAAAGAAAGAGAGAAAATAAGGATTAATGTGTAATAAGGATTTGTGAAATTTGCACAAGAGGAATATTTAGTTGATGATTGGCAGTTTAGATAAAGAAGAGATATGGATTAGAGAAAGAAAGAATTTAGCAAATGATGAAGTGAATAAGATCAGATGAGTCAAGAAAATGTCAGTTAAAGTTTGCATATTGGTGTAAAGAAATGATTTAATTGAGCAGAAAGGAATTGTTATAAAATATTTTAGGGTTTAAATGCTGGAGCAGATTGACTAAGAATATTCGAAAAGTTTATGCCCCAGAATTATGGGAATTAGCTAGAGAATGTCAGTAAAGCAGGAAAGATATATGAAAAGCGCAATATGTCAATAGTGGTTTGGCAGATCAGAAATTACAGTAATTTCTTCAGCAGGAATTAATTGAATGGGATGATTTGAGAAGCAGTTGAAGTCAAAAAAAAGCAATTGAAAGTAATACTGTGAACAAAATTGTGGAATATTTTGCAAAAGTGTTCAGTGTGATCAGAGTAGCGCAGCGAAAGCAGAAGCAAGAAAGATTTAATATTCATAAATTGTTCAAGCTTTGCTGAGATAAGAAGAAAGTGTAAAGTTTTGCGCAGTGGAATAAAGGAACAGAGTTTATTATGATTTTTTAATCAGAAATTGGCTTTAAATAGTATGAGCAGAATAATATGAAAAAGCAGGAAATTCAAAGATGGTGATTGGTTTTCTTTGAAGAGGTGTCAGTTGCAAATGTAAATGCAGATGAGGCAGGATAATAGTTGGCAGTGATAAATAGAAAAAGGAAATGGCACCGGAAAGTTTAATAATTTGGAAAGATTATGGCATGAAAGAATATTACAGTGTAAGATATTTGAGAAAAATAAAGCGGTCTCGAAAGAAATATTGCAAACACAGCTGGGAAATTGTGGAAACAGGTTCAGTCCAAGGAGATAAAGCGCCATTGGCAAGGCAGAATCGCCTACGGTTGAAAGCTAAAGAAAGACAATGGAATTGACAGAACAGAGTAAGTGTAAGATGAATTGAAAGGCTAAAACAGAGAAAGAGTATCCTACTTGTTCTGTGTTTGACTTTATTTGTTTTTAGGTGATAATTTGGTTTATTGTGATTTGTTTTATATGTCGAGGACGACATTTGTTTTTAGGTGATAATAATGTAACGTCGCGTGTTTTCCGGATCCCCGTGGATCCAGGTTTGGTGGCCAATGTGAGGCCCATTAGTGTTGTGTGTTTCTTACTAGATCCTTACCGGGTTTGGTTTGGGTCCGTGTTGGTGTTCAGCTTGCTGGACGCAGTGTATTGGCATCCATCGATGAGGACGTCGACTGTTGAACTTGGCGTCAAGCTTTGTGGACGTCTAGTTGTGGCGGTCTGGTTAAACGGCCCAAGGGTTGACGTTAACCTGACATGCCTGTGTTTTTTGGCAGACCCGAGCTCTGTTCTTTCTCCTCCTTCTCCTTTCCTCTTCCCCCACCTTCACCCTTGAGCTTCTTCGCGAGTTCTGACGGTCGGCGGGAGCTCGTGGGAAGGCCGTGGTGCGCGTGGTAGCGGCAGATCGGGCGGGGAATGATGGATTGGAGCGCGGTGTTCGTGGGACGTTTCTCGGGTTTCGGCGTGATTCGAGGTTCTTCGGGAGTTTAATTACGTTTCTGAGGTAGGGGTCGAGCCCTGTTAACTTGTTAGAAACATTAAAACACGACTTAATCACTTGAACCAGCATTTTTATTGTATTTTCGGATTAAGTTGCACCATGTGAGGTTAATGGGTTTGAGTAATTTAGCGAATGAAGCATGTTGTAATGGGTTGTTTCGGGTTCTGGTATGTTAAAGGAACTGCTTTTATATGTTTTTCTATAGTTTAAACGGTTGGAAAACCTGTAGAGCTGGATTAGGGTTTCTGCAGGGTTTAAGGCCGGAGAACTTGGCGTCAAGATCTCTTGTCGCCAAGCTCATCAGCCGGGATATAAACGGCTAGATCGCTTGCCGTTTATTTCTTATAAGCGGCAGTCGATGTTGCCGCCAACTTGTGCATGTATTCTTGCAGTGTGGTTTACGTAGCTTTTCTGATTATGAATATTACGTGTTTGTGTGTGCATGGCAATGACCGGTGTGAGCCAGTGCACTTGTTATGCTCTTGGAGCATACTGCTCATGTAATGGGCAAGTTTTACATGAATGATGTGTGATGTATGTAATCGCTTTACGTGGTATGTGTGGTGCGTTGGCACCCGTGGCACTCTTGGAATGCGTTGTCCATATGTTGGGCATGTGGTTTACGTGGAAGACGTGTGGTACACCATCCAGGGTGTAATATACACGTATTGTCTACGTGGTTTGAGTGTGTGTTTACTACACACTTTGTTGTAATGTAATTCTTATGATTTATCGTAGTAACTGGGCAGTGAGGTTCCTGTGTGAGCCTAGCCATGACTTTGTGGTGTTTGGGCAGTGAAGGTCCATACCGACCTAGCCCTGGTCCGTTGTTGTCTTTCGAATAATATTATATGGATTTATGAAGTAAGTGGTGTGTGTTGCCACGGTGGTCATGAGATGACCAATGATAGGCAAGTTAGTGGTTCAGGTATGTGTTGGTGTGGGATAGCTTTGGGGTCACACGGTGACCGATGTTAAGCTAATCCTAACACTTGTATATTGTGAATTATAAGTAAAGGTTATATGTGTAAGTATCGTGGTTTGTGCTAGCCGAGTGTGGTGGTCCGGCGCCTATTCCGGAATGCCTCTCTAGTCGGGTACCCCAGGTTCTTTGTGAGCCAGGCATGTGTGTTTGTTGTGCTCGGGGTTTTGTCCCGGTACTTGTGTTGTACCGTTGAGGTCTGTGTCGTCTTCCTGGACACCCTCACTCCTGAGTTTGAGTTGTACGTCCGGCTGAGGGAAAGACGGCAGTGGGGCAGCGACTTCCCAGAGTTTGTTCTTTTGTCGCTTGTAGCGCGCTCGTAGTTGGGGGTACGGACACCAGTAGTCGACACTGGTCCCCAGCTAGTCCTGTTTTCCAGTGCCTCACTTTAGAGTGCTCCGGCCAGAGACTCTAGAGGTGCCAGGCATGGGCCTGCAGTTGTGTGTCTGCAGGTGTGGTGTTGGTTGGTCTCCACAGTTGTTTGACTTCTTCCTAGTGGAGCAGCAGTTGGACCTTTCGTCCGTGACTGCGAGGCTGAGAGGTAGTTCTTGTGTTGTGTTGTCCGGGTTGGATATTGGCCTGATCAGCCAGTAGTCCGTTCCCGTGTGGTGGCGTCGTTCCCTTCCAACTCGTGCTTTGCTACTTGTCGTAGTTTGTGAGTTTGTGACTCGTGGTTGAGGTTTGACCAGTTCGAGGTGTGCCCTGGTGTTGGCACAGCTGTGACTGAGTTGTGGTTTATGTGACTCGTCGATTAAGGTTTCACTTGTAATGTTGTGTCTAAGTGAGGGCACAATATAATCGTGGTTCAGTGTGGTGTTTATCACCTACTTATACCCTTGTTCGGGTGTTTGTGTTGTGGTACCTCAGAGTAGCAGGTACCTATTTCCTTCGTGGGTTACTTTGTAGTTTTGTGGTGGTACATTATGTACTAACCTTTCCGGGTACTTGTGTGTTGAGGAGGTCTTGTGGTTTGACCTGCCACTTGTTGTATCCTAACTGTTTTAGGTAAATCTTTGTTTATAATTTATTGTGGATTAGTTTGTGATTATTAATTATGTTACCTTTGTGGGTAATTTGCCGATGAGGCTTATGGCCTAGGCATATTGTGGTTTAGTTAAGCTATGTTCCGTGGAGGCCGTGTGAGACCTTCCACTTGTTGAGTTTTACTCTTCTTGGATATGATTCCAATTATAGTTTTAGTGTGTTATGATTGGCTTCGTGGTAGCCAGTTCCGTTACTTTGTGTGTAGTTTCCGATGTAGTGTGGTTTGGAGTATAAAGGACCAACTCTTTGTTAGCAGTCCTGTTACTCAAATGTTTGAGGTTTGCCTATAAAACTTGTAGTCTGGGCAGTACTTTGCCTGTATGGCTTTTAGCTTAGGCAACCAGTTGTCGTGGTAGTGTGCCAGTGAGACTGTGGTTTAGGCACTTTAGTAGTTGGGCTAACTAATGATTTTATGTTAGTCCTGTAGTCCTACTTTTCTTCTGAGGACGTTATGTTTATTATCATAAGCATGTTTAATTGTTATTTATTGTAATGATGTGAGCATGAAATGGTTTGGCTATTGTTGTTGCCAGTGAGACGCATTGGGGTCGAGGTGTCTGTGGTTACAGTGTTGTTTTGGGTAGCCCCTACTGAGCCAGTGACTTGTTGAGGCTCACTCCCCTACAGTTCTTTTCAGGGCTTGCCGCGTGTTTGGCTTGTAGCGGTGTTGTGACAGACTTGTACCACCAACAGTTGAGTAGTAGTTAGCGTCTCTGTGAGCCTGTGCTCCCTCGGGGTATGCCCCAGGTAGTTGTACTCTTTTAATTGGACATGTATTAATGTAATGGGACAGTTGTACAAATTTGTGAATAGATATAAGCACATGTACTTTCTTGTGTCTTATATTCTTGTGGTTTGTCTTTTATACTCTTACTGGACACGTGTGTGAGATATCCTTTGCGAGACTTCGGTCCGTTCGCGAGAGGCGGATCTAGATATGGAGCCTTAATGGGCATAAATACCCCGGTCCGTCACAATGTGCGAGGGGTGGGTCGGCGCCGATGGGAGGTGGGGACTGTAGAGGCCCACTAGGGCGTGCGGCAGAGCCGCCGAGGGGCAAAAGGGTGGGTTTTGGATTTGGCGAAAGGGAGATAGGGTTTTTTTTGTTTAGGGGTATTATTTATATATTACATATAAACCATTTGATCTAAGATCTAATGGCTAGAATTAATTCAATTTCGGATCGGATCTTAAACAGAGCGGATCTCTTATTTTCGTGTTTGCTCCGTTTATTATTCAGATAATATCCGTATCTGAATTCGCTCTGCCATATATCTTTTAAACGAATATGGATATACTTAATCAGATTCGAATTCGAATCAGATCCAGATATTATCCGGATCTGTTCACTGCCCTATGGCATCTCCCTCCATGCTGAGTCAGAGAGATGAACTTTATGACTTCAGCTGGTGATGAATTTGGGAGCCTGCGTTAAATAAGTACTGAAGTAAAGTTTATGGAAAAGTCATCGTCCTGTATATAAAGTGTTGATGAGTTGCATGTTGTCGGGGTGGAAGTAGGATAAATATAAGAAAAGGTTGAAATAAAAAATGTATAAAATAAAATATTTTAAAATAAAAAAGTTAAAATATAAATTATTAGATTTATTAATTATTAATTTATTAAAATAAGCGTGATAAAAATTATTAACAGGGAGGGGGTCCCCCCAACGTGGGTCCATCCCTGCATGTTGTTGATGAACGTAAGAAGCTATAATCCTTTGTTGTGAAGTTACCTTTGTATAGGAAAGTGTGGACGTGTTCCCTTATTCGGGTTTGAGTCGAATGGGCCTCCATCAAAGAAAGAGGGAAGAGACGGTCGCCGGTGCAGATGAGGACCTGCAAGACCCAGAGAGGATGGGGGGGGGGGGGTTGAAGAACCGGGGGAATTCTCTGATGCCTAAGTCAGCACAGACTGTAGAAGAGGCAAGAATCGAAGGTTCGTTGATGTGCGTTCGCATGTGGACGAGTGTGCATGGGAAAGGTTGCGTACCTTTGCATGAGGATTACCTGTGCCTTTTATAGACAAGGGAGATGAAAGGTCCGGACGCAATCTCCTTCAATGATGATCAAAGAGACGAGTCGGTTGGAGTCCCTAGGCAGGGGAGTTGTCCGTTTGAGGTGCATGTTGGGATCCTTTGTGGTTAATGCTCTTTAACCATGGGACGCGTGTCGTGCTGCCATATTAACTACTGTTGGGAAAATGAAGGGCCATTTAGGGCCGCAGGCCGAAGGGCACCGCGCAAGAGCCTGCTCGAACATCGGCCACGTTGCACGGTGTTCGGCACTTGATGGCACTGCTCGGTGTTCGGTGTGCCGCCAGTGTTTGTTCGGTAATGAGCTGTGAGGAGTTCGAACAGGGGCTCGAGGTCTAGGTGGACGATGCCCTACTCGAACAGGTTGTGCAGTGTCCGGAGACTACCCTTGGGGCTCTCGGACGCCTAGCGGCCAGAGCATGTTCAAAAGTCTTTGGACTGAATCCGAGGACACGTGGCTCAATGACCAATACACAGGCGTCTTGATGAGCCATGATGGGCCTACGAGTCTAGGAGACTAGAAATAGCCTCCACAGAAAGAAAGAAAAACTAGTTGAATGATTTAAATTTCTCAAGTATTTTTCCTTCTTCTTCTTAATTAGTACTCTCGCTAGATTTGTAATGTAGCTCGTATATGTGGTTTAAAATCCAAAAAGTAGCTCTAGCAGCCGTTTTATCTTTTGTTTTCCGCTCCTGTCCTTTTTTTAAGTTTTATTAAAATATTAATCTATTATATTATTCAGTGCAAGTTAAATTCTTGACATCATCTTAAAAAAAAAATTGAAAATTTCTTATACATTGGTTGCTGTTAAAAGTTGAATTCTTGACCTCTTCTTGAAAGACTACTACTAAACCATTCACATCTTGATTACAAAGCCCCATTCTTTATAAAAGTCTTTTAATATAAAAAATACAAAATCAAGTGATTTGATAACAACTCATATTATAGAGAAAGTCTAACTACATTGTGGCATTGCTCACCTTATTGCCTTCCGTCACCATTGGTGTTAATAGTTGCTGTTCTCGGGCGTTATTCATCACTATCATGTAATTAATATGTTTACATAGATGTGACGTTATATTATTAGATTAGTCTACGGGAAAGTCTTGTTGCAAACCGTCCTGTCAGCGGTTTGCAACAAATTCACCCTCTCATTGGAGAGGGTGATGTCATTGGGAGTGAGCACACACTTTGGGATTGTGCCCACCTCCAATGAAGACTATAGTTTGTTGCAAACCCATTGGGGGTTTGCACCAAGTAGCTCGCTTAGTCTATGCCCAATCTAACTTAACATCGCTATTTAATGATTATTTCTCCATGTTGTATATGATTATACATAATAAGTTTTAGGGAGAATTAATTATTCGCCCCTGGGAGGGGCGAACCTTTATTTTTCCATCCCTGTCAGATTTATCTTGCACGCTCGGTCCCTGCTTTATGCGGGACTTTTTTTCCAGTCCCTGGGGCTTAACAGACGTTATCCCTGTTGTGGGCAATACCCATTCTACCCCCAGCCCTAGCGACCCGACCCTGTTTGGCTTTAATGCCTTTCGAAGAAGGCAGGCGATGGCGGAAAGCTTCTCGGCGCGGCGTTGCAGACCAGGGTTGCCCGTTTGGTGCGCTGCGAAGAGGAGACCAGGGTTGCCGTTTGGGTGCGGTGCGAAGAGGAGCGCAGAGATTCTGGCTTCCCGTGAATGTTTCTAACTCTTTCTCACTTCCTTCCTTCTATCCCCGGTGTAGGTGAGTTTTTCTTGCCGTTCGTTCCGATACACATTGGTTCCACCGATCCCCTTTCTCCTCTGTAGATCCACATCCGTTAGTCGCCAGATCTTTTTCTTGCCAAGAATGTTTCATCCATTTCTGTTCTTGGTTAACGACGTTAGTATAGAGTTACAGTAGAGTAAAAGGACATGTCACTCTCCAAAATTATGTATTTTGTATAAGTTTCTCTACTTGTAAATGTAACAACGTTCGAAGTGATTACACAGTTAAGTCTGTAAGTCAGTAACTGTGTAACAACGTTCTAAGTAGTTACACAGTTAACTGTGTAGCTTTTTATTTGTGTAACAACTTTCTTAGTAGTCACACACTTAATCGTATAACTGAGTAACTGTGTAACAACTTTTTAAGTAACTGTGTAACTTTGTAACTGATTAAGAAGTTAAAAAATAGTGACATATGTTAACTGTGTAATTATGTCATTACCAACTGTTTTTTTGTACGTAAGTGTCTAACTATTTGTATTTCTAATTCTTGAACATGTTCTCAAGTAGTTACATATCTTAACTATGTAACTGATTTGTAAGTAATTGTGTAACTGTGTAACTGATTTAGAAGTTAAAAAATAGTGACGTATGTTAACTGTGTAATAATGTCATTACCAACTATTTTTTTGTAAGTAAGTGTCTAACTATTTCTATTTCTAATTCTTGAACATGTTCTCAAGTAGTTACATATCTTAACTGTGTAACTGTGTAACTGATTTGTAAGTAACTGTGTAACTGATTTAGAAGTTAAAAAATAGTGACGTATGTTAACTGTGTAATTATGTCATTACCAACTGTTTTTTTGTAAGTAAGTGTCTAACTATTTCTATTTCTAATTCTTGAACATGTTCTCAAGTAGTTACATATCTTAACTGTGTAACTGATTTGTAAGTAACTGTGTAACTGATTTAGAAGTTAAAAAATAGTGACGTATGTTAACTGTGTAATTATGTCATTACCAACTGTTTTTTTTGTAAGTAAGTGTCTAACTATTTCTATTTCTAATTCTTGAACATGTTCTCAAGTAGTTACATATCTTAACTGTGTAACTGTGTAACTGTGTAACTGATTTGTAAGTAACTGTGTAACTAATTTAGAAGTTAAAAAATAGTGACATATGTTAACTATGTAATTTTGTCTTTAGCAACTGTTTTTTTGTACGTAAGTGTGTAACTATTTGTACTTCTAATTCTTTAACATGTTCTCAAGTAGTTACATATCTTAACTGTGTAACTGTATAACTGATTTAGAAGTTAAAAAATAGTGACGTATGTTAGACAAATATGAATAGTTACACACTTACGTCCTAACTGTGTAACTTACATACTTTAAGTCTGTAACTTACTAAAATACGAATAGTTACATAGTTACACAAAATTGCAGGGTATAGAGAAATTACCAATTTGGCGATGGCATATGCTGGTTCTTGCTCGATGACAATACCATCTCTGCGATGCCCATGTGGATATGGGTGGTGTGATATATTTACAAGTCACACTACTAACAATCCTAATCGCAAATATTATAAGTGCAAGGTGTGTATATGGTGTGGACTTCGTGGCACTGATTATTTCTTTGTAATGCTTAGTATAGGTGAGAGGCCTGACATTGTTGAAGTAACACGTTCAATTTTCTTTGTTGTGCAGAAAGGATCATGTAAGTTCTTTATGTGGTGTGATGAATTTTTGGCTCTTGGCCGATCATCCAGTGCAAAGTGTGAATGTGATGAGGTGATGCAGAAACTAGTTGAAGAGAATGAAATTTTAAGAAAGCGAGTACAAGAACTTCAACTTCAGCTAGAGAAGAAGACTAGGATCACTGCAAGCCTTGGTCGAGTAATCTCCACGTTGACAACAGAGGAGGCTGATAATTAAAGGATGTTTAAGCTTCTTGTATCCTTAGTTGTCAGTTTACAAATGAATGTAAATTAACAACGTTGTATTAGCGAAGGCAAAGAAATGTGTACTCTGTAGAATGGGTTCCATTTTTGTTTACTTTCAGAATATTGTATACATTGAGAATGTCAGATTGTATACATGTATACGGAGAATTATCTTTTTTAAAGGAACAAATGTTGAGTAGAAATATGAAGTGGTCATCTTTTGAATTGTCTATGTATGATGTATGGCTGTATGCCACATGTAATGAATGATCAATATTTTGAATGAAATTAACTTTTGTCTCCTCCATGACTTATTTTACTTTCCATCCTTTTGAATGTTATTCACAAATATGTACATATGATCAATCTTTTGAATAAAAGAAAATCAGTAGTTGTCGACACCAAGGATACAGCTGTCGACAACCAGTGATCTCCATCAGACAACAAGGTTCTGGCAAAACAAAAGAAAATCAGTAGTTGTCGACACCAAGGATACAACTGTCGACAACCAATGATCTCCATTAGACAACAAGGTTCTGGCAAAACCAATAATAGCAGTACTTGTCGACACCAAGGATGTATCTGTCGACAACCCAACAAAACAGTGTTCACAAAGTTATCTGTGAGCTCATTTACAAGAAGTATGTACATATAGCTTCATGTATTGCATTTACAAAGATATTTGTCAGCTCATTTACAAGTGGGTGAACATCCAGTTCAATTGTCTTACAAAAAATGACGAAATACTGTAATAGAGGACACAAACATCATTAAATGTCTTCCTGTAGTATTGGGTTTCTACAGGTCCTCCTGTTATGGCCTTCTTGCTTGCATCTTGAGCAAATGTATATGTGTTCGGCTTCACCTCTTGATGGTATTCGTTTCTTCCTCGGCTGTCCGGGCAATCTCTTTATAATCGGCGGCTTCACTTGAATATCATTGATGTTCATACATGGCATGTCATTGTTATTTATGGGGTTAACTGTTGTTGCATAGGCCGCCCTATAAGTGTTGGTTGTATACAATGGAGACACATGATCATATAAAGCTTTATGAGTACATGCTATAGCTGCACATGCATGTTCACATGGGATCTTCAGAAGTTGCCACTTATGGCAAGAACATGTCCATTCTGGGATGTTGACAACATATGTTTTGTTGCCATTCACCACCTCAAAGAGTCGGCCATCGGAAGGAATTACAGAGTTTTGCCTTGCATTGGACATGATCTTGGCCAAGACTTTCTCAATATTAGGACATAGGGTGGTCTTCCAATTTGCAGCTTCTATTCTTCTCCTCCCTCCCATTTCCATAATTTGACGGCGTATAGTCTCCACCATTTGAAGAATGGGAAGGCCACGTGCCGGTTTGATCCAAGCATTAAAAGACTCTGCTAGATTGGAGTACATTTGGCCATACCTGAAAACAGTTAGACAAGTACGTAAAAAGTTATAGGAACAACTGCTTGAAGACTGATACATTAAATAAACGTAAGTAGTTACATACTATGAAAGTGACACATGTACCTTTCTCTGGGAAATTGGGTGTTTGCCCAATGTTCAACATCATTTCTGAGGATCCAGTCCTTTGCTTCTGGGGATTTTCGTTCCATTTCCGTCAATGTAGCTACATATTCACTTTCATTCAGTGCAAATGCAACCTTGTTGAGTGTCTTCACCATACTATCTTTAAGGGCTTTTCGGTATCTTGCTGCAGCTTCGGTCATAAAGTTTGCCTTTATGTGCCTTAGACAATATCAATGATGGTCCATTGGAAATATTTCAGGAACCGCTTCCTTCAAACCTTTTGCTCTATCTAAGATGAACATTGTCCGTCTTTCACTGAGAAGAGCTTTCTTGAGGTTGTTTAAGAACCAATTCCAATTTTCATGTCTCTGAGTCCGCTATAGCGAATGCAATTGTGAAAAGCTCGTCATTTCCATTTAATGCACTTGCTGCAAGAATGACACCTTGCATTTTATCAGTGATATGTGATCCATCGAGAAAAATCAAAGGTCAGCAACCAACCTCATAACCATATGCACATGCGGCAAAACACAGAAAATATGACTTAAATCGATGTGTCTCCTCATCCACTACCATATCTATGATACTTCCAGGATTCATTTCCATTACTCGTTCGGAGTACCAATGAAGCATATCATAACTTGTTCGTACATCTCCATGCAAATCTCGTACGACAACTTCCCTACCGCACCAAGCTTGATGGTATGGCACACGCACTCCATAGTCACTAGCAATGTCTTTAACCATATCACATGGACGGTAGTGTGGAGTGTGTGCCATTTTTTTCTTCACTAGGTCACCTATCCATTTTTTTGATGTCCTTGGATGATGATGGCTCTTCAAATCACAACCACATGTGTGGACATTATTCATTGTCTTAATCGCAAAATCAGGTCCATCTCCCAACATTGATGCATGGACCCGCCATGGACAACCTTGTCTTTTGCATCTTGCAGTAACACGACTCTGATCATTCTTAATATAAAACCAGTCAAAACATCCATATATAGCATAGTTTGTCAGTTCTGTCTGAAAGTGAGCGTTGTCACTAAATATTTGCCCCATCCTAGTTAATGCATGAGCCCACAATTCACTTCTCAGAACTACATGTGAGCTGCCACCTTCACATTCTGTGTACTGTGTGTATATTTGAAGGCAACTGTTATTTGTATTGCTAGCATCTGCTTCTTTTGGACTTACTGTAATCAATGGTGATGATCTGGAAAGTTAGCAGAGTTACAAAGTTAGAAAATTTAAGGAGCATACACATACTTACAAATGCACATATCTAACTGTGTAACTGTAATCTTCTCCAGCAGGAATTACATTCTGGTCATACATACTAACTAACATGTGCGTACCTGTAATCTTCCCCAGCAGGATCCATTATAGTGCTTTCGTTATTCTCCACACGCATGATAATGATAGGGTTGGTGGCATGTTCTTTATGAATGTCATACATGATGTCCACGTCCCCATCTTCACACAATGGGCAATAGGTATCTGTAAGACTGGGGAGACAGTACTTGATGATCTATCTTCGGCCGGATAATGACCATCGACGGAAGATTTGAGCACGAAGTGCCTCCAGCTTCATTCCGCAGAAGACATAGAAGACAAAGGAGTCATGGCCAAAGGAACAGCGGGCTGGAATCTTGTCCATGTATCCCTCAGAATTTACACTCCTTTCCAGTAGATGGTTGGAGGAGTAAGCAGAGGAAGGGAAATGGGGAGTGTCATTTTTGCTGTTAAGTGGATGTACAAATGGGAGGGGTGTTTCGGCGGGAATGCGGGTTCTCTCTCTCCACTGTCGCCGTCAACAGTCATTTCAAATTAGAAAATTACCACCATGCCCTCGAACCGCCACTAGTCTTTTCGATTTCCCGTCACGTTTAAGTAACGCAAAAACTAGGTAACTCCTGTGTTACACAGTTTTCTACCCCACAGCACTCTGTCGTTCCTCTCCCTTCTGCACGATCAAAGCAACCGAGGTACCATTCGCGAGGAAGCGACTTTACATCTGCCGCAAAGGAAGATGGAGGAAATACCGTCCACCCCGGTGAAACAGAGCACGCCGGAAAGGGAAGAAGAACCGCGTCTCAGCAGCGACGAACCACTGCAACACTTAATAGATCGAACACGTGAACAACAACAAGAAGGAGAAGGAGAAGAAGGAGACGAGGAAACACAAATAGATGAAGAAGAAGAAGAGGAAGGTAGGCTATTTCGTATTTGTGTAAGTTACAGACTTACATAGGTATGTAAGTTACACACTTACGAAGTAAGTGTGTAACTATGTAAGTATGTAAGTTAATAATAAAATAACTTAGTTATAAATACTTGCACTTCATAATCATGTTAGTAATACATGGCATTTACTGAATAAGTATGTAAGTTACACACCTACGAAGTAACTGTGTAACTGTTACACACTTATTTATAAATACTTGCACTTCATAATCATGTTAGTAATACATGGCATTTACTGAATAAGTATGTAAGTTACACACCTACGAAGTAACTGTGTAACTGTTACACACTTATTTCGTAAGTGTGTAACTGTTACACAATTACTTCGTAAGTGTGTAACTATTCGTATTTGTGTAAGTTACACAGTTACGAAGTAAGTGTGTAACTATTACACAGTTACTTCGTAAGTGTGTAACTATTCGTATTTCAATAAGTTACAGACTTAAAGTATGTAAGTTACACAATTAGGACGTAAGTGTGTAACTATTCGTATTTGTGTAAGTTACAGACTTACATTAGTATGTAAGTTACACACTTACGAAGTAAGTGTGTAACTGTTACAAAGTTACATTAGTATGTAAGTTACACAGTTACGAAGTAAGTGTGTAACTGTTACACAGTTACTTCGTAAGTGTGTAACTATTCGTATTTGTGTAAGTTACAGACTTACATTTGTATGTAACTTACACACTTACTTCGTAACTGTGTAACTGTTACACAATTACTTCGTAACTGTGTACCTATTCGTATTTTAGTAAGTTACAGACTTAAAGTATGTAAGTTACACAGTTAGGACGTAAGTGTTTAACTATTCATATTTGTGTAAGTTACAGACTTACATTAGTATGTAAGTTACACACTTATTGTTACACAAATACATTAGTATGTAAGTTACACACTTACTTCGTAACTGTGTAACTATTCGTATTTTAGTAAGTTACAGACTTTAAGTATGTAAGTTACACAGTTAGGACGTAAGTGTGTAACTATTCATATTTGTGTAAGTTATAGACTTACATTAGTATGTAAGTTACACACTTACTGCTACACAAATACATTAGTATGTAAGTTACACACTTACGAAGTAAGTGTGTAACTGTTACACAGTTATTTTGTAAAATCAGTTAGTTATAAATACTTGTACTTTATAATCATGTTACTTACAGATGGCATTTACTTAAATGTTGTATTAGTAATGTGAATTACTTTTCATACAGGGACTGTGGACACCAAGGTATGCCATTTAACTGGCCGGTCTAACTGGAAATTCTATATGGAAGCCCTGAAGGTGGCCGGCATTCGACATTGCCATCAGTCCCTGATGTCCACAACATGTTTCGATGTCTATAGCAATCCACAACACATGTCAATCCCTCTTCCATTGGTAGAGGAGATAATTTTGCATTACGTTGAGGATGACTCATTATGTATTGGAGGTCAGAAACTGCAGTTCACAGCCAAAGAAGTGGCATTGATTATTGGCCTTCCTAATGTTGGTGAGAAGTTGGACTTTTTTAGAGAGAGTGCAGACAGTCGCCTTCATAAGCTGCTGCCCAAGAATCACAAAGTGTACAGAAATAATATTCTTAAGGCCATGCAGTCTTTAGCACCCTCGAATAAGCAACAAGATATTCAAGATTTTGTTGGGCTTTGGATCACCTTACTTTGTGCTAATTTTTTGTTCACAACAACTGCATTTACTTGTCCCGTGGAATTCTGCATTACGTCACGAATCTAAAGAAAGTGAACAACGTTGATTGGGCAGGTGCTGTGCACCAATTCCTCATGAGCAAGATGACTGAAATTGCTTACGAATTGAAGAAAGACAATAGAGAAAAGTCATCTAAAGGAATTTATATTTTGGGATGTTTTCCAGTTCTTGGTGTAGGTCTTCTCTTTCTCAAAACATACCAATAATAATATATATATGACAATATATCACAGTAACAAAAAACTTTTATTTTCATGACAGGCGTGGTTCTTGGAGCACCAGAGGAGGATTAAGGCAGATTTTCCAGAGAGGCTTCCACGTATCTTGAAGTGGGTATGTCGGCAGAGAATGATATATTGGCAGAAATTTCTAAAGGAAATGAACCCACACTCTGTAAGCCTCTCTATATCAACCTCAATCTACTGGTTTATAATTTATATATTTTTATCCATGCTCGTGGTCACTATTTAATCACATAACCTGGTGATGGTCACTGTACCAACACATAACCTAGGTTGTCGACAGATGAAAAGAGTATGTCGACAACTACTGGTTGAATATATCCTTCGTTGTCGACAGATGTAAAGTGTTTGTCGACAGCTACTGTTTCAATTCTTGGTTGTCGACAGCTGAAACTTGTTTGTCGACAACTAGTGGTTGAATGTTAGTTGTCGACAGTAAGTATGTACCAGCACATAACTTATATGTTTGCATACATTCTCAGATACTCTCCGATCTTACCATTTCTGAGGATGAGGAAGCCCAATTTAAATGCAAGAAAATGAAGCTCAGAATATCAGCCACACATGCCACAGCACAGCAGCAACAACAAGAGCAACAGCAAGCAGCAGCAACAATTTTAGCAACACCCGCCCAAGGAGATCAAATTATCAATCTTCTGACTGACATTAGAAGTATGTTTGGACAAATAATCAGGATGAAAGAGAGAAAAGAAGAGAGAAAAAGACAGAAAAAATTAGAAAAATTGTCTAAGCGAAAGGGAAGAGAAGAAGAACAGGAGAAGGTGGGAAGACATTAAGAGGAAAAGAAAGGAGGACAGGTGATGGTGGACATGTCCAAGAAGGAGGGAGGTCAGGAGGTGGACATGTCCAAGGAGGAGGGAGGTCAAGAGGTGGACGTGATGTCCAAAGAGCAGGAGAAAGGAGGAGAGGAACATGAGGAGCTCTCCATCATGGAGGAGGACGGCAGAGAAGCGTCAAAGAAGGATGTGGGCCAGGACATGGACACTATCATGCAGACCCTACATGCACTGGTTGAGAATATTGTGCCTCCCACAGCAACTGCAAAGATGCCTCCAGTAGGGGAGAAAAAGAGAAAAGTGGTAAAAGCCATCTCACCCTCGTCGCTGACAAGGAGGGTGAAGGAAGGACGGAGGACCAGGTCACAGTCCGCTTTATTCAAGGTAGATAAGTAATTCTTTTTCTATGTGACCATTTAATTTTCAAATTGGTGTAACAAAACAATTGTGTAACCAAACCATTGTGTAATAAAACAATTGTGTAAGTGCTTAACTCATGTACATTTATGGAAGGACTTGGAATACGAATTTGACGTAAGGAAGAAGAAGAAGGTGCAGGAAGATGTTGCAATCATTATGCCTTCCCAATTAACCCAATTAAGCCAGGCATGTCCCCATCAAGCATGTTCCATTGTTTCTTTCATAAACTTTCGTTATGCATGTTTGTCTCATGTATTTCTCATAATTCAGTTTGCGCAGTATGAAGTCCGTCGAGATTATCGCGGACGAAAACAACTTTCTACTGATGAGGTTCGGGTTATTGACAACTTCTCTGATACCACCAGAATTGATGGGTAATAAACTTTACACTATTATGAATAAGACGACACAGTTACATCAACTACCATTATAAACATGTTTTTTTTGTTGCATCTTGTAGTGACAATATCTTCCAACCAAAGAAGGATGGCTGGGGTGCCTATCTCAACCCAGAGCACATAATTTCTCTCTTGTTTGGAAATCAGTTAGAATCAGCTATAATCGATATGTTCCTTCTTCTATTGCGAAGAAAAAAAGAGGATCAACCATCTGAATATTATGAGTATGATTGTCTGCCTGCCTATGGCATGGTTTGTACGCCATTCATAGTATTCCTTCTCCCTTCTCCAATTAAAATGAACAGATGACTAATATAATATTGTGCTCGTCCATGACTTATTATAGGGATGGATAATGGGATGGAACGACAACGAAAAAAGAAAGGAATATTTGGACCACATTTTGAAAACATTGTAGACACCTGTAAAAGACAAAGACATGGTCTTCTCTCCGATGCATTTTATAAATCATTGGGCATTGCTGGTCATTAACATCAGAACTAAAGAATATGAACTTTATGACTCAATGATCCAGCACCCCAAACATGATTTCGAGACCTATGTAAGTGCCCGTACTCCTCCATACAATCTGTTCAATTCTCATGCATCTAATTCTGTGCAAGCGGTTCTATGTATGCAGAAGTTTGATGTTCACTTATGTATCTTTTTTTTTACTGTAGGTGAAAATTCTAAAACAATGTTTTCTTGAAATATTTGGCCTGGATACATCAGCATGGCCGATCGTCGTGCCAACCCCTTGTCCACAACAAGGAGCTGGGGACGACTGTGCACTATTTGTGTGCAAGTACATGGAATGCTTATCAAAAAAGAACATAATCGGTTTGCCCTTCTACCAGGTAACTGTCTTAACACATGTATATACTCCACATCATAGTCTACACAAAATATTTCTATATTCTCATTCATTTATATTGACATAGGCTGATATGGACTTAATTCGGGGGAAGCTAGCATCGGCCATTATTGAAGAGGTCAATCGGGAGAAGGCACACAAAAGCAGCGGTGCAGAAGCAGTGGAAAAAATTGTTTCATTATTAGATGAGGCATAAACATTGCCATCTCTTTATTAACTTGAAAACAATGTGATCTGTTTATTAACTTTAAAACAATATTCCTATGCCACTATATTTGCAAATGTGCGCACCTGTTTTATTTTATCACAGTCTTTAAGTGATGATGTATGTGTATGTATGTAAGTGTTTAAGTACATGCTTCTATATGTGTTTTATTAAGAAAAATTTCCCTCCCAAAGTAGTAATTGGTTGCTGACACGACTGCATCACATGACTGCATCACAAAGGTATAAAATTACAAGTTACGTACTTACAGAGGGTTTACACCACAAATGTCTCGGTTGGTTGTAAACAATAGCAATCACAATATCATTACATTCACAGAGTACTGACTTAACAAAGTCATAAAAATACTCCAACCAGTGCTTAAAAAAGGAAAGACAAACTCAAACACTGCGTCCACGGATCCCATTTCTACAATATTGACGCTTCCGAATTCGTCGGTTTTGCCCATTTTCCAAACACGTAATTGGACAAACATGATACGTACACCTCTTCCTACAATTTGACGTACTCGGTCCAGACTTGCCTGATGAACGAACTGCTGTACACCTACAAAAAAAACACATCGTATCATTACAAATAAATGCACAAGAAAGATATACACGCATAAAACTTTAAAAGAGAACATGTACATGCTTACCCTTCTTTGCAAGCAACCTGCATTAGCACATATTTATCATTCTCATTCTTATGCAATGAACGCATAACCTCTATGTCATCATTCACATTTAAGCAAACGTCATATTTTACTTCTCCAGGTAACTGGTACTTAATACACCAATGAGGACCATTCAAATTCCATCTTTGGAATATCCGTTCCCTTATTTCCGATATTCCCATATCATCTTGAACATAAAAAATGAACGAATCGTTCCCAAATGCACATCGAGCAGGAATCATGTCCAAATTTCTTGAATCAAATAAGCCTGAGATGAAAAGGAGTTACACAGTTACATAATTACTTACAAATCATCAGTTACACAGTTACATAGTTACTTACAAATCAGTTACACAGTTAAGATATGTAACTACTTGAGAACATGTTCAAGAATAGAAATACAAATAGTTAGACCCTTACGTACAAAAAAACAGTTGGTAATGACATAATTACACAGTTAACATATGTCACTATTTTTAACTTCTTAATCAGTTACACAGTTACACAGTTAAGATATGTAACTACTTGAGAACATGTTCAATAATTAGAAATAGAAATAGTTAGACACTTGCTTACAAAAAAATAGTTGGTAATGACATAATTACACATTTAACATACGTCACTATTTTTTAACTTCTAAATCAGTTACACAGTTACATAGTTACTTACAAATCAGTTACACAGTTACACAGTTAAGATATGTAACTACTTGAGAACATGTTCAATAATTAGAAATAGAAATAGTTAGACACTTACTTACAAAAAAATAGTTGGTAATGACATTATTACACAGTTAACATACGTCACTATTTTTTAACTTCTAAATCAGTTACACAGTTACACAGTTACTTACAAATCAGTTACACAGTTAAGATATGTAACTACTTGAGAACATGTTCAAGAATTAGAAATACAAATAGTTAGACACTTACGTACAAAAAAATAGTTGGTAATGACATAATTACACAGTTAATATATGTCACTATTTTTTAACTTCTTAATCAGTTACACAGTTACTTACAAAGTTGTTACACAGTTACTCAGTTATACGATTAAGTGTGTGACTACTAAGAAAGTTGTTACACAATTAAAAAGTTACACAGTTAACTGTGTAACTACTTAGAACGTTGTTACACAGTTACTGACTTACAGACTTAACTGTGTAATCACTTCGAACGTTGTTACATTTACAAGTAGAGAAACTTAGACAAAATACATAATTTTGGAGAGTGACATGTCCTTTTACTCTACTGTAACTCTGTACTAACGTCGTTAACCAAGAACGGAAATGGATGAAACATTCTTAGCAAGAAAAAGATCTGGCGACTAACGGATGTGGATCTACAGAGGAGAAAGGGGATCGGTGGAACCAATGTGTATCGGAACAAACGGCAAGAAAAACTCACCTACACCGGGGATAGAAGGAAGGAAGTGAGAAAGAGTTAGAAACATTCACCGGAAGCCAGAATCTCTGCGCTCCTCTTCGCACCGCACCCAAACGGCAACTCTGGTCTCTCTTCGCAGCGCACCAAACGGGCAACCCTGGTCTGCAACGCCGCGCCGAGAAGCTTTTTGCCATCGCCTGCCTTCTTCGAAAGGCATTAAAGCCAAACAGGGTCACGGGTCGCTAGGGCTGGGGGTAGAATGGGTATTGCCTACAACAGGGATAACGTCCGTTAAGCCCCAGGACTGGAAAAAAAGTCCCGCATAAAGCAGGGATCGAGCGTGCAAGATAAATCTGACAGGGATGGGGAAATAAAGGTTCGCCCCTCCCAGGGGCGAATAATTAATTCCCCCTAAGTTTTATATTAATTAATCCCAATGACACAAAAATTATTTAATTATGCTAATATCTCGTCATGCCAAATCTTTATAACTGTAACAAATTCTTTATGTAGAAAATTTATTCTGTGGCTTTTTATTCACTATTGATAGATAAGCTTTAAAGAAATAACAAGAAAGTTATAATATTCCTCATTCCAAAAGTACTTTTATACATAAGAATCTCTTGTTTCTTGGACTCAATTATATGTAAAAATATCATTAACTACGAAATTTGGTTATCCACGTGAGCCAAGGTGGAGTCCAAGGTGCACGACAGGAAATTATTAAGGCCTCGTATACTTGATGGGCCTTCCTGAAACATGCGAATGCCAACGTGGCAATCCCGAATGCACAGAACACGTGGAAGTCTTGGTGCTTCCACGTGGGGAAATGAGCACTTCTCGGGCCGTCCATGGAATTGCCCGAGGTCCCCGGGGCCCATAACCTACGTGGGCACAACTTGTGAACAGAGCTCCTCCAGGGCCGTTATTGGGCCTCCAGCTCAGAAAGAGGCATCTTTGTTCCACTCAAAGTTGAGCACTACCGTCCGGCATAAATGGGCGAGCTCTGCAGCTCCAGATCTCACTGCGAGTTCTTCTCTGGCGATCTCTGCTGTACGTACACCTGTCTGCCTCCTGAGTTGCCTCTCAGCCAACGATGGTAGTGTTTGCGGCGGAAGACGAGCTTGCCTTCCGGGTCGATGATGTCGTGGGTCGTGTTTGCTCGGGCGGCGAAAATGGTGGCGACGGCGACGATGATGACGACGCAGACGCAGATGTCGCTCCGGCGGCCTGATGTCAGTTTGAGCACCTAAATATATATATCCCGATGTTGTGTAGAGGTCCCTGGATATAGTTTACAAGTATGCATGCGGTGCTACTTGAGCTACATATGGAGATAGGGTTCCAGATATATATAATATATAGCTGAGAGCTGAGAAGATACGAGAGTGGTTTGTTGCCTTAATTTCATAGTTGAAGAGTGACCAGTAAGCCATGTATTTAACTCGTACACTGAGATCTATGGATATAACACCTACAGTTTAGTACGGTGCTTGTCTCCCTCCTCTCTCTGTGCTGTTTTGTGTGTGTGTGTGTGTGTGGGACGAGCACTCACAACGCGTTGGTAAGCAAAATATTTAGGTAGCTAGCTCGTCTGCTTTCTCTTTATTTTATGAGGAGTTTCCGAGAGTACGTACGTATTTCGTCAAAGTTTAGCTAATAATATACATTTCTGTCTCTGCCTAATGAATTTGAGCTGTGAGACTTGCAGTTGAAAGGACGCATCTCAACTTATTGGAGTAAGTACTAATTAAAGAAGGTGAGACGAGATTTTCTACAGATTCCTAGTTGGTTCATGAGCACTTATTTTTCCTATATATGATGAATTTACGTTTCCAGCATAATACATCTCATGCATCTATCTTAATTTCAGCAAACATGTTCATGAACAATATTTGATTCACCAGCAAATATCATGCGAAGCATTTGGTCATGAGAGCGTTCGACATTTTTCTCATTGTAATGTCTTTTTTCTCCCTTTGATATCTGGCCTCAGGAACCCCTTTTCCAGAGCTTCCCATGTGTATATTTAATTTGTTCCATTCCCTTGACAAAATTAAGAAATACAAATGTTACGTACGTTTAATATGATCACAAACCTAACCTGGGCTAGCTCAACAGGAGAAAAATGCTATCTCCAAATATGGGGAGCGCCGTATGCACCTTTCTGAAAGAGAAAATTAAGACGTACGGCTTCTTGTGATCAGTGACGCATGCAGTTTTATATGGAATTACTGAAAAGGAAAGACATATTTTGAAGGAATAACACTTACCAATTGCATATACTTTTAACTTATTTGGGGATGAGAAGACACCGGCTATGTGATAATTAAGCAGGCTCTATAACTTTTAGCTATTTCCACGACTGCTTTGGTGGTCGCTTATGGCGTTCAAGTAGAAGACTTTGAGAACCATCTGATCTCCGAAGTTTAATTAGTTAGGAGCTGTATCTATTTTTATGAAAAGTGCTGTAAAATATCGTAATTATTCTATTTGTGTGAGACATAAAATACAAGCTTGTATGATATCCTATGTCAAACCAACAAAACCCCTGAGTTATCTTATTTTGAGTTTCATTCGTCTCTTTTGCTCCACAGTCACCACCTTCGAAAGGAAAATGCATGGGTATACATGTAGGGCGTTCTAGAGAATTAGCTAGAAAATTAAGGTTTCGGGCTTAATTTGTCTTTTGGAAGAATGCATGTTGTGGAAATTTGTTGATTTCTTGAATTCTTTTTACATGAATGGAGGTATATAGAAGATAATAATTGTTTTTAGGTTTTCATCCTTGACAGAAAATCTACATGTATCCCTCAGTTTGCATTTAGATGGAATTAATTTTCACATAGGAATTTGAATCTAGCACTGTTTGTCTATAAGATTAGGAGGGACTAGTTCATATGCACTACCCCTTTAGTACTTGGATAATAAGATTATGGTCCTAGAACCATATATATGCAATCATCAGATGCATAAAAACCTCTGTTATACGGGAAGTCATTGCGAAGTACCATGATTAATTAGGAGCGATGTCCCTTTTGATCTGCAGAGAGATACTTAGTTTATGGGTGATAAAATGCAGCAGATGGAAGGAGAACTCTGTGCAGACTTCTATACCAAAGGACTTACACTTGTGCGGGCTAAAATTTTCATTATATGAAGAGATAGCATGGCAATAGAATTTTAAGGGACTTGAAAGTTATCTGGTAGATGTTCCAGAAAGAGACTATATATCAATGATCGGTGATGCAAGATAGGCATGTAGAAGTAATCTGCGTGATAGATGTCAGATCTTAATTTAGTGGGATTTTTAATAATGTATTTATAGACTATTTTTAATCTTATAGAATTTCAAATAATGAAAATTTACACATCCAATTTTTTTCCCATTTAGTGAGATCCTCCTGAGACTTCATTGAGGACCATATAAGTCCGCCACTAATCTGCCGAGCATGGAGATGGTTGATTATCTCGTACGTCTTTGGACCTCTTTGATAATGAGATAATGTGAGTATCAATAAATCGGATATAAGTTATTTGTGTTTAGAGATTTTTTTTATTTGAGATGGTTTAAATGAGAGATAATTATATAAGGGATAACTTTTAATATGATGTGATGTGATATAATGTGTGTATTTATCACCTTTTTATCCCTAATTTGACACTATAATTTATCTGTGTATAAATACACACACACACAATTTTTAAGAGTACAATAATAATATTTAATGAGTTATCCTTAGGGATAACTTTTATCACCCCCACATAGGAGAGATAATTATCACCCCTTTATCATCCTTTTATTCTAGATAACTTTTATCACCTAGAGATAAACTAATTAAAAAAGTTATCAAATTATTTGTGGACATAAAATCGATAATAAAAAGAGGATAAACCCCCTTATCACGTTCACGTTACCGAACCGGCCTTCACTTTAATTAGGGTTGGTTAGCGCATATGAGTTGCTGCTCCCTTGTATGCACATTTCTCAAATATCTTCTGACTAGATGGTCCCAGTAATGAAGTATCAAATATTGTATTGACCTCCGGATGATGTGCTATGATTTTGAACTTATCAATAATCAATATACGTCCATCGCACCATGATGTTGCTGATGTAGGAAACTTGTTATAATTCTTGATCAGACAGAGATTTTTCCTTTGTTCTCTGTGCCAATCAAAAGTTGTTGGAGGCGCTTTTTCGTAGTAGAGCAGATATGAACTCTGAGGAGATATTTTCCAGATTTGAAGAGCAGGGTATATATATATATATATATATATATGTTTTTTCTCCTTTTGGTGATCATGTACATGAAAATATGCATATATATTAAATGGGGGAGAAAGAGATGAAGAAAAATTGACAAGAGATCATTTAGTGGTGAAGATCGAGGACTTGACACACATTGCCAATATCCTCTGAGAGAAAGAGAAGAAGGAAGTCTTTTTACGAAACCCACGCATGAATTCGCCTGCTTCATAGAATTAGTTGTAGCTAGGATTAATGCCACAACACTCTTGCAATGCTAAAAAGTGTCGAGATTAATGACGAGGATATCCAAATTAAGCGTTAATTAATTAGCTCACTTGACCTCATTATAACTCGGTTGTGAAATGGGGGAGCAACTCATATATATTGCATGCTTCGTATTGTGAGCAGGAACAGTATCCCCATGAACTATATATATATTGAACTCCAGTCGAAGACATCCTATAAGCTAGCTAGTGTGTCAAATGACAAATCTTGCAGCTTCTCCACCTCAGCAAGGAACCTTCACAAAAACTTCGTCGTTCAGCTGTTAATTAGCTCAACTCTTTCAAAAAACACCTGCAGCTTGGAAGGGAAAAAGAAACCTAACTCTACCTGCTTCCACTGCCATGCAGTGCCCCCTTGAAAGCACCTACCTAGCTACACCAGAGCCTGTTAGCGGGCCACCTCAAATTGCTAGATGAAAAAGTCCACGCGGAGGAGGGAGAGGAGGTGTTCGCCTCCCAACCCTCTCTAACATGAGAAATATTTAGTACATATTTTGGCGTTCACTCAATATGACATGTACATCTATTAGGGTGTGCCATTTATTTTTTTGAAGATTATAATATTTACCCTATCTAATTTTTTCAAATCTCAAAATATAAATAGCACCTCTAACATATATCGATTCGGGATGTGCACCAAGACAAGACGAGTTCATAATTAGTACCAGGGCACTGAGCATGTGTCATCTCCTCACAGCTCCCAAGCGTTGACCAAGTGATCACCTCAGTCGCACAGACAGCGCATGGGTCTCAGTCTGCATCATCGTTCCCAGACATCCCACCACGGTGTCCAACAACATGATCACCAGCCTGTTCGCCTCCACTACCATGACAGTGGTGATGGTGTTATCAGGCAACCACTGCCATGCGGCTAAGCCGGCTTCTAGATACACCCGAGCCTTCGCCTTCAGTACTGGCACTGCCGACTATTCCGAGCCTGCCGAAGCCCACAATATCACGAGTGTCCGTTGTTTCAAATAACGCTCTCTTATTCCTGTACGTCACATAAATACTACAACTTTATCTGCTCCAACTACAGCTCCACTAGAAGATTGGAGGTTGAAATTTTCTTCTATTATTGATCTAGTAAAAGTTGAGAATATTTTTATATTTAATTTTAAATTTGATTCAGAGACATCTATAATAGATTCAGAGAAAGATGACATAGAATATTATTCTCGACGACTAAGACTACAATCTCAGACTGTCTTTCGACGCATTCACTCATGGGACAGATCTTCTTTAGAGTTCTAATTAATACATTTTCTTTTATTTATAACTTATGTCTTGTATTTGGCTTTTGTCCCGGATTTCAGAATTTCTCCCTATCAATAAAATAATTTGGTCGTTCTTTGACTTTTGATTAAAAAAAAAGTGATACTAACTACGCCGCCGTCAAGAGTGTGCATTTTTTGGTTTAAATCGAAAAATTAAGTCGGGGTTAATATCGATTCGGTTTAATTTGATTTTGATTGGTTCAATTCGGTTTTACAAGAGTTATGAAATCGGATTGAACTGAATAACCAATATAATTATTATAATTATTATTGTATAATATATATGATAAGGAGGCCATATAGATGCCGTGTTGGACGAGAAGATCCATTTGAATTCTTTGATTCCTCAACTTTAGAAAAATAGTTTCTGAAATCTACTGATCATCCCGTCAATTACCTATACTATTCTTGCAATTTATTACCACTGGTTCATACGTACGTTTGCACAATTCTACATGATCTCCGAACAGTATCTTTCACATCTAACAGGAGTACAAGACTGTACGCCATATGGCTCATATCTCCATCTATATGTTCTGTGGGCACGATAGATATTAGGTAGGAATTATAACATATGTAGTGAAATAAAATATAAATTATAATTGTAATAAATATACAATTTCAAGCAATATATATATATATATATATATTTGAAGTATCTTCCTTATTTAGGAGATTTTTGTCGGATAATTCTTGCGACAAATCCATTTTCATAGTTGATTATTCTGTTTTATGCAAGAAGGCATTCTTACAAACTTTCGTACCACGTCCCTCACTCGGACGCACCTATATACTCTTCACATAAACCGTATGTTGATCGAGGCTTAGCAGTGGTAGAACGTTGATTGATATTTCTAACAATGCTGAATATTTTGTGGCACAGTACAATATAGTATAATCTGTACCGTATCGATCGGTTGACCGAAAATGTAAAATTTATCGACTAATTTTATCTCTTTTTGAAGACCACGACATCTAGATATTATCTTGATAGAAATCGATCGATCAATAAAAAAAATCAGTCGATAAATTTTAGACTTTAATTTGTTAGACGTTTGAGATGTTTACTAGAAGTATCGGTCGACCGATAAAAAAAAAATCGGTCGACCAATTTTACTATACCGGCAAACCATGGTTTCTAACCAAAAGGGAAAGAATCATGGGTTCATGCTAATAAGAGATGTGCCTTTTCTCCTTTTATTTAACACCGTAACAATGGTCTTTCCAAGAAAATAAAAGTCGTCAAATGTTATTCCTGGAATAGGTGGGATGGACATCAAGTGAGGAGAGGGAAGATCGGAGATTCGAGTCTAAGGAGAGTGTTTGTTTGTGACTTGAGTTAAAGTTTTTTTATAATAAAATTTGAGTAATAGGATATATGCCCCTATTTAATATTCTTGTTTATTATACAAATTGTTGATTTATTACTATCAAACATTTTTTTATGTAGTACAATTATACTACAAGGATGTGTATTTAAAATTTTGAAAAAAGTTATATATATATATATATATACCTCTAAAATCTATTGTAATCTACCCTAAAAATTTTATATTATCACACATACCCCTTCTTCATGTAAAATTGATCCAAGCGAAACGTTAAATGGAGGATAAAAATACTAAAATATCCTATTCGGGAACCTAGAGATTGTTGCTGAGAGAGAAAGAGAGTTGGCTTTTAGAGAAGGCACTCACCTAATATGTCGTATGGGAGAGAGAGAGGGGGGGAGCTGGAGGGGGATCTCTCCCTCCGGCAGCAACCCCAGAGAGAGAGAGAGAGAGAGAGAGAGAGAGAGGGCTACTCCGGAGTCCCAAAGAGGGATTTATTTGGTGAGAGGATGCTGGATGGGGATCTTCCCCTCCGACATCGACAAAAGAGAGAAATCTAGGTGGGGTGGGGCGGGGGGCTACTCTAGAGTCCAAGGGGGAGATAGATAGATAGGTAGAGAGAAAGAGGCCATGAGCACCTCAGCAGGGCATTTAGGGAGCATAGAGAGATACTGCAGGAGAGGTGGGAACACTAGAGGGGGGATCTCCTTCTTTGACGTTGGTTCCACGCAAGAGAGAGCACTAGGGAGAGAGAGAGTGAGTGAGTGAGTGAGAGTGATATATATATATATATATATATATATATATATATATATATGTTGATTCATGAGAAATGCTATGCTTCCGACAAGTCGGGAGCATAGGGATGCGTTTTGGAGCCGTGCTCCTCCACAGCGCGCCATGTGGAGGAGCAGGGCCCCAGCGCATTAAATGTACTTTTTATTTTTTTATTTTTTTCACCCTCAAATATGCACACAAATGTTCTTATAGTACACACAAATACCTATGTAGTGCACACAAATAGCATAAGAATGCACACAAAATAGGTATTTGTGTGCACTATAAGAGTATTTGTGTGCACTATAAGAGTATTTGTGTGCATGTTTGAGGGTGAAAACAAAAAACAAAACAAAAAGTGTATTTAATGCGCTGGGGCCCTGCTCCTCCACATGGCGCGCTGTGGAGGAGCACGGCTCCAAAACGCATCTCTATGCAAGCCGGGAGCATAGTATTTCTCGCTGATTCATACGCAGTAGGTAAGTACACACAATTGTGGACTTTTAGTAGTAGGTGGGTACGTATACACCACCATGGTGGGCTTTCAGTTGGTGAGAGGCTGGCCCAGAGCTCCAATTATACATCTCCTACCTCTTCTACTTGGGAATAGACACGAGGGATCCATAGACAGATGCAGAGAAGAGTCAGTGGGGTCATGTGACCCCACTGAATTTTTTTTTTTTAAATGTTCATGTATGCTGCAACGTTTAAGGGTTTTTTATATAGGGGTTATCCCACTAAAATCACTCGGGGGTGACCCAATCTAAGACCCCAAAACCAATTTTTTGTTTTGCTCTCGTCGCTTCGCCCTGCCTCCTGCTCCGCTGCTCTACATGATGAAATCAGCGGAAGGCCGATCTGGCGACCTGGACAGCACCTCGCTCAGAAGCGGCAGCGGCGGACTCGTCACCGACCTTCCGTCACAGACGGTGGACGCCGCATCGTCGTGGACCTCCCCTCACCGTCGCAAGCTTCACAGAGGCGCAGACTGTAGTCTGCCCTCGCCGTCGCGGACGGCGAACACCGTCACCGAGGACCCCCCCCCCCTCGCCATCACAGACGACGGAAGACGTTAGCCGTCGCCAACGACGCCGGGGACCTCTCCCTCAGTGACTCGTCGTCGCGACCTCCGCAGAGCCAAAGGCGCAGACGGTAGTCTGCCATCGTCTTCGCGCATGGCGGACGCCCTCGCCAGTCGCCGCCCTCCTCAGTCCTCCCTTCGGCCTTCGCCGCTGGCCCCCGGCTCTCTGAGACTCAATCCCAGAATTGAAAGGGCCCGTCGTAGACCTAGCACCGGTACACCGCTGTGCTGATGCTATCACACAGGGCGCCGCTTTCCTCGGCAAGTGACCTCCTCCCAGAATGAGGATAAAGCCCCATCCCCATCTCACCCTCCTCCCCTTCGGCCCTTCTATATTTACTCTTCATTTTCTTCTCCTGCTTCTTCAAGTATTCATCTTCCGCATTGCACATTGCTGTCGGGGCTTCAGGATCTCAGACTCAAACATGCCCAACAGTCCACCCTAGTCGTTGTCAACCAGACCTCACCTTCCGCTTCTCCAATGCTCTACAGCCCGCCTTCACTATCGTCGGCAACTCTAACCAAGGTAAAACATCTTCCCTCCTTTTCCATTTTGCTGGCCATTTTTCTTGTCTCAGAAGTTGTACTATCTACAACCACTTTGATGACAAGGACTAAATAGAAGATGTCTCTTTTTTGTCTCAGAAGTGGCACTGTGGAAGGGGCCCTCTGTAGTTTGCCCTCGCCATTGTAGAACACAGGCAGCCCTCAGCGTCGCCGAACGTTCATCCAAATCTCTTGAATAGGCACCAACAGGTATGTAATCCATCGAGCCTAGGTGGTGGCTCCCAGCGAGCCTGGGTGGTGACTCATTTATATGATGTGCATTTTTGTTTTCTTTGTAACTTGTTCATTTATATGATGTGCATTTATGCTCATTTATATGTGGCTCGTTTATATTTGTGAATATGATCTGGTGGGATTTTTTTGTAACTTGTTAGTTATTAGATTTTAAGTTATTGAATTTTTTTTTACTAGGATGAAACGTTATCTGGTTAAACACTATTGAAAATTATCAGAGAAGTTGGAGATGATTTGTTTACCATACTTGTTGATGAGGCTCGTGATATATCTCTCTCTAGTTTTCTAGAGAGAGGGGGGGGGCTTGCGCTTCCCCCCTCGGCTTCCCCTTCCTCCTCTCCCCAGGCCCCAGCTTCGGTCCATCCTTCGCCATTTCCATCTAAAAGCTATGCTCGAGCTCTCGCGGATGCGCCCCTTTTTGCTCCGGTCTTCGTTGTTGTTCATCCTCCGGCCTTTACAGATCTTGGAGAGCCAGCGGTCTTCTTCTCCTCGGATGAGATTGCTACCACTCTCAAGCCACTCCAGTTCACAATAGTAGCTAAAACTCCATATGGACGGCCTCCATTTCAAGAGATCAAGCACCTGCTTCAACAGCGCCTTAACCTTGGTCACGATTTCATCATTGCTGCCATGGATAATCGCCATCTTCTACTCTGATCTTCTGAGGATGATTATTTGCGTCTATTGTTGCGTGAACAACTACTTGTGAAGGGTTTTCTATTCAAGTTTCTGAAGTGGACTATCGACTTTGAATGTGGAAAGGAGCCCCCAATCATTCCGGTTTGGGTTGAGTTCCCTGGGTTGAAACCTAATCTTTTTCATGAAACCTGTATTCATTCTGTTGCAGGGAATATTGGGCGGGCTCTACAGGTGGCTTTGCGTACATCTCAAATTACCAATGCCACGGTAGCCTATGTATGTGTCGAACTAGATTTGTTGAAGGATAGGCCCTCGAGGGTTTGGATTAGAATGGGTTATGCTGGTGTTTGGCAGAAGATCTTGTACCAACGTGTGCCTGAATATTGTACATCTTGCTGTTTGTTGGGTCATGCAGCCTCGTCTTGTCATCGCTCACAAAACTCCACATCCAAAGTTGATGCTGCTGGAATAGCTCCCACAGCAGTTGTGCCGGATCTTCCTTCATGGCAAAGGTGGACGCCAAAGAAAATATCTGTCAGGAATGCCGGACCTACGAATTCTTTTCATCGGTCTAGAATTGATGAGAGTATGTAACGTTCCGACCGTTCGGATCGTCATTGTGTGGTTATGGAGGCCAGTGTGTGGCCGATGACGTGTGTGTGGCAGGTGATTTCCGCAGGTTATGAGATTTTGCCCAAAGCACTCACTGTTTCTCGGTTTCTAACGCGACAGTGAGGGGCGTCGTGTTTTGATCGCGACAGCCTATGGCGCCGCGTTCATGACACCGCCGATTTAAGTGAACGTATGCATGTTTGCCGTGTGTCGCATGCAGGGCGCAAGGACTGACGTCAGCAGGCTTAAGGCGACAGCCTAAGGCGTCGCGTTCAGGTCGCGACTTAGTCGGGCGTCGCGTTCTTAACTTCACTGCATTTTTAAGAAACCGTGGCAGAACAGAGCTCAGAGAAGCTCTGCTCGGCCAGGAGGCTTTTCTGTGGAATTTTTGGGCGATTCGGCTTGTTAGAGCTTGGCTTGACGAGTTTCCACTGCGAGGACACTATGTGGAGCGGAGGAAACGTCATACGAGCTTCGTTCTTCGCGTTCTTCGCGAAGGTAGGGAGATTTCCCGTGGTTTGATCCGTGAAACGTTCGTGTGATGTGGATAATGTGTTTCCTGCTTTCTAAACCTTAGATAGCATGTGTAGGAACACATTAAAGCATGAAAATGGAATGAAAACCGTAGATTCTAAAGAGTTTGGGGTGATCCAAATGAAGGATTCCGGTTTAGGGTTCGCACCTGTTAAGGCGTCAACCCATGGCGTCGCGACCATGTCACGACACATGATGCGTCGCGTTCAGAAGGCGACCTATCGTGCCGTCGCGTTCTATAGACGACGCTACACCCAATTGCGACAGCAACAGAAAACAGTATTTGAGAATACATGTAAGTGTATGATTATCCGTTTTGTATGGTTTGTGTTATGTGACGATAGTAAGAGGTGCATTAGCACTCTCTCAACGCTCGGGGAGTGTGTGGTGTGTGGTTCATATGGTGTTCACGTGGTTCGCGTAAAGGTTTCACGTGGCTTGTGCGTTGTGCACATGGTTTTTGTGTACGTGGTGTGTAGTTTGACGCCTTCCATGGATACCTCTTCAGTTGGGAGCCCCAGGTTTTGTGTGAGCCAGGCACGTGAGTGCTCGGGGCTTGTCCCGTTACTGGGTACCGACGAGGTCTTGTCGTCTTCCTGGACACCCTCACTCTTGTCTTGAGTAGTACGTCCGGCTGAGGGAAAGACGGCAGTGGGACAGCGACTAGAGAGAGTTTGTTGTGTTGTCGCTTGTAGCGCGCTCGTAGTTAGGGGAGACGGACACCAGTAGACGTACTGGACCCCAGCTAGTCTTGTTTTCCAGTGCCTCACTTTAGGGAGCTCGGGCCAGAGTCCCTAAAGGTGTCAGGCATGGGCCTGCAAGTTGTGTGACTTGCAGGTTGTGGTGGTTTAGTTGGACTCCATAGTTCTTTGTACTTATTTAGTGGAGCGGCAGCTGGACCTTCCGTCCGTGGCTGTGAGACT
The DNA here is from genome assembly GCA_014218235.1 of Colocasia esculenta. Classification (NCBI taxonomy): domain Eukaryota; kingdom Viridiplantae; phylum Streptophyta; class Magnoliopsida; order Alismatales; family Araceae; genus Colocasia; species Colocasia esculenta. Next base: position 14,093,333 of record CM024755.1, on the reverse strand, counting down.
GAGAGGTAGTCCTGTGTTGTTTGTCCGGGTCAGTAACTGGTGTCGCGAATCAGTTAACATGGCTCGAGTGTGGCGTTTCTCTACAGTAGCTCGTGCACCTATTTGGTTTTGCTGTTTATTTATTTACGTCGATTCCTGTTAAGCAGCAAAGGGTAAGTGGTACTTCAGTTTTATATCCTGCTAGATAATATTATAAATTGCTAGCGTAGCATTTCCTGCTTTACTACTTGCATCAGTTTGCTCAGTTTCTAGGGAATTTCCCTACTGAGCCAATGACTCGAGAGGCTCACTTCTATCTCCTACCAGGTGAGCGAGATCAGGAGATTTTGCGCCCGTCGTCCAATGGAGGGTCAGCACTACCAGCAGTGTAATTTTTTACTTTTCTGTTGTTCACCTCGGGGTATGCCCCAGGTTCTTTTGTAGTTTGGTTACAGTTGTACTACAGTTATGTATATTTCATGTAAATATTTGTGAGATTGGCAGATCTTATGAATATTTGAGCTAGTTCCTTTATGTTTCTACGGACTCGGGGTATGATATCCCTTGCGAGGCTTTGGCCCGTTCGCGGGAGGCGGACTCGAGTTAGGCTCGTTATTAGGTTAACGGGTCTGAACGGCGAGGACCGTCACAGTTGGTATCAGAGCAAGGTCCGCAAGAATATAAAGGAATTGGAAATTACATGGCTATGTCATTACTGTAACCCACTGCTGGTAGTGACCCTGGTTTTGTAATGATTTCTTGTGTATTTTATTGTTGGAATAATGTTTGTGCAGGAGTAGTAATGGCCGAAAGGAGAAATGTGGGAGATGAAGGAGAAGGGGCAGGAGAGGATCCTACGCAGAGAATGATAGAAAGAATCTGGGAGAGTTTGACAGAGATTCGGGTAAGACTAGATCAGCAACCACCGGTACAGCCAGCGGCAGTAGTACCACCCTTTCCAGAGGAGGCAGTATCAGTAGCTCCAGTTCCAACCCCGCCCGGAGTAGAGGTACCACCTGTAGTACCTGTACAACTGGCAGTTCCAGTAAGACCAGTTATTGGGGAGGAGACTACGGTACTTGTAGAGCGATTCTTGAGATTGCAGCCCCCTATATTGTGACGGATCGGGGTATTTATGCCCATTAAGTCTCCATATCCAGATCCGCCTCCCGCGAACGGACCGAAGTCTCGCAAGGGATAGCTCACACAAGTGTCCAGTAAGAATATAAAAGACAAACCACAACAGTATAAGACACAAGAAAGTACATGTGCTCATACCTGCATATAACAATTTACAACTGTCACATTACATTAATACATGTCCAATTAAAAAGTACAACTACCTGGGGCATACTCCGAGGGAGCACAAGCTCACACAACACTAACTACTACACAACTGCTGGTGGTACAAGTCTGACACAACGCCGCTGCAAGCCAAACACTCGGCAAGCCCTAAAAAGAACTGTAGGGGAGTGAGCCTCAACAAGTCACTGGCTCAGTAGGGGCTACCCAAAACAACACCGTAACCACGGACACATCAACCCCAATGGGTTTCACTGGCAGCACCAATAGCCAAACTATTTCATGCTCACAACATTTATATTTAAATAACACTTTAAACAGTAATTGATAAACAAATGCATATTCCTTATAAAGAAAGAGGAACCACAGGCTAGTCCGCTCAACAACTGAAATGCCTAGGCCGCAAGCCTCACAAGCACATTAGAGTTACAACCAATCATTTAAGCTATAAGCCGCACAAGCAAACCACTGCCTAGGCTATAAGCTTCACAGGCAAATCTCAAGTACGTGGGTAACAGGACTGCTAATTAAAAGCTGGTCCTTTATACCCCAAATCACAATATGTCGGAAAACACACACACCAAATAACATGATCGACTACAGCGGGCCAATCCATCACACATGAAAACCATATATGCTAGTTTACCCGAGGAAGGTAAAAACACATTGAGTGGAAGGTCACACCACACGACCTCCACGAAACACAGTTCTACGTCAACACCAGAAAGACTGGTATATGACATACCACCACAAACCATTACCCACACAGGGTACAGGTACCTATTACCACAAGGCACCAGCACGGAAACCACAAGTGAACCAGTGCCGTAACAGGGTACACCGTAGCAAGCTAAACCACATTTGTGGTGAGTCAATACTCACCATCTATAGCTGAAACTGTGCCACCACTCGGGCACACCACAAGCCACAATCGCAGTCACAACTGTGCCAACACCAGGGCACACCTTGAACGAGTCAAACCTCGACTACGAGTCACAAACTCACGAACCACGACAAGTAGCAAAGCACGAGTCGGAAAGGAACGACGCCACCACACGGGAACGGACTACTTGCTGATCAGGCCAATATCCAACCCGGACAACACAATACAAGAACAACCTCTCAGCCTCGCAGTCACGGACGAAAGGTCCAACTGCCGCTCCACGAGAACAAGTCAAACAACTGTGGAGACCAACCAACACCACACCTGCAGACACACAGCTGCAGGTCCATGCCTGGCACCTCTAGGGTCTCTGGCCGGAGCACCCTAAAGTGAGGCACTGGAAAACAGGACTAGCTGGGGACCAGTGTCGACTACTGGGGTCCGTACCCCCAACTACGAGCGCGCTACAAGTGACTAAAAGACAAGTATAGAAGTCACTGTCCTATTGTCATCTTTCCCTCAGCCGGACGTACAACTCAAACAAAGGAGTGAGGGTGTCCAGGATAGACGACACAGACCTCGACGGTACAACACACGTACCGGGACAAAACCCCGAGCACAACAAGTACACGTGCCTGGCTCACAGAGAACCTGGGGTACCCGACTAGAGAGGCATTCCGGAATAGGCGCCGGACCACCACACTCGCCAAGCTCAAACCACGATATATACATAAACACTTTCTATTATCGATCACGGTACATATGATAGGAATAACTTGTTCCAGTCACCCTGTGACTTACAAGCTAACCTACACAATCACACACATAAACCACATTAATAATAATACCACGACCTGTCATCGGTCACAAAGTGACAATGAAGGTTACACTAAACACTGACGATAAATTATATAATAATCACACTTGTATTTCACTAATTATCCGTCTAGAATAATCTATAAAAGATTCTAGAAGATCGAGGCTAGGTTCAGACGTGAACCTCATCGCCACAACATCACAGTAATTAATATATAATAAACATGATAACGTACGATATGCCATGCATATACAAATCACTTGCACGACATCAAAACCCTGTGATATTTCACAACCTCATAGCCGGTAAACTGACCTCAAAAGCTCCGTGCTCCAAGAGCACCACAGGTGTTAATACACCGCAACACTTATAACAAAAATGCCATTAAAAACACACTGCGCACATGCACAGGTTGGCGGCGACATCGATTGCCGTCCAAAGAATATAGACGACAATGTCCCTTGCCGTCAACACCAAGTAAGCGACCACCACTTGGCCGTTTACCCACACTCAACGGCTAGATACCTAGCCATTAATCTCCCAACGAAGAACTCTGCCTCAACCGATGTTGACGCCAAGATCTTCACTGCAGAACCCGCCAGAACACACAAAATGGCCCTAGGCCGATTGCACGGGCAATCTAGCCATAAATACAATAGAAAAACAAGGGGAAACACTCCCCCTTACATGTATATACCATAATTAAACCAGAAAAGCAAGATCAAATACTTGGATCGATCAAACCACCCAATTTCTCGGCATGAAGAACCCTTAATCCCAAAAACTCAATTAACATGCAATCTATACAAACAAACCATAACCAATCAACCATGAGGAATCCAGGGGTCCAGTCCCTACCTCAATAATGCGATTAAACTCCTATAGAACCTCGATTCGCGACAGAACCCGAGGAGCTTCCCGCGAACATCGCCCTCCAATCTATCGTCTCCCATCTGTTCGTCGCTACCACGCGCACCACAACCTTCCCACATACTCCCGTCAACCGCCGGAAGTAGGGGAAACAGCACTAGGTCAAAGGTGGGGGAGAAGAAGGAGAGAAAATGGAGAAGGAAAAGGACTCGAGTTGCCCCTAAAGACACAGCCGCCTCAGGTTAACGTCAACCCTTGGGCCGTTAACCAGACCGCCACATATAGGCGTCCACATCTATTGCCGCCAAGTTCATATAATGGAACACACTAGAACCATCGGTAGACGTCCACACCGATGGACGCTAAAACCATGTCAACGGCAACTCATGGCCGCCAACACAAAGTCGACGTCACCCACCTGGATGCCAACCCACTGTTGATGTCCAGCGTACTGAACACCAACACAGACCCATAACCAATCCCGGTAAGGATCTAATAAGAAAGACACAACACTAATGGGCCTCACATTGGCCACCAAACCCGCTAAACCTGGATCCACGGAGATCCGAAAAATGCGCGACGTTACATACATACTCAGGAGGTCCCAACCCGGATACAGCGGAACATTGGATACATGAGATCGAGAGGGTATTTGCGATAATGAGGTGTCCGCAGGAAGATAGAGTAATTCTTACAGCATACCAGCTACGAGGGTTTGCGCAGGAATGGCGGCGATTAAAGATGCAGACAGTTTTTACGGGCAGGACGGAGGACACTATTGCATGGTCGAAATTCTTGTCAGTTTTTAATGATTCTTTCTTCCCAATACAGATTTAGCAAATGAAGAGAGAGCAGTTCGTCAGTTCCAAATTGAAATGACGGAGATCCAAATTGCATTCCGTCAGTTCCCACACGTCACTTTAACCCACCCGGTCATGTCGGAGAAAACGGCACGCCGATCCGATCCCTATTTGGGATTTTGGACCCCCGGGTTGTAGGTTTTAGCCCTTTATATATACTTGGTTGTTTTTTAGATCCGTCATTTCAATACCCAACCCAATCCGGAGATCCAAATTGGATTCCGTCAGTTCCCACACGTCACTTTAACCCACCCGGTCGTGTCGAAGAAAACGGCACGTCGATCCGATCCCTATTTGGGATTTTGGACCCCCGGGTTGTAGGTTTTAGCCCTTTATATATACTTGGTTGTTTTTTAGATCCGTCATTTCAATGCCCAACCCAATCCGGAGATCCAAATTGGATTCCGTCAGTTCCCACACGTCACTTTAACCCACCCAGTCGTGTCGGAGAAAACGACACGCCGATCCGATCCCTATTTGGGATTTTGAACCCCCAGGTTGTAGGTTTTAGCCCTTTATATATACTTGGCTATTTTTTAGATCCGTCATTTCAATGCCCACCCCAATCCGGAGATCCAAATTGGATTCCGTCAATTCCCACACGTCACTTTAACCCACCCGGTCGTGTCGGAGAAAACGACACACCGATCCGATCTCTATTTGGGATTTTTGACCCCCGGGTTGTAGGTTTTAGCCCTTTATATATACTTGGTTGTTATCTAGATCCGTCATTTCAATGCCCAACCCAATCCGGAGATCCAAATTGGAATCCGTCAGTTCCCACACGTCTAACCCACTCGGTTGTGTCGGAGAAAATGGCACACCGATCCGATCCCTATTTGGGATTTTGGACCCCCGGGTTGTAGGTTTTAGCCCTTTATATATACTTGGCTGTTATTTAGATCCGTCATTTCAATGCCCAACCCAATCCGGAGATCCAAATTGGAATCCGTCAGTTCCCACACGTCACTTTAACCCACCCGGTCGTGTCGGAGAAAATGGCACACCGATCCGATCCCTATTTGGGATTTTGGACCCCCGGGTTGTAGGTTTTAGCCCTTTATATATACTTGGCTATTATTTAGATCCGTCATTTCAATGCCCAACCCAATCCGGAGATCCAAATTAGATTCCGTCAGTTCCCACACGTCACTTTAACCCACTCGGTCGTGTCGGAGAAAACGGCACACCGATCCGATCCCTATTTGGGATTTTGGACCCCGGGTTGTAGGTTTTAGCCCTTTATATATACTTGGTTGTTTTTTAGATCCGTCATTTCAATGTCCAACCCAATCCGAAGATCTAAATTGTATTCCGTTAGTTCCCACACGTCACTTTAACCCACCCGGTCGTGTCGAAGAAAACGGCACGCCGATCCGATCCCTATTTGGGATTTTGGACCCCCGGGTTGTAGGTTTTAGCCCTTTATATATACTTGGTTGTTTTTTAGATCCGCCATTTCAATGCCCAACCCAATCCGGAGATCCAAATTGGATTCCGTCAGTTCCCACATGTCACTTTAACCCACCCAGTCGTGTCGGAGAAAACAGCACGTCGATCGGATCCCTATTTGGGATTTTGGACCCCGAGTTGTGTGTTTTGACCCTTTAGACTTAGGTTTTTTTAAGACCCGTCAATTGAACGCCCTTTACACTTATGTTAGGTTAATTAATTTAGATTTCTTTTTTTTCCCTGTTGACATTCTTTAGTGGTTTCATCTCATCCAAAGTATATGAAATTAATACTAATACTGACCTGAGGTGCTGGCTGTGTGGGGCGTACTCCCTGCATGGTTGAGATCAACTGCTGAACCATATCGCTGAACTGCGTCTGTAGCTCTGCCTGCTGTGTCTATAGCTGTGCCCGTAGCTCTTCCCGAATGAGATCTCTAATCTCCTCTACACCACTGACGGGGGGCGCAGCAGATGAACTCGCATATACCGGAGGAGCAATCGAATTCGCATATGAGGACAACACTGGATGAGTATCCAGGCTGTCCCCAAAGTTGTACACTCGACCCTTCCTCGGCCCTCCCGCTGCGTCGACCCAAGCCTTCGGATCCAAGTCTCGCTGGGGAGTGCCCTCTGCATAGCTCTCCGCCATCGTCCTGTCGTAGGTCTCCTGCAGAACAAATTAAAATTAAATTATTGAAAACAAATTATTTTAATATCTTAATTGAAAACATAATTTATAGCTTGACTTACAACGATTATGCGGGCACTCTCGCTAACATAGTCATCCGTCCCCTTCCGCTTATGAGTCCGGTCAAATAACTCGCGAAAAGTAGGGGCACGCTCGAGCTCGTGATGCTTACAATTCAAAAAAATTAGTTAGTTTCACAATAATAATCAATGTATTAAGCAATTGAACAATAATATGCTTACCAATTTTTGGTTGTGGGTCGCATAAGATACGGACCCACTAGTATGCACATTCTTCTCCGGAATGGATGATCGGTTGCGTTTTGCCGCCTGTGACCGCTCCAGCCATGGTCCAGCAGCCCAACGCTCACAAAGGGACTCCCAATAGTCCCTCCTCAGCCAAACAGGGCCGTAATCCAGCCAAGCCATAGGATCTCGGTTGCCTGTGGTCTTCATTGCCTTGTCCCGGGTTTCCCACATCGACTTTCTTAAATTAGTCTGCGCAGTAGACTCCCAGACGGCTCGAGCTCGAGGGAGATCCTCGGGTCTCGTGAACGCGAACCTCCGCTGTAAAGAAATAAAATTACTCAACTTTCTGCACTAACAGAGATAGTAATTAAATAAAGAAATAAAAATACCGTGAACATGTCAAATAATAAATCCCGGACGGGCACCGAGAACTCTCTCCATGCATCCACTGGTCCTGGAATATGTGCGTGGACCAGCGACGTAATATAGCGGGAAGCAGAACCGGGATCTATCTTCCCCCTGCAATTGCACATTAATTTTGTACATGAAATGGATAACATAAATAACAAATACAGTAAGTTTGAAGTGATCAACTTTACCCTGAGATCCAGCATGGCTGCCATCCCGGTAGCTGAGGCCCCTCCTCAACTGCTGGATGCTGGCTCTCCACCTCTGTTGAAAACAATTTAGTACACTATTATTGTTTAAATTGCAAGAAAACAAACATACTAATCTATTGAAACATACATGTACCTGGTGGTGAGGAAGAAGGGAAAGGTGGCACTACTCGTGTGGTCGGCGGGGAGGCAGTCCCTGCAAAATTATATACACATTAGAAAATATGAATTTAAATTGAACAACAATATATACGTATACTTGTCGCGTGGACGGGGAGGCAGTCCCTGCAAAATTGTATATACGTTATATCTCGTGAATTTAATATGAACAATAATATATAGAGTTTTGTGTTTACATATACATATACCTGTCATGGACGGGGACGCGGACCCTCGGCCAACGGACATGGAAACCATCCGACTCCATCCTCCACGTACCATATCTCTATTGAGATAAATAAAGATATAACATGTCATCAGCACTCAAATTTGAAGTAGCAATTTAATATGAACATATAATTAGCAACAACACGAAGTTCTTACAAAATATAGGGTATATTATCTATATTCATCATCAGATGCTAAAGACATGTTTAATTCAGCATCATCTTTGTCATCATCCTCAACTTCATCCTCATCATGTTGGGACTCTTCCTCCACATCAGACTCCACCTCCCGCTCAAGGGCATTTGGGTCAACTTCTTCCTGTTCGTTATCCTTATATAAGCAAATTGTTTCATTTATATCATCAACACTGAACTGCGTAGAAGCTGCCAACTCTCGTGCGTCACTCCGATCTGATTGGAAAAAATTGTCATCAACACCTTCGAGCTCATCATCAGCCGGGAGAAGCTCATACTCAGGGAATAGCCTTGATTTCACTCTACATGCAGCCCACCAATCTCTTAATTTGAGGGATGAATAATTTGAATAATAAACTTATTGGGCTTGTGCCGCCAGAATGAATGGCTCATATGTACTCAACTTGGACTTATGCTTGACATCGACAATTCCATATGTTGTGTCATGACGAATAGATGTCGGATCAAACCAATGACACTTGAAGAGAAATACATTGTTGTCTTGTCCCAAAAATTACAGTTCAATGACTTCTTCGAGAATGCCATAATAGTCAATTTCATTTTCATTTGTAGGCACTTCCCTTCACACATACGCCGCTGTTCATCGTATACTTATTCCGTCCATAATCTCTCGTGTGAAATCTGTATCCATTCACAATGTAGCCTGGATAGACACATATAATCTTCGAGGGGCCATAACTGATCTCTTGTACTCTTGAATCGGTAATAAAACCTTGTTCAACCTATTATAAAAAAAAATAGACAGACATTGACAAATTACAACACTTTTTGTATGCATAAGAACATAACACTTATGTTTCAAAATATTTAGACACATACTCGAGATCTTAACCAAGTAGGAAAAGACTTCTCCCGTTCCTTTTCAACCTGCACGTCAGTTAGACGTGGATTCCGTTGCAGTATGACCGAGTCAAACTCTCTGCAATGTAAATGTCATCCAACCTTTCAGTTCTGCACAAATGATGTACATCATAAGTGTTGAGAGCTTACTCAATGTAGGGGTCTAGTTCTGCGCAATTCATGAACATGTAGATCTCCGCAGCTACCAACTCTCTGTCTTCGAGTGCGCGAGTAGAAGAATATCCGAACGCCCGTCCGGGACACTTGAATACAGAGAGTCGGTCAGACACATTAGAATCTCCACCATCATCATTACGTGGAGGTTGAGTGCGTCGGGTTCGTATTTCTGTGTCAAAGTACATCGAACAGAAGTTCGATATCTCCTCAATGAGGTACGCCTGGGTAATGGAGCCCTCAACTTGTGCTTTGTTGCGGACTTTCATCTTAAGATCGTGCATGCACCTATGACAATAATTCAAATGAATACATATGAAATATAAAAGATCGTCGTAATGTGAATAAATTGAGATATAGAAATATACCTCTCAAACGGATACATCCATCGAAATTGTACTGGTCCTCCGACCCTAGCCTCATATGGCAAATGGATGATCAGGTGCTCTATTGAATCAAAGAATGTTGAAGGAAATATCTTCTCTAATTTGCAGACTGTATGTATTATATTTTGCTCCATATTTTGCAAGTCATGAAGCCTGAGTTCTGATGCAGATAAAATCCTGAAGAATTGACTCAGCTCAGTCATTACTCCCCATATTTGCTTCGGTAACAACTTACGAAAAGCAAGTGGTATCAGTCTTTGCATAAAAATATGGCAGTCATGAATCTTCATTCCGTATATTTTTCCCTCATTGACATTTAAACAACGGGCAATATTCGAGACATATCCATCCAGAAATCTCAATTGCTTCAACCATTGCAAGACTTCCTTAATCTGTCTGGCCCCAAGCACATATGAAGCTTTAGGTTGCACCACTTTTCCACTAACATGCTGCAGCTCTAGTTCTGGGCGTCTGCAAAGTACTTTCAAATCCAAACGTGCCTTGACGTTATCCTTCGTTTTGCCTTTAACGTCCATAACTGTATTGAACACATTATCAAAAACATTATTCTCTATATGCATGACGTCTAGGTTATGTCGTATCAAAAGTGTTGACCAATAAGGTAATTCCCAAAAGATGCTTTGCTTCACCCAATTGAGATCCTTCCCAAAGCCAGGGATTTGTCGGGTACTACCAGGCAGTTGTGTTACAGTCGGTAAGTTCTGGACCCGCCTCGCCATGTTTCCACCAGACAACTGTTCCATATCTACCTCCTCCATCACAATTGTATTTTTCATAAAAGAATCCTTTTGCTTTCGGAAAGGATGGTCACTCGGTAGAAACCGACGATGACAATCGAACCAACATGATTTTCCCCCAGATTTCAACACAAATGATTTAGAATCCTCCATGCAATAAGGACATGCCAACCTCCCATGTGTGCTCCAGCCAGATAACATGTTGTATGCTGGAAAGTCACTTATTGTCCACATTAATGCAGCCTTCAAATTGAAATTCTATTTTCTGGATGCATCATAAGAGAGAACCCCATCTGACCATAACAATTTCAGCTCATCAATCAACGGTCTAAGATATATGTCTATATTTTTTCCTGGACTTTTTGGACCCGGAATCAGCAATGAAAGGAACAGATTCTCACGCTTCATGCACATGCCTGGCGGAAGGTTATACGGTGTTAGGAATACTGGCCAACATGAGTAAGATGCCACCGAGCCTCCGAATGGATTGAAACCGTCTGTGCATAAATCCAGCCGCACGTTGCGTGGATCCCTTGAGAAGTAAGGATGAGTACGGCTAAAATGAGCCCAAGCTTCACCATCGACAGGATGACTCATTTCACCTTCGTCACGACGGACTGTTTCCGCATGCCAAGTCATATGTCCAGCTGTCTTCGGGGACATGAACAACCGCTGTAATCTAGGTGCGATCGGAAAGTACTGCAATGACTTATACGGAACATCCTTCTGCTTTGACTTGTCCCCTCTCTTGGGCTTGAATCTATCATGTTTACAAATACAACATGATGTCTTCTCCGCATCATCTTTGTAGTACAGCATACAGTGATTCGGACATGCATCAATTTTCATAAAACCAAGCCCCAGGTCATTCACCATCTTCTTCGCACGGTAAAAGTCAGCAGGTAACCTCTCTGATTGAGGAAGCATACTCTTGACGAGTAAGAGAAGCCGGTCAAAACAACTGACGCTCATATGAAATTCAAATTTCAAATTCAGTAGTTGCGACACTGCAGACAACCGTGTATGCTTCTCACAACCATCCCATAATGGCTCATCAGCATCTCGAAGTAACTGATAAAATCTCTGAGCTGTATCATTCGGCACTTCTTCATTTGTTTGATCTTCATGAATATTGAACTCCGGACTAGCAGCATCGACAACCATGTCTACGTACGTACTTGTGGAGGCAAAGTAATTAGCTGGTGCAGACGACTGAATATTCAGCTCACCATGAGACGACCATAACTCATAATGGGAAACAAATCCTCTCGTATACAAATGATGTTGCACATCCCATGTCGATATCCACTTTCTGTTCTTACAAGCCGAACACGGACATCGGATGTTACCCATCGGATCAACTGCTACTGATGAATTACTCAATGCAAACTGAATAAAACTGTCAACTCCGACTTTAAACTCCTCGGTCACAACTCCATTCACTATTCCACGGTACATCCATGACCGATTCTCTTAAGACATTTTTCCTACACAGATTAAATGTCATGTCACGAGTTAAAATCCAACATACCCTCACATCGTTCGAGTAAGTCAAAATAAATAGGTAGGATATATTATTTAGATTATCACTTTTTACCCATCTGTGAATATTTGACCGCACTCAGATGACCATTTACTATGTGTTTGTATTATTTGCTGAAAATTTCGACAGCATCTACCCACACCTCTCCGATATACCAAAAATATTTATTGATTAAGATATTTTCTTAAACACTTACTAAAAAGTGGTTAAGAAAATATTTTAAATCAATAAAGGTATATCAGAGAGGAGTGAGTAGATGCACCCGAAATTTTTAACAAATAATACAAACACATAATAAATGACCACCTAACTGCGATCAAACATTCACAGACTGTCCAAAACGGGACAATTCAAGACTTTGAGTTAGATATACACGTTCTCATCATTGAAAATAAGACTCGTGCACATCAATCTCAAAGTCTTGAACGGGAAGGTTCATTGACACGGGCTTAACACGCACTCGTGAGGTGTGTGCAGTGAAAAAATGCTATACATGCATAGATCAAATTTAAAACCCAAATAAATATGAAAGGAATATGATAACAAAATCATACATGTGAACAAGTGCAATAATAAACCAAATTCATACATACATGTACATGAATTGCATTAAAGTAAGAAATACAATGTTAATGCCATAAACTATGTGGAAACTGAACTCAGAAATTTCTACATTTTTTGGCCCGATATATTATTATGGTTGCATAAATGTTTTTTTTTTTAATTATGGTTGCATAAATGTGATATATGCATTTTCATGCTATTAATCAAGATCATGATGGGGTTACATCTTGTAAAAGATTATTGGTCACTATATAAAGGGTTGGCATGATGGACATATCATACATGATGTGCATGCCAAAGCAGCCTTCTATGAGATGTTTTCATTATGTTATTTAAAGCATAGTGATTAAAAAATTGGATCCTTAGTATTGATATTGAGTTATTCCCAAAGGAGAGCACATATATGCATACTATGGTTTAGAGTAGGATAATAAATTTCATGTGGTGCTAGATATCTTGGATCTCTATTTTTCTCAAAGGCATTAGAATCTTTGAATCCGACTAGCCAAATTACTAGTCCTACAAATGGTTAATTCCATCAAGGTTGGGTGTTGGACCTAATAGCAGTTGTGAGCACATCCCCAAAGGAGTGGTTCATATTGTTTCGCCACTTGGTCACCCACTCAGATTTATTATGGACTTTTTCTTAACAAGTTTTAAGATCCCATGGAATGCTATAGCATGACTTAAGAATGGTTAATGAATGATTAAAAGTATGCATGATTATTTGTTAATGAGATATTTGTTTTTCCAATGTATCTTATGTATAGTTCTTTCTTTATTGTAGCAATTGTTCCTATGATGCTTAGTAGTAACACGGACATTCCTACTCTTAATGGATCAAATTTCACTGAATGGAAGAAGCAACTATTAATTAGCCTGGGCTTCATGAATCTCAATATAGCTTTATGGGAAGATAAATATGCTCCTCTTATTGAGGAAAGCACTCAAGATCAAAAGACTACATATAAGAAATGGGAGCACTCGAATAGGCAAAGTTGCTAAAGCATGTGTAATTACTTGTTAATTTTTATACTTAATTTATGCTTAATTAACTTAATTCTGATGATGACAAAATGCACTAATTGTAATGACAAATATAGTAATAATGTTAAATATATTATTGATAAAAAGTGGGAGGGGGCCGGGTGGGGGTGGAAAGGGGAGGGGTTTAGCAAGGGGAGGGGGGTTTAGCAGAGGGAAGGGGGTTTAGCAGAGGGAGGGGGGCCAGGTGGGGGGGTGGGAAGGGGAGGGGAGTCGCCAGCAAGGGGAGGGGGGCCGGTGGGGGGTTGGGAAGGGGAGGGGGCCGCCAGCAGGGGAAGGGGGGCCGGGTGGGGGGGTGGGAAGGGGAGGGGGGCGCCAGCAGGGGGAGGGGGGCCAGGTGGGGGGGTGGGAAGGGGAGGGGGGCCGGGTGGGGGGTTGGGAAGGGGAGGGGGTCATCAGTAGGGGGAGGGGGCCGGGGGTGGGGGGGAGAGAGGGGGAGGGGGGGTCGCCAGCAGGGGGAGGGGGGCCGGGTGGGGGAGAGAGGGGAAGGGGGGATACACATACCGGGTCGGGGCGGCCGGCGGCGAGGGGCGCGGAGGCGAGCGGCGGCGAGGGGGCGCAGGCGAGCGGCGGCGAGCGGTGGCGAGGGGCGCAGGCGAGGGGCGGTGGTGAGGGGGCACAGACAAGCGGCGACGAGGGGGCGCAACGGAGGGAGAGAGAGAGAGAGAGAGAGAGAGAGAGAGAGAGGAGAGAGAGAGAGGAGAGAGAGAGAGAGAGAGAGAGAGAGAGAGAGGGGTGGGTTTCACGGGTAAGGCGGGGAGGGAAAAAGGCATTTACCGACGGATATTCCGACTGAAATATTTCCGTCGAAATATCCGTCGGTAATATTTTATTGCCGACGGATTTTTCCGATGGAAATATTTCAGTCGGAAGTACCGATGTATTTTCCGACCAAAACGTTTCCGTCAAAAATTTCGACGGATTTTATCCGTCGGAAATGTCCGTCGGTAACACTGCATTCTCTTGTGGTGATTACAGGCAGCTGAATAAAGTTACAATTAAGAATAAGTATCCACTTCCTCGGATTGATGATTTATTTGATCAACTGCAGTCAGCCAAAGTATTTTCCAAGATAGATTTGAGATCAGGATATCATCAATTGCGGATCAGAGAAGAAGACATTGAGAAGATAGCTTTCCGAACTAGATATGGACATTATGAGTTTGTTGTGATGCCTTTTGGATTAACAAATGCACCTGCAGGATTTATGAATTTGATGAACAGAATATTTCATCAGTATTTGGATCAGTTTATCGTGGTCTTTATTGATGATATATTGGTTTATTCAGCATCAGAAGAAGAACATGCAGATCATTTGCGGATTACTTTACAGATATTGAGGGATCATCAGTTATTTGCTAAGTTTAGTAAATGTGAGTTCTGGTTGAAGGAGATTCAGTTTCTGGGTCATGTGATATCAGGTGAAGGTATTGCAGTGGATCCAGCCAAAGTTGAGACAGTAATGAAGTGGGAAGAGCCGAAGACTGTGTTTGAGATTAGGAGTTTTCTGGGTTTAGCAGGTTATTACAGAAGATTTATCTAGGATTTCTCCAAGATAGCAGCACCAATGACAAGGTTAACAAGAAAGGGTGTTCCTTTTGTGTGGTCTCCGGAGTGCAGGCGCAGTTTTGCAGAATTGAAGAAGAGGTTGACATCGGCACCAGTTCTAGAAATTCCATCGGGCAGTGGCAGATTTGTTTTGTTTACAGATGCATCCAAGAGAGGTTTGGGTGCAGTTTTAATGCAGCATAGTAAAGTGGTAGCCTATGCCTCCAGGCAATTGAAGAAACATGAGGAGAACTACCCTACTCATGATTTAGAGCTGGTAGCCGTAGTTTTTGCATTAAAAATCTGGCGGCATTTGTATGGTGAAAGATTTGAGATTTTTACTGATCATAAAAGCTTAAATATATTTTCTCTCAGAAAGATTTGAATTTAAGGCAGCGCCGATGGATGGAATATTTAAAGGATTATGACTTTAATTTGGCATATCATCCAGGCAGAGCAAATGTGGTGGCAGATGCACTGAGCGGAAAAGCGGTTATGAATCAACTTATGATCAGAGAATGGAAACTTTATGAGGATGTGGCAGAGAATTCTTTTCATGTGCCAAGCAGTCAACGCAGAGCAATATTAGCAACTAGTGCAGTGGAGCCTTCTCTTTACTGGCAAATAGTAGAGGCACAGAAAGCAGATACCAATTTAGTAGATATTCTTAGAATGGATGAAGTAAATTTGGGGCATGATAATGTGGTCAGACTAAAAGGACGATTGTATGTCCCAGAAGATATAGAAATTAAACAGAAAGTTTTAGAAGAAGCTCACAAATCGAGGTACTCCATTCACCCAGGTAGCACTAAAATGTATCAAGATATGAAGAAGCATTTTTGGTGGCCTAATATGAAGAGAGAAATTGTAGAGTTTATAACCAGATGTGCAGTATGTCAACAAATAAAAGCAGAGCATCAGAAGCCAGGAGGATTGTTGCAGCCATTACCCATTCCGCAGTGGAAGTGGGATGACATAGCAATGGATTCCATAGTTGGTTTGCCCAGTTCATCAGGTCATAATGCAATATGGGTTTTTGTGGATAGATTGACCAAGGTCTACAGATTATTACCAGTTAGCATGACATGGTCAGTTGATAGATTAGCTAAGTTGTATGTAGAAAGGATTGTACCTTTGCATGGAATACCAGTCACTATAGTTTCAGATCGAGACCCTCGATTTACTTCAGGCTTTTGGAGAAGTTTGCAAAGAGTCCTTGGTACAGAGCTAAGGTACAGTTCAGCATATCATCCTCAAACAGATGGGCAGACAGAAAGAACAATTCAGACTATTGAAGATATGTTGAGAGCTTGCTGTCTTGTGTGGGGAAGCGTTTGGGAGCGTCATTTGGGTCTGGTTGAGTTTGCATATAACAACAGCTACCATTCAAGTATTGAAATGGCACCTTGTGAAGCCTTGTATGGTAGACCGTGCAGATCACTGTTAAATTGGCATGAAGTAGGAGAGAGGCAGGTTTTGGGCCCAGAAATGGTTCGTCAGTGTGCAGAAACAGTAAAATTCATCCAAGAAAAATTGAAAACAGTCCAAAGTCGCCAAAAGAGTTATGCAGATGTTAGACACAGACCATTACAATTTGAAGTTGGTGATTATGTATTTTTAAAAGTGTCTCCTACTAAAGGTGTATTAAAGTTCAGTAAGAAAGGCAAGTTGAGCCCAAGATATGTTGGGCCATTCCAAATAAAAGAAAGAATGGGTGAAGCAGCTTATAAATTGGATTTGCCAGCAGATTTCACTGATGCTCATGATGTATTTCATGTCTCAATGTTAAGAAAATATATCAAAGACCCAACCCAAGTTGTTAGTTATCAAAGAGATGATTTGAAGCCCGACATGTCAATGCCGGAATATCTAGTGCAAATTTCAGGCCACAGAACCCAAAAGCTCAAGAACAAATAAATTGAGTTGGTAAAGGTTAGATGGGAGAACAGACAGGGTGGTGAAGATACTTGGGAATTAGCGGAAGAAATGAGAAAAGCGTATCCATACTTGTTTGAGTAAGTCTTTATTTCTTTTTAGGTGATAGTACCATATGGATTGAATTGAAATTTTGATGGTTGGCTTTTGTTTTAAATTTCGAGGATGAAATTTCTTTTTAGGTGATAGTAATGTAACGTTCCGACCGTTCGGATCGTCATTGTGTGGTTATGGAGGCCAGTGTGTGGCCGATGACGTGTGTGTGGTAGGTGATTTCCGCAGGTTATGAGATTTTGCCCAAAGCACTCACTGTTTCTCGGTTTCTAACGCGACAGTGATGGGCGTCGCGTTTTGATCGCGACAGCCCATGGCGCCGCGTTCAAGACACCGCCAGTTGAAGTGAACGTGTGCATGTCTGCCGCGTGTCGCATGCAGGGCGCAAGGACTGACGTCAGCAGGCTTAAGGCGATAGCCTAAGGCGTCGCGTTCAGGTCGCGACTTAGTCGAGCGTCGCGTTCTTAACTTCACTGCGTTTTTAAGAAACCCTGGCAGAACAGAGCTCAGAGAAGCTCTGCTCGGCCAGGAGGTTTTGCTGTGGAATTTTTGGGCGATTCGGCTTGTTAGAGCTTGGCTTGACGAGTTTCCACTGCGAGGACGCTACATGGAGCGGAGGAAACGTCGTACGAGCTTCGTTCTTCTCATTCTTCACGAAGGTAGGGAGATTTCCCGTGGTTTGATCCGTGAAACGTTCGTGTGATGTGGATAATGTGTTTCCTGCTTTCTAAACCTTAGATAGCATGTGTAGGAACACATTAAAGCATGAAAATGGAATGAAAACCGTAGATTCTAAAGAGTTTGGGGTGATCCAAATGAAGGATTCCGGTTTAGGGTTCGCACCTGTTAAGGCGTCGACCCATGGCGTTGCGACCATGTCACGACACAATGATGCGTCGCGTTCAGAAGGCGACCTATCGTGCCGTCGCGTTCTATAGAGGACGCTACACCCAATTGCGACAGCAACAGAAAACAGTATTTGAGAATACATGTAAGTGTATGATTATCCGTTTTGTATGGTTTGTGTTATGTGACGATAGTAAGAGGTGCATTAGCACTCTCTCAACGCTCGGGGAGTGTGTGGTGTGTGGTTCATATGGTGTTCACGTGGTTCGCGTAAAGGTTTCACGTGGCTTGTGCGTTGTGCACATGGTTTTTGTGTACGTGGTGTGTAGTTTGACGCCTTCCATGGATACCTCTTCAGTTGGGAGCCCCAGGTTTTGTGTGAGCCAGGCACGTGAGTGCTCGGGGCTTACCCCGGTACTGGGTACCGACGAGGTCTTGTCGTCTTCCTGGACACCCTCACTCTTGTGTTGAGTAGTACGTCCGGCTGAGGGAAAGACGGCAGTGGGACAGCGACTAGAGAGAGTTTGTTGTGTTGTCGCTTGTAGCGCGCTCATAGTTGGGGGAGACGGACACCAGTAGACGTACTGGACCCCAGCTAGTCTTGTTTTCCAGTGCCTCACTTTAGGGAGCTCGAGCAAGAGTCCCTAAAGGTGCCAGGCATGGGCCTGCGAGGTGTGTGACTTGCAGGTTGTGGTGGTTTAGTTGGACTCCACAGTTCTTTGTACTTGTTTAGTGGAGCGGCAGTTGGACCTTCCGTCTGTGGCTGCGAGACTGAGAGGTAGTCCTGTGTTGTTTGTCCGGGTCAGTAACTGGTGTCGTGAACCAGTTGACGTGGCCCGATTGTGGCGTTTCTCTACAGTAGCTCGTGCACCTGTTTGGTTTTGCTGTTTATTTATTTACGTCGATTTCTGTTAAGCAGCAAAGGGTAAATGGTACTTCGGTTTTATATCCTGCTAGATAATATTATAAATTGCTAGCGTAGCATTTCCTGCTTTAATACTTGCATCAGTTTGCTCAGTTTCTAGGGAATTTCTCTACTGAGCCAATGACTCGAGAGGCTCACCCCTACCTCCTACCAGGTGAGGGAGATCAGGAGATTTCGCGCCCGTCATCCAGTGGAGGGTCAGCACCACCAGCAGTGTAATTTTTTACTTTTCTATTGTTCACCTCGGGGTATGCCCCAGGTTCTGTTGTAGTTTGGTTATAGTTGTACTACAGTTATATATATTTCATGTAAATATTTGTGAGATTGGCAGATCTTATGAATATTTGAGCTAGTTCCTTTATGTTTCTACGGACTCGAGGTATGATATCCCTTGTGAGACTTTGGCCCGTTCCGGGAGGCGGACTCGAGTTAGGCTTGTTATTAGGTTAACGGGTCTGAACGGCGAGGACCGTCACAGTCTGGTCGCCGAAGGCCTGCTTGGAGTAGCGTCGATGGGTCCTCGGATCTGATTGCCGCCGGCGGAGCTGGTGCTGCAGAGCCGCTTCCCTACGTCCGGGCGTCCTCACCGCTCACGCAAGGCAACTCCGAGTTGCCCGGGCAGGCTCCTGCCGTTTGTGGTGATCTTTCCACTCTTGGCTTGCAAAATCCTCACAATAGGAGGGCACCTTCGCCGATCGGATCGCCAGCTAGAGCCGACCAAGAACTGGACGCGCTTAGGTGGCCTCCTCCTGAAAATGTGCTGTTATTTAGTTCCTCCAGAAGATTTCATTCCACCTAATGCTGCTGCCATATTTGGTTCTCAACAACGAAGGCCGGTTACACTGGGATTTTTGAGCTCTATGGTGGGCTCCTCTAACCAGGCCGCCCATGAGGATGTGGAGCCCATTGAGGGTAATACTCAAGCTTCGACTCCTGCTACCCAAGAGGTAGCAAATAGCTGTCAGCCGTCTACTCTTTCAGTTTCTACACAGGTGCATGTGGAGCAAGATGATCAAGTGGAGCAATCTTCTTCTGGGAGAGCTACAATAGTTGGAGATCATACTACAGCTAAGGTAGTTACCTCTTTGTCCTTTGCACAAGTAGTGCGTCAGTCTCCTAAGTCCCCAATTATTCAGGCAAAGCTGGTTAATGGAGAGAGCCCCAATACACTTTCTAGCAGTTTTTCTTCTGGACGTCGGAAAAATATTTCACGTTCATCTCGTAAAGGGGGTATTAGGATTTCTTTACCGGTTGCCAGAGAATGTTCCCCTAGTCCGGTGCGACCATCAGAGGCTATCAATGTGCCAGACCCAACTCTGGATAATAATTATGTAGATTGGAGGACAAAGTTTACTTCTGTTGCTGAGCTTGCTAGAGCTGAAAATATATTTATGCCCAACTTTAAAATTGATTCAGAAGCAACTGGTATGGATTTAGAGGAAGATGAGATGGAGCGCTGTTCTCGAAGACCAGGACTACGACTTCAGGCAGTCCTCTGGTGCACTTACTCTTGGGATAGATCTTCTTTGGAGTTCTAGCTAACTCCCATTTTACCTTGATTTGTAGTCGGTTTATTTCTGTTCTCAGACTCTCCTTTTTAAATATAATAAATCGGCCCTCTTGGGCTTTGAAAAAAAAAAGAACTTTTGATTTTGCATTTCTTCTTCATTTGATGACAAAAAAAATTTGCCATCACAAATGAGTTGTCGATAGCTTTGCAAAGAAAAGATCAAGATATAGTTAATATCATGTCACTTGTGAAACTTTCTAAACAACAATTGCAAGTTACGAGGGATGAAGGTTGGAATGATCTTTTTGAAGAAGTATGCTCATTTTGTAACAAAGAAGATATTCTTATTCCTAATATGGATCAACAATATATTTTTTTCTAGAAGATCTCGACGCAAGGCTCCTTGTATCACAAGTTTACATCATTTTTAGATTGACTTGTTCTATCACATATTAGATATGCAATTGTAAGAGCTGAACAGTCGTTTCATTGAAACAAACACTGAGTTGCTTCTTTGTGTGGTTAGCTTAAATCCATGTGATTCATTTTCAGCTTTTGACAAAGAAAAGTTGGTTAAGTTAGCTGGATTTTACCCAAATGAGTTTCCTAATTTTGTTGATCTTATGACACTTCATAATCAGCTTGAAAAATTATATTTGATCTAACATCAGATGAGAGATTTTCTGACTTAAAAGTATTAGTGATCTTGTAAGAAATTAGTGGAGATAAAGAAACATGTTGTGTATCCGATAGTATATTTGCTTATAAAGTTAACATTACTTCTTCTAGTAGCTACTTCAAGTGTTGAAAGAGTATTTTTAGCAATAATTTATGTGAAGAATAAGCTGCAGAACCAGATGTGTACCAATTGGATGAATGATTGTTTAGTAACATTTATTGAGAAAGATTTGTTTGAGAATATAAACAATGAATCTATTATTGAAGTGTTTCAGAATATGAAAATTCGTCGAGTACAATTATAAGAAAAGAATTGATTGTAATGAATTATCTTATTGTTATTGAAATATTTTTGTATTCTAAATATTTATTTTAAAATTATTTATTTATAATATATATAATTATATAAATATTAAAAAATAATTTAAATAATTTCATTGGACAAAATTTCTGCGTCCATCCCTAGATGGATCCATTCGAGGCGGGACATTGCTGTGCGAATTAGACGGCTCTTACGTCGGTGAACTGGGGCAAGTAGAGTCCTCCACCGAAGCCTCCGTATCATCACCTACACTCCCCAAAGACAAGGAGAGAGAGAGAGATGTGCAGCCGCCGAAGGGGGGTTCCCTCATCTAGACATTATGTAGAGAGAGAGAGAGAGCGGTGGGGAGGGGGTTTCCTCCACGGTTTGCAAGATGTGGGAGGCCGGTGTTGTGCATAAGAGAGAGGGAGAGAGAGCGGTGGGGAGGGGGTTTCCTCCACGGTTTGTCTGTATTTTTATCCTCTTAACTCAAGTATCTTAGCCTCAGTTTGGCAATGGGTTGGGGTTAGAGATAACTCCAACCCATGACTAAAGTTATACAGGGTTAACTAATTTTTTAGTTTGTTTTCTTGTGTGTTAACCCAGTTTAACTACTGTGAGTTAACCCACTTTGTCAGATTGCTTTGGCAAGATAAAGTGAGTTAACCCACTTTCATATCAAAAAGTGACTTGGAAAAAAAAGTAGCAATTAATGTTATGCTGAGAAAAGAGAAAGGAGCAATTAATGTTGTGTACCGCCAAGACAAAAAGGTAGTTAACCCACTTCAGTTAACTCCAATCCACCTCTAGAGGTGGGTTGGAAAATTGTGAGTTAACTCACATCTAACCCATTTTTAATCTAACCCACTTGAGTTAACTTTTTTTTGTTATCAAACTACATTTTGAGTTAACTCTGAGTTAACTTTGAGTTAACTTTAAGTTAACTCGTTACCAAACTGAGGCTTAGAGTTCATAGATGGAAAGGACGGTCAATAAAGAGATATTTGATGTAATATAAGGATTTTAGATACCCAAATTTTAGGGGTATATATTTAATTAAACTAAAAAAATCAAAGAATGATAAATACAAAAACAATGTTAATATGTATTAGAAATGCTTTTCTTTTGTGAAAATATTTTTTTAATCACTAGAGTTTTCCAAAGGGTTGGTAATAATACCATGACCAAGGTTGGCAAAGCCGCTGATCGGAGTGGACCTATATCTTGTGATATGGTAGGGACGTGTCATGTTCTGAAGCGGAATATCGAAACATATTTTTATATGAGATATTACAATCGATTCTTTGATCAATCGATTTTTCTTATTCGGTCAACTAATTATGTTTGTTTCATTTGTGATTGAATTACTTCTGTTACAATTCACTCTTATATCTCAGACCGAATTATAATTGAAAATATTTTGGTTACTAAATATAAATGTTAGTGATTAAATATTTTCAATTCCTATTTGAACTCAAATCTGAGATCAAATTGTGAACAGACATTTTTTGTATCAAATTCGATCTCTAAATTAACAATTTCTTGTAGCGATATATGGATCCTTCTTTCTCGATCCCCTTTTCTTCTATGAGGGGACTCTACTGAGCCGAGTTCAATGGACTTATTGGGTTTGGTCAAGTGGATGTATCACTTTGATAAGAGTTAATAGAACTGATTATATATATATATATATATTTTATTCTTTAGCGCAGTGGTCAACACTACTCCTGCCATGAATAAATTCTACGCGTCCAAGGATCGAACTCTGGGTGCGCCCCTTCCTACTTAAGTGGGTGTCCAACTATATGTTAATCATATTGAAATAGCGACTAAAATATAATTCATTTTTTATCAATAGAGTATTCTGTCTTAATATAATTCGATCGATCAACACGATTCGTTAAACTCTTAATTAACATTATGCTCATTGGTGGGATGCATGTCCTAGGCTCTCCATACATGGGCCAAATTGTGGACAGCAACTAATTAAGTCTCGAGGACCTCAACGACTAGCTGCTCAAGTAATCCCAAGTCCCAAGCCTGTGGCCGAGCAATTGCGTGATCTGCTAGCTAGACCCCGAACTTTGAACTGGGTAATTAGTAGATCCAGTCAAAGATTTCTTGGTGGGCGAACGACCAGATCTTATACGTTCACCTTCAGGTGACACTCATCATCCAGCTGTACTGTTAGCTCAACTCTTCCGGTCCCCTCTGAGAGGCGAGAGAAGGTTATCTAACAAGGACTACACTTCCCTCGGCACCACACACACCCAAGCACAGATATATATAGAGATAAGAGGATTGGAAAGCCCACACATGAGAAACCTAACCTCCACCTGCCTCTGCGTCACCAGGCGGTGATCCTTCAAACACGCCAACCCTATAATCTCTTGTCCGGCACCTATAAATATCCTCGACACTGAGCATCCGATCGGCATCTCATCATACAGCTAGCTCTTGAGCATTCATTCAGTAGCTACAGATACTGCACTCAGTAGGTCGACCCAAATCCTGCCTCACACCATGGCCTCCAAGACTTGCTTGCTCATCTGCGTCATGGCAGTAGTGGCGGTGTTAGCAGGCAACCCCTGCCATGCAGCTCGCCGGCTTCTCGACACGCCGGAGTCTCCGCCTCCGGTGCCGACTATTCCGACGTTGCCAAAGCCCACACTGCCGCCGATGCCTGCCATTCCAGTTGTGCCCACCATTCCAACGCTTCCCAAGCCTGCAGCGTTGCCACCAATGCCCGTCGTTCCCGTCGTGCCGGCTCTCCCCAAGCTCACGTTGCCGCCGCTGCCCTCACTCCCTGGGGCGCCCAAGGTTGTACTCCCACCGTTGCCCACCTTTATTCCTACCATCCCGACTATGCCGGCGGCGACGCTGCCTCCGCTGCCACCTATTCCAGTAGTCGTCCCTGTGGTTCCAACCATCCCCGCACTCCCCAAGCTCGCCATGCCACCGTTTCCGTCCATCCCGACCACCACGATCCCCACAATCCTTCCCATCCCCTTTCTCTCTCCTCCACCTTCTGGCAAGCCTTGAAGACAGCACTGCGGGAAAAAAAAGTCCATAGTTAGGCAGCTAGCTAGCTGCACTACGTATTGTCATCAGGCCCCGGGATCGATGATTGTGAGACACTTTGCTTACCTGCAGTCGAGGAAAGGAAGTAGCTAATTGGGGATGATCATTAGTACTTGTCTTTTCTGCATGTCTGCGTCAGCTGTTAATCTATTTGCTTGTTCACGAGATTTCTTGTTTTAGAGAGTTGTTGATGATTTGTATGTTACTGGTGTACTGGTTTGGGCTTGCTTTGATCTTCCTAGCTAGGATTTCCTTGCTTCTTTATTTATTATCATATGCTGGTTTTCTGATACGTTGACAACTTCTGTCCCTTTGTTCCTTGGGCCAGCTCTATTAGTAAATACTTTTGTTATTAACTAGATGGTTGCAGTACTTTTCCTTGTCTAATTTTACATTCTCGACCAAGAAAAACGTGAACAAAAAGATGGCTTAGTAGGGCATCATATGAGTTGAAGCTTTTGAATCGGCCACTACAGGAGAACCAACATTTGGCAACGAATATATGTCCGCGGCTGAAAATTCAAGGACAAAAGAGATATAAGGCAGCGGCTATTGTAAACCGCTGCCATACAACCGTTTTGTCCGCGGTTAGTTGTAGGCGCTGATAAAAGTTAAGCATACATCAGCGGCTAAAATTTCACCGCGGACAAATGTTGCCTTAAGGCCGCGGCTTTATTTAACCGCGGACATATATTCTGCAGCGGCTTCGTCCACCGCTGATATATATATGTTATGTCTGCAATTCTACAAACCGCTGACATTTAAATAATTTAAAAATATTACTTTATTCATTTTTAAATAAAAAAATTTTTAATCAGTCATATCTAGAACATATACATTTTTTAATAATAAATTATTTGAGTTTAGCGATTGATATATACATATGTTATTTATATTTGAAATATATATGTATATTTGTGCTAGGAGAGACTTTGTGCACTTGTGCAAAGTGCATAAGTGTCACATGGACATTTTGCCCATGTGGCACCATGCACATGTGTTTTTTGCCCATGTGGCACCATGCACATGTGTTTTTTGTACATGTGGCACCAAAAAAAACCCATGTGGATTGTAGCAGCGGCTGCTAATACGAATATGGCCGCGGCTATATAGCCGCTGCCATATTTTTAATCGGTCGACCGATGATGCACATTCGGTCGACCGACGTTTACACTGCTAAAATTATAATCTGCACTGGGTAGGTCGGTCGACCGATATATTAGAATCGGTCGACCGATTCCGGTCGCGATTTCGTCCGGTTCGGTTCGGTCGCGACCGGCCCACTTTGTATCAACCCAAACCCCCTCCTATATATGTTAGGGTGGGTGGGAAACATCCCACATAAGTTCTCCTCCATCTCTCCAGCCCCTAAGGTGGTTTTCTTGCCCTAGAACTCTTCCCTCCTTCTCCATTGCCTCCTTCTTGCCCTAGAACTCTTCCCCCTTTTCCATCTTTCCCTTCTTACCCTAGAACTCTTCTCATCTTCTCCTCTTCTCCATCTTCATCTACTTGCCCTAGAACTCTTCTCCCCTTCTCCATCTTCCTTCTCATTTCCCTCACCCCTTCTCCATTTTCCTTCTCATTTCCCTCACCCCTTCTCCATTTTCCTTCTCATTTCCCTCACCCCTTGTCCATCTCCGATGCCTCCACGGATGCGCCATCGTCGTTCGGTCCCGAGTCGTCGCCGCCACGTTGGTGAAGGATCAGGGGCGGCTACACAAGTTCCCTTGGCTCCTGGAGAGTTGTTGGTTGAAACAAGAAGGAAAATTCTGCCCCCTCGGTATGTGGACTTCGACAATCTAGACAATACGGAGCCCATGCTCAGTCTTCTATTTGCAACACAAGGGTGGGTTCACTTCATGTCTAGCCATAGAGTCTATTATCCAGATTTGGTTCAACAATTCTATGCAAATTTATATACAAGCAACAACAGACTATTTACTGCTGTTAATGGAGTTGAGATTCACGTGAGTGATACAGTTCTTAGTCATGCATTAGAGATTCGAAATGCTGGTTATTTAGTGGAACATGTCCAGTATTATGATAGTGATATGTGCCAAGTTTTGTTGGGAAAAGATCCGGCACCTTGGATGGCACATCATGCTTTGATCAATGCAAATCATTTTCCACCACTACAGAGGATCATTCACCACATGATCACCACTATACTTTTTCCAAAAGGTGGATCTCGGGATGAAGTCACTCGAGTGCACAAATGTATTTTTCACTGCTTATTTCACAATGTACCACTGTGTTTACCTGAGATGATGGTAACGCTGATCAAGTTAGTAAAGAATCAGAGAAGAAGATCTCTACCTTATGCAGCCCAACTTACGGCTGTGTTTGAGCATGCTGGCATTGACCTCACTAATGAGCGAGCAGAAAATATTTCTGTCTCCATGGTCTACAATGAAACCAACATCATGAGGTTCATGAATTACAGGAATGTTAATGGACAATTCATGAGGAATGTCACTGATGACCCTGGTGAAGACAGTCAAGAAGAAACGGAAGATGAAGGCGAAGGTGAAGCACAAGGTGAAGACGATAGACATGAAGAAGAAGAGCATTTGGCTCCTATGGAACAAGATTTGCCTCCTTCGGCTGCCGGAGGTGATGACTTCCAACTGCGGATCCAAGGTAGCTTGACCAGGCTTGAGGGGGAGATGGAATCTATTCGGGGAGAAGTTCGGCAAGTGGGCGACACAGTCGGGAATCTCTCTAGAGAACTTGCTGAGTTGAGAGTTAGCCACCAGGGCCACATGGACTCCCAGTCTCAAATGTTACGGGAAATCATGGGTTATTTGCGACCTTCTCAGAATCAGCCTCCTTCTGAGTGATTCCTTAGCTGTTCTATGATGTCTACCTTTTGCTTTTCGTATCCTACTCTCGCCTCTTTGCTGTGACAAAAGGGTGCTCTTTATGTAATAGCTACAATATGTCTATCATATTTTCTGCTTCATCTGGTATGTGATTGCTTGATGTACTTTATGGTATATTGCTTGATGACAAAACGAGGCTCAACACAAAACTGCTTAGCTTAGCATGAACTTAATCTCTACCTTAGTTTAGTGATTCATATATACATATGTTATTAATTTATATTACAAATAATCAAGTATATTTGTGCTAGATATGCATGTATATACTTGTAATATTCTCAAATATAAATATTTTATACACAAATTAAGTGAACATATCCGTCAGGCAAGAGGATAGCGTAGGCGTTGCAAACAATAGATTGCCTTGATCGGTCGACCGACCAATAGAAATCGGTCGACCGCCTGTCTCACCTCTGCGTTTCAAAATGCACTGAATCGATCGGTCGACCGACAATTAGAAATCGGTCGACCGATTAACTCACTTCTGCCAGCCAAAATGCACTGAGTAGATCGGTCGACCGAACACTAGAAATAGGTCGACCGACTAACTCACTCAAAATGCACTGAGTAGATCGGTCGACCGAACACTAGAAATTGGTCGACCGACTTTCTCACTGCTGGCAGCCTAAATGCACTGAGAAGATCGGTCGTCCTACCACGAGATATCGGTCGACCGACTTTCTCACTGATGCGTGGCAACAACTTTTTTTTAAGTTTAATTACATATGGCAGCGGTGGTTAGCCGCCGCCATAAATATAAATAGTAGTGGCTTTTTTTAGCCGCTGCTAAATACTAATATGGCAGCGGCTGTACAGCCGCTGCCATATTTTCGCCTATCCCGCCAAACAAAAACACCACTGCGCGCCATATCGCTCGCTCTCTCTCTCTCTCGCTCGCTCTCTCTCTCTCTCTCTTCCCGAAGACTGGCGACGCACCGACGCCTTCCTCTCCCTCCGGCGACGCACCGACGACGGACGGCAGGCGGTGGCTCCGGCGACGCCCTCATCTCCGGCGGCTGTCCCCACCCCCTACGGTGAGCCTCCGGCGCCCCCACCCCTCCCTCCCCCACCCCCTTCTCTCCGGCGGCCCCCTCCCCTTCGGTGGCCCCTCGCCCCCACGGTGCCCCCTCGCCCCACTGCGCCTGCCGTTGACCCAACAGTACATGGGTCAGCTCAGTGGGGCGGAGTCTAACTCTCCAAAGCTTGGCTCGAGACCTAGCCCAGCCCAACCAAGGGCCTCCCATCCCATGTTAGGTGGTGCAGTGAGAGCTGCGACATATTCTCTCCTCCCCTCCCTGGTAAAAGAAAAGTAGATGACCCTATCCTATCCTTGGCAGCAGGCAGACATACTGGTAGCCGAATGGATCTCTCCAGGGGAGGAAGTAGGAAAGTCTTTGGGGACAGAACCTCCGCCTTCCGAATGTTTAAAATTTAGGGTTTGGAGTTAAAAATGTATACGGGAAGGACACTTGACAATTTAGGGCTGGCCTCCACATCCATGACATCCACAAAAGAACACTTGACAATTTGTATAATCAAACAAGGCCAAGTACAATATTTAAAGATCACAAACCCTATGGCCACATACCCAAGTCACAAATTCACCATCACCAATCATGGAGGGCCCCTTCATGGTTAATGGCCACTATGGAAGAAAAAAATATATTTGGAAGCTATAACTTCATTTCCTCCTTATTTCAATTCACTCTTTATCCACATCATGGGGATTCAAAAGTTCCTGCTCGGAAGAAAAGAGGTCTCATTTCCCCGCCCCCCTAAGAGAGTTGGGTTAAGCAGTGACATATTATTTTAGGGCTAGTAGGATTATAGGATTTCACTGAATTGAAAATTTTTTATTAGACATATAAAATTTCATCATTAATGACCCTATTAGATCAAGAAAATATACCTAAGAATATACCCATCAAATGAAAATTCTGAATCTGCCATCGGGGTCAAACAAGTTACTTGCAATAGGAGAATACCATCAAAGTTTTTCAGATCCTGCCCATCTGTATACTCCTATTATGCTCATGAGAGACAAGAATTCAAAATTTTACACTTATTTTCATGGGTTCTTTAGTTTCAAGAATAAAAACTTTTCTGGTATATAAATTGGCAAAATTGTTCTCACCTACCTTACGGTAATAATGGGAAGGGGGCCACCAACTTAACTCATATCAAGCCAAAAGGGTTGACAAGGACATCCAAAGAATCATATACATATCAACAACCCCACCGTGAAATTCCCAGAACGGAGGAGGAAGAAAAGGGAGAACAGTTTGAGGCCCCAATGCCATGACCATGTAAAGCTTTGTCACGTCAAAGATTTTACCTTCCTTGTCTGTTTCTTCATTCCAACTCATCAGATGTGTGCATATAATACGTTGTTGGGTTTATGTAGATCACATCATCATGAATTTTTCAAGTGAACCAGAGAATATACTTGGCATATTTCAGCATGTTAGGAGCATGCATATAAACAAACAGAAAAATAAGAGAGTTATGCTCCCAACTTTTTATAAAGAAAGATACATACATAGAAGATTCCCCAAAATTCTTGGTTGCTTTTGCTAATTGTTCAGAGTCTTCTAGGCAGCTTTATGGAGATACATTGAATGGAGATCTTAAGGTTTTTGCAATTAGATTAGTTATTGTTCTCTGAACTGATACATAATAGTCAATTGTTTTAAAGAATTTACTCCCACTCTTGGAAAATAAAAACTGTTTTTTTTATCATGTTCTATGAAAAATCAAAATATCACATGAAAATGTCCAAAAATCCCCGTGCAAGCTTAACGACAAAAAACTTCTGACTTCCTACCTACTCCTTCTTCCAACAAGTGGAGCGAGTCACTTAAGTAAGTGGAGCCGACTTGACGATGAGGTCCGCTCACATGTGAAGACTTGTAATAACAAAGTGGATACTTAATGGCATCTACCCCAAGCAAATACTAATATTTTTTCACAAATGATTGGCAAATGATAAGGAAAATAGGGTAGCACTTTTCTCCTCCTCCTTTATTCCTGCCTGCTTTGATGTTTCAATAAGTTATTGCCAGCCACGTGACAAGGAAACAGGGGGGTCTTTAGTATTCTTCTTTCCCCTTTGTTCCTGCCTACTCTTGCTGTTTTATAGTGCTTGGCTACCTTACAGGGCTTTTGTTGATCACTACCGGTCATTAATATTGGCAAATGGAGGGGAAACCATGCAAGTGGGCCAAATTGTTGGCTGATGTTCCTCTTTTCTCTTTTTTAATATTGCACAACTGTAAAGTGACCTCATTAATTTCGATCATATTTGACTAAATCATATATTAGTCAATACCATTGTTCAAGTAATTGGGAGGATACATCTCAAACCAATGTATTATTGACTTCTTGGTCCTCCTCATAAAAGGAACATGAAATAAAGTAATGTATTAGGGGAAACTATCTCAAAATTTAGCCTTCTCTTAGCATCAAGACAATCCAAATGAAGAACAAGAGCAAGGTTCACAATTAAATTTTTTCTCTCTGTTTTATAGACTATTAAGTTACTTTGATATTTTTAAACTAATCCAGCGAGCCTGGGTGGTGGCTCATGTTTAAACTAATCCAGCGAGCCTGGGTGGTGGCTCATATTTTTTGCAGGATGTGATTGTATGTGTGAGCACATTAGAATTATGTATACATTGTGCTTTACAGGATGTATGAATGAAAGACGGAGAAAGCATGAATGGAAATGAGTGAGTTTGAGTGGACCTTTTTTTCCATTTTTGCCCGTTCAAGACTTGTGTTAGGATATATGCTTTTACTGTCTTTTGATAGTAATGTCATATATCGAGCATAAAGTCTTGAATTGTGAATGTGGAATGTATATGGACATGTATATGTGTGTGGAAGGTATGTGTGAAAATGCTCCCGGTATAGGGGAGGTGCTGTCGAATATTTTTTTGAATTGTCGGTTAATTCATATTTATTCGATACAACATAGACATCGTTTGGGTACAAGTTAGGCTGATGGGTTATTGTCAATGCAGAACTATTGCATCCAAAAATGGCAGGACTCGATAAGAGTTGGATACAACTTAGAGATCGTTTGGATCCTAGATATGAGAAAGGAGTAGATGAGTTCTTGGAATTTGCTTTTGATGAGCAAAGACAATGTTTTAGACATGGACAGAATTATGAGTTCATACAATGTCCGTGTCGTAACTGTGTTAACGGAGTGAAGTTATCCCGGATGGATGTTGAAATTCATCTTAAAGTAGATGGATTTTGGACACGGTATACCAATTGGGTATGTCATGGAGAGGCACCGATAGTTCATGTTCAGCAAGTTAGCCCGTCTGCTAATGAAGCACAAATGGAAGTGCAGATTGATACAACAATAGAAATGTTGCAGGAGTTACAAGAGGCTGAAATAGAGGGAAGAGCAGAGGAACATGAACCAAATGAGAAAGCAAGAGATTTTTATCAATTATTAGAAGATGCTCAAACACCATTATATCCTAGTTGTGTCAAATTTTCAAAATTGACATTTCTGTTGAAACTATTACACATTAAGACTATGAACAAAGTGACAGCTTCTTGTATGGAAATGTTTCTTGAGTTGCTTAGAGAAGTATTACCAGAAGGAGCTAATTTACCTCGAACATGGTATGAATTGAAGAAGACTATGAAAGATTTGGGGTTAGGTCATGAGAAGATAGATGCTTGTCAGAATGATTGTGTCTTGTTTCGAAATGAACATGAACATAGGGATCGATGTCCAGCATGTAATGCTCCTAGGTACAAAGAAAATACGCAACAAGGTAGCCTGAAGAAGAGACGTCGCAAACAGGTGCCATATAAAATATTGCGTTATTTTCCATTGAAAGATAGATTGCAAAGAATGTTCATGTCTTCTAAGATTGCCAAGTGGATGACATGGCACAAAGATGGCCGATTGGACTCGAAAAATGGAACTATGCGACATCCTGCTGACTCTGAAGCTTGGCGACATTTCGATGCTCAATATCCAGATTTTGCGGCAGAGGTTCGCGACGTGAGACTCGGCTTAGCGACTGATGGGTTCAATCCATTTGGGATGATGAGTAGCAGATACAGTGTATGGCCTGTGATGATAGTAGTTTATAATTTGCCGCCATGGATGTGTATGAAGCAGACGTTTATGATGATGTCATTACTTATTCCAGGTCCTAAAAGTCCTGGAAATGATATCGATGTCTATTTACAACCGTTGATAGAAGAATTGAAAGATTTGTGGGACAACGGTGTTGAAACATATGATGCTTCAAAGAAACAGAATTTTAAAATGAGAGCTGCCCTGCTGTGGACGATCAATGATTTTCCTGCATATGCCAATTTATCAGGATGGAGTACCAAAGGAAAGCGTGCATGTCCATCATGTCATTATGATACAACTTCAAAATGGCTGCAAAATTGTCGGAAATTTTGTTTTCTAGGGCACCGACGATTTTTGCCAATCAGTCATAGATGGAGAAGGCGTGAATATCGACACAAATTTGATGGCGTGACTGAACGTCGTAACCGTCCAGAAGTGTTAACGGGTGCTGCAATGTGGAGTCAACAACTTCAACTTCCTCATATCAGATTTGGAAAGAAATTTAAGAATGATATCAAGAATTTAGAGGGATGGAAGAAACACAGTATATTTTTTAGAGAGCTGCCGTACTGGTCAAATCTACTCATTCGGCACAACCTGGATGTAATGCACATTGAGAAAAATGTATGTGACAATTTGTTGGGAACTTTGAATCTTCTTGGTGGGGAAAAGAGCAAAGACAGTCTGAATGCACGGTTAGATATGGCACAGTGGGGAATAAGACCAGAATTCCATCCACAAACAGACAGTCAAAATAAGACCAGGTTACCAGCGGCAGAATATACATTGAACAGATTGCAGACAACGGCTGTGTGCAACTTTCTGCGTAATATAAAAGTTCCAGATGGATATTCCTCCAACTTGATGAAATGTGTAGATATTGGAAGTCGAAAATTGGTAGGGCTAAAGAGTCATGATTGCCATATATACATGCAAGTATTATTGCCTTTGGCGATTCGTGGTATTGTGAATCAAGATGTCACAGACCCAATTACAGAGTTGAGCATATATTTTAGAGATGTCTGTTCCAAAGTTCTTCAATCTGATCGTTTGCTTACATTGGAAGGTGATATTGCAGTAACATTATGTAAGTTGGAGCAAATTTTTCCACCGTCTTTTTTTGATGTCATGGTTCATTTGGTTGTACATCTTGCATATGAAGCGAGAATTGCGGGACCAGTTCAATACCGATGGATGTATCCTATAGAGAGATTTTTGAAGAAATTGAAAGAATATGTTTTAAATAGGGCACATCCAGAAGGTTCAATTGTTGAAGGCTACCTTATGGAGGAAACAATCTCATTTTGTTCTATGTATATGGAGGGTATTGACACTCGCTTTAATCGAAGGGAAAGAAACTTTGATGTCCCATCTGAAGACAATAATGAAGGCGGTTGTTCGATATTCAAGTCTTCAGGACGTTTCTTAGGAGGAGCAGGTAATAGTCGTATATTGTCTGAAGAAGAAGTTGAGAAGGCACATCTGTACATTCTTAAACAGATTGAAGATATCGATGATATATTTTTTGAACACAAGAGATGTGTAGAGAGTTCAAGCCACACAGAAAGGAATTTCTTGAAGTGGTTCCAAATTTATGTGAAAGATTTGTACGATGCAAATGATCCTCGGTGTACTCCTGATATATACTGTCTGGCACGAACACCTTCAAGGTTTGTGCGTTCACACTCGGGCTATATTGTCAATGGATTCAGGTTTCGTGCATCATCTATTGATGCAACAAAGGTCACTCAGTTGTGTGGAGTTATAGTGAATGCGGAACTTGAATCCGGATGTGATGGATATTATGGACGTCTAAATGATGTATTGGAAATATATTTTGATAATCAAAGACGTGTTGTTTTATTTGAGTGTGACTGGTGGGATGTTTATAGAAAAGACAGAGGATTTAAAATAGATAAATATGGAACTATCAGTCTGAACACTCGTCAAAGACTCAATACAGATGAACCATTTGCCCTGGCAAGTCAAGTGGAACAGGTGTTCTATGTCAATGATAACACAACAGAAGGATGGATCATCCCTGTCAAAGCACGTCCGCGTGATTACTACGACTTGCAAGATGATGCTCCTGAGAATGATATAGAACCAAGTGACGAAGCGTTTCAGGACAATCTGATTGATGTTCCCATTAGAGGAGAAATTCAAGATGTGGATCTATGTCAAGAAAGTAGCGTAAGAGTGGACGATTATATTGACATTTAGGTGATTTATTTACATTAGTATTTATATTGTGCATGCTTCAAATAAATTTTTTAACTTGTTATGTTTACATGTTTACTAACAATTTTTTGTAACAGATGACTTCCACTGGTGAGCGCTCTTCTCGTGATGGCTCACGCCCACGGAGGCTTCGGACTCTATCGGTCCCTCTCCCTCCCACCTTTCAGGCGATGCCTCCCCCTCCCACATTTCAGGGGCTCTCTCCCACTCCCACCTCTCAGCAGCTTCCTCTACCTCTCACTGTACAGCAGATACCTCCCTCTTCCAGCCCTCAGGACTCTTCGGCGGCATCTGCATCTTCTGTAGCAGGTTCATATTTTAATTTCATGTAACTTTTATATTCATTGTTTAATAGATATTCTCTAATGATGTTTAATGTTTATATTTCAACAGGTCCATCTGCACGACCTTGGGGGAGGGGTCATGGCCGTCGAGGGCCGACTAGGGGAGTTACGGAGAGGAGATGCCCTGATGGACAACAATGGAATGTCTCTCTTGTCCGAGGCTATGGCGTCGGCCCTACTGCAGATCACTTTACTAGTCGCATGGGCGTTGTATCAAAGATATATTGTAAGATTTGGCAAAAAGACTTTGCGAAGCTGCCTGCTGCGACTAAGGAGTTTATATTCAGAGATCTGCAGGTAATTATTATTTAAATTGAATAATATATATGCATATGCTTTTGTTATAATTCAGTGACTTTGTTTTGCAGTTGACATATCAGTGGGATCGCACAGACCAAACAGATAGGGAGATGCTTGCTCACATGAGCGCCATGCATCGCAGCTGGCGTAGCAAGCAAAAAAAAAGAGTAAGTTAATATACTATTTCATTTCATATGTACTTTATTTTATATACTTGTTTATATATTGACAAAAATTTTATTTTTCATGTCAGCATTTTAATGGGAAGCCTTTAGATGATGCGATTGCATCCGTCCCAGCAGGTGTTGACCCCTCCGATTGGCAAACAATGTGCGAGTTGTGGACTACTGGGGATGAGAGGGTAATATTTTAAAATGCTTAGAATATAATTGTTTATGATTATTTTGTTTCTATAAATGGAACAATAACTGTCTATTCTTGTCTTTTTAGAGGATTGCTGATCGAAATAAGCAAAATCGTGCCACTCAATCTATGTCATATAGACGGGGCAGGACTTCTCATTATCAGTTGATGAGTGATTTTGTGAGTTATGCTTTATGAATTATGTTATCCCTTTTATTCATTACTTACTTATATGTCTTTAATTTAAACAGTCTCTAATGCATGGACGTACTCCGCATCGACTTGAGGTATTCAAGATGGGTCGATGTAAAAATTTACCTGACGGCACTGAGAGTTGGGTAGATGAGGAGAGCAGGAGACGATATGTAAGAAACTTTATTTCTATTTATTTTATGTGAATATGTTTTCATTACAATAGTTGTATAATTAATATTTTTTTCTCTACCTTTTGTTGTAGGAGGCTATGAGTGAAATGATTGCTCCGTCTGACATTGATGCCGAGAGCCAGACTCCCGAGGACGCCTTCATTTCAGTCATGGGAAAAGATCGACCTGGGCGTGTTCGCTGCGCAGGGAGTGGAGAGACGTTGAGGACATGGTATGGATCTACATCTGCAGGACCGTCTGCCTATTCAGAGCGAGAAAGGCAAATGCAAGAACAATTAAAAGTACAAGAAGACAAATTGAAAGCACAGGCAGATAAGATGAATGAAATGCAAGAACAGATTTCTCAATTGCAGAGTGTAGCCTCGAAGGTGGACGAGATGAGCGTACTCCTCTCCCAGATACAGGCGTCACAGGCACGTACCCAGCCTGTACCTGTACCTCCTCCAGTTCAGAGCGAGAGCGACACTGAGACAGATGAGGCGGCAGATGATTATTTAGATCATGATGTTCCTGTCTCTTGATTTCCCCCTTATTTTATTACACATTCATATTTTCTATTGTTCTGGATATTTGTATAACAATTTTTACGCATTATATTATATGTGTGTGATTGAATGATCCAGCGAGCCTGGGTGGTGGCTCAATGATGTGTGATTGAATGATCCAGCGAGCCTGGGTGGTGGCTCAATGATATGTGATTGAATGATCCAGCGAGCCTGGGTGGTGGCTCAATGATAATATATGTAATTGAATGATTCAGGTGGTTCACATGTGAGTATAGAGTGTTGTATGTATTTAAATAATTTTTTTTTTCTTTCTGATCATATGTCAGCGGCTCAATAGCCGCTGCCAAAAGAACATATATCCGCGGCTACAACATGCTGACAAAAATGGACATATGGCCGCTGCCCTAAGACCGCTGACAAAAATTATATGGCCGCGGCTGTAAGCCGCGGCCATAACATTTATTGGCCGCGGCTTCCAGCCGTTGCTGTATAATCTATTGCCGCGGTGGTCCCAACCGCTGCCAATAGTACTTTATGGCCGCGGCCGCAGTAGGCGCGGATAAATATTTATATGGCAGCGGCTACATGTAAAGCGCTGACATAAGTTATGTCCGCGGGGTTTTTGTCAGCGGCTTTGGCAGCGCCTGGAGAGGCGCGGACATAACAATATGTCAGCGTTTTCTGGACATTTGGCAGCAGCTCCAAACCGCTGACATATGCTCTTCTTTTTGTAGTGGGCTATGTATATATATATATTCGAATATCACTGTAATATATTCCTTATAATAAAAAATATAAAAAATCCTTTATCTTAATTTCCTCGATCCCCATCACATCTCATTTGTCTTCCTCCTCGTTCTATTTAATCTTGCTCCCTGCTAACCATCTTCTTCCTCCTCCACTCTCCATACTTGTGTAAGTTAATTTATAACCCACTTTATTATCTTACTTATAATTTCCTCTTGGATTGATATAGTCCGAAAACTAGCTTAAGGGGAAGAGACATTTAATAATCAACATGATCTAATGTTTAACTTTCCTGAAATGTAACATTTTTTTTTTGTATGCTAGGTCAATTGACCTAGTCTTGACTTGTATAACAAATTTCGAGTTCCAAACTCAAGACAAATCTTATATATTTATGAATTTTTTGAAAATCACCTAATAATATTGACAGATCTAAAAATTGAATTCTTAATCTTCTGGTGTACACGGAGCGCCTTACTTGAAATAGAAGATATATACACTCATCCTTCATATATTTAATTTGTATGGAGACTTCTTAAAACTGGTATCTTTTTATTTAAAAAAGAAAAAACAAGAGGACTTGTCGCATGTGGCACTTCCTCCCCCCGCATCTAGCACTTCCTCCCCATTATTAATTTTATGTATAAATATTAACTATGTATATATGCATCTTACTGTGATGATTTATTTATCTTATTTATTACATGTGTGTGTCTAACGCGAGCAATGCATGCATGCATGTGATTCGTGTGGGAGGCGTTTCATTGTTATACGAAGCAGTCGATCGAACTACATTCTTGTACACAAATTTATTGTGCAATATTCTACCTACGTACCTACATGCATGGTATTGATCGCGCGTCTAGATTATTGCAATCAATTATAACATAACAGATTTGGTGCCTAGCTAAGATCAGGAACATGCATGCCTACACGTTATCATCAGATAATAAACAAAATGTTGATCATGCTAATTAATTAGGATTCATGCCTAATTAAGATTTAGCATCAAGCTGGCCTATATTAAAAACTTTAGTATACTCGAATTATTTTAATCAGTTAATTGATATGTCCATTGCAGACGTACACGTCCCCCCTTCTCTCTCTCTCTCTATTACAAGGAGTGGCACCTGAAAGTCTGTCCAAGAAAGGAATCGTTGACACCCTATACAAAATCAAAGATGATTCTTCATGGGTTTTACACGTTATAAAAAACAAGAGGAATGTAGTCAGCATTAGGAGGAGGTCTATCACTACAAGAAAAAGTGTATTTAGAGACCGACAATTTCGGTCTATATTCGATCACTATTC
Organism: Colocasia esculenta; assembly: GCA_014218235.1. Taxonomy (NCBI): domain Eukaryota; kingdom Viridiplantae; phylum Streptophyta; class Magnoliopsida; order Alismatales; family Araceae; genus Colocasia; species Colocasia esculenta. The sequence continues at coordinate 14,054,636 of CM024755.1, read as the reverse complement.
GGTTCAGAGACCGAAATTGTCAATGAAAAATTTTTGTCACAAATTTGTGATCGAAAATTTTTGGTCACTAATCAGTCATTGATAGTGACCGATTAGTGACCAAAATTCTTCGATCGCTGACAGTCGTTATCAGCGACCGAAAAGTTGACTGAACAGATCAGTCACTATAATGGTCACTAATTTAGTGGCTGAATTCCGTCAGTCGCTATCAGTGACTGAAATTATTCGGTCACTAAAACAGTGACCGAACCGAGTCGGTCGCCGATAGTGATTGACGATTCACGGTCACAAATCGGTGACTATTTTAGTGACTGAATAGTGACCGAATAATTTTAGTCACTAATCGGTCTCTATATTTTTTATTATTTTTTAAATATATAAATATATATATATTTAACAAAATAATCTGTGTAAATAAAAATAATGTCCACAGCAATAATAAATGTTCACAACACAACAATAATAAAATATCTACAACAATAATAAAAATGTCCACAACAATAATAACAATGAAATGTAAATCATGAATCCTCATCCTCGTGCTCATCTCCTCCCACGCCACCCGATGAAGGAACCTACAATAGATATATAACAATAATAAGTTAAAATTAAATACTACTATAAGCAATAAATTTTTAGATTTTATTCACTCACTTTTAAACTAAACTAACTTGCTTAAGATGAATTTGAGCGTCGAGCTCAAACTGGGAGTCCGAATTGAACTGCGTCAGTTTCCACAAGTCACAACCATCGCCCTGGCCGTGCTGGAAAAAATCGGAGGCCAATCAGGTTAGTATTTCAAAATTTGGACTCACAAACCTAAGTTCTTCATTTTTAAACTAAACTAACTTGCTTAATGTGAATTTGAGCGTCGAGCTCAAACCGGGAGTCTGAATTGAACTCCGTCAGTTTCCACAAGTCACACTCATCTCTCCGACCGTGTTGGAACAAATCGAAGGCCGATTGGATTAGTATTTCCAATTTTGGACCTCCAAATCTACCTAAATTCTTCCTTTTAAAACAAAACAAAACTAAACTAACTTGCTTAATGTGAATTTGAGCGTCGAGCTCAAACCGGCCGGTGTCCGAATTGAACTCCGTTAGTTTCCACAAGTCACACTCATCGCCCCGACTGTGCTGGAAAAAACTGGAGGCCAATCAGATTAGTATTTCTAATTTTGGACCCCCAAACCTAACTTCTTCATTTTTAAACTAAACTAATTTACTTAATGTGAATTTGAGCGTCGAGCTCAAACTGGGAGTCCGAATTGAACTCCGTCAGTTTTCACAAGTCACACTCATCGCCCCGACCGTGTTGGAACAAACCGGAGGCTGATTGGATTAGTATTTCTAATTTTGGACCCCTAAACCTAGCTAAGTTCTTCCTTTTAAAACAAAACAAAACTAACTTGCTTAAAAATGAATTTGAGCGTCGAGCTCAAACCGGGAGTCCGAACTAAACTCCGTCAGTTTTCACAAGTCACAACCATCGCCCTGGTCATGCTGGAAAAAATTGGAGGCCAATTAGATTAGTATTTCGAATTTTGGACCCCCAAACCTAAATTCTTCAATTTTAAACTAAACTAACTTTCTTAATATGAATTTGAGCGTCGAGCTAAACCAGGAGTGCGAATTGAACTCCGTCAGTTTTCACAAGTCACACTCATCGTCCCGACCGTACTGGAACAAACCGGAGACCAATTGGATGAGTATTTCTAATTTTGGACCCCCAAATCGAAGTCCTCCCCTCCCCTGGCCCGATTGGGAGACGAGAGAGTGAGAGAGGGTGGGTGGGAGCAGGGAGAGCAGGGAGGGGTAGAGGAGGATAGGGGGCCACAGGGGAGGGGGGAGAGGAGGAGGGGCGGCATGGGAGGGGAGGAGAAGGAGGGCGCACAGGGGAGGGGGGTTCCAGCGTGTTGGGGGGGGGGGAGGAGGAGGGGGGGCATGGGAGGGCTGGAGGAGGACAGGGGGTCGTAGGGGAGGGGGGGCTTCCGGCGGGTGAGGGGGGGAGGAGGATGGCACGCAGGGGAGGGGGGGTTCCGGCGGGGAGGGGGGAGGGGAGAGGAGGGGGCAGCGTAGGGGGGCTTTTGGCAGGTGGGTGGGGGGGGGGGGGGGGGGGGGGGGGGGGGGGAGGGGGCGGCCACAGAACACTACAAGAAAATGGGCTATCGTAGGAAAAGGCGCCTTCCGACCGCTTTCCGTCCAAAGCTCGTCGGAAACTGTCCGTCGGAAATACTTGGTCAGAAATTTCCAACGGATGACAATTCCGTCGGAATTCGGTCGAAACCTCCGACAGATATAATCTGTCGGGAAAGCCGTCAGTATTTTCCGACGGAATTGCCGACGGTGTTTTGCCGTCGGTAATTTATCAATTCCGACGGATACTTATCCGTCGGCCAATCCGTCAGTATTTTCCGACGGCATTACCGACGGTCTTTTTCCGTCGGTAATTTATAAGTTCCGACATATACTTATCCTATCCGTCGGAAAATCCGTCGGAAAATACACTTATTTTTTTAAAAAAATAGGCAAATAAAAATGATTTGTCAACATTGCTACAATGTCAAACCTGCTACAATATTCATAAATTTAACAAATACAAACAATCAACATAAAATCATAAAATACAATAAATATAAATCATATAGAATAATGAATACAAAAATCAACATAGATCTGCTGGATCGTCTGTTGTCCCTGCCTCGTCATCGTCTGGAGCTGGATCCTATATTAAAACAAATTAAAATGAGAACATTAATAATAAATAAAAGACATACAGTATTTTCAAAATTGAAATTTAAAACATGTGATTATTTCTCAAGCTTAATACAATACTATTTTTAGATCCATCATTTTCTTGGGTGTTTTTAGATCCGTCCTTTGAATGCCCAACCCAATCCGGAGATCCAAATTGGATTCCGTCAGTTCCCACACGTCACTTTAACCCACCCGGTCGTGTCGGAGAAAACGGCACGTCGATCGGATCCCTATTTGGGATTTTAGACCCCCGGGTTGCGTGTTTTAACCATTTATATATGTTTGGCCGTGTTTTTAGATCCGTCCTTTGAATGTCCAACCCAATCCGGGGATCCAAATTGGATTCCGTCAGTTTCTACACGTCACTTTAACCCACCCGGTCGTGTCGGAGAAAACAGCACGTCGATCGGATCCCTATTTGAGATTTTGGACCTTCGGGTTGTGTGTTTTAACCTTTTATATATACTTGCCCGTTTTTACATCCGTCCTTTGAATGCCCAACCCAATCCGGAGATCCAAATTGGATTCTGTCAGTTTCTACACATCACTTTAACGCACCCGGTCGTGTCGGAGAAAACGACACGTCGATTGGATCCCTATTTGAGATTTTGGACCCCGGGTTGCGTGTTTTAACCATTTATATATGCTTGACCGTGTTTTTAGATCCGTCCTTTGAATGCCCAACCCAATCCGGGGATCCAAATTGGATTCCTTCAGTTTCTACACGTCACTTTAACCCACCCGGTCGTGTCGGAGAAAACGGCACGTCGATCGGATCTCTATTTGGGATTTTGGACCCCCGGGTTGTGTGTTTTAACCTTTTATATATACTTGCTTGTTTTTAGATCCGTCTTTTGAATGCCCAACCCAATCCGGGGATCCAAATTGGATTCCGTCAGTTTCTACACGTCACTTTAACCCACCCGGTCGTGTCGGAGAAAACGGCACGTCGATCGGATCCCTATTTGGGATTTTGGACCCCCGGGTTGTGTGTTTTAACCTTTTATATATGCTTGACCGTGTTTTTAGATCCGTCCTTTGAATGCCCAACCCAATCCGGGGATCCAAATTAGATTCTGTCAGTTTCTACACGTCACTTTAACCCACCTGGTCGTGTCGGAGAAAACGGCACGTCGATCGGATCCCTATTTGGGATTTTGGACCCCCGGGTTGTGTGTTTTAACCTTTTATATATACTTGCCCATTTTTAGATCCGTCCTTTGTATGCCCAACCCAATCCGGAGATCCAAATTGGATTCCGTCAGTTTCTACACGTCACTTTAACCCACCCGGTCATGTCGGAGAAAACGGCACGTCGATCGGATCCCTATTTGGGATTTTGGACCCCCGGGTTGCGTGTTTTAACCATTTATATCTGTTTGACCGTGTTTTTAGATCCGTCCTTTGAATGCCCAACCCAATCCGGAGATCCAAATTAGATTCCGTAGTTTCTACACGTCACTTTAACCCACCCGGTCGTGTCAGAGAAAACACACGTCGATCGGATCCTATTTGGGATTTTGGACCCCCGGGTTGTGTGTTTTGACCTTTATATATACTTGAGGTGTTTTTTAGATCCGTCATTTGAATGCCCAACCCAATCCGGAGATCCAAATTGGATTCCGTCAGTTCCCACACGTCACTTTAACCCACCCGGTCGTGTCGGAGAAAACGGCACGTCGATCCGATCCCTATTGGGATTTTGGACCCCCGGGTTGTGTGTTTTAACCCTTTATATATACTTGAGTGTTTTTTAGATCCGTCATTTCAATGCCCAACCCAATCCGGAGATCCAAATTGGATTCCGTCAGTTCCCACACGTCACTTTAACCTACCCGGTCGTGTCGGAGAAAATGGCACGCCGATCCGATCCCTATTTGGGATTTTGGACCCCCGGGTTGTGTGTTTTGACCCTTTATATATACTTGGGTGTTTTTTAGATCCGTCATTTCAATGCCCAACCCAATCTAGAGATCCAAATTGGATTCCGTCAGTTCCCACACGTCACTTTAACCCACCCGGTCGTGTCGGAGAAAACGGCACGCCGATCCGATCCCTATTTGGGATTTTGGACCCCCGGGTTGTGTGTTTTGACCCTTTATATATACTTGGGTGTTTTTTAGATCCGTCATTTCAATGCCCAACCCAATCCGGAGATCCAAATTGGATTCCGTCAGTTCCCACACGTCACTTTAACCTACCTGGTCGTGTCGGAGAAAACGGCACGCCGATCCGATCCCTATTTGGGATTTTGGACCCCCGGGTTGTGTGTTTTGACCCTTTATATATACTTGGGTGTTTTTTAGATCCGTCAATTGAACGCCCGACCCAATCCAGAGATCCAAATTGGATTCCGTCAGTTCCCACACGTCATTTAACCCACCCGGTCGTGTGGGAGAAAACGGCATGCCGATCAGATCCCTATTTGGGATTTTGGAACCCCCGGGTTGTGTGTTTTAACCCTTTATATATACTTGAGTGTTTTTTAGATCCGTCATTTCAATGCCCAACCCAATCCGGAGATCCAAATTGGATTCCGTCAGTTCCCACACGTCACTTTAACCTACCCAGTCGTGTCGGAGAAAACGGCACGCCGATCCGATCCCTATTTGGGATTTTGGACCCCCGGGTTGTGTGTTTTGACCCTTTATATATACTTGGGTGTTTTTTAGATCCGTCAATTGAACGCCCGACCCAATCCGGAGATGCAAATTGGATTCCGTCAGTTCCCATACGTCACTTTAACCCACCCGGTCGTGTGGGAGAAAACGGCACGCCGATCAGATCCCTATTTGGGATTTTGGACCCCCGGGTTGTGTGTTTTAACCCTTTATATGTAATTTGTTGTTTTTTAGATCCGTCAATTGAACGCCCGTCCCAATCCTAAGTATATGAAATTAATACTAATACTGACCTGAGCTGCTGGCTGTGTGGGGCGTACTCCCTGCATTATTGAGATGAACTGCTGAACCATATCGCTGAACTGCGTCTATAGCTGTACCCGCTGCGTCTCTATCTCTACCCGCTGCTCCTGTAGCTCTACCCGCTGCGTCTGTAGCTCTACCCGCTGTGTCTGTAGCTCTGTATGTAGCTCCTCCCGAATGATGCCTCTAATGTCCTCTACACCACTGACGGGCGGCGCAGAAGATGAACTCGCGTGTGCCGGGGGAGCGATCGAACTGGCATATGAGGACAACACTCGATGAGTATCCAGGCTGTCCCCAAAGCCGTACACTCGACCCTTCCTCGGCACTCCCGCTGCCTCGACCCAAGTGTCTGCATCCAAATCTGGCTGGGGAGTGCCCTCTGTGTAGCGCTCCGCCATCGTCTTGTCGTACGTCTCCTGTAAAATAATTTAAAATTAAATTATTGAAAACAAATTACTTTAATATCATAATTGAATTCATAATTTAAATCAAGACTTACAGCAATCGTGCGGGCACTCTCGGTAACATAGTCATCCGTCCCCTTCTGCTTATAAGTCCGGTCAAATAACTCGCGGAAAGTAGGGGCACGCTCCAGGTCGTGATGCTTAAAATTCAACAAAATTAGTTAGTTTCACAATAATAATCCATATGTATATATGAATCGAACAATAAAATACTTACCAATTTTTGACTGTGGGTCGCATAAGATACGGATCCACTAGTATGCACATTCTTCTCCGGTTGAGTTGCTCTGTTGCGTATTGCCGCCTGTGACCGCTGCTGCCATGGTCCAGCAGCCCAACGCTCGCAAAGGGACTCCCAATAGTCCCTCCGCAGCCAAACAGGGCCGTAATCCACCCAAGCCATAGGATCCCGGTTGCCTGTGGTCTTCATTGCCTTGTCCCGTACCTCCCACATCGACTTTCTTAAATTAGTCTGGGCCGTAATCTCCCAGACGGCTCGAGCTCGAGGGAGATCGTCGGGTCTCGTGAACGCGAACCTCCGCTGTAAAGAAATAAAATTAATCAACGTTCTGCAATAAACCCAAATTAATAATAATTGAATAAATGACTTCAACTCTTCTAAAAAATAAAAATACCGTAAACATGTCAAATAATAAATCTCGGACTGGCACCGGGAAGTCTCTCCATGCATCCACTGGTCCTGGAATATGTGCGTGGACCAGCGTCGTAATATAGCGGGAAGCAGGACTGGGATCTATCTTCCCCCTGCAATTCCACATTAATTTTCTACATGAAATGTATATCCTAAATAACAAATACAGTAACACTGAGATGATGAACTTTACCCTGAGATCCAGCATGGTTGTCGTCCTGGTAGCTGAGGCCCCTCCTCAACTGCTGGATGCTGGCTCTCCACCTCTATTGAAAACAATTTAGTACACTTTTATTGTATAAATTGCAAGAGACCAAACATACTAATCTATTGAAACATACGTTTACCTTGTGGTGAGGAAGAAGACGAAGGTGGCACTGCTCGGATGGTCGACAGGGAGGCAAAATTTCATACACATTAAAAAATATGAATTTCAAATAAATAACAATATAGAAATTTACCCGTCGCTGGGACGACGGGCGTGGACGGGGAGGCAGTCCCTGCAAAATTTCATACACATTAGAAATTATGAATTTCAAATAAACAACAATATAGAAATTTACCTATCGCTGGGACGACGGGCGTGGACGGGGAGGCAGTCCCTGCAAAATTTCATACACATTAGAAATTATGAATTTCAAATAAACAACAATATAGAAATTTATCTGTCGCTGGGAAGACGGGCGTGGACGGGGAGGCAGTCCCTGTAAAATTGTATGTACGTTAGTTCTCGTGAAATCAATATAAACAATAATACCCATATAGTATTTTGTGTACATATGCATATACCTGTCGCGGACCTAGAGGCAGACGTGGACGGGGAGGCAGTCCCTCTGCCAACGGACGTGGCAACCGTCCGACTGCGTCCTCCACGTACCATATCTCTATTGATACAAATAAATATATAGCAAGTCATCAGCACTCAATTTGAAGTAGCAATTTATTATGAACATGTAATTAACAACAACACCAATTTCTTACAAAATATGCAGTATATTATATATATTCATCATCAGATGCTGAAGACATGTTTAATTCAACATCATCTTCATCATCATCCTGGAATTCATCCTCATCATCTTGGGAGTCTTCCTCCACATCAGACTCCACCTCCCGCTCAGCGACATTTGGGTCAACTTCTTCTTGTTCGTTATCCTTATGTAAGTAAATTGTTTCATTTATATCATGAACATTGTACTGCGTAGAAGCTGCCAACTCTCGTGCGTCACTCCGATCTGATTGGAAAAAGTTGTCATTAACACCTTCAAGCTCATCATCAGTCGGGAGAAGCTCATACTCAGGGAATAGTCTTGATTTCACTCTACATGCAGCCCACCAATCTCTTAATTTGAGGGATGTATAATTTGAATAATAAACTTGTTGGGCTTGTGCCGCCAGGATGAATGGCTCATATGTACTCAATTTGGACTTATGCTTCACATCGATTAATCCATATGTTGTGTCATGACGAATAGATGTCGGATCAAAACAATGACACTTGAACAGAAATACATTGTTGTCTTGTCCCAAAAATTGCAGTTCAATGACTTCTTCGAGAATGCCATAATAGTCAATTTCATTTTCATTGTAGGCACTTCCCTTCACACATACGCCGCTGTTCATCGTAGACTTATTTCGTCCATAATCTCTCGTGTGAAATCTGTATCCATTCACAATGTAGTCTGGATAGACACGTACAATCTTCGAGGGGCCAAAACTAATCTGTTGTACTCTTGAATCGGGAATGAAGCCAACAAATCCTCTCGTATACAGATGATGCTGCACATCCCATGTCGATATCCACTTTCTGTTCTTACAAGCCGAACACGGACATCAGATGTTACCCATCGGATCAACTGCTACTGATGAATTACTCAATGCAAACTCAATAAAACTGTCAACTCCGTCTTTAAACTCCTCGGTCACAACTCCATTCACTATTCTACGGTACATCCATGACCGATTCTCATAAGACATTTTCCCTACAGATTAAATGTCATGTCCCGAGTTAAAATCCAACACACCCTCACATCATTCAAGTACCATACATATGATACATACGTTATATGGAGAGTCCCAGAGCTAATGGGTGAAATAAAGCGTTGATGTAAAGATAAATGAAGAGTAAACATACATGAATATCAAATAAATTTGAGCACTATATAAATACTTAATGGTATTGAACATTAAAAACAACACAAACCGTGATGTCTTCATATTAGGCCACACCACTTGATCGGCTCTTTATTCACCAGCTTCTCAGTAGATTTCCTAGGGAGTGAACTAACCACTGATATCCCTAAATATAGTTTGCCAAATACATCTCTTCGTACATAATGAGAAGACATAACTTTGAGAATGTCAAGTTCTTTGACACAATTATTTTTCACAAATTTACACCAGTCTTTTCCAATAAACATGTACATACTACCACACCAACTGCGTCGTAAGATTACAGAATATCGGACTCCTTTTTCATCTTGAACAATAACAGATAATCCACTTTTATTTTCTAAACTTTGTCTTTCTTCTTTCCGAATAATCTTTATGATTTCTTCATCTTCTCTTTCACCAAAAGTAAACCATCATGCAATCTTCGAATATCGAGCGGAAATATTTTACGTTCAAACAAACAAGTACTTTGATACGTTGGACATTTGTTCTTCTTTGAGTCTAATTTCCAATCGCGAACTCTCATCACTAATTAGGAAAAAAAAATTATAACATTTTATTCATGAGTAATTTAAAATATGAAATTAAATCATAATATGGTAAATATGAAAAAATCAATCAAATGGCTACAAATAAACATACGAATGTTGAATGATTAACTTGCAGTGTGAAATTTGTGAAAGTAAACAATATGTTTAACAAAGAAAGTCATTGCATTGTTTATTTTCATGTCAAGCGTAAAAAAATAACAGCGAGCAAGATAAATAAAAAATAACTTAATTTACCAAAAACTTTGAATATAAGCAATTAGGAGAAGGAACTTGTAGGTCCGGATCTAATTTTAGGAATTTTAACAATACACACACACCAAACATCAAGGTGTTAGCTTATGTGCTATCCACAGTAAGAGAAGTACTCTAAACAATTTCAAATGAGCAATTTCAAATCCAAACAAATACTATCTTTAATCTCCCATCCAAATTGACTTTTCATACACTTTTATATTTATATGGAGCTTTCATATTGATTTATTGATTGCACAACTACTTTGAAAACTCCATTAGACTAACACATATAACTTAGGAAGATGAGTTGACTAGATCTCCTTTGGGCAATCTAGAGGTTACTATCTATATGGTTTATGTTATATTTTTTATATTTACTGTATAGTCTGTGAATTTAGGTTTTCTCCTTTTTAGATTTTCACTGGTAGAAGAAGAAGATTGTTCTGAAGCCATAGGTCTACAAAGACGATACAAGACGCAGGCCAGCCAAAATGTTGAAGGGGAAGGGGGGCGCCAGGATGGGGAGGGGGTGCTGGGACGGGGAGGGGGAGGGGGGGCATTTGTACTCGACGAATTGTACTCGACGAATTTTCATATTTTAAAACACTTCAATAATAGATTCATTGCTTACATTCTCAAACAAATATTTCTCAAGTAGTCAAATCAAGTTCATCAACAGAAGTAGATTCTTGATGACTTGGGAGTGGAGTTCTACAACTACTAGAACTTCCTGCAGTGCTTTGTCCCAGTGGCGGATCATGAAACTTAGTCCAGTGGGGTCACTTGGACCAATTTTCAAGATTTCTTGATAATTTATTATATTTTATAAAAAAATTAAAAAAATATTTCAATCATACATAAATATGCTCTTTCACTTCATCTTGCAAATTTGGATGATAATCTGATATCTTTTTCAACAAATATGCTCTTCTCACTTCATCTTGCAAATTTGGATGATAATCTGATATCTTTTTCCTTAATCCTGGATCTGATTCTAAAGAAGTCAAGTCCAAATGTTCCTCTAATTGTGCTACATTTTGTTGTTGCACTTCATTAGTGGAAGAAGATCCTTGCAATGGACTTCTAGAACTACTAGAACTTGATGCATTACCTTGTCCTTCACTTAATTTCACCAAATAATGCGAGAGAGAGAGAGAGAGAGAGAGAGAGAGAGAGAGAGAGAGAGAGAGAGAGAGAGAGAGAGAGAGAGAGAGAGAGGGAGGGAGAGGAAAAGGGGGTGGGGGTTTCGGCGGAGGAAGTAAAGGTATTTAACCGACGGCATTTCCGACTACAAATATCCGTCGGAACTTCCGACGGATATTCCGACGGATCGGAATATCCGTCGGAATTACTACCGACGGATATCCGACGGTAATATGTCCGTCGGAAGATCCGTCGGTATTATCCTTACCGACGGATATTGCCGACGGAATTATTTCCGTCGGAACTTCCGACTTATTGTTCGACGGACATTAGCACACTATTTCTTTTAATCTTACATATATACACAATGTTTTTTTATTTCTTACTCATGCACACATGCTTATGACATGGACACATGCTAGAAACTTTTCAGAAGTTTATGTTACTATCTAACAGTAACTAAACATTGATTAAATGAGATTTAACTAAACATGCTTATCATGATTATAAAACTTCATAAATTCATAACTATTAAAAATAGAAGTTAGAACATGCTCAGATTTTTATCTTAGGCTACTTACATGTGAAATAACACATTTATAATTTTGTAGAATTTTTGAAGCATTATAACTATCTTTTGAATTTAAATCAAATTTCAAGAGGACATTATGTAAACACTTAAAATTCTACAAAAGGGATAAAATGGGTTAAATAGTCTATAACAAGCTTATGATACTCAAAATCCTAGATCAAAATATTCTAAACATATTCATGGTATAACTACTTTACAAAAATTAAATTTAACATGCATATGGTTAATTCTCATATAAGCAAAAAAATATATAATTTTATAATTATCAAGAAAATATTCGAGGCTCCATGATCCTCTCATAGTGCTCAACACACTATGACAGAACCGTCAAAACCTATAAATACGCACAAATCTCACAAAATTATTAAATACATTCTATTCAGAAAATTTAGAAAAATGAAGGGGGTGGCTGGGGTGAGGATGCGATAGTGTGGGGGGGGGGGGGGGGGGCGACAAGGGGGGGGGGGCCTGTTGGGAAGGGAGGGGGAGGGGGGGCGACAGGGAGGCGGGGTCTGGGATGAGAGGGGGAGGGGGGCCGACAGGGGGGGTAGCGGAGGAGGGGCCGCCGGTTGGGAAGGGAGGGGGGGGGGGTGACAGGGGAGGGGGGGCTGGGATGGGAGGGGGAGGGGGGGGACTGGGGTGGGTCGCACCGGTTGGGGAGGGAGGGAGGTAGGGGGGTGGGGAAGAGAGGGGAGGGGGGGCGGATACATACTTGGCTGGCGGCACCGGTGGCGGAGCACGGCGCTGCGACGGGGCCGGTCGAGGCTGCAGGCGGTAAGGGGCGTGGCGGCGAGCGGCGCCGGGTCGGGGCGGCCAGCTCGTGGGCAGGCAGGAGGGGGCGGGGGCGAGCGTGAGAGATGAGAGAGAGAGAGAGAGAGAGAGAGAGAGAGAGAGAGAGAGAGAGAGAGAGAGAGAGAGACGAGCGGGAGATAGAGTGGGTTTCGCGGGGGAGGGAGGGAAATAGTAAAATTTCCGACGGACAATTCCGACGGAACTATTAAGTCGGAAAACCGTCGGTAATATATAAGTACCGACGGAAATTTCCGGCGGATATTTATCCGTCGGTATTACCGACGGATATTTCCAACGGAACTATTTAGTCGGTAGTTCCGATGGATTTTCCGACGGAAATATTTCCGTCGGAAATATCCGTCGGTAAAACCACTTTCTCTTGTAGTGGGAGAGGGGGGGGTTACCTACAGGCGACGGTGTGGGTGATGGTGGCGGGGGTGTTGGTGGCGTCGGAGGCGATGTCGACGAGCTCGGGTGGTGCCGAGGGTGACGGCGACGGCGACAAGAACCGATGGCAGGGACGACGTCCGGCGTTGGCGAACGAGAGAGAGGAGAGAGGAAGAGAGAAGAGAGGAGAGAGGAGAGGTGGTCGTCGGGTGGGGGGAGACAAGTAAAGGAGAAATAGTGACCGAGCATGTTTGATCGCTATTCGGTTGCTAACACCGCCAAACCTTTGCGACTGCCATATATCAGTCACAATTCGGTCTCAATTCAGAGACCGAATTGTGACCGATGAATTTCGGTCGCCAAAATTCTCTCATTAAAGTGCCAGGCGAAAATGTTTTAGCGACTGACAGTAATTCGTCACTATTCGGTCTCTGATCTGAGACCGAATAGTGACCGAATATATTTCAGTCACTAACTGCAAAAAATAATGACTGAATAACTGCAGTCACTATTCAGTCTCAGATCAGAGACTGAATAGTGGCCTATTACTGATCGAAAATAATTAGTCTCAAAACTTTCTTCTATATCCTGGAAAATGTGAAAATCTGTGACTGAAAATGAAAAAATTCAGTCACCGAAAGGTTATCGATCACTAATTAGTTACTGATTAGTGACCGAACTGAAATCAGTCACTAAAATATTTATTTAACGACTGATAAATTTCGGTCCTAATTCGGTCACTAATTATAGTGACTGAAAATATCGGTCTTTATTTCGATCTCTAAACCCATTTTTTTCTTGTAGTGTATGATATTTACAATAAAATTTTTTATTTATTATACTTTTCAAATATATTTATCAACTAATTAAGTGGTACTGAGATCGAGTGGATCATAGGGACTGCCTAGTTCGAATCTGGGTGGCATATGCATTTTCCATTTCTATGGGGCTTGTATTAATTGTCATAACGATAAAGACTTAAATAAATAAAAAAATATAAAAAGATGTGTTCGAAAGTATATTTCTACTTTTTTATTGATTAATATATTTGCGGCACATTGTGTTCATTTAATTAAAAATATACTTCCAAATATATTTGCAAAGTACAACAAATATCTCTCGCGATAAAATTGGCCTCCTTCGAAGTAATTGTAAGAGATGGACCGATCCGACCGGCTCACATTGGTGGACGCCAGCTCCCGGTTTTCCACGGCTTCCGGTTTCTGACCCCTGTCCGCCGGGCAGCCAGCCAGCAAGCCCCCCACCGAACCGCGGCGTCGTCAAAAATCAGCCTTTTGAGAGGCTTTGACGGGCCAACGTGAAGCTTGCACCCTTTTATGAGGTTTCCACGTGCGGCATCCCGTGTGATGCACCGAAAAGTGGCTCGTACTCGAACGTTCAGCCCACGGTTCGATCAGGTTGGTGGATCATCTGGCCCAGGGCCGCAACGCCTACAGTGTGTGCATATGTAGTGCATTTGTTTATTGCACTTAAATATACGTTTATGTAACATCATTTACATAAAGAGTGATAAAGTGACAATCTAATTATTAAATGTTACATAAATTTAATGCGTAATCATATTACACTTAAGTACAATATAAAAATATACTAAGCCTTTCTCTTTTTTAAGATCTTTTGGCTTATATACCCTTTGTTAAAAGTGTAATTGAGTGACCATCTATCTTAAATTTATATTGTCAATATCATAAATTCTATTATGAGAACAAATTTACACCATAAACCTTGTTTGTTGTAATTAACCTACTTTCACAGAATTCTGGAATATGCTAAGAATATTCTCCTTTTTTAGTTATTTTAATGATTATTAAAGAGCATTTGAAGACTTTTACCCTTGAAAAGATTAAGAGATTATGGAATATGGAAGGAGAGGGACATTATGGTTATTTGAGATGAGCGAAGTTAGCCACTTACATTTTGTGAATTCTAGAACTATGTATCTCACTTATATACGTATATACACGATATGTGTAGCAAACATTTATGATGTTTTGTGTAAACCGAGCACAAAATAACTCCACTGCACAAAAGTTAAAACGCGATAGTATCCTTCTATTTGCGCATATTCGTGTGGTTCTTCACAGCAGTTAGCCACAAGGATATTTTTGTATTTATATTCATGTCATAAGAGTATTCTTGGCGTGATATGCATATCTAACATCCTCTCTGATCTCCCTATTTCAAAAAAATTTAAATAAATATTTAAGGTCTTAAATGCTGCTGTTTAAAAGTGAACTATTACAAGTATTTATGATGTGCCAATACTATATACTATATAGTAGGAAATTTCTAAGAATAATAAAATTATGGAAATATATTTAAATTTTATAAGATTGTAAGGACTAAAGTGTAAAAAGTTATATTTTTCACACAAAAAACTTGCAAGAGTCCCACTTGGTGCGCACCAAACATTGTACATCCTATGAAATTGTGCCATGTCAAGAGATTGAATATTATAATAATATCTTATCTCTTAATTTCACAATTTTAAGAACATTTGATATTAAGATAAATCGAAAATAGAATAAAAATATTTTTAAAATTTAAAAATATTTTAAAAACTTTAAAAATATTCTCAATTTATTTTCGATCTATTTTAATGTCAAATATATTTTAAGAATCCGATGACACACTTTAATAAGATATATAATATTTGGTGGACACCTTTCCAACTTGCAAAATTGCACCCATGGTTGGATGTACTACGTGATCCCGCCATGTGGGGTTTGCGCTAGTACATATAGGGGTTTATTGTATCATATTAGTACGCTTTAAATCTTTCGAATATAATTAAAAGAAAACAAAAATAATTTTATCGATATGTACTATATGGAGCAGTATTGGAGATCAATACAGTCTTAACATGATCCGATGCCACACGAGCCAACCACGATTGCACCACGACGGCTCGTCAAAAGCAAAAAGCAAGACGTCCAACGAAACGATAATTTCTCTACGCTTCCGGTGTCAAACACTTGACCTAACACACCTTGCGAAAGGGAAACGTCAAACAAGAATCCACCGGACAAGAATAACATATTTCTTAAAAAGAAACAAGAAAGATCATACACTAGCACATACAAATATATATATATATATATAAAGATTAGAACATAAAATATATGAGATTTTATCTCTCTGGGCTTTTTTTTTGGGACATTGATCTCTCTTAGTTTTTTCATTCTTCGTCTCAGCTACCCCAAATAACCCGTGGCCTTGGCGCGCGAGAAACTCGGAATCACGTCTAAAAAAGATCAGGGGGGTTGCCGAAAAAGGTGTCTGCCGCCACCTGGATCACCGTACATCCAAAACAAGGGTCGGTGACCACCGGGGGTAGATCCGGGCGTGCCCACCGGTTTCTGATGCGCCGCTGGGGCACGATAGAATATCCCACACCCTGTTCCATCCCCAATTAAAATACAAAAAATATTATTTTAAAATTTTCTTATAATTAATTTCTTCCCCCTGCTTAAATTGCACGCCGTTAATCGTCCCTCGTACCAGCAAACTCTGTTTCGCGCATTTCCTGCTCCCCCTTCCAGCTTGAGGCCACTACCATCGCCATCACCACCGGCTACAGTCGCCGCGAAGGCGCAGGAGGAACAACACCGACCGGAGCAGCGACCGCCGGCAGCCATGCACGCCACGCACCTTCTCCTCGAGGAGCCCATCCGGATGGCCTCCATCCTCGAGCCGTCCAAGGCCGTGCGTAGTTGCTGCCGCCTCTCCCTCTCCGCTTTCTCCCTCTCTCCCCGTGCCGATCCGGCGAGATCTGTCGCTTCCTCTTCCGTCGTCGCCTCCCATTTTCATCACCTGTCCATGCTCTGTTCTGAGAGCGGGGAGAGGGGACGCCGGAGCCTGGATCCCTAGCTCTGGGATCGTCTTCGCCGGCGATGCGTGTTTTGTTGCTTCCGCCTTCTTCTTCCCTCTCGTTGTTTATTTGTTTGTTGTGGCCTGCAGGGCTTCTTCCCCGCCACGACCAAGATCGTGGGGACGCTCGGGCCGAAGTCGCGCACCGTGGAGGTGATCTCGGCCTGCCTCAAGGCCGGAATGTCTGGTACCGGCTGCTTCCTTCGATGAGAGATTGTTGTGAATCTTAATGGCATGGGTTGGCCTAAACTTGTCGGCTAATCGGTTCGTCGACGTCTTGCAGTGGCACGGTTTGACTTCTCCTGGGGAGACATCGAGTACCACCAGGAGACCCTAGAGAACCTGAAGATCGCCGTCAAGGCCACCAAGAAGTTGTGTGCGGTGCGTTCCTGAGTTATCTCTCATATCTTTATTTGAGCCTCCCTTCGGCGCAACCTGTGCTTTCTAATCGTCCTCATCTGCATGCTCTTTCGTCACTTTGTTTCTGTGTCTTCCATCTCATTATCCCGTTTTCCCTGCTGGTGAGACAATGAAAAGAAAAGAGGTCATTTCCAAGGAGTGGTGCAGGATGCTTTAACCATGTTTGGTTGGATCATGCAAGCAAAATATGGATATATGCTTTTGTTGCACATGGATTGTTTGATGCAACCTAGAGCGTTTATCTTCACCTATCTGTGCAGGTGATGTTGGACACTGTGGGCCCAGAGTTGCAGGTCGTCAATAAGAGTGAGCGTGCAATTTCACTCGAGGCGGAGACGTTTGTCGTCTTGACACCTGATCAGGACCAAGAAGCCTCCTCGTCGCTGCTGCCAATCAATTTTGCTGGACTTGCAAAGGCAAGCCGTCTCCTCCATGTCACTTCTTTCGGTGAAATATGCATGTCCGTTGTCTTCACAACTCCCTCCATCGTCTACATGGCACATATTCCATATGATAGTGAAGTTGCATGCCATGGAAGCTTCCCTTTTAGCCAACTCCTGGGGAACCCAGGTTTAAGATGCCGAACCAGTGAACATAACTAAGGTTGTTGTTTCATGTGAGACGTGGACTAGGAGACAGGGATCAGTCCCTCGGTAGACTGACAAATCAAATTAATCCTTATTATTTAGGGATTTGGATCATCCAAAGTGAAGCCAACCCAGGTTGATGGGCAAGATGATAAATTGATGATGGTAAATAGTTCTACATAACATTCTGCCTGTATTTGTCTGCCCTTATGGTCTTTCCTCGGGTGGTTGTGGGGCTGGGAGGAGTGTCCAAGAGAGGTTTCGCCTGCCCATGGTTCAGGCTATGATGCAGGGCTTGATCCTCAGCAGGTGGGTTTACTCTAGTATTCAAAAGACAAAGAAGGCTTTTTTTTTTTCTACTGCAGTATAAATATTTGTATGCCTGTACTGTTTTCCCGAAGTAAATTGTTGAATACATAGGTTCCTCTCAAGAAAATTATTTTATTTTTAAGAGATTATTGGCACCACCATCATTTATCTTGTTTCCATTCTGAGCTTGTTCTTAGTCATAGTTTAGGGCATGGATTGTACCATTCTACTGCAGTATAAATATTTGTATGCCTGTACTGTTTTCCCGAAGTAAATTGTTGAATACATAGGTTCCTCTCAAGAAAATTATTTTATTTTTAAGAGATTATTGGCACCACCATCATTTATCTTGTTTCCATTCTGAGCTTGTTCTTAGTCATAGTTTAGGGCATGGATTGTACCATTCTGCAGACATTATGCTCTTTCCGTGGCTGATATTTATTTTACTTTGTTCTCCTGCAGTCAGTGAAGCCTGGGGATACCATCTTCATTGGTCAGTACTTGTTCACAGGAAGTGAAACTACTTCAGTCTGGTTGGAGGTATCACTATACTATTCTGGAATGAGTTGCTCTTTTGCCACTGTCTGCGAATGACTTTATTTGTCATTAGTGTATATACAAAAACTATGAGAAATGATCAATATTTATCTAGTAGTAGTCAGTCCTATAGTTACATGTTGGAGGTGCAGCCACAAGGTCTTGTCTGGCATTGGATTGCTATATGATTAGGTGACACATAGTACAACCTGGTGAAATGCCGTTTCACTAAACAGTCGTTCTTCTAAAAATTTTACATTAATGTCACTAGCTCAGTAGGCATTTTCTGTTCCAGAGCCAAAACTGGTTACTTCCCAATAACTTTTAGAAAATTTGATCTCCAATCTCATGGCTACGTTTGGTGCAATTCTAGTAGTATTCACTCATCATTCTTTAGGGGGTTCTTGATTCCTTGTTTTTCAATACAGGTGACTGAGCTGAAAGGGGATGATGTTGTTTGTTTGATAAAGAACAGTGCTACTCTTGCCGGTTCTTTGTTCACATTGCACATCTCACAAATTCGCATTGATTTGCCTACACTTACTAATGCTGACAAGGAGGTAAGCAGATGCATTTGGAAGCATATGTTTCTTCTTTCTTAACAGAATAATGGTAGCTTTCAGATTTTTCCCCCCTTTTTTTTTCCTATTTTTATGGCAGGGATTGAATGTCAAAAGGAGAAATGACTCTGGTTTTCTCAATCAGACTTTACGATGACTAACTGAACATTTTTTTACCTAATAAATTGACTTGTTCATTAGTCCTGAATGTATGTCTATTCCTCGTTGGTATGATCAAATTTTTGCAAATGAGATTGACAAAGATGTTGAGAGATGTGAAGATATGATGACTTCTTGTTGTATTCATACTCTTATATAGCAACTTCTGTGGCCTATGGTTGCAACAGTCAGTTAATGCTTTTACTTGATCTTTTAAGTTCTGTTGAGAGGACAGAGATGCTCTCATGGATTTGTTTGTTTCTCATGCCTCATTTTAATTGGCATTAATTGTTTTCCAGATGCCTAAATAACTCTTGCTTTGAATCGCTATGTCAGGTTATCACTAAATGGGGTGTTAAAAACAATATTGACTTCCTGTCACTCTCCTATACAAGACATGCAGAAGATGTTCGACATGTAAGCTTAGTTCATTGTTAGTATTATAATTCAATGATTCCAAGTAAGATTTTAGGGAAGTTTATCTAGATTTCTTGGTCTTTATCTGGAAAAAATTGTGACTGCTTTTCCAGTAATGCCTTTCTTATTGTTGTCATGCAGGCACGTGCATTTCTTTCTAACCTCGGTGATCTTAATCAGACACAGATTTTTGCAAAAATTGAGAACATTGAGGTAGATGAAATTAATTGAATGATATACCTTGAGTTTCAAGGGACTTGGTTAGGCTATTTGCATATTCCTAAAAGAACCCATTTAGAATTAAAATAGACTTAAAATGCTCCATAATTGATTATTTTCTGTGTTATTACTCTCTTATCATCGGTCAGCTGTCTGACAATCAGGTGCTACATCAGTCTGTTTTTGCTTAATATGTAATCTTGAGATGGGTTTCCTATATATATCACAACATTGAAGGGCTTTCACTTAAGTGCGCTAGCAGAAAACCAGATTCATCACTTGCATTCATTAGGCCAAAAAAGTTATTACAATTTTAGATGAATGCTTGAAATGTAAATCCAGCAGCACAGTGTTTTTTGTCTAATTTTAAACATGTTATTGACATATCTACCTGTGCAGGGCTTGACTCACTTTGATGAGATCCTACAAGAAGCAGATGGTATAATCCTTTCTCGTGGAAATTTGGGAATAGATCTCCCACCTGAGAAGGTTTGGATTCTTAACAGTTGTGACTAATGTTATTGAACAAGGGAATCTTCATTTCTGAGTTTTTTCTACATATTCTCTTCAAATTTGGTGGCTTCATGTTTCAGCATATAAAATTGCCCAATATCATCCCATGGCAGATGCCTCAAATTTACTTTCTTATGCAGTCTCAAATTTGACATGGAAAGTTCTTTGTGAATGGTTTATTGGAATCACATGCATATGAGATTGACTGTGTTTCTCATATTTTGGAATTTGGATTGCATTGGGATCTGGAAAATGGTTCTTTCTCATGGTGCATTTCATTTTGGAAGAATGCAAGCTTGTCGGTTGGTCTTGTGGACTACTCCATAGCTTTAGCTGCTTGTCTTCTCTAATAATCATTACTTTCAACAGGTCTTTTTGTTTCAAAAGGCTGCTGTATACAAGTGTAACATGGCTGGGAAACCAGCAGTGGTCACTCGTGTTGTTGACAGTATGACAGACAACCTTAGACCAACTCGTGCAGAGGCCACCGATGTTGCTAATGCTGTATTGGATGGTATATTCTGATGCTGTAGCCGTATGTTGCAAAGCAGTTATCCTGTTCCAGTTAAACATCTAACAGAAGACGATCTTCTTCAAATGCCTTCAGGAAGTGATGCAATTCTTTTAGGTGCTGAGACTCTTCGGGGGTTATACCCAGTGGAAACCATTTCTATAGTGGGCAAAATTTGTGCTGAGGTGGGTGCTTCTCTATCTCTCTCACATGTAAATACTTGTGTTGTTCCAATATTATAATGATAACAGTTACCTATGGCCTAATTTATTGTAAATTCCTAATTGTCCTGCCATGTGTATTCTTTTTTTTTTTTTTGTTTACAAGTAGATGGTTGTCCCTTAAAACTGTAGATGATTAAGACATCCAAATATTACTAATTTGTTTCCAATTATATCATGCTGAAAACCAGATCTTATTTTTGCTTATTGTTAGATTGTACCCTTCATTACTTCACTGCTCCTACAGTCATCTAATGAGTCATATGTAGAAAACTCAGGAAAACTGCATTTAGATGATTCATTGTGTTACAGTAGGTTTTTACTATTTCCTTTTAACAGCTGCCCAAACAAGTCTAGATCTAGACCAGATTGTGTAAACCTTACATGAGGCAATGGTCTACACCTTATGGGCTTTTATCATAGAGTACTCATTCTTTCGTTCTGATTAATGCCTTGTTTCTCCATTTCTTTTCTTCTTTCTCTTTCTTGCTTTGTTCTTTTGATTGTTCCTCCCGGTTATGAATAACATCTTGTGCTTGCATTGGGACAAATAAGGATTGACTACTTTGTCCAGTTTGGGACTTGGTAAAGGAGTCAATTGAGCAATTGGAAAATAGGATTCTCCGGAAAATACATTGATTGTTGAAATTGCATAGTTATCTTTGTCCAAAAGTCCTTTTGGTTCTTCTAGTCTCCAGGAGAGATGAAATAGAAGATATGGTTCATTCAGGATGCAGGGGAAAATAGAGAGGTTCATACTTCATATTAGTCTATTATAAACATCATAATATGTCCCATGGTAAAGCCAGTTTTTATTTCTTTGTTTTGCTCTTGCTTCCCATGGTTTTCCTTTCTTGCATGGCAAGTTTAATTTGATCAAGTATTTTACCTAAATTATTTATTTGCTTGGACATTGTTCATTTTGGTCAATTCAGGCTGAGAAGGTTTTCAATCAAGACCTATATTTCAAGAAGACTGTGAAGTATGTTGGAGAACCAATGACGCACTTAGAGTCTATAGCTTCATCAGCGGTACTCTTCCTTTTATTCTCTATTTTTCATACGTAGCTTCACCTTGTAAAAGAATTTGATATGTAGCCATCACTCCTTTCATATGTGGAATTCTTTTTGCTTGTGTAAAACATGTTTTTTGAGTTTGTTATATTCAGTTTTTGTTGCTTTCTTATTGAACATGATTAAATTTGTTTCCAGGTACGTGCAGCAATCAAAGTTAAAGCGTCTGTTATCATTGTCTTTACATCATCTGGAAGGGCTGCAAGGTAATTTGTTGAATTGAAACCACAGTTATATGGAGCTTCTTATTATGCACAACAATAAAGATGACTAGAAATTGCTAAAAGTAGTCTGTGTGCTGCAGGTTGATTGCCAAGTATAGACCAACAATGCCTGTGCTATCAGTTGTCATCCCTCGGCTTAAAACCAACCAACTTCGCTGGAGTTTCACCGGGGCATTTGAAGTAATTTCTCTATTTTTTACTTGCATTTGTTCAAGCTGCATTAGAATATAGCTTTCAATTTCTGCATGTAGCCCAGTTGGTCAGGGCACGCCTGCCACTTCCCTGTGCGGGAGGTCACGAGTTCGAACCTCGCGACCTCCCTTGAAATTGTGTTTTTTTGTTCTGTTCGGTTTGAACCGAACCATGGGAGGGGGGGGGGGTCGGTTCGGTTCGGTTCACCCAAAAAATTGGGTTGAACCGGGCCGAACCGACCCGTGAACAGTCCTTTCTGTGGCATCTTTGCATCTGGCTCTTGGTCTAGAGCCCTTACATTACATCCCATGATATGCCCAATGTGGGAGAATGTGCTTCCAGGCGTCACAAAGGCTGGCGGTCTTTATGCTTTTACACTAGTTTTCAGATTGATTTCCTTAAACTTAATTGTTTCATTTCACAATCAAAATTCAATTCGATGACCATTATGTTCTTTTTTTTTTGCTTATCAAATGAGCAGGCTAGGCAGTCACTTATAGTGAGAGGCCTTTTTCCCATGCTGGCAGATCCTCGTCACCCTGTAAGTGGTCCTCGTTTCCTCCTACCTACATTTGTTTATTGACGAGTTGGGGAACCTTTCATCAAAAGGGAACTTTGTCCATCAATTGCATAACATCACTATATGTAAACTATTTAAGATGGAATGTCCCAAAACGTGTTTGTAGCTCTGCAAGCAGCTCTTGGAGAGCTCAAACATCCTCTGCGGGCTTGCAGACTAGCTCAGGAGTCTGCATTTTGCATTGTGTTTCTGATATCAATTTTACTTATTTTTTGCACTTATCTGGCGCTCTCTGTGCAGGCGGAATCCACCAGTGCTACTAATGAGTCGGTACTTAAGGTTGCTCTGGACCATGGCAAGGCATCTGGCGTGATCAAGCACCATGACCGGGTCGTAGTCTGTCAGAAGGTTGGGGACGCTTCGGTTGTGAAGATAATCGAGCTGGAAGACTAGTAACCCTTACCTTTCCCCCTTTTTTTTTTTTGTGGGGTGGAGGGGAAGAAAGGCTGCCCTGTTTTTGTTATGGATGTGTTCTCGCTGTATTGCCAATAGAGTCCGGTTGGATCTTATGGGCCTAAGTGCGTATGCTCACCCGCAGTTTTTGCTTGGATTAGTAAAGTGATCATCTTATAAGTTATATGTATATGCTTTATATTTGTTCGATCCACGACTATTAGGCATCGATTAAACTACTCTAGAAACTCTGCAAAACATTTTTGTCACTGTATCCTGCTTGATCATAAGACAAAGTATTAGAGATTTTTGTCTTAGTTTTGACCCCAGCATGTTAGCAGTTCATTAAAGACTTTGTGCATTTTGAGAAAGTGCAAAAGTCTTAGTCATCATGCACTTCTCCTTTTCATTGGTGAAATCATCATGATGACTAGATCTCTCTTCTCTTCTTCACCAATAGAAAGGGAGAAGTGCATGATGATTAGGATTTTTGTATTTTCTCAAAGTGCACAAAGTCTTTCTCTGGTACGATATATCTATATCAGTATTTTAACAGACGGTAGCATTTCAACATTCTCATAAATTAATTTGGAGTTTAAAATTTTATCTGGAGAGTCGGGCGTGTGTTGCTGCCGGTGACGTGGGGGATGGTTTTGATGTTCATTTTTTTTGACTTGGCTCCTCTTTAAAGAATTTTTAAAGAGTTAAAAGCTACCACGGCGGTGATTGGATCGTTTCGGGTATTGCTTCAAAATAGATATGATAGGAATTTTAGTTATTTAATCTATGAGACGATGTGATGCGTTTTTTATTATTTCTCTGACTTACATGTAGGTATATCATATGTTTGAGGAGAGGAGAAAATTATAAAAGAGAGAGGGGACTCTCTATGCAATCTATTATTGCGACACCTAATCTAAAATTTTATACAATTTTTTTACCTGTTTTAAATTTTGAAAAGTAATTAAATTAATAATATCAAAAAAAATGATACGTAATCTAACATTGCCCGATTAAAAGGTAAATGGAGTCGTGAAGTGGAGACGGCTTCGACGGTCCCAATCTGGATCCTGGGCCTTCGCGGGTTTGGTCTTAAAACCCACAACCCGGCGGGCTGGAACCATCCAGAACCGGTGGGTGGGAAGCGAGGACGGGCCGGAGCGGGAGACGATGGCGACGCCGGCCGCCGATCCTCCACAACCGCCCCCCTCCGCCTCTTCTTCTTCCTCCTCCGCTCCGGCGCTGCCTCCGCCTCAGCTACCGCCGCCGCCCCTACAACCGCCGCCTTCCCAACCCCCTCCCCCTCCAGCGCCGCCCTCCTCCTCCTCCTCGGCGCAGCCGCCGCCTTTCGGCAGCCGGACGGACCTGCCGCACCATCGCCTCTACGACTTTGCCAAGACCGCCCTCATCAAGATCTTCGTCTCGCCCTACGCCACGGTGGGCGCCCCCCCCTCTCTCTGTGCTCGTGCAAACCATAATCCCATGGTTCTTACTTGCTGTTCTGTTCTCCTGTTTATACGAAAGGTGTGCGATCTCTACTGCGGCGGCGGAGCGGACACGGAGAAGTGGGATGAGGCCCAGATTGGTCACTACATTGGAATTGGTATGTTCCCCTCTCTCCGATCCTTCCTGGACTCTCCCCGCGCCGTTCTCTGAGATGGGTTGCATGGTGTTAGATGCCTCGTCCTCCGGTATCCACGAAGCTCGAGAAACGTGGGAGAGCCAGAGGAAGCCCTACACCGCGGAATTCCTGGAGCTGGACCCCTCCGTTGTGAGCTTCGTGCTGCGCTGCCTCTTTCTTTTGTTCTTCAGTTTTTTCTCCTTCAGGGTTTTAGAAATGCGATGCTTTTTCTTTTGGCAGGATAACTTAGAGCTGCATTTGGAGGACAAGGGTGTCCCGGTGGATGTCGTCTGTTGTCTGCAGCATTTGCAGGCCGGTTGGTCTTCCCATTATCCACAATTTTCGTGTTTCCATTTCTTTCATCCTCTCTGTGTGCCAACGAGAGTGCCCTTGCAGCTATGTTTCGAGAGCGAGGAGCGAGCAAGAAGCCTTTTTCGAAATGTGGCAGTTCTGCTCAAACCAGGAGGATACTTTTTCGGCATTACTCCTGATTCATCGACCTTGTGGTATGTGATGAGACGTTTCCTTCTGCTTTCCCTTTTCTTCTGGATATTAAATATCCTCCCAAATCACTGTAGCATTACCCATACAATGAGTTGCCTTTTTGCACTTTAACGGAAGTTTGTTTTCTTCTTCAATTAGAAACGGTTCTAGTATGTAATGTTTAGCCCGGATCTATTTTTAAAATTTATTGACAAGCTTCTATTTGTCTGATTCTTGGTTGGTGTTGGACTTGCCCACATCTGTAAGTGAAATTTCAAGGATCTTTTTCACACTTGAATAGCGGCTTAATGATTTATTCTCATTATATAAATGATGTTCCTTACATGGAATGCTACATCTTTTCTCAAATTTGTACGGCAGTTCTTTGCTATCCTCCGTGGGAGGAATGTGGGGTTGCACCACTTTTATGATTTTGAATATCAAGTTTAATGAACTGCAAAGTATTTTAGTGATTCAATTCATCCTAGGTAACTTCATTATTAAGTTTGGTATTTTAGTGATTCAATTCATCCCTGGTACCTTCATTTTTAAGTATGGAACTTATATCATTGTTTTTTGAAGGACGTCAATATTTATACGCCGTTTCCATGGACATAGTGTCTATCAGTGTATATCTAAACCATGTGAGTACATTTTATTTGTGAACATTCTGTTTGGTTGTCAATTTTTATTTTCTTAACCCCTTAGAGTTCCATCTTCGGATGTGGTTCTGTAACATTAATCAAAAGGCAACCTTTTGCTATCATTAGGTAAAAAATAGCCAGCCCTAAGGTGGAGCTGATTGAACTGTGCTGACAGGCTGGATATCCAATTGCCAGATTTTGGGTTTGCACAGTTGAAAGGCACTTGGGCTTCATCTGTCTAATGCAGTCAATGCTGGGAAGGCAAAACAAAAGAGAAGATAGAGGGGCAAACAAATTTTAGTCAAATAGTGTGCATGTGTGTAGAAACAAAACCATACACACGGCGGCGAACTGAAGACTTTTTTTGGGGGTTGGGGCGGTAATACTTATATATATAATAATAATGTATACAGAACAGTAATTTGCTTTTAAATGAATTATGGATTTAGATTTATTTTAATGGTTCTTGCTATTCTTTGGCACAATTAGCATATATTTTAATAATCAATTTTACACTAATAATCATCATTTCTTGGAGTAGCATGAGCAGTTTTGTTTTTGGTCATATTACCCCGGGATGTGCTTTCCTCTGCTAAAGAATGAATAATTTAGTAATTCTGAATATCCTACCTGCCTGTTTTATCTAATGGTCTTAGTTTCGTTGTACCATCTTTTTCTTAGACTGTTAGCTTTGCGTACTCATATACTTAATTTTACTATTTCAGGACAAAGTACCAGAAGAATGTTGAGACTTCACATAATAAGGGAATTGGCATGAAGCCAAATATGGTTCCAAACAGCATAAGATCCGAGAACTATATTATTACTTTTGAAACTGAAGAAGAAAAGTATGCACAGTACTTTTGGACTAGCCTTTTGTTTGTGCAACAATGTTTTTAAGATATATGTGCAAGATTTACCATGTGCTCTTCAATTTTATTTTACAGGTTTCCATTGTTTGGAAAGAAGTATCATTTGAAATTTGCTAATGACATCACTTCTGAAACCCATTGCTTGGTTCATTTCCCAAGCCTGATCAGGTTGGTTAATGCATCTCCTTTCTTTCATTTGTTTTGTACATTGAGGAAATTTTGTCTCATATTTAAATTTCAGGTGTAAGTTTTCTATCATGTTATTCACTTTTTGTCAAATCCCTTTGAATGCATGATCATCTTGCTTTTTCTCCTTTCTTGGAGGGTTAAGGGGAAGATGTGAAAGCCATGAATGGTGTCTTAGAGTACTAGTGAATTGTTTTCAGCATGGGTACAGAATCAGATTTGTCTGTTTGTCTTTTGCGGGTAAAGAGGACTAGAACAACTAGTGAATGACTAAAAATAGAAAGGTAAGGGAAAAGAAAATGTATCATTGCCTTATTCTAACTTTTCCTTTTTATCCTACTACATATATTCTTTTGTCTTTTCTTCTTTCTCCTAGTCTGACACCTTCATCACCACCACCCCCTGTTCCCCTAACCTTCACTTTCACTGCATCTCCACCATCCAATCATCTTCCCCTTTATCTTCTTCTCATATTCTTTGTTCTATTTTTCTTCTTTTCTAATCCTTGTTCTTCTCCTTTTCTTGTTCTTTTGCTCCTCCCTTCAATCATCCTGTTTATGCCTTTCTCACCTGGGTCAGAGGGGATTCAGTTTTGCCTTTTGGTTTTGGATGGGGAGCTCCATGGTGTCTGATTTAGATACAGCAGATATAAGACATGCCTGCCTTATTATTGAGTATCTTGAAACTAGTTTCCTAAAATCTTAAGCAGTGCTGCTGTGATTAGGGGATAGATACTGTATTGAACACAATACCATTATTCTTTAAACCAGGTTGGCGAGAGAAGCTGGACTGGAATATGTTGAAATACAGAATTTGACAGAGTTTTATGATGACAACAGGTATGCAGTGTTTCGCATGCTAATTCATTTTTGCCTTTTCAAATGTGTTATCAAAAGCTTGATTCCTCGTGTTAATTCATGATGTTATGTCATCACCATTTAAAACAGGTAACAGCTTTACCTAA
The DNA here is from genome assembly GCA_014218235.1 of Colocasia esculenta. Lineage (NCBI taxonomy): Eukaryota > Viridiplantae > Streptophyta > Magnoliopsida > Alismatales > Araceae > Colocasia > Colocasia esculenta. The sequence continues at coordinate 14,026,389 of CM024755.1, read as the reverse complement.
AATGTATAGTGGTATCTGTTGTTGTTATTGTTATTATTGGCTCTTGAGTGGGTTGGTTTCTGCCTCTCCTTAATCTTGACTGACTGAATCCCCTTACTCAGCCCAGGTTTGCCATAATGGACTTGTGAATTTCTACAAAACGAAATGGTAAAGGGAAGAGTTTTCTTTTATGCTGACTCTCAAACATTTACCCTTTATGAATTCTCAGTATTGTACATTGATATACTATTGTTGTGTGAACGGTGAAGGATTACATTATCTGTTATCTTGACATTTCTTGGAGAGAAGACGGAGAAGGAAGAATAGAGGACTAGAACACGGAGTGAACTAGGACTGAGTTTCAAACTGCAAGGATATAAGAGCTCAGATGCAAGTTGACTGACCAGTAATATTGCATTAGGGTTACGGTGTTGCTTAGAGACAAGGTAAATGATGTTACAAAGGTTTGATAAAAACAATGACTGGAATCCAATGACTTTGAGATAAAGCAGGGTGACTAGGCCACCAGCCTGTGTCAGACAAGTTGTTGGTTAATCCATTTTGTTGTTATTTACTTCAATATCATTCAATTAATGGATGTCATCATGCCATCAAATATTTAGGAAAAACATATTTAGAAAGAATATATCGTCATCTGAATTCAATGACAATGTTTAGTAAGTCGATATATTTTACTATGGAAGTTATGTTTGAATCTTGTTGGAATTTAGCAGACTGAGCCTGTAACATTTATGTCAATAGTCTTGCGTATTCTGGTTGCATCCTACCCTTTCCGCCCACAACTTTTTGATTACCTTGTACTTTTGCTTGCATTTTAAGCCACCGGTGAGTGTAATGAGTTGTAATCAGTTGGTGGAGATGTAGCATGACTTGATTTTCTGTGCATTGCGAAAGAGCACAATTTGCAGGCTTGCTCTTCAATTTTGGTACAAATTTTGTGGATCTACGTGGAAAGCTTCTTGCTCGACCTTTTGATATCTTAGGTGAAGCAATCCCATGGCGTTTCCTACAGTATTCAGTTTCTGTCGTTTCTCTTGTATGTTAATCACAATGCCTATGTCACAGGTTTATACGCAACCTTTGTGTTTCAGAAGCCAGACCCTAATGTGATCCTCCCAGTTTTGACCCCAACATTGCAGGATGGGAATCACACGCAGGAAGAAGTTTCTGTAATGCTAGATTACCTTTTTTTCCCCAAAAGTTCACCCAATCTGTTATGGTTGCCACTCTAACCATCCACCGTATATTTGATTCTGCAGCAAGAGTGGCTGGGAAGCAGCTGGAGGCAGCAGACCTTGAAGGATGAAGATAGAAATGGACATGCAGAGCCAAATATAAGCCTCAACAATGTCATCCCAGAAAGCGACAAAGGAATCTTAGGACCTGGCCCGGCTGATCTCAGATTCTCAGAACCTTTCTAAGTACAAGTTTGTATTGGACGCCTCCAATCTCAGGTTCTCATAGCTACTTCTTAATGCATTAGCACAGTGCTAATATTATTACCGATGTCAGAATTCCTAGTGTTTTACCTGCTTAGACGGAAGGTAGCGCATCTGTCGGTGATGTTTGCGGACTCGAGAGCTCAAGAAGTGAAGGTGGTTCTATGGGGCAGGGGATGTTTGTGACTAAGGCCCGGGTTCCAAGTCATTATTTCTCTAACCCATTTAATGAAATTTAGCATGGAGAAAGTTCGAATGCCTTGACCAAGTGAGATTTTCAGCAGTGAAGAGGGATCCATTATTGGTGACACCAAACTTGCATTACCGTCAAAACTGCATAGTTGATGTCAAAATTTAGTTCCATTCTAGTAGTTCTTTTATACCATCAGTAAATTAGATATACAACAGAAAAATCAAATCTATTGTGAGAATTCAGTTATTTGGAAGAGACAGATATATATATTTGCATTATGTAGGTTCTTTATAAATTTTAAATATCATTCGTTCTAGCATCAAAGTATTAATAGATGAAACAGAGCAGATCAGAAATTTGACATTGAATTATGATTTTGCAGCAGATCATAATAGATTTTTGGTGACACTGGTGACAACAGATTCCTCCTCTCTATTAGTAAAATTGAGCTAGATTTAATTTTAGAATGTAGATCCCAAATGACAATTGATGTACTTTTAGTTGCTTCCCCTTTTTAGTGGACGACTCTTGCACAAACCCCAAGTGGAGTTCATTATAAACTCTCTTTTTCAAATTAACTAATTTCGTTTTCTTGTTGGAAAGTAGCATATTATATATATTATCCCCTAGTAATTCCATGTAATCCTGCTCTCAGTGGGACCTAATCTTCTAACCTTACAACCTAGTGCAAGTACAGGGTTAACTATCACTTTTTGATTAATTACTGACTTTCAATCTCATGTAATTATTTTGCATAAGGGTGACAACACAAGATAAGATATTTCTAAGTGTTACATATTATATATATATATATATAAATTAATGTAAACAATATATGTGAGTGATCCATACAAAGCTTACAAAACATGGGGATAAGATGCATGTAAATCTCATCCTCTTTCTTCTTCATCCGGTATTGCTCTTTTTAGCTCACCCGTCAAATTTTCCTCCGCCCCGCTTCCTCCCCGGCGGCGACTACGGAGAAAGCTTTCCTCGTGCTGCTGCTGATAGTGATAGGTGGGCCGGGTTCAGCATTGGCGGTTCACGGTGGTGACCACACACGGTTCTCATTGGAGAAAGAGCCTGGAAAGCTCCTCACAGATTGTGAAGAGGGCATTACAGTCGGGAGGAAGGCTCAGTGTATTTTTATATTACATTTAAGTGTAATATTACACTTAAGTGTAATATGATTAGGTATTAAGTTTATGTGTCATCTAATAATTAGGTTGTCATTTTATCACTCTTCATGTGAGGAGTGTCACATAGATTTAGTATCTAGTTATATTATACTTAAGTGCAGTATGAAAGTGTACTAAGTCTTTCTCTTCCAGTTGATCTGTTCTTTTATACTTCTGGATAAGTTCAAATCTCAGGAGCATGTTTGTAAGGAATTTTTAATGGCATTAGTTTTTCAACAAAAAAAAAAAGTTGATGTTTGGTTGTAGACTAAGGAGGTAATCTAAGATAATAGTTAGCCCTCCATATATATATATATAAGATGAGATCGCAAATCCCTAGAGAAAGCAGAATTAACTAACTGGAAAAAAAAAGGCGCACTTGCTGGTTTTGACGTGCTAGCACTTCACAAATATGGTGAAATGATCTATGTGTCATTTAAATGCAATGTTAAAAATCAAAGAGTCTGTTGAAGAAGTTTATAAATTGCCCAGACATTAGTATAAACTCATTCAGCTGGAAAGTTGGAGAAATAACCCTAGCGCAAGAGACGAACGTGAGATTGAGTTCTGTGAGTTGTTGTTGGGTTCTATTGGGAACACCCTAGTAGAGTACAGTGGCGACCTTCGCCTCTTTTGAGATAGAATTTTGTCGCCGATTCTTATTGCGAAATCGTCACTAATCATCCGGCAGAATTGGCTCTCGAGCGACAGAGTTGGGGTGGGAGGAGCGCCGATCTAGGCTCTCCCCCCACCCACCTCTTTCCCTTTCCCTTCTTCCTCTATTTTTTCTCGTTCTCCAATTGTTCGTCCTTTTTAGATCCGCCTTCCTCATCCTTCTGTTTTCTTTTTCTGCTATTTATCACTCAATCTAGGTCACCCTTCGCCATCTTCCTCTAGCTTCCCACTACCTCAGTCTTTGCTCCCCCTTGCCCCCCTCCTATTCCAGCTTTATTGTCATCGTCGTCGCCTTCCATCCTCCTGCTCCATCCTTTCTTGCTCGAATTCATAGCCATGTTTGTTGGGTTTTACCCAATATTAATGGTCCACTTATATTAGGTCGCACATCGTAAGACACACTATTAGGTCCAGTTAAAGAATTTGTTATTGGGCTTAACCCATTAAGTGCCCAATTGGATCATTATGGGTGGGATCCTGTTCAGGCCCATTGGGACTGGTCCCTCCTCTCTATAAATATGTGTGAGACTCCCCATCAGATCATACACACAACTACAGACACATAGAGAGAGGAAACCAGACGGAGAGCGCAACGGGTTACGTGTCTCTCCTCCCGGCGTCCATACGTTGTCCGTACCGACGTCGTTTTTCCTCGCACGTGGGATGGCTTCCGCATCAAATACATATCCCCAACATGTGGTATCAGAGCCCAGAGCCCGTATCCGATTCTCATATTTCGTTCGTCGTTTTTGGTTCACGTACGAACACAACTGTACGGTTTTATTCCGGTGTTTCTGTTGGAGGACTTGCGCGGCTGGGACTGTGTGGGGATAGCCATGTGTGACTGCTGCCGAGGCGACCTTTGCAGCGGTCTCCCTCTCATGGGCCATCACCGCTGGCAGTCTGGCCTTCCGACAGAGGAGGAGGAGTTTTATTTTTTATTTTTATTTTTTTTGGTTTCGTTAAGTATCCGAGTGAGGCTAAATACCAGGAAAATTGCCTCCTCTATCCGTCCCTAATATGGGGGAAACCTCGATGGGTCCGGTGACTGCCGTGCACAGGTGCCCGGGGGTGGGGGGGGGCGGTGCTGCCGCAGAAGTGAGGCATGTGGCAGGGCGCCGCGGGGAGGCTGGCAGGGTGCCGGGGGGGCGGTGCTGCCTCACCAGCGCGGCAGTGGGCATCGGCGCTACCGGCGCATTCTCAGGCCGGCGAGGGCCGCTGGGGCCGCCGGCCCCTTCCTCCCCCTTCTCTGCACATGGCGGCGGCGCGCCCTCTCTCCCCCTCCTTCCCATGCGGTTAGGGTTTGGGGTGGGGAAGAAGATGAGATATTTTACGCCCATGCCCCTAACTTTTAACTCTTGCATGTATACCCTTATTTTCTTTAAGTATATACCCGATTTCTTTAAGTTGTGGATCCAATAAGATTTAATGGATCCGATTTTGGATCTCTCTTATAGTTTGGGTATTGGATTTGGTTAACGGATTTGGATATTGGGTTCATTTCAGAACCATTAAGGATCCATATCCAATACCATTAAGAACCGAATTTTTTATTCTCATGATATCCATTAAGTATTCAGTATTGTTTTTATGTCCTTTTAATTTAAACTGTTATGCCATAAAGTACTTTTGCAAAACAGTGGATATAGAAGCAACTCTGGGGATATGTTTGCAATTATGTGGTTATTTCTGCAAACAGAAAAGGATATTTATGTAACAGCATGCTTAAACTTGTGTTTTTAACCCAATTTAATTTAGTTTTAGCATGATTAAAGTTTGTTTATGGACTGATAATTATTACAATAATCATTAGAGATATTCTTTTGAGTTTTAACCTCATTACAGTTTTATTTATGTATGAATATCTCTATTTTCAGATTACAATAATTATTGTATTTATGTCTTTTTGCTCATATTAAGAGTTACATTGCTGCTATTATGAGTTTTGGTGAGATTTTTTGATTTCTAAATAGTTAGGTAGATCACCAAAGTGGCACTAATCATGAAGAATGATAAAATGTAAGCTCTCACCTTGCACTTTCTCCACACTTGCACAATAGGTACCTATTTCTTGGCTTGGATGAACTCTCCGTCGGATATTCCTTCTGCCGGACTAATGACTCATTGTGCAAGACCTCCGTAAGTCTCCTCTGGCCATGGATTCCCACATGGCCGACAAGCAGGTTGTACCATGAAGTTCCCCAGTGTTAGTGTGCACTCAATTAAGTTTTGATAGTATCAATGATGAGCATTATAGTTGTTTGTTGTCATTTTAATTGGTGGGGAGGATATTTCTGCGTCCCGAATGTATAAGTAGATCACCAAAGTGGCCTTATGCATGAAGGATAATGAATTATTCTCATTAAGAAATTAAAATAACATCAAACTTTGTGTTCTTGGCTTGAATGTGAAATTTAACTCCCAAAGAAGTATTTTATTTTCATGTCATGAATAGGATAGAATAGAATTTGTGTGCACGGAGACTATTGAGAGTATGTACCCAAAGGTACTCTCTCTTTACATCAAAGTGTATATAAATTTTAGTTCTATCACTTAAGTTATTTTCCTGGGGAGGTTGTCTACTAGCATGTTGTAATTACCGCCCAAAGGAGGAATTATAATGATGTATCAGGACAACTAGTTAAAGTAATTCATTAAGTTGTTAGAATTACTTTACTTCAGTTCACTGTCTCAAAACTTGCTATGCAGTCATGATTTATATGTGAGTATTTGGTTATTTTCATATTCTTCTCCGTTGTTTGCCCCTTTCACTGGTCAAGTACCGTATCTCAATGGGACAAATTTTACTGAATGGAAACAAAGGGTAATGTTTACATTAGGGTGCATGGACTTAGATTTAGCATTACGTGAGGATAAGCCTGCTACTATTACAGCTGCAAGCACTCAGGAACAGAAGACTCATTTTGAAAAATGGGAAAGGTCCAACCGCTTATGCCTTCTGTTTCTTCAGGGACATGTGGGGCAAAGCATTAAGGGATCTATCCCAGATAAGACCATAGCAAGTGAATTTCTTAAGGCAATTGAGGAACAATTTAAAAGTTCAGATAAAGCTAAAGCCAGCACTCTGATGACTAAGCTTTCCTCAATGAAATACACTGGCAGTGGTAGCATTAGAGAACATATCATGATGATGAGAGATATTGCAGCACAACTCAATGCCATGGAGGTTACCATTTCAGATACTTTCCTAGTCCATTTCATCTTAAACTCTCTGCCAAATGAATATGAGGCATTTAAGATCTCCTATAACACACATCAGGCAAAGTGGTCTGTCAATGAATTGATGACCATGTGTGTTCAGGAGGAGGAGAGGTTAAGAGGAGAGAGGAACAATACAGTCATGTTTACCTCTCATAAAGCATCTGGATTAGGAAAGAAGAAGGGTGTCCAGAAGAAGGGCAAGAAGAAAAACAAGTCGAAAGGCAAAATTGACAAGTGCTTCTTCTGCAAACAACCTGAACATGTTAAGAAAGACTATCTGAAAAGGAAGGCATGGTTTGAAAAGAAAGGTAATTTCTCATCTTATGTTTGTTATGAGTCTAATTTAGTAAATGTTCCTAAAGATACATGGTGGATTGACTCAGGTTCTACTGTGCATGTTGCCACTTCTATGCAGGGATTTCTTTCCCAAAGGCCTCTGAATGAGGGTGAGCGAAGCATCTTCTCAGGAAATAAGACGCGCTCACAAGTCAAGGCCATAGGGATTTATAGGATTATTTTGGGATCAGGATTTGTTCTAGATTTGAAAAACATTTTTTATGTACCATCTTTTAGTAGAAATTTGGTTTCAGTATCAAAACTTGATTCAGAAGGTTTTCGTATATGTTTTGGAAACTCTTCATTTGAATTAATAAAGGATTCTATTGTTATTGGTACTGGTTCTCTATCTGATGGTTTATATAAATTGTGTCTTAGCTATGTAAATGAACAATCTCATCATATCCTGCATACTTCAGTTGTTGGCAACAAGCGTGGTAGAGTTAATGAAAACTCATCTATGTTGTGGCATAGGAGATTGGGTCATATCTCCATTAAGAGACTTAAGAGGTTAGTGGGAGAAGGAGTACTTCCTACTCTAGATTTCACTGACTTTGAGACATGTGTTGATTGCATAAAAGGAAAGCAAACACACACGCCTAATAAGGATGCCACTAGGAGTTCTCAAGTGCTTGAAATAATCCATACTGATATATGTGGTCCCTTTCCACCCTGTTTGTCTAGCGAAAGGTACTTTGCCACCTTTATAGATGACTATTCTAGATTCATGTATCTCTATTTACTTCTTGAAAAGGCAGATGTCTTCAATGCCTTTAAGGATTTCAAGAAGGAAGTGGAGAAACAATCAGGAAAAGTAATCAAAATAGTCAGGTCTGATAGAGGTGGTGAGTATTATGGTAGGTACACTGAGATGAGACAAAGGCCCGGACCATTAGCAAGATTCCTTAAGGAGGAGGGTATTATACCACAATATACTACCCCTGGCAGTCCATATCAGAACGGAGTTGTAGAAAGAAGGAATTAAACGCTTAAAGAAATGGTCAGGACAATGTTAAGTCATTCTACCTTACCCTTGTCTTTGTGGGGGGAGGCCATTAAGACAGCTGCACATTGTGAACAAGGTTCCTACGAAGGCTGCACCTAAGACTCCTTTTGAGCTATGGTGTGGTAGGAAACCTTCATTAACCTACATGCGCACATGGGGGTGTCCAGCTGAGGCCAGACCATACAATCCACAAGAAAAGGCTTTTGATCTCAGAACAACCAGTGGATTCTTCATTGGTTATCCAGATAGATCAAAGGGGTATAGGTTTTATTGTCCATCACATGTCCCCATCATTATAGAGACAGATAAGGCAAGATTTCTTGAGGATGGTGGAGTCAGTGGGAGTGGACCTTCTCGAGAGATTTCTTTTGAGGAGTTACATGATCAAGCTGATATACCTGTAGCAACTGACAACTTTGTTCCCATGTTCATTCCTCAGAATGACATTGTTGGGGAACAAGAAGTTGTAGTTGGTCCACCTCAAGTGACTCCACAACCAGTAGATATCGCACATGTTGACCAACCACCTCCTCAGGTGGATCAGGGGCCAACAATACGTCGATCTCAGAGAGTCAAGAAACCTGCCATATCTGATGAGTTTTTAGTGTACCTACAGGAAGATGGTTTAGACAGGGGTGATATTGATGATCCAGTGACGTTTTCACAAGCCATGGAGAGTGAAAAATCCACCTATTGGTTTGAAGCCATGAAGGAAGAGCTTGACTCAATGGCTAAAAATCAAGTCTGGGAACTCGTTAGCTTACCAAAAGGGTCCAAACTTGTTGGATGCAAATGGGTATTCAAAACTAAAGTGGACTCTAAAGGTAAAGTTGAGCGATATAAGGCCAGATTGGTGGCTAAAGGTTTCACTCAAAGGGAAGGTATTGACTATGATGAGACTTTCTCTCCTGTTTCTAAGAAGCCCTCATTCAGGATAGTCATGGCTTTGGTTGCTCATTTTGATTTAGAGTTGCACCAAATGGATGTGAAAATGGCATTTCTTAATGGGGACCTAGATAAAAAAGTGTATATGGAACAACCTCACGGGTTTCATGTTGAAGGAAAAGAACACTTGGTATGCAAATTAAAGAAATCCATCTATGGACTTAAGTAAGCCTCCCATCAATGGTTCATTAAGTTTAGTGAGATCATAATGTCCTTTGGGTTTAAGGAAAACATTATTGATGAATGTTTATACCTAAAGGTCAGTGGGAGTAAGTTCATTATCTTGCTTTTGTATGTAGATGACATCTTGCTTGCCAGTAGTGATCTTGGTTTATTACATGAAACAAAGACTTTTTTTTTCTGAAAACTTTGAGATGAAAGATTTAGGTGAAGCTCAATATATGTTGGGCATTGAGATCACCAGGGATAGACCATCTGGCACTTTAGGTCTTTCCCAAAAGGCTTATATCTCAAAGGTCTTAGAAAGGTTTAACATGCAGTCCTGCGCACCCGATAAGGTACCCATTGTTAAAGGTGATAAATTCAGTAAATTACAGTGTCCCAAGAATGACTTAGAAAGGAAGCAAATGGATTATATGCTCACATATAGTAGGTCAGATCAGCTGGAGGTCATTGCATACTCTAATGTTGAATTTGGTGGCTGCCTTGATAAGAGGAAGTCCACGTCAGGTTATGTGTTCCTCTTGGCAGGGGGAGCCATTACCAGATGCAGTGAAAAAGTAGAGTGTTGCAGTGACTTCCATTATGGTAGCTGAGTTTAGTGCTTATTTTGAGACTAGTGGTCAGGCCATTCAGTTGAGGAATTTGTTCACAGGTCTACCGTTTATTGATTTTATCTCCAGGCCTATCAAGATTTACTATGATAATTCCGCTGCAGTTTTCTTCTCTAAGAGCAATAAAGCATCCAAGGGTGGTAGAGCCTTGGATATAAGGTATTTTGCTCTTAGAGATAGAGTGAGGAATCATGAAGTGTGTATAGAACATATTGGGACAGATCTTATGATTGCTAACCCTCTCATTAAAGGACTACCTGCTAGCGTCTTTTGTAGTCATGTGATTCGGATGGGTCTTGTAAGCTCTCTCGATATGTTATAACACTTTCAGTTGACATTATGTTGTTATTTGTGATCACATCAATGTCATGATTCTTCTATTGTTTTCTGCCTATTCCATTTATTTGTGTATACATGTTGGTTGTGGTTTGGCAGAATGCATACTTAAGTGGTGACCAACAGATAAATATTAAGTTTGAGTTTATCTATGATTTCAGGTTTGATGTTCAATCGTAGTGAGTTGGTGTCATTGTGGTACATGGAAGGTGGTGTGTAATTTGAATACATTTACCGCCATGACCCATGTCATTTGATTTACTATATTTGAACTCTTCAGGTTCCATTAATTGGAGTGGTGTGTAGTTTTGGTTTTAATCATGCGCGCATGTACCGTATTTTTCCCTTCAGGTGCAGGCCCAAGACATCAAATCTTCAAGAGTCCTTTTAAAACTATATCAGTCTATATTATATGTATGTTTTCAAAGGAAGATTTGATGTACTTGTGACAAGTTGGACCAAGTGGGAGAATGTTGGGTTTTACCCAATATTAGTGGTCCACTTGTATTGGGTCGCACATCGTAAGACACACCATTAGGTCCAGTTAAAGGAACATGTTATTGGGCTTAACCCATTAAGTGCCCAATTGGATCCTGTTATGGGTGGGATCCTGCTCAGGCCCATTGGGACTGGTCCCTCCTCTCTATAAATATGTGTGAGACTCCCCATCAGGTCATACACACAACTACAGACACATAGAGAGAGGAAACCAGACGGAGAGCGCAACGGGTTACGTGTCTCTCCTTCCGGCGTCCGTACGTTGTCCGTCTACCGACGTCGTTTCCTCCTCGCACGTGGGATGGCTTCCGCATCAGGTACACATCCCCAACATTTGCATAGCCCTCTTCTTGTTAGCTCTTCCCTGTCTCTCCTTGATGTTTCTACCTTAGTGACTAGCCTCCCCGCCTCTTCAAAGCTCAGTTTCCATCTTCGTCGCTTGGTTGATCCTGCCCGCCTTGATTGCCCTCGTCTTCCTCTCTACTCATCTCACATTTTGGGATCTTCTGATCTCTGTTCTTGATGGAGATTGGTTACAACCAACCCTGGTTTTAAGCATTTATTGGTGCATTTTGTGTTGTGTCTGTGGTTGTGCAGGTCTAATACATCGACTTTATTTTGGAATTATGCTTCTCCATTCAAGTTCTTCTTTGGTCCTCAAGTCTCTCTTCTTTGGTTCTCAAGTCTCTAGATTTCCCTAGTTTGGGGTTATAGAGCGTTTAGGTGAACTCGTGTATCGGAGATTATTTGCACATTAAATATTAGTGTGCATCGACTTTCGAACTCTTTCTCCTTATAAAGTAGCTGTTTGATCAAAGTGCAGTCTTTTTTTCCGCAGAGCAAGATTAGATACTTCGGTAGATGTAGTATCTTCCTTTTTTTGTGAGTCGATATTTGTTCTTAGATGTATCGCAATGGTTAATGCAGTCTGTTTTCGGTTCGTATTATGTGATATAAATATCTATTGGTTAATTTAATAGAAGTACTTTACGGACGGCTCCTCTTTGTCACGGAGAGTCCCATATGTGTGCCTCGGACAAGAGAAGGAAACTTTAGAAAATCGGATTTGCAATAAATTGAAACTAGATTTTTTTAACTCCACCAAATAACAAGCATATTACATGTTCGTTTGATCGATGTCACTTTATAAACGACCTCTGTTTCTTGCTTGCTAAATTGCTAATCGTTGTCGGCTTGCGTCGGATAACAGTGTTTGTGGTGGTTTTAGGGTTTTCAAATCGGCCGCAGGAATTCTTCCATCTCACGCACGAAATGGCCTCCGCCAGCAGGATATCAGCTATACCCACATACGATGTTACAGTGTGTTAATCAATTAAACAAGTTTAGATATTAGTTAGTATATTAATATGTATATATTAGATCTACTAATATCATTAATGTGCGAAGATATAAAATCCAATAACCTGTTCACACAGTATTAATATCTAACAACATTGAAAACAATATATTATAAAGAACAATGGATTAATGGGGATAGAAGAACATGGACCAATCTTAGTGTCGTTTTCTAAGTTGCTACAAGGAAGTGCACGTTGCTTTGTGGGCTTCGGTAGCCGTCTCTTTAGGCAGTGCAAGACGAATTACGTGTATATTTTTCTCAAAGCTCTTTAATCGTCGTTCCTATCAAGTTTGATTAGTAAGAAAATGATATCTATCATTAGAAAAATGGCATCTATTAGGCAGCGTTGGAAGTACGTTGGAAAAAAATTTAATTTTTAAAATTTCTAACAAGAGTTGAAGTGTTGTCAAATGGTCTTGACAGGTTTCCGACTTACGTGTTAAGTGATTCTTGGCAAGAGAAAAAGATAAAAAAATTCCGACTTACGTGTTAAGTGATTCTTGGCAAGAGAAAAAGATAAAAAAAAAAAAATACACTGTGCTCAAAAGTGGATTCGTTTCTAAAAAAATTTTGTACGGACGACAAGAGATCTCATCAGCATATCTTTTAGGTGACAAAAATTTACCTTTTTTTAAATAGTTTTTTTTGCATTTTTTGCTCCGCAATGAAGCGCGAAATTGCACCTTCGCCGAGGCGACCTCCGAAAACCGATTTTCTTACAAATCAGCTTTCCATAATTGCTTCCAAACGCTGCAATGAGCGAACTTTCTTGTCACGTTAGCCTTTCTTGCTTGCTAATCTGGAGATGCTTGGAGACCGTGAGGGATGGGCCACGGCATCAGTCCAGCTGACAAACACATGCAGTGAGCTGGTATTGGAATGTAGGACAAGAGGAGAGAGAGAGAGTGACAGATGGGGGACATGATAAGAAGATTTTTTATCAGAAAAAACTTTTTACTTTATTATAGACAACATGACGAAGAAAAAAATAAAAAATAAGATATAGGAAAACAAGAAAATGGCACCATGATGAGGAAACTTTTCAAAGTACACACCATATTGAACATATCCATCTTCTAGCCCTAGGAGGTAACCGGCACAGGGCTACAAATAAAAGCAAGAAAATTGATGAACTGCTAAATCTATGACAAGGTCACCGGGGCTTACTTTGATAAATATTCGCTGCTTCACATTTTTGCTGCTGCAGTGGAGAGTAAGCTTGAGTTATGCACATGATGGGATGGTGTGCAGGTAAAGCATTATCACATGAGCTAATCCATTTGCTTCGAACTCTAAATCGGGGTGATTAAGTTCTAAGTTGAGGTGATTTAGAGATTTAACAGCGACAATAATAATCTAGACTTGTGGGATGCGCCAACTCACGAGCGTTGTAGCTATTAGCCACTCCTGTACAAAAGAGAAAATAGGGTCTCCATGACACGGAGGTCGAGTTTAATAAGATAGAGAAAGGTTTATTATATTTTCACATTGTACTTTAAGTGCAATGTAATTAGGCAACAAACTCATGTGGCATCTAATTATTGGATTGTCACTTTATCACTCCTCATGTGAGAGGTGTAACATGGGTTATTGTCTAGTCACATTACATTTAAAGTGCAATGTACAAGTGCAATAAATATTTCTCTAATAAGATAATAGTGGATCAGTATACCAAAAGTAGCTCAATGATTAGACTCCCGAATATACACCTTTCTAAGTCTCCAGTTCAATTGATCTCCATCCCCACATTTACCTACCAGATGTCGAAGATGACATTGGAAAAACGAAAATAGAAGTCTGAATACGAACAATGTATTTAGGGGTGTCAATCGGGCTGGGCCGGGCGGGCCCGAAGGCCCGGTGGCCCGGCCCGATTTTACACGGGCTTGGGCCAGACGATTTAACATTTTTTTTAATTTTGAGCCCGGCCTGGTCCGGCCCGGAGTAAGATCGGGCCTGGGCTCGGGCTTGGCTCGACCCGGCCCAGGCGGCCCGGTATTTTTTTTTTTTTAAAGTAACACGGCGATAATTCTATTATTCTAAAATTTTGAATTGAAAATTATGTTGTGGAGCTATTCTTAATGACTTATCATTTATTTCATATTTGTAACAACTAGAAATAAATTTATCTAGATTAGTCTAATATTTACTTTATGCTATTTTGATTCAATAAATATTAATTTTATAATAAAAATAAATAATAAAATAATAAAAATATCTTTAAAAAATAAAATCGGGCCGGGCCGGACTTGGGCCGGGCCTTACCTAATTTTCCCGGGCAGGGCCGGACTTGGGCCGAACGATTGGAGACCGGGCCAGCACGGGCCCGGTCCAGGCCCGGACCATTGCCACCCCTAAATATATTTGTTATATACTTTATTATACTATTCACAAAAAATTGAGAAAAATTATATCGACAACAATATTTACGCAGAGTAAAGTCACTGGGGAAGCTCTCACAGGGTTTTCCGCTTCTTGGACACATGATTATTAGTACCTGCACACGGTGACCCGACCCATGAACTACGTTACATTCAAATATCATAGATGGAGTACATACACCACTGACGTACTCACAAAGACAATACAGAGCTACGATGAATTCGGTTCACGAACTGCCCGGCATCTAGGTAACGAAAAAAAGAAAAAAAACGAACACTTCAGATTTTTAATCTGCAGCAAGAATTCTATTGGGTCTAAAAGTTCCTCCCTTTCTGGCGCCTTCAACTTTTTCTTGAAGTAAATATTTGTCGTCGACTAGATGAGTGCTGTTTCATGGATAGCCTCTTGTGGGTTGAGGTCACAGGTGAGTCTCACTGAGGGGAGTCAGGGGACACTTTTAACTGAGAGCTGCTGAAAGGAAGCAGTGCGCTTTTAGTTGGAAAGGTTGGATTCCAGCGGCTCCACAGCGCTGCTAGACGTAATGGTGTACCCTTCTCTGAGGCGAAAACTGAGTAAGCAGTACACTCTCCGTTCGCCAGCCTTAAAAGTTGCAGCCATTTGGATCCGGTGAACCAGAGGAATGAAACAGCTTGTCTGAGTAGGACAAGATCAATTAACTTCATCCGATATTCTCTTGTACCAACTTTTGACTGGTCAAGCTGTACAGTGTACACAAACATATAATCTCATCCTCCAGTGCGACATCATCGCTTTGTCTTTTTCTTCTTGCAGACAACTGATTCAAAACAAATGCCACTCACATACCATATACCCAAGTTGCTGAAAACCTTGCAGTCCATACACAACCAACCATCCCTCCCTTTCACATCTGACGCCGTGTTACAGCAGAATTCCACATTCGAACGGACGAAGCGTGTAACAGGAAGGAAAGTGGGCAATGCTAGAAATCGCTCTGAATTTGTTAAACTTCATCTATATAGTAATGCGTGAGCATGCTATTACAGGGAAGTACTGACCACTGAACTTACACTCACGACTGAGGGTGAGAAATGTGAACAAGAACAATAGCGATATAATCTTTACTAAACAGTGAACATGACAAGCGTTATTAAAGAGTTCAGGAATTTGATTGCTCAGAGCTCTGACATTCATACTAACACTTGGGCTGGGGGAGGCACGGAAACCTTTCCACAGCACAAAATTGAGAACCTATCCATCATGAACCTCGAACCCCCCCCCCCCAGAGAGGGTACAAAAGGGGAAAAAAATATTCAATCAAATTTCAAGCCATGACATAAAGTGGAGGAATAAAAATGAAGGTCGGGATTTGCAGGCATCGTGATTTTTTTCGAAAGAATATGGCTTTTCCCATCTGCCAAGCAAGGGCAAGCTAGAATCATCTTCTCAAAAGAGGCAATACCATGTCGCACCCTCTAGCTGGAAGGAACTGGTTTAGCAATAGAACGCTTGATGGCTTCCGCATATGTCCTATGCTGATAAGTCAGAGTGGATTCGAGCAAGTCCCACAGTGACGTCTTAGGGTTCCAACCTAGGTGAAACATATAGAAACAGCAGATTAGAAGCGGCATAGATAGAAAAAGACAAAGTTGTTCCACAAGAAGAATGGGGTGTACCAAGTTGCTTATTGATGATGGTCATGTCTGGGATTCGTTTATCACTATCATCATATCCTACGCCATAGAACTCCTTGGAGCTCACGTCAATGGTGGGAACATCCAGTGGTGACTCTCCGGACACCTTTGAATACACCTGAGTGATGATATAAAAATGCACTTGTTCAGAAATGTGCAAGGGAAAATGTAGTAGTTAAAGAGGCCGTCGGTCTGACATACCTGCGTCATCATTTCTGCAAGCTGTCTGACAGTAACTTCATTGTTGGGATTCCCAACGTTGAAAATTTGACCATTAGCTCGTTCAGGATTTTCCTGATAAGTAAAAGTTAATGCATGATGCCGAAGTATTTTGTTGTAACATTTTAGGAAGAGAAATTAAGGAGCACATACAATCATTAACAACACGGCTTCAATGGCATCCTTGATATAAACAAAGGTTCTTTGAGACTGACCACCATCTACGAGCTTCAGAGGTTCACCACGTAGAAGGTTCTGAATGAGGCACCAAAAATAAGTTACAAAAGCAAGTTCTCATGTGGCGGCGTTTGACATGAACGAGTCTAACTTACGTTGCTGAAACAAGCCAGAACCCTCGGAACACCCTCACTTGGACCATCAATTCCAGGAATGAAGTCCATTCTTGGTCCAATCCAGTTGAAAGGCCTGACAATTGTGAACTCAAGGCCATTTTCTGCTCCCTCAGCTAAAATCATCACAGGTAAAACCAAGAAAGAAAGTTAAGGGGAGGAGTATAAACAGATAAGTAGGCACATGATGATAAAATCTGCTTTACCATAGATCAGCCTCTCTATTAGTTGCTTGGCACAGGCATAGGACCACCTTTGTTTCTCAATAGAACCAAAGATACAAGGTGATTCATCTTCTTTGAGCACATAGAACTCAGGCTCCTGTAAACAGAAAAAGCTGTTGATGAGAGATAATTAATTACAAAATAAAAACGACAGTCATTTCATATCTCTTTACTCTTTACTTCTACAAAGGTTACAAAAGCAAGTGAGTCATTTATACACAACCAGAGACCAAAGAAGCAACGAAATAGGATCCACAGATTGTTTACTTAATAACAAAACTCAGGGTACCACACTTGATCCTAGGTAATGAGAATACGAACCACCAATCACAAAGATCAATCCAAACCATCAGATAACATTCACACTCCTACAGCAGAGATACCTTTGGAGATCCAATTATTGTGTCCGTAATGCTTCAGTAAAGAAAAGATTAAGCACAACCAAAATAACCTAGCCCTGTCCCCTCCCCGCTCAGGGAATGTTGGTGGCAGCCCAGTGGCCAGTCCTTGCAATCTTGAAACAAATAAAATCCGAATGAATTCCACATTTTTTTGACCAAACAAGAATTCCACACATGAACCAGGCATTTTCTCATTATTTATGGGACAAACATTGATAGATGAGAGATGCTAGTGAACTTCGGGCTTAACATAAACGTAATAAAAGAAAAATATAAAAATGTAAATTGAAATTTAAAGTAAGTATCTCTTCATCAGCCACACCAGTGGCAAATCAGCAACATTTAAATGTTCGCCCGAAATGGACATCCAGAGTAGAGGCTTTTGCAAACAATGTCTGCCGAAAAGGTGTAAATTTTCGAAATACCTGTGAGTAAAATCTCCTTTTGATGGAGCTCTTGGGGTAGAACATAAAAACATGCATCTAACAAAATCTCCACAGTTTTGTCCATGGAACAAACAAATGGAGGAAGCAACGGATATGCTGGTACACATAAAACGACCAAATTTATTAACCCACAAGCCACAAACTGGACTCAGTGGAATACTTTCTTTGAATTCTTCCTCGGTGGACATTGGAATGCGTTAAAAGAACAACCCAGTCAGTTGAACAAGATCAAGAGGCATCTCAAAATTCCATTTTTAATCAAGAGGCATCTCAAGAAGTTTCTGATCCGGAAAGGAAATTGACACTCCCTTGCCATAATTGGTAAGACGGGAACATAAAAATGCTTCCTCGGGATGTAACACATGGTTTTTCCAACCATTTACGGAAAGGACAAATCGAAAGAACAATCCACACTAAAGGTGGCAGAAAAGATAGTTTAATCAAAAGAGGAGAATCCATGAGTTAGCGGTTTTCTTTTATTTTGGTTATAAAAAGCATACACAATAATTATCAAGGAACCGTAGCGACAATCGCACATTCAAAACAATCATAGTCGGGATCAGAAACCGACAAGCAAACCATGAAAAAATCAAATTCAGAACCACCCCCAAAACCCCCACCAAATAAAAAGGGAGGAAGAACACAAATCATCACCGTATTAAAGAATCGACGGCCTCATCCACACGTTGCCAGAGGAAAACGGAGGAGGAAAGTGACGTGTCCGAATCGATGACAGAAAGCAGATCTGTACTTAAGACACCGCAAGAAGAGGAAAGCCACATCACGTCGATCAAACATTTCAGCCACACTTTTTTTTAATTCATAATGCAGACCTACCCATCTACATATCCCTCCACGCTACCGTCAGAAAATTCCTCAGTCACACGGCCACTGTAGCAACTGGCGTACCTTTCTCAGGGGATGGTCCTTGGGGAGGAAGCTCCCGATCGTCTTCCCGTAGACCTCGCAGGTGGAGAAATGGATGAGGCGCTTGCCATTCTCCGAACAATACTTCACCTGCACCATCCCGCCCCCATGACCAAGGATCAGACGAGAACACCAGACCAACCAATATATCAAAATGGGAGGGGAAAATGCCAGATTTCACGCTTACCACCGGGAGGGCGTCGATGAAGTTGCTGTAGATGGTGTCGAGCGGGCGGGTGTTGTAGTCTGCGGGGGTGCAGATGGCCGCCAGATTGATGGTCTGCAGCATCATCAAAGGGGGGGGGGGGGGGGGGGTCATTCCACTACAAAAACGAGGAATCCAACATCTTCGGAGGGCGATCGAGGAGGAAGCGGGGGGTCAAGGGAGGGGGGAGCATACCAGATCCGACATCTTGATGAGGCCCTCGAGGCGGGAGTCGTGCTTGATGTTGAGGCGGTGGAACTGGATGCGGCCGGACCAGGCGTGGGCGCCCTCGGGCTCCAGCAGGTGGCGGATCTTGTCGTTGTAGACGTCGACGGCGAGGACGGAGTGGGGGGTCTCCGCCATGATCTTCTCGCAGAGGTGGGAGCCGATGAAGCCCCCCGCGCCGATCATGCAGATAGTGATCGGCTGGATCGGCCGCCCGTCCAGATCTACTCTCGCCGCCGACGCCATTGTCGCCACTCTCCTGCTCTCTGTCTTCCTTTTTCTCTCTTCTGCGCGTGTCCGCGTGCGCGAGAGGGAAGAGGACGGTGTCGGTGTTGGCGTTATGAGAAGGGCGTGGAGAGGAAGAAGAGGCCGGGGTGGGGTTATATGGACAGAGAGAGGGATGAGCGGCGGAGGAGGCGCGCTGATGGGTAAGTCCGATTAATTAGAGGGAGTTTATGATATAAATAGCCTTGGTAAGTTTTATTTATTTTATATGAAAAGTATTTTAAATTATATTTTCATAAATATAGAAAGACGAATGCATATACATCAAAGTTGATTGTATTGTTTGGATCGACCGTATTAGATTTTCCGTGACACAGTATGATACGATCTGTACTGTATTCAATTAATCGAAAATATCTAGTCGATCGACCGATTTTCATCTATCTATCTTTGAAAATCGAATAAATCATGGGATCTAGACGTTATTCTGATAGAAATCGATTGATCGATAAAAAAAAAATTGATCGGCCAATTTTCATCTCTTTCTGAAGACTAAAAAGATTATGAGATCAAGATGTTATCTTAATAGAAATCGATCGATTGATTTGAGACTTTGATCTATTGAACGTCTGAAGATACTTACTAAAAAGAATCGGTCAATCGATAAGACGAAATTGATCGATCAATTTTATCGTGTCATATCGATCGTACTGAATCTTGCAAAATCCCAAGTAGCAAACCCTGGTATATACATATACTTTCAAAAAATGTTATTCAAGGCTTTTATTGGAGGGCATAATGCATCTAAAAATGTATTGGCTAATAATTTGTCATTGAGAATGCACTTACTATACTTTTGAAAGTACAATAAACATTTTTTGCATATAAATAACTTAGTTTTAAAATTTTTTAAAAAAATATATCATCCTATATATATATATATATATATAAGTTGTTTGTGAAATTATTTCTATCCTAAAAAGTAACCTTCTGCAAATCGAATGACTAGCATCCATCTTAAACACTAAAAATATTATATTCTCACCCAAAATATAATTAAGTTAGGATGAAAGTATATTTATAAAAAGAAGATTGTTTGAAGGCACATTGTGCCAAAATGAGAGAGAGGAATTAGTAAAGAGATTGAACGATGAAGAGGGAAAGAAAGTGAGATTAAAGAGAAATATTTATTATACTTTAAAAATATAATAAGTATATTTTGCATGACTTTTTATTGGTTAATATAACTATTTGACCTTTAAAGTATAATAAGTATTTCTCAATATTACATAAAATTTTCTAATAGATATATAACAGATGACAATAATAAAGATTTTTTTTTGCAAGTACGGTTATTAAAAGAATATAAAATAAGAGAAGTACTTCGAAGATATTTTTCTTGCAAAATTTCTACATTTTTCATTGTATAAGTACAAGTGTAGGAATGTTCGCTTTCTAAAGGAGGAACATCCTCCTACAGTCGTGTTTAAATTAAATAATCAGAAATATTTTATAACTCTAATTATATTTTAATTAGATTAATTTCATGCATGCCACCGTCACTAAATCAAATTATTAAGCAAAAAAATCTCAGTATCAACACCACGGCCGCCGGCCGCCGGTGACGCAACCAGCGGCAGGTAGTGAGTCAGATCAGTGAGCTGTGACTTCACACCCACTATTAAAAAGCTCAGATGTCTATTGGAGACCACTTACTAGGACCCGATGTCTCCTCTTATTGAATATTACAATTATATAATAGTTTTACTAAAATTGATATTAATATAATAAGTATTTTAGTGTGATGAAGAAATTAACGTAGGTTAGCATTCCTCGTGTATCTTAACAAAAGACCACTACTTGCCAAAGTTCCTCAAGATAAGATGAATTTTATTCACATGCTATCTAGGCTGAGCAAACCTTATTTTAAATCTAAATTGCAAGCATTATTTTAATTTTAAATTGCAAGTGAATTGTTAACTGTGGCCACAACAAACTGAGAAGATGGATGATCCCACATTCTCTCTTGTTTTCTTACTTTTTTTAGGTTGAACAGTAAAGTTGATGGAGTTATTCGATGTTTTGATCATTGGATAATGTGATTTGTACATGGATATGGATATAATGTGATGTGACTCGAGAATATTATTTTTTACCTCGGCGACTCCGTTTCCATCTACTATGCAGCTCCCCATTTTTATCAACTGTCATTTTATTATTAAGGATAAATTAATTCGGAGTCCCTATCAAATTTTTAACTTATTTGTTAGTCTCTACAGAGCTGTAACTCATTACAGTAAGTGTTATCATCTATTATAGTATACGTTAAATTCTGTTACAGCAAAGACCTCCTTATTACAGTCAAAAACTTCTAATTAATTTACCCTATTATTAATAGTAAAAGAAATATTCATTACAAAACAAGTCTTGTAATATAGTTAATGTGAATTGTGAAAAAATAATTCTATTAATTTATAAGAGAGAGAGAGAGAAAGAGAAATTTTTGTTAGACCATTCAATTAATGAGATTATTCTATCAAGCAAAAAAGTCGAACTAATTTGTTCGGCCAATACAAAGTAGGTCTCTTCCTTTGAAGTCCACATCAACTCTATTATCTTGTAATATATATTTCTCTATTATTAAATAACATTGCCCATTGCAATCTACCGTCAGCACCAATCACCGCCTCCGTAACTGTGTGATGCAGTGTCATGGTTGAGAGATGAAGTAATCCCTGACATCATGCTTTGCTCTCTGATGTCCCCCAAACAGGCACATATCACTCTCAAGTGTACGTTTTCTCAACTTTTTTTTTTTTTTGCGGGCAATCAGGAGCTAACAGTCCTATGATCATATAACTAAGGAAGATATGAAAGGATTACAGAGGAAATCTCAGGGGGGGGAGAGAGAACAGCTCCCAACGATGCCTCTGGGGCTTGGAGAGGCCCAACTTTGCAATCGTGTGAGCTAACTGGTTACAACCCCTGGGAACAAAAGACAACAAAATATTACAATGCTTCAGAAAGTAGCAGCAGTCGTCAACCAAGGATTCAATCTGCCAAGGGATGCTAGAGACTCCATTGATAGCATTAACAACAATAAAAGCGTCGCTTTCCAAGAACCCTAGAGCATTAGCCGATAAAGCAAGTGTGAAACCTTCGGCTATGTTTGGTATTTGGATAGATTGGAGTTAGAGTGAAGTTATTAAGTTTTAGAAACTAGGGCAGGGAGGGCATAGAATTTTTTTGGAAAAGATCTCCAATGGGATTCCGCGCTCGTTTCTAAGAACAACCCCTATGGCAGATGAGGATAGGTTTGAAGCACAATCTACATTAATCTTCAAAGTACCAGCTGAAGGGGGACTCCAAAGAGCAGGAGGATGGGGGGTAGGAGTTCACCCCTAAAGCCAAGATGGAGGCAATCTCCTGCAGGGCTCTAGCCACAATGAGTTGAGGATTAGGCCTTTTACCTTCAAAAATTGAAGCACATCTAGCTTTCCATAAATGCTATATGATTGTCAAGCAGAGGGTTAGGAATTTGAACTTGTCTACACCAGGATAATGTTGAATAGTAAGCCAGTCTCTGATTCTGTCTTCAAATGGTTTATCCATTAGATCAGACTTGTAACCCATTGAGGAGCACATCCAAGTAGCTCTGGCAATGTGACATTTGAAAGACAAATGATCAGTTGTTTCCACTTCTTCAGGGCAGAAATGGCATTTATCATTAATTCCTGAGATAATGCAGGCTATCTTGCCATTCAAGGGCACCATCTCCTCTAGACATTTCCAAATGAATAACTGGGCTCTAGGAGGCATCAATTTTGCAAGCTTGGGACTCCAAATTGTGGGCCAGATGTTGTTCTGACTTGATGAAGCCTCTATTCTATCATTGTCATCTAACTGTTTATAAGCTGATTTGACTGTGAACTGTCCATCAAGATTGAATTTCCAGATCCTTTTATCTTCCATTGTAGCAGCCAATTGAGGGATATTTAGATTAAGGACTTGCTCTGCATCATTTTCCTGCATGATCTCCTTAATCAGGACCGAGTTCCATTGACCTTCTTTTATCAGGTCAGAGACCTTTTGAGGCAGATTAGCTTGAGTAGAGACCTTAGGATAGATCTTAGCTGGTTGCTCAGGAAGCCAATAGTCCTGCCATATGTTGATCTGTTTACCATCTTTAATGACCCACATTAATCCCCTTTTGATATCTTCTCTGACTGATAGTAATGAGTCCCAAGTGATAGAGCAAACTTTAGGTTTCTTTACATCCCAAAAACTCTTACATCCCAAAAACTCCCCTCAGCAAAGTATTTGGCTTTGAGTAAAGAACCCCAAGAGGTAAAGCTGTCTTCAATAAATCTCCATGCCAACTTCATAATGAGGGATCTATTCTGCTTCTCCAAGTCTTTTATACCCAAACCACCCATGGACTTGTGTCTAGATATTTTCCTCCATAAACAAAAGTGGATTTTCTTTTTTTGACCTGATTCTCCCCACCAAAACTGATTGATCAAAGAAGTGATCCTGTTGAGGCAATTTTTTGGGAACAAGACCATACCCATTACATGCTGTGGAATAGCAGATAACTTGGATTTTGGTAAAATAGTTCTCCCAGCTTGAGAGAGGGTATTGGTTTTCCAACAACTCACCTTTTTTGGAGACTCTTTCCTCAATGAACTTTAGCTGTCTTTACTTGCCACCTTTCCATACAACAAGAATACCCAGATAGAGGTCTCCTGAATGGATATTCCTGATGCCCCATTAAGGATGAGAAATACTTCTGCTCGTTCATGGGAGTATTATTGCTGAAGAGGAGTCCTCATTTGTCTTTGTTCATATGTTGACCTCCCCATTTCTCATATAGCTCAAGGATCTCAGAGAATTCCTGCAGCTCCTTATGATCCAATTTTTCAAACAGGAAGATATCATCTGCATATAAGATGTTGGTGATTGCTGGAGCTCTATAGTTAATTTTAAAACCTGAGATAAGACTTTGTTGATGCTTCCAATTTATAAGTGCTGTGAGGCACTCCGCACAGAGGATGTAAAGGTATGGAGAAAGGGGGCATCCTTGGCGAAGACCTCTAGTTGGATGGATCAAACCTTTGACATCACCATTGATGATCAGAGAGTAGGTGGGAGTAGTAACACACTGCCAGATGAGCTTGATAAACTGATCAAGAAAATTGTATCTTCTCATCATATAATCAATGAAACTCACACTCAAGCTTGTCATAAGCCCTAGAGATGTCCACATTAATCCCAAAGAAAGACCTTTTGCCATTTCTGTGATTGAGAGAATGGATAAGCTCATGAACCATAATGGAGTTATCTGTGAGGCAGAGTAGTCTAGGTGCTGTATTAGGGACTTCACTTTTCTGTAGTCCTCTATTAATCTGCCCCTTGGGGCAGTTTATTTGGGTCCCTTTAGCCTCTTGTATGGTCTATGTTCAATGTAATGTTCATATAATTATGTTTAGTTAGTAATATGTTGGAGGCTTTGGCTCCTTCACTGAATCGTCGCTCCCCAAGAGCAGCAAAAAAACTAGAGGGAGTGGTGGTGTCCACGTGCAGTGATAGATGTAAGATCTTAATTTAGTGAAATCTTTAATAATATATTTATAAACTGTTTTTAATCCACTGAAATTTCAAATGATAAAAATTTACACTCCAATAAAAATTTTACAATCCAAGACGTACCCACTGGTGACCATGTAGTTCCGCCATTGCCATGGTGTTCACAAATAATTGGCCGATTGAAATATTACCTTGGTTTGCTGTAAAATGTCACAAGCTCCCTATTTAAAAACTCGTAGTTTCGAGACTCTTCAGTGAGGAAAGGACCAAGTGGACATATAAGAGCTAATATTTTTGTACACATCAAGATGATGAAAGTTGTTTAAAATTGTAATTTTTATGGTGTTTTGAAGGGTTGAGGTACTACGGCCCAACTAAATGATGAATGGTTGAGTTTTGTCGGTGGGCTCAGTATGTTGTTATATATAATCTGATCTAAGGATGGGGAAGATTAAAAGAATTGTGTATTTAAATTAAATAAGATGGAAAAGTCATATTTTATAATAAGATTTCTAATGTCATTATAGTCACTTAATTAATATAAAATTTTCCTTAATAGAAAATATACGAGGAGAGATGTTAGAGGGTCGGTGGGAATCATGAGTAGGCTAGCTATAGCTCAAAAGCAATAGGGTAGACTAGAACGCGGGACGGTGCAGCGTTTTGGAGTATGCAGGATGTGAGAAATATTTGTTTTTTTTTTTTTTGACAGGAGAAATATTTGTTCTTGCAACAACAGAAATATTTGTTCTTGCATCTTACTTCCGTACTTCGCTTATCAAATAATGGGGCATCCTTTTACAATGTACGTCATTCTAGTTATCCCTCCTAGTCTAGTGCAAGGTCGCTAAGCAGTCTTCCTCCTCTAGAGCTGAACATGGCCTTTCAGTCTTTACGGCTCCTTCAAATTTTTGGTTTATGTTTGCAGCTTCTTGTTTCTTAGAGTATATCTCCACTGTTATAGTTAGGTTGTGCCATCTTTGGCTAGTTAATATCATAAATTAATACTCCAACCATTCAAGACATTAACATGATTCATTGTGATTAAGACGCGTTTGTTGATCCTAAGACGTTAATATCAGAAATTAATACTCCAACCATTCAAGACATTTACATGATTCATTGTGATTAAGACACGTTTATTGATCCCAAGGACTGGCCATGGAAGAAACATGCATAAGATATATTTTTTTTGGACGGGAAATAAGAGAGGTTATATTATAGAACAGGAGAAACACATGAGTATAAGGTATGGCACACCATGCTAAAAGGTGAAATGCAACCTACCCTGCACAGCAACAGGCAAAGGCGGAAATCTATACCCCCACGCAACCAAGAAAAGAGGAAGCCACTAGACATTGAATATAAAGTAACGACTCACATAAGAGCTCCAGAACTAAGACAAATGATAGGATCCAGCAAGGCCAGGAGAAGCCCAGGAAGTGAGATGACTCGATCACGGTGAGTCTCTACTCCGACACCCAATGGCTACAAATCAATTGTACAATAATATAGTAGCTTGGTAGATGCACATTTGAGATTGTGCGGATGAATCTCGACTCGCGAGTTAATTAACATCTGACTCCCACCATCGGAGATGAAAGGAGATAGCACAACGGAGGAGCATCACCTGAAATCTTGAGATTTCAACAGTAGCTTCTACAACAAAACGATCCTTAGACAAGAAGGAGCAAATCTAAAAAAAAGATCAAAACAAAAAAAAGATGAGGGGGAGGGGGAGGGGGAGGGAGGAAGTTGAAAGAGGCGAAAATGGGGGGGAGCAAGTAACGGGATGTATAACATAGAGAGGAAAGAAACGACGATATAACCAGAAGAGTGTGGAAAAGGGGGTAGTGAATAGGTGTCGACTGAGTGGGAGACAAGATGGGGAGGAGCCGACAACTAGAATGGGTATTGAGAGGCAATTAGGTGGGCCAAACAGAGAGAGCAAGAATGCAAGGGGAAGATAACACAAGGGAGAGAAACACTAGATATGGGCTTAAAGGTAGGTCTAACAGGGCAACCTTAAGAAAAGAGAGGATTAGAGAGGGCGAAGAAGGAGTTCACAGAGAAGAAGGGGAGGCGGGTCCTAAAAAGCCGCCTAAGGGTTGCAAGAAGACCACCGGCTGTCGATGACGAGATCACCAGACGGTCGGTGACGAAAACTATCGAAAACGACAATAAAAATGCTAGAGCCTGTGATGAACTTCACTAACAAGCATAGGATGTTGAGCATGCACTTTCATGGTAGAGTAGTACCTTTTTCATTTAAAAAAAAAAGCCTACTATCATGTTTTTAAAAATTTTCTTATAAATCTACTCTCGATGGGATTTGAATCTGCAACTTCATCTTAATAAAAACAGCCGATTTGGAGAGGGGATAAAAAACTCTCAATTATTTTAATCAGAGATTATTTAACACTATTTTTAAAAAATATATAATTTGAGAAGATTAAGTGGGTTCAGGGGTTAGGGGGGTTAAAGTTAACCCCCCAAAAAGGTGGGGTAGGCTAACCCCACTCGTACTCCTTTTTTTCCCATTAATCTTGGGTTAAGTTAACCTCTCTACCAAACATCACTTGCCCCCTAACCCTTCCCATATCCCCTTCTAACCCCATACCTCCCCCCCACTAAAGCAGGCTGTTAGACCACTAAGCAGTATACATGGTAGAGTAATAATTTTAATGTGGACCCATCAGTCAATTTGACTCATACTTTTTAAGTCAAATTCATCATAATTTCACTTGATTAATCTTGATTAGAATCAGATAATTGTGATCAAGATGTGATCAAACAACATTCATCAGACTCCAGTTGCCATGCAACCTAATTTGACCGTAAGTTCAAAGCTATCAACAAGAGGTGAATACAAGAAGAAGAAGAAGAACTAGCAACTGAGGTGTATCAAACCCTGAAAATTAATGTAAATGACTCTTGCATTATAAGTCTATACAATTCCATTGCAAAGTTACAAAGCCAAAAAATCCTAATCTAATTAGAAAGGAAGTTTTTTTTATGTGTGTTCTAGGCCGGTTGGCGTGCAACTGGAAAGGAAGTTGTAATGTGCATACTAATATATTTTTGTAGGTAATTAACTTAAAATGGCTTAGTTTTAACCCAGGTAGTCAATCCGATTTCACTATGCAAGTGGAACAAATAGAAAACCTGTGAGTAATGGCTCGCCCTTCCCATTACTTGCACCAATAAAACCGCATGCATGCGGTTACATGGGTGGCTGGGAATGGGTCTCCCTCCTCGCCCGACGGGAATTCAATTCCCATGCAACGGAAGTGGTCAAGTGCAGAGTTAATGGCCTAAGCAGATTCAAAAGGAAGCCCGTTTCTCACGGGCTTAATGCACTAGGAAACCAACGCATGCATTGATGGTTCGTTTCTCACAGACTCATGTAGCAGCAGCCATAGGGGTCCGACTCCTATAAAAGGAGAACCTCTCCTCCTTTGTTTTTGGTATCCCACGGTGAGAGCCAAGAGAACTCCTTAGAGAGAGATCTAAGAGAGTCTTGGGGGTGTGAGCATTAGAGAGTTTTGTAAGAGGATTTGTTCCTCCGGATTGGGGTGTGTACTTCTTGTATATTTCTCCACATCTAGTGAAGTTTCACTGTCGTCGTCTCCCGTGGACATCGGAAGGCATACTATCTCTCCGAACCACGTAAATCCTTGTGTTATTGTGTTGTGTGATTGATCATCCTTCTTCCCTCTCCTTTCTTCTTGTCGTGTGGATCAAGATCCTTGGGCATCACTCTGTCTATCGGAGTGGTCATTGTCATAACAAACTGGTATCAGAGCCCGGTGGATTTTTTGATCCGTGTCTTTATTGATGTCTACAAAGTCGACATTGGCAATGAAGTTCGACGTTGAAGTGTTCGATGGAAAGACAAAGGATTTTAACATTTGGCGATTGAAGATGCAGTCCTTGTTGGTCCAACAGGGATTGAGCAAGGCAGTGAAAGGCATGACGGCTCTACCGGACGAGTGGAAAGATGAAGAGAAAGAAGAGTACATGGAGCGTGCTCTTGGGGAAATTCGTCTGTGCTTGGCAGATGATGTGTTGAGAGAAGTTGCTGATGAAGACACTCCAACAAAACTCTGGCTCAAGCTCGAGTCAAGGTACATGACGAAGTCTCTCACAAACCATTTGTACCTAAAGCAACGGTTGTTCATTTCGCATGAAAGAAGGTATGCTCATTTCTGATCATCTGAACAAGTTTACTAAGATCGTTATAGATCTTAAAAATGTCGGTGTCAAGGTAGATGATGAGGATCAAGACCTCATACTTCTATGCTCATTACCTTCTTCGTATGAGCATTTCGTTGATACCTTGCTATATGGGAGAGATGATATCTCTATAGAAGATGTCAAGACTTCTCCGAACTCTAAGGAGTTGAAACGGCGGGTATTAGAAAGTCATGGCGAAGATCGGGCAGATGGCCTAATGGTGAGAGGAAGAAGTGAGAAAAAAGAGTCTAGTAAAAAGAGCAGGGCTAGATCAAAATCAAGGTCACTTAAAAAGGTCAAGTGTTATGAATGCAACCAAAGAGGCACATTAAGAAAGATTGTCTAAAATTAAAGGGGAAAGGCAAGGTTCAAGAAGAGTCTTCTTCTGATACAGTAAATGTTGTTGAAGAGGAGACTGTTGAAGATGAGACTGTTATGTCAGTCTCCACTAGCACCTCTGGGGATGACTGGATTCTTGATTCTGGCTGTACCTTCCACATGTATCCTCACAGAGAATGGTTTTCTACTTACACATTAGTAAGTAGTGGTACCGTAACCATGGGAGACAATAGAACACTTGCAGTTGTAGGAGTTGGTACAATTAGAATCAAGATGTTTGACAATGTCATTAGAACTCTAGAGGTGCAGCATATCCCAGAACTGAAGAAGAGTTTGATCTCCTTGAGTATTTTAGACGTGCATGGATACCGGTTCTCAGTAGAGAATGGAATCCTGAAAGTTTTTAAAGGTGCATTGGTTGTAATGAAAGGGAAGTTGATCGATGGCCTGTATCATCTACATGGCAGCACCGTGATGGGTAGTGCCAATTTGGCACGGAATTCAGATGATCCTACCTAATTGTGGCACATGTGATTGGGCCACATGAGTGAAAGAGGCATGATGGAGTTGAGCAAGCGTGGTCTGCTTGCTAATCAGAAAACTGGGAAACTAGATTTCTGTGAGCACTGTGTATATGGTAAGCAGTGCAAGGTGAAATTCAGCACAGCAGTCCATAGGACTAAAGGCACTGTGGATTGCTTCCACTCTGACCTTTGGGGTCCTGCTCCAGTTGTCTCAAAGGGTGGTGCAAGTTATTTGCTGACCTTTATTGATGATTTCTCAAGAAAGGTCTGGGTATATTTTCTTAAGAAAAAGAGTGAGGTGTTCGTCACTTTCAAGAAGTGGAAGGCATTGATTGAGAGGCAGACTGGTAAGAAAATCAAGCACCTTCGTATTGATAATGGTATGGAATTCTGCTCGAAAGAATTTGATGAGTTCTGCAAGAATGATGGTATCGTTCAACATCGCACTATAGCAGGAACACCACAACAGAACGGTATTGCAGAACGGATGAACAGGACACTCTTAGAAAGAGCAAGAAGTATGTTATCTCAGGTAGGTCTGTCAAAGGCATTCTGGGCAGAAGCTATCAATATGGCTTGCTACTTGGTGAATAGATCTCTATCCACAGCCATAGAGTTGAAAACTCTCGAGGAGGCATGGTCTGGTTCTCCTTCCGATTATTCTCACCTTAGAATTTTCAGTTGTCTTGCATATGCTCATGTCACAGGTGACAAGTTGAATCCAAGGGCAATGAAGTGCATTTTCATAGGATATGCACAAACACAGGGTGTGAAGGCATATCGGTTGTGGTGTACCGATCCTCAATCACCCAAGTTCATGATTAAGAGAGATGTGACCTTCGATGAGTCTGCAATGCTCCGGGTGGGAGAGAAATCAACAACAGAAAATGGAGATCAAGTTAGTGGCAAGCAGGGAGAGCTAGAGGTGAAGCTCTCGATAGAAAGTGCAGTGCAAGAGGAGACAGTTCGAGTCCCAGATGTGACAGTTAATGTGCTAGAGAACAGTACAGCACAACAGCAGGCCCCTCGGAGGCAGCAAACAAAGAGCGAAGGGTGATCAGACCACCCAGTAGGTATGGTCATGCTGACATGGTAGCCTTTGCTTTATCTGTTGCAGATGCTATTGAAGGGGAAGAACCGAGTTCTTATAAAGAGGCAGTTACAATAGACGAGTCCTCTAAATGGCAGTTGGCCATGCAAGAGGAGATTGAGTCTCTACATAAGAACAATACATGGAAGCTGGTGAAAGTATCACTTGGTCGGAAGATTGTGGGGTGCAAATGGGTCTTCAAGAAGAAAGAAGGAATCCTTGGTGTTGAAGATGCTAGATTCAAAGCACGATTGGTGGCAAAGGGTTTCACACAACGAGAGGGTATTGACTTCAATGAGGTATTCTCCCCTGTTGTGAAACATACCTCTATTCGTGTGTTGCTTGCTATAGTTGCTTTACTTGATTTAGAGTTAGAGCAACTGGATGTTAAGACAGCGTTCTTACATGGTGAGCTGGAGGAGGAAATCTACATGCACCAACTAGAGGGGTTCATGGTTTCTGGTAAGGAAGATCATGTGTGTCTGTTAAAGAAGTTTTTGTATGGCTTAAAGCAATCACCGAGACAGTGGTACAAGAGGTTTAATACTTTTATGCTGAGTCATAATTACTCTAGAAGTGATTATGATAGTTGTGTGTATCATAAAAGGCTTCCAGATGGTTCTTTTATTTACTTGTTGTTGTATGTTGATGATATGTTAATAGCTGCCAAGAACATGTCAAAAATTAATAGTTTAAAGTCTCAGTTGAATGGTGAATTCGAGATGAAAGATCTTGGAGCGGCCAAGAAGATTTTGGGCATGGAGATTCTCAGAGACCGCAACACTGGAAGGTTGTACTTGTCACAAAAGAAGTACGTGGAGAAGGTGTTGGAGCGGTTCAGCATGAAAGATTGCAAGGTTGTGAGCACTCCATTGGCAACCCACTTCAAATTGTCTGCTGATGATTCACTGAAGATAGAGAAGGAGATGGAACTGATGGCTAAAGTTCCATATGCGAGTGCGGTTGGTAGCATTATGTATGCTATGGTTTGTACTTGACCTGATATTTCTCATGCTGTTAGTGTGGTTAGCAGGTACATGGGAAATCCAGGAAAGGTCCAATGGGAGGTTGTGAAGTGGATTCTTCGTTACCTCAAAGGTGCTTCAGATGTGAGCCTAGTATTTCAGAAAGGAAACAATGATGGTGGTCAGCTGGTTGGCTATGTCGATTCAGATTATGCTGGTGATCTGGATAAGAGGAAATCCCTGATAGGTTATGTCTTTACTTTCTCAGGCTGTGCTATTAGTTGGAAGGTTGTTTTACAATCTATTGTGGCTTTGTCTACTACAGAGGCAGAGTATATGGCAGTGGCAAAGGGAGTGAAAGAAGCCTTGTGGCTGAGAGGTTTGGTTGGCGATCTGGGTCTTGTACAGGAGATGACTCCGGTGTACTGTGATAGTCAGAGTGCTATACATCTGACCAAAAATTAGATGTATCATGAGAGGACCAAACACATCAATGTCAGGTATCACTTTGTTCGTGATGTTGTGTTGTAGGGTACTGTAGTTGTTCAGAAGATTTCTACAACAGAGAACCCTGTAGACATGCTGACGAAGTCTATTCCTTCGGACAAGTTCAGGCATTGCCTGAGCTTGATTGGCTTGCAGAGAACGTGAGGTGGCCCCGGAGGGGGCATTGGCGGCAGAGATGAGCATGATGGAGCTTGACACTGGATGCGGCTTGTGAAGACGAGCCAATAGGAGAGTTTGTGAGTAATGGCTCACCCTTCCCATTACTTGCACCAATAAAACCACATGCATGCGGTTACGTGGGTGGCTAGGAATGGGTCTCCCTCCTCACCCGACGGGAATTCAATTCCCATGCAATGAAAGTGGCCAAGTGCAGGAGTTAATGGCCTAAGCAGATTCAAAAGGAAGCCTGTTTCTCACGGGCTTAATGCACTAGGAAACCAACGCATGCATTGATGGTTCGTTTCTCACAGACTCATGTAGCAGTGGCCATAGGGGTCTGACTCCTATAAAAGGAGAACCTCTCCTCCTTTGTTTTTTGGTATCCCACGGTGAGAGCCAAGAGAACTCCTTAGAGAGAGATCTAAGAGAGTCTTGGGGGTGTGAGCATTAGAGAGTTTTGTAAGAGGATTTGTTCCTCCGGGTTGGGGTGTGTACTTCTTGTATATTTATCCACATCTAGTGAAGTTCCGCTATCGTCGTCGCCCGCGGATGTAGGAAGGCATACTATCTCTCCGAACCACGTAAATCCTTGTGTTATTATCTTGTGTGATTGATCCTCATTCTTCCCTCTCTTTTCTTCTTGTCGTGCGGATCAAGATCCTTGGGCATCACTCTGTCTGTCGGAGTGGTCATTGTCATAACAAAACCCAAACATCGGTACCTGCTCAGACCCCACAAATATGTGGCCAGGGGAAGGCTTATATTTTTACATGTATAGTAAATAATGAAAGCGTAACTATATTCTTAGAGAAATATTTATTTATCGTCTACTAATTCTGGACAGGATTGGACCAAGCGTGTAGTGATGCAAGAGTATGTGGGACAGCCTATGGGATTTGACGATATTTTATGTGCAAATTGATTTCATGACGCGAAGATATGAACTTAGAGTATCATAATATATGGCTATTATCATCTTTTTGTTATAGTTTTGTATCGTTTTATGTATGCCTATTTAGTATGAGATTAAAAAAAATGGGGATGGGGGTAATTAATTTGGAGATACATTATCTCCATTCTTAATCCACCTCTTGTTTGGTACTTTTAGGGTTAGATTTTAAAGATAACATCATTCTTTATTTGGTAGGAAATTTTATTTTTACTTTTGATCGTCTCTTGATCTCCCATCACACGATTAGTGTCTAGAGTCGATAACCAAGAAGTTCGACATATCGCAACTGCCTTTTCCTATTATTTTCCCGTGTTTGTAAATCATAGTAGAATTCTAACTACCAATTACACTCATTTGTGAAACTGAAACATGTGATACTTATGTGGGACAATAAATCCTATGATTACCGATAACCTTATGCTTTATTTTTGTATCCCAATATGCTAATATCAGAAATTAATACTCCAACCATTCAAGACATTAACATGATTCATTGTGATTAAGACACGCTTGTTGATCCCAAGATGTTAATATCAGAAATTAATACTCCAACCATTCAAGACATTAACATAATTCATTGTGATTAAGACACACTTGTTGATCCCAGGATGTTAATATCAGAAATTAATACTCCAACCATTCAAGACATTAACATGATTCATTGTGATTAAGACACACTTGTTGATCCCAAGGACTGGCCATGGAAGAAACATGCATAAGAT
Organism: Colocasia esculenta; assembly: GCA_014218235.1. Classification (NCBI taxonomy): domain Eukaryota; kingdom Viridiplantae; phylum Streptophyta; class Magnoliopsida; order Alismatales; family Araceae; genus Colocasia; species Colocasia esculenta. The sequence goes on along the minus strand of CM024755.1, from coordinate 13,992,050 downwards.
ATATATTTTTTGGACGGGAAATAAGAGAGGTTATATTATAGAATAGGAGAAACACATGAGTATAAGGTATGGCACACCATGCTAAAAGGTGAAATGCAACCTACCCTGCACAACAACAGGCAAAGGCGGAAATATATACCCCCACGCAACCAAGAAAAGAGGAAGCCACTAGACATTGAATATAAAGTAACGACTCGCATAAGAGCTCCAGAACTAAGACAAATGATAGGATCCAGCAAGGCCAGAAGAAGCCTAGGAAGTGAGATGACTCAATCACGGTGAGTCTCTGCTCCGACACCCAATGGCTACAAATCAATTGTACAACAAGATAGTAGCTTGGTAGACGCACATTTGAGATTGTATGGATGAATTCCGACTCGCGAGCTAATTAACATCTGACTCCCACCATCGGAGATGAAAGGAGATCTAGAACAAAACAATCCTTAGTGAAGGAAACACCACAACGAAGGAGGGAACTAGAAGGGAGGAAAGTGGCAAGGTGGGTGAGAGGCGATGGGGTGGGGGAAGAAATAGGTGAAAGAGGCGAAAATGGGGGGGGGGGGGGAGAGAAAGTAACGGGATGTATAGAACATAGAGAGGAAAGAAACGACGATATAACCAGAAGAGCGTGGAAAAGGGGGTGGTGAATAGGTGTCAACTAAGTGGGAGACGAGATGGGGAGGAGCAGACAACTAGAATGGGTATCGAGAGGCAATTAGGTGGGCCAAACAGAGGGAACAAGTATGTAGGGGGAAGATAACACAAGGGAGAGAAACATTGAATATAAGCCTAAAGGAAGGTTTAACAGGGCAACCTAAAGAAAAGAGAGGATTAGAGAGGGCGAAGAAGGAGTTCACAGGGAAGAAGATGAGGCAGGTCCAAAAAAAATGTCTAAGGGTTGCAAGAAGATCACCGGCTGTCGATGACGCGACCACCAGACGGTCGGTGACGAAAACTGTCGAAAACGACAACAAAAACGCTGGAGCCAGTGACGAACTTCACTAACAAGCATAAGATGTTGAGCATGCACTTTCATGGTATAGTAGTACCTTTTTCATTTGAAAAAAATAGCCTACTATGATGTTTTTAAAAAATTTCTGATAAATCTACTCTCAATGGGATTTGAATCTGCAACCTCATCTTAATACACCCTAACCCTTCCCAGATTCCCTTCTAACCCCCACTAAAGCAGGCTATTAGACCACTAAGCAGTAGACATGGTAGAGTAATAATTTTAATGTGGACCCATCAGCCAATTTGACTCATACTTTTTAAGTCAAATTCATCATAATTTCACTTGATTAGTCTTGATTAGAATCAGGTACTTGTGATCAAGATTAGATCAAACAACATTCATCAGACTCCAGTTGCCATGCAACCTAATTTGACCGTACGTTCAAAGCTATCAACAAGAGGTGAATACAAGAAGAAGAAGAAGAACTAGAGACTGAGGTGTATCAAATCCTGAAAATTAATGTAAATGACTCTTGCATAAGTCTATACGATTCCATTGCAAAGTTGCAAAGTCGAAAAATCCTGATCTAATTAGAAAGGAAGTTTTTTTTTTTGTTCTAGGCCGGTTGGCGTGCAACTGGAAAGGAAGTTGTAACGTGCATAATAATATATTTTTGTAGGTAATTAACTTAAAATGGCTTAGTTTTAACCCAGGTAGACAATTTGATTTCACTATGCAAGTGGAACAAATAGAAAACCCAAACATCGGAACCTGCTCAGACCCCACAAATATGTGGCCAGGGGAAGGCATATATTTTTACGTGTATAGTAAATAATGAAAGGGTAACTATATTCTTAGAGAAATATTTATTTATCATCTACTAGTTCTGGACAGGATTGGACCAAGCGTGTAGTGATGCAAGAGTATATGGGACAGCCCATGGGATTTGACAATATTTTATGTGTGAATCGATTTCATGGCGCGAAGATATGAACTTAGAGTATCATAACATATGGCTATTATCATCTTTTTGTTATGGTTTTGTATCATTTTTGTATGCTTGTTTAGTATTAGATTAAAAAAAATGGGGATGGGGGTAATTAATTTGGAGATACATTATCTCCATTCCTAATCCACCTCTTGTTTAGTATTTTTAGGGTTAGATTTTAAAGATAACGTCATTCTTTATTTGGTAGGAAATGGTGTTAGTGTGGGAATATAATTTTTATTTTTACTTTTGATCGTCTCTTGATTTTTCCTCGCACGATCGGTGTCCAGAGTCGACAACCAAGGAATTCGACATATCGCAGTTGTCTTTGTCTCGCACGATGGGCGTCCCAAAAAGGTGTAGAAAACAAAAATAAACTATCCCACCGAAAGGTGGGATAAGTTATCCCCAATTTACCCCCACCTTTTTTTAATATCCTCATAATACTTAAACTATGTTTATCTCCACTTTTTTTTAGGCACGAAATTTAGGATGAGGTTAACTTAACTCTTATCCTTTATTTAATCTCGTACCAAACAGGCAATAAAAGTTTTGGACCTATTTTGTATTAAAGGCCCAGTATTTAGTAATTAGTAATTAGTTAGTAGATGTGTTTTAATGTTAAATGAGGTCATACTTATCTTTTGTCCTATAGCTCACCTTTTATAAAAAGAGAGCATTTTGAGAAGAATAATATGATGGTAGAATTCATTGTCCAAATATATATATATATATATATATATATATATGATGGTAGAATTGTTTTGAATAACTTCAACTTTCTTTCCCTCTTTCTCTCTCACTCATGTGAGAAGAGTGATTCTTCGTGAGGGAGGTGTGATGCGAGACTATTCGATGTAAGATTATCTGGTATGAGCTTGTGTGATCCCCACCATCTACCGGCCGCCTATTCCGCCACCATTCTTATCGTTGTAGATCCGTCTTCTCCGACGTGATTCAGTGCACATCATCGACCACTTTTTCTCACATCTTTTCTCATATGTAGTCCATGTTTTCAATGTAAAATTATTTGTCATATGTAATCAATTATTTATCATCTTTAGGCACTAAGAATAAAAAATAATTGCATGAGTGATAAACAAATTACATGGGGAATGACACTTTACATAAATGACTTTGCTGAGTGGAGGCTGATAACATCCTAGGTAGATAATTTTGTTATTCGTCTAAGAAATGTAGCTAGCATTTCTCATATTCATATGTCATTGGTTTATGTGGATGCAATAACATGTTTTGTCTCATATATATGTATCTCTATATAGATCAATTGTATACAAGTATATCCACCGTTTCATTATTTGTAACATATTTAAATATGCATATGCTGCAAGGTGTTACTATTTAGAGAAGGCTTGAGAATAACTTATTTAAATATATTATGTAATAAATATGTGATAGACCCCTTAGGCCGAGCCCATCAATTTTGATAGGCTCAACCCAGACCCAACTGTTTGAAGAGAAAGTAAAGAGGGGAGTAAAGCAAGACTCCAAAGAGATTTAATCTCATATTAAATATCATATATTTTTTTCTACTTTTCAAACACCTTCAAAGGATGATCAATAGTCACAGACAAGGGCCAAGAGGACACATGTCATCAAGGTGAAGTCCAACTCATCGCCTCTCTCTTCCCCCCTTTCCTCGAGTCAAATTCAACATACTGACTTGATCTTCAGAGGGTTGTCTCTTGGAAGTACTTTCGAGGACCGACTTCCTAGTAAACCTAGTTGATTCTAGCATCTAAGAAATCTTTTCTTTCCCCCTTCTTCTTCCCAACGCTTAAGCTTCAATCTCGAGCCCGTCAAAGGTCATCGATCCCATCAAAGTCTACTGGCTTGGCACCATCTGTAGGAATAAGGGGTTGCCATGGCTTCGCGAAAAAGTAATGGTGTGGCATCAAAGGACTCGAAGAATTGTGAGGCTGAGATGACAAGCAGGGCCCCTAACCTGTCCAACATAATCTCCCTAGAGCAATTTCAAACCCTCACTCAGTAGGTCACTGACACGGGAGAGGTCATAAAGGGCTTAGAGACCCTCCCCAACCTCGTGGAAGCTCTAACCCACCAAATAGCCTCCTTCTCTCTGTAAACACAAAGTTATCGTGAACTCCAAGTCCAAAACAATGTGATTATGAATGCTATGAAAATATGATCACTACTGAAATAACTTTTAAAAATGACAAAGAATGGCCCAGAGTTACCTCAAAAAAGAAGAAATGGCCCAAAAATTATTCTATTGAAGACACACCCTCAGATAGTCACGTGTTTTGAAATGCAATGTACGCGCGTTCAACCTATATTGCTCCAGGGATTGTGTACTCTATCTCCTCCTTCCTCGGTCAGCTAAGGACGAAGGTCCTCACCTCTTTCTATGTTGTTTGTGCTTGCAAATCAAAGATCAACACCCATTAGCTTTGAAATTGGTGTAGCATCCCTTCTTGAAAGTGAAAATCATGCAATTAGGGCTGAAGGTGAATCCCAAGGGTGGCACTATCATGACGATCTCAACGTGATGATCTCATTTCACCCCCATGTCGACACCATTGTTGTACACTGATAAAACGACGCAGCATATGGTTCTGAGAGCCAAACCATCATGAAGTAGGACGAAGTGACACACAACCATAGATAGGGCACTGTAGGATATACTGGCTCAGCTTGGTGCACAACACCATAATTCAACTTCTCATGTCACATCAACCACCTAGCAACACAGAGCAATCCGAGCAAAGATACTATGAACTCGAGACACGATGCTCGAGTCTCAACCCTGAGTTGGGGGCTCATGATAGGACCCTGGGCCAACTTCATCAATTTTAATGAGCTCGGCCCAGGCCTAACTACTTGAAGGGAAAGCAAAGGGAGGATGAAAAGAAAGCTCCAAAGGGATTTAATCTCATATCAAACACCACATTCTTCCCTACCTCTGAGTCACTTTCAAAGGAAGACCAATAATCACCACGTGAGGGCAAAGAAGACGTGTCATCAAGGTGTGGTCCAGTTCATCACTTCTTCTTTTCACAAATCTCTCTCTCTCTCTCTCTCTCTCTCTCTCTCTCTCTCTCTCTCTCTCTCTCTCTCTCTCTCTCTCTCTCTCTCTCTCTCTCTCTATCCCCTTTCCTCGAGTCGAGTCAAATTCAACATACTGACTTGATCATCAGAGAGTTGTTCTTGGGAAACACTTTTGAGGACTAACTTCCTTACAGGCCCAGTCGACTCCAACATCTAATAGATCCTCCTTCCCCCTCCATTATCCTAGCTCTTGAGTTTCAACCTTGAGCCCATCATAGGTCAACCTATCAAAGCCAACCGGCTCAGCCTGACCTCATCATTGACACCATCTGTGGGAACAAGGGATTTGCCATGACTTCACTAAAAAGCAAAGGTGTTTCTAGATCAGAGGACTCAAAGAATTGTGAGGCTGAGATGACAAGCAGGGCCCCTAACTCATCCACCATATATAGTCTCCCTAGAGCAATTCCAAGCCCTTGCTCAATAGGTCACCGACCTGAGAGAGGTCACAGAGGGTTTAGCGGTTCTCCCCGACCTCATGGGAGCTCTAACCCACCAAATAGTCTCCTCCTCTCTATAATAAAAAAATGTGATTATGAAAGATATGGAAATGTGATCATCACTCAAATAACTCTTAAGAATGATAGAGAATGGCCTAGAGTTACCTCAGAAAAGAAGAAATGGTCCAAAAATACTTATGTTGAAGACGCACACTGGGATAGTCGCACGTTTTGAAATGTGTTATCTGTGATACGCACGTTCAACCTCTAGTGCTCTGGGGACTATGTACTCTGTCTCCTCCTTCCTCATTCGGCCAAAGATGAAGGGCCTCACCTCTTGCCATGTTGTTTGTGCTTGCAAATCAAAGATCAACACCCATTAGCCTTGAAATTGGTGTAGCATCCCATCTTAAGAGTGAAAATCATGTAGTTGGGGTTGAAGGCGAATCCCAAAGGTGGCTCTATCATGATGATCCAGATGTGGTGATGTCATTTCACCCTCGTAGTGACACCATTATGGTGACCCTGATAGAACAATGCAGTGTATGGTCTTGAGAGTCGAACCATCACAGCATGGGACCACATGACATGCGACCACAAATAGGGCACTGTAGGACATACCGACTCAACTCGGAGCGCAACACCATAACTCAACCTCTCAGGTCACATCAACCACCTAGCAACACAGAGCAATTCGAGCAAAGACACTCTGAACTAGAGACGCAATGCTTGAGTCTCAAGCCTCGAGTTAGGGGCTCATGATAGGACTCTGGGCCAACTCCATAAGTCTTAATGGGCTTGGCCCGAGCCTAAAAGAAAGCAAAAGGAGGGGGAAAGGAAAGCTTCAAAGGGATTTAATCCCATATCAAACACCACATTCTTCCCTATCTCCCAATCACCTCAAAGGAAAATCAATAGTCACCACAGAAGGGCAAAGATGACATGTGTTATCAAGACAAGGTCCAGTTCATCGCTTCTTCTTTCCACAACTCTCTCTCTCTCCTCTTGAATTGAGTCAAACTCAATATACTGATTTGATCATCGAAGAGTCGTCCTAGGAGGCACTTTTGAAGACCGACTTCCTTGAAAGTAGGGGTGCAACTGGGTCGGGTTCGGACTCGAAAGCGCACTTTTTGATTCCAATAGTGATTCGACTGTTCCGATTTTGATTCCTACAAAATCGGAATAACTAATTCCGATTTTGTTCTGATTCCTATAATAGGGGCGCTGCAACCACGAGGGGGGGGGAGGGGGAGGAGGAGGGAGGGGAGGGAACTTACCTCTGGGGTACAAATCAAGGAGATGGCACTGTCAAGGGCATATCGGCACTACAACCCCTATGTGGGATCGACGAGGGCAGCACCACCGCCATGCAGTGTACTTCAAGTCAAACGTGGCGTCGAGATCAGAGCGGTTCTATTGCTCGTACCAATGCGCGGCTCTTAGCAATGACTTGGGGAGCTCGGTGTTGGGCCGAGGGCGGCGGCGCTGAGGAAGGAGGTATAATCGCGGCTATACAAGGCGTAGTTAAGACGGCGTTGTGCTACCAAAGGAGAAGGAGAAGGAGAAGCAGAAGGAGTGGGTGGGCATAGGTGGAGCCTGGCTTGCCAGGGTATTTATCACCTTCATCTCTCTCGCCCACGAAGGGAGAGAAAGAGGGGTCGACTAGGGGGGGGGGAGAGAGTGAGAGAGAGAGAGAGAGAGAGAGAGAGAGAGATGAAATGGTAGAGAGAGTGACAACAGGGGAGGCAGAATAAGACAACGGGGCTCACGCCCCCATACCTCGGGGGTAGACACCTCTCACCCCGGACGAGTGATTTATAAAATTTTAAAAACTCCTCCCTACATTTGGCATCAGATATCAATTCGGAAATAGCATATTCTGATTTCAAATCCGATAAGATATCGAAATATTTGATTCCGATAAATTCTCAATATACTTTTTTAATTCCAAATTTAATATTTATTATCAGAATCAGATCAAATTATCGATATATCAGATTCCATTTACAACTCTACCTGAAAGCCCAGCTTACTTCAATATCTAAAAAGATCCTTCGTCTAATGCTCAAGCTTCAATCTTGAGTCTATTAAAGGTCAGTCCGTCAAAGTCTATCACGTCGGCCTGACCTCATTAGTACCCATTTTGCCCATGGAAAATTCTTGCTTGCAAACTTAACGAAGGTTTGCCACCCAATCCCTTAAGATTGGGTGATCGTGACATGAGATATTATTATAATACCCCATGTCACGAGGTGGCAAACCCTTATTGAATTTGCAACACTTATTGCAAACCAAAAATTTACACCAAGTATCTCTCTTTGCCCATAAAGAGGCAAAATCACGTCAAGCAAGTATTTGCTTCCACTTGGTTTTTGGCCAATCTTGGTTGTGGACATGTTGCGAGGTCCACTCTTTTGCACCCAAGGTTGATCGGAGACTGGCGCAAAGAGATGAGCCACAAGTGTTAATTTCTCGTCGACGAAAACTGGGATCAGATTACATATATATTGACACGGCAGTTTATGTGATATGAAGCACATTATGGCCGGGACATAGATCCAACCTTATATTGGCCATGCTTCAGGGAAGTCGGAGCTTTGTTGGATACGATCGTGCCATTCATGATGGTGCATCATACCCACCTTTCTTCAGGATATTATGGCTGGGACATAGATCCAACGTTAAATTGGCCATGCTTCAGGGAAGTCGGAGCTTTGTGGGATACGATCGTGCCATGCATGATGGTGCATCATACCCACCTGAATTCTTCAGAATATTTATAGATGTCGACAGATAATTCGTGTATATTGCTTTCCAAATGAGTTTTTTTTTTCTTGGGCATATTTTCCATCCATATGGTCGATTATTTTACAGAATCAGGTGATTGTTAATCAAGCTCCAAATTAGATGTCGAGCAATAATGTGTAATTCTTTTACCAAGTAGGTGTTTCTTTTTTTGCATTTCTTGCTTTCTTTCATCCATATGGTCAATTTTTTTTCATAATTAGGTGATTATTTTAGTTTTAAATGTCTTATAAAACGGGATAATAACTCGTGCTTGCAAGAGGAGGTCATAGTTTGCGACGTCACATCTGATGCCGATCCAAATCGGAGGTGGGCAGAGCATCATGATCGATGCCATTTACGTGAAGAGCACGGATGCGTGCTTAGGCTGCACGTGTGGGCCGTGTGGGTCAAGTGGGACCCAGACGAATGCCAGCCCATCCTGCATGGTCGGCCCATGTGATAACACCAATCGGAGAGAGTCCAACCATCGGGAATTCGGGATTCCATTGGGACCATCGCTCCTCCGTTTACAAAAGAGACAGCAGATGCGAACAACAGGGATGGAGAAGAATATGGGTTATGTGAAGCAAATAAAAATGCCCAGCAATTGCCCACGTCAAAGCCTTCATTAAACTAGAATTTAGTAAGGAATTAGGACATCAGAGAGAGGTGAACATGGTGAACGACTGGGAAGAGCTTGATGGAAAGGTCGATCGAAATTTTCTCATTTGATTTCTCTCCGATTGGCAATTAGTTGAAGATTATGTTGGAACAAGAAATCCAAACAGATGGGTTTTTATCTGTATCAAGCTGCAACCTCGTGGGGGACTACAGCCGCATAAGAGCAAATCCAGGCCTGTATCCTTCTAGATCTTCTCGCAACCATAAACACCATATAAACCCAGCCAACCAACATCACAGTACGTAAGATAGTATTCCTTTTGTAAATACAGCCAAAATTTTAATGCTTCACATCCGTAGTCCCCGCTGCTAATACCCAAGTCCAAAGACATGTTGCAAGTCACTACTGTTGTTTAATCAGGGGCATAATGCCATCATGACGGCTCCACAATTTAGTACTAATAACCCAATTGGCACAACATGACAGAAAGGCCAACTGGCACGTAGTGACATCTAACAGGAGCAAACTATATGAACACATATCAGAAGCAGGGAAATCACTAAGGAGGAGCAATAAAATCCAAAAATAGTTCCCCCCCACCAAAATGGGACCACTACGCAGTCGTCTACAGCAAAAGGTTTAGCCTCTCAAAGAACAGTCGGCCAGGGCGCCCAAAAATTGTTGCTTCCCGCCCTCTACACTTCCCCTTACGTTGCACCGCCATCCCCACAGAGCTTGTACCGCTCACTTGCCTAGATGCTTCGCCTTGGTGTGCGCTTTCAGGGCAGTCTCATCTCTAAAGGTCCTGCATTAATAAAAGTACATTCCTCAGATCCAAACACGCGAAGGGACAGCACATCATGTGAAGGGACAGCCACACCATGTGACGGAATGATCTAACAGAAGGCTCTTACCTGTTGCATGACTTGCATAAGGCTGAGCCAGCGAACTTTGGAGTCTGTTGCTTGAATTTGTCATTGGTGGCAGGAGTCTTCCCAGCATGTTTTGCAGGGTGAGGAGTCGCTGTATGTCCGCCTATCTTGCCATCGGCACCACCACCTACACCGAGAACTTCCTGTCAGATATTGACTAACCAACAAGATAACAGGTCCACGGGTGTTATGGCTGTGGCTCCTAGTTATATGGTAAACTATTTTGACAGCGGAACCTGCCATGATAGGAAAGCAGGAGGAAGGGTAAGTGTTATCGTCTAATATGGAAAGTTTAAGATAATGTGCTTTGTACTTATGGGTACAATGTCCGGTAGTAGCAATAACAAGACAAGGTGAAGAAAGACATCTTCCAGAGAGCTGGAGTAATGAGGGAAAAAAGAAACATGCAGGATCTAAGGATAAATCACCTGTCTTCTGACTACCCACTGGAGTGACCAACTTCGCCTTCTTTTCAGGAGCAGGTGTCTTAGAAGCAGATCCAAGGGGTCTTTTCTTACCATCAACCTGTAAACACATTTGAGGAAGAAATAATATAACATTATCATCAGACATTAGACTCCACAGGTAAACGTGAACAAAGCACAATAAGTTAGCAGCACCAGCAACAAAAAAGAATTGACACTTTACCTGCTTAGGAGTCTCTTCCTCAGAACTTTCATCTTCATCACCATCTTTGTCATCACTGTCATCCTCACCTTCCACCATCTCCTATAAAAGATGAAAAGGATCTAAAACAGATCTCTTTTGTTATAAACGCAACAAGAACATGTAGGTGTGCGCAAGTAAATCATCATCATCATCAGAGCATACATCCTCTTTATCTTGAATAGGCTACATGAACCCTGTCCCACGATTTTTATCTATCCAATGCCAAGTGCATCAAGAATTTCTGCCAGTCTGCATGTGCAATGGAACAACTGCTGGGCAAGGTAACCAATATATTGCCCAATCTCCATCCTTCCAACCACCCATGGCCCAAATAACCTAACCAAGCTTCTTCTATCTAATGCACCTGATACCATCCTCTTCCGATCCTTCCCTTCCACACAGCACCAATCCAGTCTGTCTTGCCTGCATGCATAGCCAGATGCAGCATAGAGTCAGTGGCGTCACGTGACCCCACTGAATTTTTTTTTTTTTTGAAATGTCCATGTATGCTGCAGTTTTTAGGGATTTTTTATAAACAAGTGACCCCACTAAAATCAACCGGAGGTGACCTGATCCAAGACCCCAAACCATTTTTCTCCTAATATTAAAAAATAATTCGAGTGACACCACTGGACAAAATCTCTGCATCCGTCCCTGCCTGCATGTCATCTTGCAATTGAAGGGGACTTTCGTTTATTAGAAAGAACAGATTCAGCTCTTCTAGATTAATTTTCACTTGGTGAATGGATAATTTTTTGGCTGAAGAAATTAGACCCAGTAAAGAAATATCCCTTCATTCCTTCTACACTAGGAGCCTCAAACAGAAGAGTAATACTTGCTGCACACCTGAGGTGGCATGCACCCCCACCCCAACAATTTGCTTGGTATACATGGGGGTGACAAGACATGGGACAAGACACCCATCTTTTCTATGTTCTGTCATCCACATGTGGATCATCCATGGGGGTGTGCTTGCCGTCTCGACACTTGCTGCACTTGTATCACTCCAAGCACAACATGGTCGTGTATTGTGCCCTTTGATAGCGTACTAAATCTTCAAACTGACAAATTATATTTTTGTGTCTTGAAGCTAGATAACCTTCTTATAGGTCCACTTATCCTAGTTCTGAACATTGAACAGCGTGAGATAGAGTCACTTGTTAACATAAAGTTGCATACATCCACATAAACCTATGAACAACCCTAAGGATCCATGAGAGAGAGATTCAGACTCCCTGAGATTCATGTTTAGCTGTGATTTACCATGTATATTTATGTCTTCATTTTAGTCATATCCTTTTCTTTTCTTTTCCTAAAGATAGAAATTCTCCGTGGACCTCATCCAAAAGAAAGGTCAATACCAGCAACATTTGCATTAAGGTAACTTTTACAGATCTTGATTGCATCTCTAGCAGAAAAGTTGAAGTCTACGGACATCTGAGATAAACAGAGCAAGAAACAAACCTTCTATGTAACATGAGCAAGAGGCAATGTTACATAAAGTTCAAGTCCAGCCACAAAAGAGCAAGGCCAAATTGCAAGCCATCAGATTGTCATCTGGTTCTTCATTATATGGACACGTTGTTCTAAGAATTCTCCTTCAGTCAAGACAAGTGCATGATAATTAAGAAAGTATGAACCATGGAAGGCATGATCGGCGTGGATCGGATCGGCAGATCCGATCCCGCTCCCCAATACACTGGTCCCAGGTGCTGTCGCAGGCACCTGGGGGAGGGGGCGGCAGGTCGGGGGTGGGGGTTAGGGAGTCACCGGGTTGGGGGATGGGGGGCGCTGCAACCACGAGGTGGGGGGGAGGGAGGGGAGGGGACTTACATCTGGGGTGCGATGGCGGCCAGCTGCGGTGGCAGGGCACGGCCGCAGCAGTAGGGTGCAGCGGCAGTCGGCAGTGCAATGTGGGGGTGCGCGACGGTGTGGCGATGCGAGAGGAAAGGAGAGCACGGGGGAGGGGGGAGAGTGCAGGGAAAAAGGGAGGGAAGGAAGGGGTGGGCGAAACGGGAAAAAAAAGAAAGAAAATATATAAGAGGATTAGCGATTTTCCATTTTTCATGATTTTTTTCTCTTTTTTGAATTTTAAAAACATTTTCTTATTAAAAATGGGGGACTGGTCCGGATCAGCCCGGTTCGGATCGGCCGATCCAATCAGCCCGGGACGGACAGATTCATGTCCAATCCCCGAGTTTTCCTTCCTTGGTATGAACCCCTTCCACTGAAAAGAATTCCTTTTTCCATGATGTGGGAAAACAAACCTCCCCAGACTAAGACTCAACTTTAGTAGCAAAACACTCTTACTAGAACAAGAGACTTAAGGTGATTCTTGGGAAGCATCTTCCTGAATCTAACTGTATCTAATAGAAGAGCTAATGTCAGTGAAAGAGAAAGGACTAAATAATGCAAAGCATATCAGAAAATAGTTGAAAGAAAGGACTAAAGGTCATCATTCTCATGCTATTGATACCCATGACCAGGGTATCAAAAATCGTTCGGATCGGCCGATTCGGATCGGTTTTGGACCGATCCGATCCGGGGTAACCTTGCCAGGGGTTGAGTCCAGGCCGAGTCCACTCCAATTTCAAGCCTTATTTACCTGAACATCATTTAAGTAAATGTTATTATTTATAGTTTCATTTACTTAAGATATTACATGTAAATAAGGAAGTACCCCACATTTGAATCCAATAAAAATATCAAAAAAATCATATCTCTTACTGATAAAAAGTCAACTCTCCCATCCAAGAAGAAAATCGTGATTTTGGTGATTCTATCAAAATAGCGTCTTTCTAATTCCTAGGAGAGTGGCTCCCTTGGAGAAGTCACATGCACGTTTAACTTTTTTCACCGGACTTTGAATTTTTAGTGTTCTATTGGGTTTATTTGAATTATGAAATTTTTAGATAGGTCAAATTATGAGGGATTAGAAAGACGCTATTTTGATGGAATCATCAAAATCGCGATTTTCTTCTTGGATGGGCGAGTTGACTTTTTATTGGTAAGAGATATGATTTTTTTGATATTTTTATTGGATTCAAATGGGGGATACTTCCTTATTTACATGTAATATCTTAAGTAAATGAAACTACAAATAATAACATTTACTTAAATGATGTTCAAGTGAATAAGATATTGTACATTAGTATACACTTCACACCTGTATAAGGGGTCGATCTAGCCACCCCTGGCTCAGCCAGGATCAGCCCGGATCGGCCGATCGGATCGGTTTTTGGCTGGCCGATCCGGCCCCGATCCCCTTGTTTTTGAACCTTGCCCATGACTTATGCACCATCAAACATTTCAGAAATGAATTCAAAGACAATCACGTATTTATAAAAGGAAAGAAATCTAATAAGACAAAATGAGCTTCTGTTTACCTCATTATCATCTTCATCTTCTTCTGAATCATCTTCATTATCAGCAGAATCATCATCCTCGTCATCTTCATCCTCTGCTTTCTTTGGCTCCTCAGTTTTAACACTTGGCTTAGCTGCCGAATCTGCTTTTGGAACATTTATATTTGGTTTTGCCAATTCACCCTTAGACTTTGCTTTTCCTAAACATGTTAAAGATTACTTCTTATTCAACATGATGTACGGTTAGAAGAAAGCTGAGTTGGGTACTCTCAGCAGTGTTCATCAAATTGTCCTAAAAAGAGGGATGCTGGATAATCAAGAAATCATACGATTAGAGTGCCTATGAACACAAGGGAGAATCTCATCAAGAAATACCATGATGAGTGTCAGATTTGCATTTGACGCACAACATAAAGCTGATGAATCTCTTATACAACGCTCAACACAAGAAATGGAAAAACTTTACTTAAGAGTGAGATCACATGCTTAAGAGAATTAGAATAATGTCAGCTGCAATGGAAGGTACAATCAGTTAGAAGCTGCACAAATATATGGCTAGCTACACTATTATCACGCTATAAAGATTTTGTGGAAGAAGCTTATAACTGTATAAGTGTTAAAGAAAATAATCAAAGGTCAGTCAGTTTTTGTTCATTGAAAAAGGTTAATAGACATATTTTTCTAGCATAGATAAAGCTGTTCTCATCATATCAGCGATGCGCTGGCATGCAAATGGTTTTCAACAAGGCATATGATAAGGTGGATTGGCACCATTTGTAAAATATTGGATTGTTCACCATTTTCCCATGCCCTGGGTGAATGCTATGAGTAATTCTGTCGACACAGCCACATTTTCCGTTGTCACAAATGGATCTGTCCGTGTTTCCTTTCCCAGTTCAAGAGATTTAAGGCAGGGAGATCCTCTTTCTTCCCTTATATTTGTACTGGTGGGAAATGTCCTAAGTAGCATGCTCAAAGTTGCAGAAAGTCAAGGGTGCTTCAAGGTGTTGAGGTCGTTAAATCACCTTTTTCTACATCACATTTACCAAATGCCAATGCTATGTTGTTGTTTCAGCAAGGTAAGCCATACCATGGGACTCGTGCCAAGTTCCCCTTTAGTACGGTACGGATCAAAACGTGTGGTACACTTCAATCTGGCCAATACACTTCCAAAAAACAATAAAAATAATAACCAAAGAAGAAAACCAAGAGGATTGGATCGGCCGTGCCATAGACTCACCTTCTCCATGGCACGGTATTGTATGCCCATGCCACACCAATCTAGTGCAGCACTTCAAGCAGTGGATATGCAGCAAGTTAAGTTCATCCTTTTTGTTTTTAAGTTCGTTTCAGGCATGTTCAGGTCTTACTATCAATTCTAAAAAGAAAATTTTTCTCTGTGGCATTTACACGACCAACGATCATCTGAAGGGATGTGTTCTCTTGCTGGGTTGTGGGGTTGAGTTCTCTCTTATTTGAGGCTGCCTCTTACTGTTAAACAACCAACAGCTTCTGACTGGGAACACATCATAGTGAGAATGCAAACAAAGTTGGCAGAAAGATTAACCAGATTAGGAAGAGTTTCATATCTGTAGTGCCTAGAAAATGTCATCAGAGTCCCTTGGGAGATAGTGAAAGAGATGTATGGCCTACAAGCCAATCACATGAGAGGCAATGTCATCATTTCTTGTATTATCTCAATCTTGTTATCAATAAACAATGACATTTCTTTATCATGTCTTATTATTTTATGTGTATTTATCACTTGGCAATGATGATTGAATCATAATGAGACTATGATAATGAGATTAGTCATCCAGAAGCACGTGTTCTACATGTTCTTACTCATAGGATCTTCGAGATGGGACATTGAAGATTCGGATAGACTAGTGCACATAATGCCTACTCATACTATGATGATGACTGATCTCATAGTCATCAATGAGGTGACACTAAGGTACATGTGTGCGTGCTTTTTTTTTTTTTAGTGGATAGTACCACAATTGTATTAAAGAAAAGAATGTACAAGTATAAGCAATGTACTCCAAAAACAGCCCCCACCCCTATACACTTGAGTAGCACACTAAGGTTGTGCGGAAGCATCTAATCCCCCAACAAAACAAAAAGAAAGAAAGTAGAGGTATCCACATTACAAATTGTGACCGCCCATTCCTTAACTTTAGTATAAATAGCATGCAAAACAGCTGCCCCATCTCTAGATACCCTTTTAAAGATCCTACTATTCCTCCCCCCCCCCCCCCCACCCACAATAACATCCACAAGGTGGCATGAAGGATGAGCCACCACACAGCCCTATCTCCTCTGAGAACCCACTGTCTCTTCCACTGCAAAAACAGCTAGTGGACATTCCTGTGCTGACTAATGTGTAGGTGCACATTACATGAATAAGTTCATTGAACTGATCCGACCTAGAATCACCAAATGGTTATCATACTAGCTATCAGTCAAGGTATTCTATAGCCACAGTAGCACAGTTGAATCCTAGACTTGAGTCACCAAAAATGTCTTGCTTGAGAAGTATTGGGCATTTGATTACTGACTTAAGAACCCCAAATATGTGGTTCTATATAGTTAGTTATTCGGACTAGATGAAAATCTCAAAAAGACAATTATATTGACAGCACAAATCATTCACTCTCAATATAAAGCTAGAGAGAAAGCCCTATAGGTTTGTACTAAGAAACCCTTGGCCAGGGTATGGGAGTTCACCATGAACGGTGAACATTATTTCGAGTACAGAATACAATTAAGCTGAGACACATTAGGGTTTAACAGTGCAACCATACCCTAGTCTGGCTTGGGACAATGTATGAATGAGGGTTTATAACTGTGCAAAATCTATGGACAAAAAGATCCCAAAGTGGGTTGCTCATTCTTAATGTCATTTGGGATCATGAGATGTTGCTTGGTACTTTTCATGATCTGAAAGCCTGTTAGATCCATTATTAGATAATGAGCTATGTTAATTTTCTTAACTTAATGGGCTGAAAACCAACAGATCTTCTGTCCTCCTCTTGTCCCTAGCCTGGTGCACCCCCCTCTCTTCCTCAATCTCTCTTTCACCTTCTCTCTACGTGGATGGTGGAGCTGAGGTCAGGTCGTCATCTCATCTGAAGATTGCGGGGGAGAACCTGTCAGCTAATGGGGCTCATATGGATACATTTAGAGGCCGGACACTTAAACGGCTCATGACCCTGAGGTCATATTCTTCTGGAAAGATAAAACAGATCGGTTCTTAGCTTGAACATAAGTTCCTAGAATTTAGTTATTGGCATGTAACAGGCAGCCAGTAAAAGAACACATATGGTTCCTTGATGCAACTTCTAGCTAAAGTCAGGTTGCAACAACTTCGGATTCTTTTTGTGGGTCAAGGAAAATAGATCCTTCTCAGTTTAATTCACTGTACCATCTCACAGAACCTGCATTCTTATGTAAGTTTGGGGAGGAGATGAAAAACTAACCTTTTTTGGTAGGTGATCAAAGGTCACATTTCAGTAACAGCAAAGAAAAAGATAATGACAGAGACAATGCACACCTACAAAACCCCAGAAAGAATATATTGAACTTTGGAAGTTAAGATTTCTATATGGTTCCTTTATAAAACAGAGTTATTAAAAAGGTGTATAGATAGAACTTGTGCAATAAGAGATGTCTTCGGTACTCTCTGCTTGATGGACAGAGAGACTGTTGACTGGTTGTTTCTATCTTGTCCTATCAGTTAAGGATTCTAGAAGACACTGTCAGTTCTTTGCTCAACTGGTCTACCAGTTCAGACCAAAATACGTAGTCATTTTTCAAACATTTGAAAAGAAAAGAAGCTAGAAAGGTTGTTAAAGAAGAAGCACTCTTTTACCCATCCCATGTGTTGGAGCAATTGGCAGGAGAGGAAGTAGATTCTACGTCAGGAACATCTGTCTTAGGATCCCTTCATTTCTTCTATTCTTGATATACACTTATTATGCATGTTTCCTTGAGGGACTGGATGAAAGTGCAAATGAGCTTCCCTGGCTGTGCATTTCTTTTTCATTGTGTCTTAATTGTCTAGAGGAACCACTCCTCTAAAACAATGATTTACCTTTGTGTTGTAAAAAAAATTGGTGGTAGAACCCACTATTCTAAAAATAAAAAAAAGGTAAAAAAAATCAAAAAGCGCAGTATATTCCGACTGACCTAGACAGAGGAATCCATTTCTAGATATATCACTGACATACCATTTTCTTCCTTAACAGGAATATCCTCATCTTCAGACTCCAAATCGTTGTTATCTGTAGATAATGTTTTGAAAATGATTATACATAATGAAGCTACAGCATGATATTTTTTCAATCATTAAACTTAATGAATCTACAGCTTCAAAATACAAAAGTTTAAGAACATAAGTATAAACACAAACTTACCAATAAGACCATCGGGCGTGGTTAAGACAGATAATTAAAACAGAAAGTCAAGGATACAAAACAGTGGGGATAAAGTTAATTCTGAACAAAGGCAACCTAGGAAAAGGATGACCAGAAAGGATATTCTTCATTCCCTGCAAAGGCTTTGTAGCCAACAAAGAAGACACTGCCATTCTTCCAGTTGTGGGATAACACAAATTCTTTCTCAAACACCAAATCATAAGAAATTTGGGGACACTTGTCAGCAGATAACGTCCCAATTACAAGCTTTTGGTTGTTAAATTTAAGACTGATTACTATATTTTCATTCCCTTTATCCTTTTTCACCTCTCCAAGTGATGCCTGCATAAATAAGAAGCAAGATCCGGTCAAAAAAATCCAGTGAATTGACACTATTGAGATAATAACAAGGAAAAAAGCAGGAAAATATAACCTGTGAAAGATGTAAGTAGTGATCATCACCAGGCTCACACTTGATAATCTCTCCAGGTTTTACTTCGATACCTGAATAACAGGGACAAATGTTGGATTCTCAGTTTTCACAATTCAAAACATATGAAAAGGAGGCCAAAGCATAGAAGTGACACAGAAAATTGTAATAAATTGAATTATGTTTCCTTCATACTGCTGTACCTTTGATCCCTTCAACACAAAATCATGTACAGCACTTATATCAGCAATAACGGCAGTGATTAGCTAATCACTAAGATAGGTGCTGAATTCCCAAAGAAAATGTATGACTCATAAAAAGAAGCAACACAATAGGCAATGGGACTTTTGCCTGTTTTCTTGACACCAGTTTCTGGGCTATTATGAGAAAATGCCACTCAAATCATGGATGGCAGAGTCGGGTCGGGTGGCTGGGTCAGCCCCAGCCGATCCCGACCCTGAGTCGGGCCGAGTCGGCCTGAGTCGGGACAGTGGACTTTGTAAACCAGTCCCGTGGGTGGGTTGGTGTTCCCCCCCCAGAGTCGGGTCGCCAGGGGCCGACCCGACTCAGAGTCGGCCGACTCCGCTCCGAGTCGGCCGACTTTGCCATCCATGACTCAAATAGTACAATATACTGGAGAGAAACACCCTACATTGGAGGAATCGCCTTGGACAACTATAGTCCAAAACCTAGATTATTGATATTAGGCGGTTCCAACAAATGTCTCAAATTCTTTTGACGAAAGAAGACATAAATAATGGGAGCTAGAAAAAGTACCTCAGCGAGATCTATCATTAGTCAACCAGAAAGGAAACTCTTTAGGTAAAGGCATCAAGTAAAATATAAAAAAAATAAAAATAAAAGAGGATAAAAGTAGGATGTAGCAAGTTTCTGATCACAAAAGACACCACAAAACACACTCGTATAGTGATTGTGTTGATGTATGACTGCTTAATGAAACTAACAAGAACAACATATAGGAACAATTGACCTACGCGATAACTTATATAGAAAATTGAGCAACATCTGATGATGGAACACCATAACTAGATACTCACAAGCCATGAGCTACTAAAGTACCATTACGCTCAAAAGTTACTAAGGTATTCCGATCACTTTTTTTAACAAAGATGCGTGGTAAATGGAACTCCCATTTTTCCTTTTTCTTGACTAACACTCGTATGATGAAAGAGAATAACATACTACAGACGTAAAACCACAGCATAAGGACAAAGGCAATATCAGCAAAAGATGGCTGCCACACAACGTAGATCGACGAAGAAAGCGTACACGAGCGACCAATGCAAATAAAAAAATGGCGACTTCCACTTTGATAAAAGAAACAGAATGTCTTGTATACAAACATAAAACTGATACATCAAACACAGGATTTCCGGAAAATCTACTAATCAATCGAAATACAGGGTGAACAAGCAAGAAAACAACGAAACGTCTATCTTGTTGCTTCCGCGTACTCAAACCTCCCCCCCCCACCCCACATACATACGCTGAGCGGACACTAACGCAACAAAAAAGCCCAATGTTTGCAGTCAGAGATGGCTCCAAGATCACGGAAACGCACAGAGTGAGGGGCAGACAGAGGAAGCTCACCCCAGAACTCCATGGCAGACATGGCCGACGACGCCCAGATGGGCACTGCACGACGCCTAGGGTTTTCGTATGTGCAAAGGAAGGAGACTGAACTAGTGCAGTAGACTGAGCCGATCGCGAGCAAGGGGAAGGTTTTTCTTGGGGTTTTATAAAAGGAAACTTCCCTTTTCTGGTTAGAAATGGAAATTGGAAAATGTAACTGTAACCAAGGTTAGTCATATCATGACTATACTATATTCTCCAGTACGATCTATATCATTTTGATCGATAGATCAAAAAAATCAAGTCAGACGATCGATTTTTATTTCTCTTTGAAAAATAAATAGATTATGAGAAATTTTATTCTGACAAAATTAGTTCGATCGATAAAAAAAATTTGATTGATCGATTTTCATCTTTCTTTGAAGATCAAATAGATCACGAGATCTGGATATTACCCTGACAAAAATTAGATTTTAATCTATTGGGTGTCTAGAGACGCTTACTAGAAAAATTGATTGACCGACCGTGCCGACTGTGTCGGGACTCACAAATCCCCAGGCACGGTACGACACGGCTGTGCCGTTGCGTACTTAAGGGTTTTTTTGTACATGCCTCTCTTAGAAAATTAATTGTTCTTCTTAGATTTGTATTTACATATATAATCCTTTTTTCTTTCACTTTTAATCATGAGTAATACTTTGTTGTCGTCCATGAGAGAGTTTTTATCTTGCTGAAATAGTAGAGTGGCTTTTGATTTATTGTCTTTCGGTGCAGCACAAGTGTCACGCTCCAATGCAAAAAATTAGAACGTGCAATTGTATCAGACAAATAACCTAAGCCAAATAAAGGAATAATGACACCACAAGTGAGTATTATTATTTCCAAATAACATCTACCTATTACAACCATCAATCATCAAGGCCAAACATAGGGCCCGATGTTCAAACTACATAATAGACTCAAAGGAAAACAACTACATAAACATAAGACTCTATTACAGATCTTCAGGACGATTGGGACACTCATCACTCTTGCCCTTCTCCCTCCATTTCCATAAGCTCATCTTCGCTACCTGAAAAATATTAAATAATGTAGTTTACGTTCAGTAGTATTTATATCTCAATGTGCTGGCAATAATACAAATGATTAACATTTTAATAAGCAGAATCTCTACAAAGATGAGATGACAAGATATGTATGAAATAACCAACGAGTTTGAATGGCTGAATAGAGTAGATTACTCAACAGATTTCATAGTGAATCATATAGTGACTTTCATAAGCAATGAATAAGGAATTCAAAAATGAGAACGCAACATATGAACAAGATTTGGCCATATTACACAAATAACACATGTTCACGTAGTTAAACATATCATATCAGTCTTGACAAAAGTGTAGGTGAATGACAGATCGTACACAAAAATAGTGATATCTATCTTCAAGGAACTTTATGGTACAACCAGCTCAATTTTTATGAGGGAATTTATAGAGTACGGAGATTTACGGAGGTCTTAACAAAAAAGATCTCTAATCCGTCAAAGCTGAATATTCGACAGAGAGATTCAAATTCCTCAAGAATAGTGTGTCTAACGTGCAAGTGTGAAAGTGTCATACAAGGAACTTTCATAATCGTGTGTGTGAATAGCGGTCAATCATGTCAATATCGAAAGCATATCAAATAAGGAAAATCCATAATTCGAAAAGTTCTCAAGTGGCAAGTATCAATTTAAGAAAAACTTAAATAAAGTAGGCTAATTTCATATGTTACAACAAGCATGATTATTGCACAACTTATATCATGAAATTTTAACAATAAACTGGAGTATAAGGACAAACGATGCATAATCAAATTAAGAGAATGATCAATCACTTTTAGGTAGAACATTAGAATCATATTCATGTTATTAACACATTTAACATGTGGTTGATTGCTTTTCAAAGCACTAGACTGACTCGGAATACACTAACAATATGCTAACAATACTTAAACACTGTTGGGTACACTAACAATATACAAAACGAAGGTTCTGGAAGACATCTAAATCGCATCATGATTAGACGACACACTTACAAACATTAAAATAGTGGAAACAAGGATTCAGGCGACAAAACATGTCATGGTTCAAATCGCGTCATGCTAAGACGATGCATTCAAATCACGTCACGGAATGCGACACATTCTTACCAAATACACATCATGTACATACGACGCATTGATGTTTTTCGTTTGACTCTAAGTTCAAACTGAGCACACAAATCGAGGGCAGAAAATAGGATTAAATCGTGTCTGGTTTACTGGACGTATATTACACAGGGCATGGAAAACAAGGTGACATGGTTTGATATGTACTAGGAATAGGACACGGTCAGGTCAGGCTTGAATCGTGTCAGCATAGAGCAACGTGTATCAAGCGAAGTCGTGTCTGATCAGGAGGACGCGATAAAGTCACCCTCATTCATGTCCATTGGTCTGGACGCGATTTAGGTATCAACTTGAAAACATACGAAAAATCGACTGCAATCAAGTATTAGGCTATAACCTGGGATTCTAGGGGTTTTCAAATGAAATCTTCGACATGAAAGTTGTTGGAAACTTGAAATAGAAGAAACTCTATAGTTTTGTTTGACTCAAATCAACCTAGGGATGCACAAATCATGAGATTAATAGGAGAAGCCCTAAAACTATGCGACGAACACAAAACGCTTAATACATATGATCTACTGCATAAAATTTGGGCAAAAGACATGCAAAATGATCTAGACTCGATGAAGAACATATATGTCCTATTAAGTTCAAGCCCGAGATCACCTACCTTTGATAGTTTCCAACTTCCATGTTCCTACATGTGACGGTTCTCGCCATTCAGACCCGTTAACCCAATAATGTGCCCGACACGATTCCGCCTCCCGTGATCGGGTCGAAGCCTCGCAAAGGATATCATTAACATGTGTCTGTGGAAATATAAAGAAACATGCTGAACATACATAAGATACCATTTCTCACATATATTCACATGAATGTACATATTCAGTTCCATACATAAGTCATTAATAAGTACAACAGCTCGGGACAAATCCCCAAGGCTCCAAGAGTGAAAATATTACTCTGCTGGTGGTGAAGGCCCGACTCCACTACGGTGCGGTCCCGAACTAGGAGAGGGATGAGAACCCTCCTACTCTCCTTCACCTGGAAGAAGAAGGGGTGAGCCTCACAAGTCACTGGCTCAGTAGGGAAACTCCCCTAAAGCCGATAAACACAATAAACAACAAATATAATATGTAAAGCTATAAAGCATTTAGATATACAATCACCTACGTATGATGCAACAACTGCAAGTAAGTAAACAACAAACCACAACACGTGTACAAGCTACAGAAGGGTACGCCACATACGAGTCATGAGAACTGGTTCGCGACACCAACCACAGACTTGGACAAACAACACAAGTCCACCTCTCAGTCTCGCAGCCACGAACGAAAGGTTCAGCTGCCGCTCCACCTCAACAAGACAAGAACTGTGGAGACAAACTAACACCACACCTGCAGACTACACTGTTGCAGGCCCAAGCTTGACACCTTTAGGGACTCCGACCGAGAATCCTAAAGTGAGGCACTGGAAACATGACTAACTGAGGACCAGTACGTCTACCGGTGTTCATCCCCCAACCAAGAGCGCGCTACAAGCGATCGCACACCCACAAACACGTGTCGCTGCCCAATGTCGTCTTTCCCTTAGCCGGACGTACAACTCAAACTCAGGAGTGAGAGTGTCCAGGAAGACAACACAAACTTCGATGATACGCACTGTACCGAGACAAACCCCAAGCACCCAGTGCTGGGGACCCGACTGGAGAGGTAACCTCGGAAGGCGTTATTATCCGTCACGCAAAACCTCTCGTTATCAACCACGGTCCAAGCCGACATGACCCATACCGTCCCTACATTGCATGGCCAACACTGCCTAGGCAATATAGAACTGAAACTGGGTAGACTGGCCACAAAATACCAGAGCTCGGGTGGCCACATTTCAAAACGCGTCCAACACAGATGCCACCTATTGACTTAAATCGTGACGGACTTACTTGTCGTCTTAAAGCCTGAATCGCGACGTCTGGTTTCGTCGCCTTTCAGGTGACAGAACCAAGACCCAGCCCTTGTTCCTGAAATCACACCAATGGACCATACATGCTATTTTAGCAGGGAAATAAACACATAAATGAAACCCTAAGCATGATCTCTACCCTCCATACATGATTCCCATGTCAAAATCTGTAAACCCTAGTCCATACCATCCATGGAAGAGAAAATAGGGCATGGTTCCCCTACTTGCAAATGAAACGCAAATCCGACGATATCCCGACGTTCCCCGCGCTCTGAAGCACCTCCTCGCGTCGGAATCACGCCGAACAGACTCCAAATGGCCAAGAATCACCCAAATCTCCCTTCAAAGCTCACAGCAGAGCTCCTCCCAGCTGAACAATGCAACTTACACTGTTCGGCCAAGGCCAGGAGCCCAAAACACACAAGGTTTAAATCGCGTCGTGTCTTCCCCCCGCGTTTAGAAATGCGTCTGACATAGGTGATGCCTTTAAACCCTGACGTCCCTGCATGCGCCACGCGGCGCGCATGCAGCGACGCTCACGTAGCGGCGGTGCCAAATCACATCTATATAGGTAGGCGCGTTCAACTAAGAGTCGCGTCGTCTGGTTCACTTCAAGATGGAGTGACATGCATTACAAGAAAAAAAATTGAAAGAACAGATAACCGCCCATGATACTAACACCTACCGTGAAGACTCCATAAGATGCATTAGAATAATTACTAAAACCTACCATGATACTATTATGTCACTATAATCAATTACAACCACAACATGAATGAAGTATAAGTAAGGGCAATTTCTTACCTGCAATTGACATGTTCAATAACCTCATTCGCTTCAAGTGTGTTATATAACTGTTATGAAGAAGGTGGAAAACAATTTTAAAACTTCATTACTCTTCAGCCCAAAAAACATTCTCAACAGCCAAAACAACAACCTCAGTAACTGCCACTTGCAACCGGTTTAAAAAACTCGCATGCACATAAATGAACCCTGTGCAGGGCAAAGATAGGGTACACATTGTGACACTTTAAGGTCACCAATCTCAGGGCAACACATATCATATGTCCAGATGAAACTTACCACTGCGAAGCTCTAAGGAAATTAGAAGTAACAATAGGAGGATGTGAGGGAAGGAAGTCATACTACCCTTCGTAGTCTGGCGTATTTGATGACGAGGAAGAAGATGTGGTCGCCACAGTGAAATCAACACACCAACCACCACCAGAACAATTGCGATCCGCTTTGATGTTGTGGGAGGAGTCCTTGGGAGCCATATGGAGAATATATATAGCAGAGGTTGGGTTCACAGGTTCCACACATTACCGTGCATTCAAGATGGAGTAGATCCATGTCTTCTTCAGTCAATACCTGGGGAAGGAGAGAGGGGGCAAAGCATGGAAGGTGTAGTCCCATCAAAGTGCATATCGAAGGGTGCGGCTTGAGCAAATCGCCCGTTCCCCAACCTCTAGAGGCGTAAATGGAGCAAACAGCTTGAAAGGATGACTCTCTGGAGAACTGTCCTATGTCTGTATTCCTGAAGCTTGTAGTCAGAATCAAATCTCACTCGGATTGAAGTGGCTGAGTGGAGTTCCTTGTGAACAAGATATGCCATGGGGAAAGGCATTAGATGTAGCTTACCATGTGCCTTGAAGAGGAAGAAGACATCGTCATATTGCACCTACCGCATTCAAGGATCTGAGGAAGGATCGACTTGGAAGCTGAGTTCAATCTGGAGGAAGATCAGAACTACTTCCTTTCAGGAGCTATGAGACCATGGAAGGGGAAGTTAGGGTTTCGTCATTTTTTTTTTTGGGAAATGACCTTACATGCCCCTACGATTGTCCCTAAAAACCCATCGATAACGTTATGGAGGGTTCGCCCTCTGATAGGGTTATCGAAAGTTAACAGAGCAAGGCCCAAATATCTACCTGATAACGTATCAATTTTTCCAAAGCGAACCACACTTTATCATGGCTGATAAAACCGAGTTATCAGCGGTTAATTGAGGATAACCGGTTATCAAAGTCGCTCAAGTGTTATATTTTATATCTCGATATAACATCCTATCATGTATATGCTTTGATGTTGATTGGAAATTAATACATGCATTTAATCACCTTCCATAGACCACAGGGTGTGATGTACTCCTCAGAATCAGTGACAGACACAAAAGTTTTATCTAGTGGGATCACCTAGACTATTTTTTAATGTTCGATCAATAATTCATATATTTTATAAAATAAAAACACAAATTTTAAATAAATATATTTATAATAAAAATGATACCCATCAATAAAAATGATATATTTCATTACAAACAATTTTCCCTTTACAATTGTACTCGATTGGCTTTTATATTTGAAAACACTCATCAGTAGACTCATAATTCACACTCTCAAACAAATCTTTCTCAATATATGTCACTAAATAATTATTCATCAATCATTACACATCCAGTTTCAAAACTTATTCTTGACATAGGTAATTATTAAAAACATTCTTTCAACTATAGCCACTAAAAGAAGCAATGTTAATTTTATAAGCAAATATAGTATTGGATATACAACATATTTATCTGTCTCCACCAGTTTTTTTTAGATCACCAATGGCCTTTATATCAACAAGTCTTTCATTTAATGTCCAAAAATATAAAATTTAAGCTAATTATGAAGCTCCGCAAAATCAACAAAGCTAAAAAATTCATTTGGATAAAAGTCAACTAGTTTAACTAATCATTTATTGTCAAAATCTAAAAAAGAATCACAAAAAATTTACGCAAACCACAAGCAACTTAGTTTATGTTTCATTGAAATGACTATTCAACTCTTGCAATTACATATCTAATATAGCGTAGAACAATTCAATGTAATAATGATATAAATTTGTGATGCAAAGATATCTGCATGAGATTTTTTCAGGAAAAAAATACTGATGGTTCATACTTGGAATAAGAATTTCTTCTTTCTCACAAATAAATAAAACTTCTTTAAAAAAATCATCCCAACCTTCATCTCTCATAGCTTGTAACTCTTGTTTAGAAATCTTCATAAATAACATGACATTATCTATATCTTGATATTTTCTTTGCAAAAGTATTAACAACTCATTTGTGATAGTCGAAACTTTTTTCATCAAATGTACAAAAAATACAAAATCAAAAGTTTTTAATACAAACAATAAGCAACGTACTTCACCTTTCTGTTTTAAAGTCTCTTCCTGATAAAACATCAAGTATCTTCACTGTAGAAGAGAACATAATAGTCAAATTATGAGATTTCTATATTGAGAACCACAATAGCTATCATATGTTCTTCTCAAACTTATTTAATTTCTTAATCCAAGTCTCCACTATTATAAAGATCACCGTTACTCGCAACTTATTTTTTCTCAAAAAGTGTCTCGACGTTTGTAAGAAGATCTAAGTACATTTGCAATTTGAGTAACAATAGAGATTAAGACACATCATCATGATTTTTAGCAACAACTATAAGCGTCAATTGGAGCTAATGAGTAAAATAATGAATATAATCTATCGAACTATTATCTCTAATAATAAAAGTTTTAAGATCATTGAACTCACCCTACATATTAGTAGCTCCATCATAGCCATGTTCTCTTATTCTAGATAAATTTAGTTTATATCTCATAAGAACATATTCGAATGCAACCTTAAGTGACACATAAGTAATGGTATCAGTGCATGAACAACACTAAAAAATCTCTCAACAACAAAAATCACTCTGATCAATATAGCACAAAATTATAACCATTTATTCTTTACCCGATACATCACGAGCATTGTCAACAATTATTGCAAACAAATCATCTCCAGATTCTCTAATGATTTCATTTGTTATTTCAATTATACATACACTTACAATGTCCTTTTGTATATGAGGAGCAATTATTTAGACATTTTGAGGAATATTGTTCAACACATCATTATTTATAGATTTATTATATGATATGTAAGAAATCTCAAAAGTTAAAAAAAAATTCTTTTATTTCTTGAATCTTTATATTCATCATGTCTACAAAATGTTAATTTTGATGCAAAAGAAATCTTATGCAATCTATGGAAGTTTGTAGGTGGACTTGATAATTATTTTTAACTTATTCTGATTGCTTTGAAAAAATCACCTAAATATTTTATTTTTGTCTCATCAAATCCTCACATTTTTTTAAAGTTACATTACTTGAACTATTTGAACCATCAACATGAATATCTAATTTGTCTTTTTTTTCTCCCAAATTGAAGTGCCCTCACCAACAGATGAATCACCATTCGATTGCTTTGCATGATCAAATTTGAATATGTAACAAAGTAAGTAAAATACAATATTTATTTCTACGCTATATTCTAACAACCTTTCATACTCATTAAATTAAGAAAGAAAGAAATCTACATTTTTTCACCCATAATGTATATCGTTGCAGGGACGTCCCAATTAAGTCGATATTCCAGTAGTTATAAACTTACTAGAAGAATGAGATCATTTGGATGGCTCAAGGGGGAACATTATTGTATATTTATGACATGCAGCAAAGAGCATTCCCATATTTGTGGTGCTGCTAAACCACCATCAGATCTCTCTCTCTCTCTCTCTCTCTCTCTCTCTCTCTATATATATATATATATATATATATATATATGATCATGTAACTTTCATGGACATGAGCCTCTGCTGTTCCAAGCTGTGACGTTTGCGACGGATGTACTCCTCAGCTTCCATGTTTATATTATATATATATTGATCATGCAGCTTTCATGGACATGAGCCTCTGCTGTTCCAAGCTGTGGCGTTTGCGACGGATGTACTCCTCAGCTTCCATGTCGATGCTCCTCTCGACGGACGTCGTCTTGGCGGTCTCCTGGACGACCACCTTCTCTTCAGTCACCCTGCGGGCTTCCAGCAGGTCTTCCTGCATATGCTTGGGCTTGTGAGTGAACATGGCGTGGAGGTTCGGGAAACGAGGGCTGTCGCGCCCGACGGGCACGGCGTCCACCGTCTTGGTCGTCGCCGTCGAGACGAAGTGGGAACCATCGACGGCGCCGGCTACCACGACCTTCTCAGTCTTGGTCACAACCAGCTGGTGCTCCTCGCCATGACGGACCTCGTCCAGGAACTTGACATGGCTGCGAGGAACAGCGGACCTCCTCATTAATTTGACGGCCGCCTCCCTCTCCGATATGGTGTTGTTCAAAGCTTGTTCATGGGTTATCCTTGCATCCCCCGGCCTTTATATATATAGAGCTGGAATTAAAGTTAGTAAAAAAAGTTATTCCAAAATGATAAGAATGCACCTGATACCCGGCCCCCAACGTCTCTGGCTTTGATGCTTTCTCCAGCATCTAGTCCTTGTCAGGAAAATGTGGAGTGCATCGTTTTAGAAATTATTGTTTGGTAAACTGATGTAAAATATCATAAAAATACTGTAAAATGGAGCATATCGGGTGACCCATGTGATGCATTCTGTGATGGATCTCAGTTACTTTTCAAATCAAACGTTTAATTTGTTTTAATTTATATATAGAACTTAAAATTAATTATTTAAAATTTGATCATACTTTATATAAAAATGATACTTTCGTATTATTCTATGTCACATCAAACCACTACTCATTCTCTCCCAATTGCATTGTAAAAGTATATATATATCCTGAGCATATCCTCTTAATTTCTCCAACCAAACTTTTCCAAAAGCATGCACAAGATGAACTCAAGTGTGCCAAGATCTGCAGTGCGCATGATGAAACATTGAGATTAGAGATATGGAGATAATAACTTTGTACATGCACGTCGCTGTCTCTCATATATATATATATATATATATATATATATATATATAGATATATATATATATATATATATATATATATATATATATATGAGATATATCTACCCGTCTCAAAAATAGACGGATTATATATTTGTCAAGTATCAGATGATTTTAGTGGGCACAAAGACTTTAGGCCTGGGCAAATATTTATGCTTCATTTTGTGGTCTTCGGCGAGCAGATAAGACAAGTCTCCATTCGCGCGGTACCAGGATAAGGAGGGATAGGCCCGATTTATCCTGCCATCTTTGCTCGGTAAATTTTGAAAAGTCAGTGTTCAACGTATTATTACATCACAGATGCCTTTTCTTTAGGTTAACTTAATCAATATAATTGGATTAAGAGGTAGAAAAAATTATCTACTCTCAATTTAAATATTTTTACTGCCCTCCACAGCCTTCTCTCACACAGTAATTTTTTGGTAAGCATATTTTAATATTTTAAAAATCATTTAATATTTCCATTTATATTTTAATATACATGTTCTTTAAATTTTGGCGGCCAAGTCTATAATTGATGTATTTTATCAAATATAAAATACATCGGTCCAGATATATATGTATTTGATAACTCTCATCCGATTGGAGAGGAACCAATTAAGTTGGGTCTGATCTACTAATTAACTCCAAAAATAATCAAATCATCTGCTGCTCATCTCGAGCGACATCTTTAATTTACTGGATGAGAAGCCGATCTTCCTTAATTTACTTCAGGTTATTGAAAAGGTAATTCCTTTATATATAATATAATATACCTTCTTTATTTAATTGGATCGTCGGTCTATCTTTTCCTACCTCCATCTTACAAACTAACATGCAGTTCGGATCGATTTCCCCACACATAAAGCATAAGCCCTCTAGCAATCATTTCTCCTTGCTATCCTTTGTTCATACTTCTGTGTATTTCTATTGTTCTTTTCGTTATCCCGTTTGATGCCGAAGTTGTCAAGTTCGATCTCCGCAAAGAGAAAAGCTGGGCGGGCTGTAGTATACCCTCCTCTTGATCATACAAAGGGGTGGAGTACTCCACAACATTTTGTATCAGAGGACGGGCAACATTATTGCTCGTCAGGCAAGCAGCAAGTTATTCTCTTCCATCAATCAATCTCAATTTCCAAGGTTATGAAGCTAGTTTGTAGAACAATTATCTGGCAATTTTGCTCCACAATCATCGAGGATCAACCTAGGCCCCACAGGTTTCTTGACACTGAAGTGGCAACTCAGGTCTCCCTGGTGGACTTAGTAGTAGAGCTGTACTCGTCAATATGAAAGCCTAAGTCGTCCAAGCTATGTCGAGTCAGGTTGGGCCGGATCTAATATTTTTACAAAAATATAAAATCCGACTAAGGCCGAATTCAGTTCGAATATTTAAATAAAAATTAAATTATAATAAAATAATATATTTAATAATATAAAAATTATAATCTCAATCAATTAAGTAGAGTTTTGATATTATTTACTTATTTGTTTGAAAAGTGAGTTTTTAACTTTTAAAAAAGTAAAATAACATAATTTTAACTAGGTAAAATTTAAGATTTGAAAGGAGAAAAGAAAAGAGAAAGGGTTGGGCTGGTCTGTCGGGCCGAACCAAAGTCCGAGTCCGACCCATGGGCCTAATCGGGTTAGATTTTTAGGTCCAACTAAAAATCCACGAGCCGAAAAGAGTTTTGGGGCTTGACCCAAAATCGGGCCAAGCTCACAAGACTGTCAGGCCAGCCCGATCCATTAATAACCCTACTTAGTAGTATAAGAGGGTGTTCATGTTTAGTTGTTGCCTGGTCGAAGGTGTAAGCTCCTGATGGGCACCCAACCCAGCTATAGCCCCTCACGAACTTCCTAGTATAGGTCCGAGTCGGGACCATATTGGCCCAAGAAGCACTGCCCAAGGCCAACAAAGCCTCCAAGCAAACCTTCCTCGAGAGGGGGATAGTCCCAAATCGGAAGTGGAAATTTCTTCCCCCTAAGGTCAACCATTAAAGAAGACCAACATGCACCAAGTAAGGGGGTTCGGCCAGGGGGCATCCCTAGCACCACCAGCTCACTCTTTCTCTCTCTCCCCCATCTCAGACTCGACGTGGATACCTCAGTCTGACTTGGAGTTAGAGGGTTGTCCTCGGGATCACCATCTCGAGACCAACTTCCTTACAGGTTCGACCAGGCCCGTTAAGTGCCAGGTCGGAACTGACCACATCATTGGTGTCATCTGTGGGAACAAGACTCTAATACGATGGTCCCACCCAGGAGCCAGACAGCCACCCGCTTAGATGAGTTCGAACATCGAGATTTCGAGGAGGGCATCGAGGTGGGGGAGCGCATCAACCCCCCAACCACACCCGTTTCGGAGGAGAAGTTTCAGGCCCTGTTCCAACAGGTGGATGCCATGGGAGAGACGCTCAAGGGGCTCCCTGAGCTCATGGGGACCCTAACTTGCTAGTTAGGATCGTCCTCTAGAGTAGGGGGGACCCCACTCGAGATCACTTGGGAGCAACGTCCAACGCCCATCCCGATGACTGTCTCCAACACTAGACAACTTGTCGGACACAGAAGCAGGAGCTGAAAGCACTTCGATGCCGCCATCGGCACTCACCCAAAATCCCCTAGCATTGGACGTCGCACAGGCTCGTTCGATGTCCCAGAAGGGCGATGCGTCCAAGCTAGAGAAGAAGATAGATGAAAGGC
Organism: Colocasia esculenta; assembly: GCA_014218235.1. Taxonomy (NCBI): domain Eukaryota; kingdom Viridiplantae; phylum Streptophyta; class Magnoliopsida; order Alismatales; family Araceae; genus Colocasia; species Colocasia esculenta. The sequence goes on along the minus strand of CM024755.1, from coordinate 13,959,134 downwards.
AACGGGAGGTCAAGAGGCTTGCTGAGCAAATGCCCGTCCAAGGCTGCGCTCTGGCGTTCCTCCGATCGCCTTTCACCTTGGAGGTCCAGTAGGCCGCTCACAGTGGAAAGTTGGAGATGCCAATCATGAGGCCCTATCACAGCACCTTGGACCCAACCGACCACCTCGAGCACTTTAACACTCTCCTCTCCTTCCACAGCGCATTGGATGGTGTCAAGTGCAGATCATTCACGACGCTCCTGAATGGTTCAAAACTCTTACCCCAGGGTCAATCCCATCCTTCCAGGTCCTCAGAGCTCGATTCCTTGAGCATTTCGCCATGTGTCCAACCAACTAGAAGCTCGACCTACCTCCTATCTATTTGACAGCGACCGGGAGAGTCACTTGGCAACTACTGTTGAATCGAGATGGAGCTTTAGATGTCCTAGAGGGGGGTGAATAGGACTTCTTTGCACTTTAAAAAATTATTTGAAAATAGATAACACTAAATAGTAATGTTAGTACTTAGTGTAGTGTGTGAAACAAGTGAAATACTTGGCGGAAACAATCACACAAAGCACACAAAAACTTTATCTTGGTTTGGCCCTTCCCACATGGAAGTCCTACGTCCAGTCCCCAAGAACCCCTTGGGATTTCACTAACTGCCAAGAACACTTGGCCTTCTCTCAACATGAGAGATATTACAGCCCACTCGCTCCCAAGCAAGTCTTCCCTTCACCGAGGGGTAAAACAAACACCTACAACCGTAGGTCTTCCCTTCACAAGAGAGGCACTACAGGGAACAAACCCCCTACTGGTTACAACACTGAAAAGAGTACAATGTGTCTGCTCAAAGAGTGAGCAAACACAAAAGATCAAAAAGAGATTACAAAAGGGAATGACTACTTTAACTCTTTTTGACTCAAGGAAGGTGGACTGAGAGGATCCAGAATGAAAATGCCACCCAAAGAGAAAAGACTTATGAATGCAAAGAGCTTGGAAGTCAAAGCTTGAAGCAACATGCTCTCTTCAGATCTTATACACTTCTCTCTTTCTCTTTCTGTAGAAGGTGTGGTTGTGTATGCTTGTTTGTGAGTTGTGGCTCTTCTACTTTTCCATCGTCTCTTATTTGTTCAAACTTCAGCTCATATATATTCATCAGAGATTTGAGCTTTGAGGCTTTGGTTTTTTGGATGTTGAGACTTTGAGGCTTGTGAAATGTCCATCAAATCTTCTGCTCTTTGACTCTCAATGGCTCCAGGCTATGCAGATAGCTTCATAGCTTTATTTGGTAACTTCATTAAATGACTGCAAGCTCCATACTGGTGATTGAAGGCTAGCATGCTTCTATTGGTAGCTGGATACCTGTATGGTCAAGAAAACGCAGATACCTTTATCCTTTCGGAGGTAGGTGAGATGAAAATATTTAAAGTATAAGAAACTTCAGATAGACAGATGTTCAGAGCATTTAAAGACAAACAAACAGTTGTATGGGTAATGCAAAGACTTTTCCCGAAAGTCATGGAGTTCTAACAAAAAGGGGATGTGGTTGGTGAGTTCTAACAAATAACCCATGCGGCGTATACGTACCATCGCATTTACTGCTTAGCATCTGTCAAACAAAGATAGAACTATATTTCTGACAATGGGTAAGAGAACACATTATACAAATCTTTCAAATTTGGAAAGATATTTCAAATATGAGCATTTAAGTACAATTTTTTTCCGTCAAAAAATATGAGACTATTATTCTTTAAAAGATCCCATAAGAAAAATCATCGAAATAATCAAGATGAATTAAGCATTAGGTTATGTAAAACAAATAACAAATACTAAAAAACTATCTAAGTATGGTTAAACCCAGAAGTTGATGTTATATTTCGACTTTCAAAGAGTCGGAGTGAGAATCATTCAATAATGGATAATCAATGTAAAACTTTGACTACTGAAGAGTCGGAGACAGAAACAATCGATAAGAGACAATTAGTACTAGACTTTGACTGTATAGAAGTCGTAGTGAGACATTGATTGATAATAGACTTCGACTTCTTGAGAGTCGGAGTAGTGCAAGTTTGTTAATCATTTGATATCATACTTCGACTTTTAAGGAGTCAGTGTGAGGCTAGTTGAGTTCGACTTTTCAAGAGTCGAAGTGATGCCAGTTGTTCAACAATCAATAGCCCACTTCGACATTTAAGGAGTCAGAGTTAGGCTAGTTGACTTCGACCTCTCGAGAGTCGGAGTGATATTAGTTGTTCAGCAATTGGTACACCACTTCGACTTCTTGGGAGTCGGAGTCAGTATGATATACACTATACGATGTGGACTTAGACAAAAAATTTCTTTTGGAGTGTGACTGTGTTGATACTTAGCTTCTGTGTGCATGCACAAATTTGACCAAAAGTTATACAATATAATACATGTATGCCTTTACTTTTAACACATTAAAAGTAAAATGTTTATCAATATAATTAATTAACTTTGTTTAACTAAATGATTTAAAAAATAAATACTAATTGGTTTTGTCAAAAGGTTAATGATTGGTTTTGTCATGATAAAAAATATTTATCAAGTATTTGTAAAAGGTAATTGCACAACAATTTTCCTAAACATTTTTACTGGATAGTTGCTCAACAATTCTCCTCCTTTTTGTTAATGACAAAAATAATCTTTTATATAGACAGTGTAAACAAATTTGTAAAAAAAAAAAATGTTCTGTTCTATATATCTTTTCCTTTTCCTTTTCTTTCTCCTCCTTTGTGGCATTAACAGAAAGGATAGAAAGAGAAAGAGAGAGAGAGAGAGAGAGAGAGAGAGTAATACACACAGATAGAGAAAAAACAAATGTATTGATAACTGAAGACATTTGTACATACATTAAGATGACTAGGGGAGATAGAGAGAAGGTGGGACCTGATTAAAGAAATGTTGCAGAAGGTCCTAGAGCTTCTTCTCATTTTCAGGAAATATATGAGAGAATTTGGAACCATCTATATTATAGAACATAAGGGATTTTCCTATAAGACTTAAGAGGTCGGCGATGATACCAATTAACTCTTCGATTATAGGCATCACCACTTAGAGTTCGCCTAAGGGGAATGAATTTCCTACTGGCTGCCTTGTGCAAGAACTCATGGACTGTGATGTTCCACTGGAGACCTTGAGAGTGAGTTGCTGCCTTAGCTTTGTAGTGTATGGTGTATCTCTTTGTCCACTTTAGAGAGACAGACTTCCAAAGTGCCTCATAGCTCTTTACTAAGGTAGGCAGAGGGAGATAACTTCAGCTTTCTACATTCTGAACCCTCTTCAAGATAAGACACTGCCCACTGCTCTTCTGACATTCTCTCAGACTCTACAAAACTGTGCTGAAAATTCTTGACATACTGTGAATTTTTTGGGGCATGCATCAGGGCAAAACGATGAAAGGATAGATTTATGTTGTACTTTATCTTGAACCTAACTGCTATCCTGATGTGTCTATTGCAAACAACTTGGGCAAACTATTTTCTGGAAGAAATGGCCCCTATCAGACTAGGATGCAGGCCTGAGGGCAATCCAATGATCATAGATGGAGTGATTTCCCTTTGCCCTTTAATAATCATAGTTCACTGGACCTTACTGACGTCAGGTAAATTCAATCTGAATCTGTCATCATTAAATTTCTTCATTCTACCGAAACTGCTTTGCTGCCCCTTTATGAAATTTCCAAAAAGATCATAGAATCTTAGATCCAAATGAAGAGAAACATTGAGAAACTGGTTCCTGGTCCTAGCCTTTCTATACTTTACTGCTTCTCTAGGGTAAAGAGACAGAAAGTCCTCAGGAGAAAGACTGTGACTTTTCTGAGTGATAAGATTAATATCAGCTAGAAGAATTTCTTATGTTTTGATCAAGGTAGGGAGCTAGTCTTCAAATTGTAGCCTGGTAACCCATGGACTTCAAGAAAAGCTTTAATGGATAGAAATTCTTGGAAAAGGGCCATATTTCGCTCAGAGTGATAGATAAATGCATACCAAAAGGGAGGAAGTAAAGAGCTAGGGTTAATTTTCATCTTTGGCCCCACTTGAGAGAGAAGTGCCACACTAGGCACTATTTGGGCAAGTGGATGAGTAGGATGGGCCGAAGAAGGAATGGATGATGTAGGGAGAGATGAGAAAAAGTGATGAGCTAAGGTGTAAAGAGTAGGTGTATTTATAGTATGTGGCTTGTATGTATACACCATAGGAAATGAAGTAAACGAAATGATTGGTGGAGAAGGAGGCTGTTCCTCTGGCTGAGAAGTAGACGGAGGAGGATCATTGGAAACTGGAGGGATTGGTTCAAAAGGAGTTGGAGGTGTTGGTTCAAGAGGAGTTGAAGGAATAGGATTGAATTCTGAGGAAGGAAAGACAACGGAACCTGATTTCATAAGCTTCCTCCTGACCCTTCTCTAAAAAGTCTTAACTTTGGCTTGTTCTTCCACTGACTAATCATTAGACTGGTTGGTCTGCTGCTCTACTAATTTCTCTTGATCTGCTCAGAAGGCTGCTCCTTTGAGGTTGCTGCTGCTGTTCAATAGAGTGATCTGACTGCATCTCTGACTCCACAGATGGTTGATCTACATGCGGCTCTGGTTGTGGTTCTGACGAGTTGGGCTGCTGCTCTTCTGTTTGAGGAACTGAGGGAGGTGCTGGAGAGCTGCCCTTGCCCTGTTGGCAAACCAATTGAAGAAGCAGATCCTTCATCAGTTGAACTTCCTATGACATAAAGTCAAACTTAACATCTATTTGGTGTATTTGCATCTGAAGTACACCAAGCATCTCTTGTTGCTGGAGGACCACATTTAGTACATCATCTATGGTCCTACTTGTCTCCCCCTAAGACCTTGGTCAAATCTCAACTGAAGGTGGAGAGACATGATGGTACTCTTTATACATAAGAGGCTCAACTGATGTAGATCTTGGAACATATTCTTCATGAGCCACTCCTTTACCCTTCGGATCTCTGAGCACTTGATTTATGGTCTCATCTGGAAGATCTTGCTCAAGGAAAGGTCCTGTAGTTACTTCTTGTACTGCCTCTTCAGATGTTGCTTCTACTCTAACTTCTTCTCTTCTAACTGTTGGAGGTTGGACTGCGGGAATAGAAGATGAGCCCTGTACCTCATCCGGAAATACATTATGAGTGCAATTGGGTACATAGTTCTTAGTCCAAAAATTCTAGGCTTTATCCTTTAATATGTAGTGACTTCTTCTAAGTGTGGATAGCCCAATCTTCTCCTTAACTGACACTGAAATTTCATCTGACAAGTCCACTAAAAATCTTCTAAAAATAACAGTGAGCAAGGGTCCGTAAGGAAGAGACTCTTGCTGATACTTGGACCCTACCATCCTCTCTAAGATGATAGAAGCAAGGTTCACTTGATGCCTCTGAATAGCCCAAAATAGCAAGTTGCCATCTCTGGCAGTAATAGAGGAGTGAGTTCCTGCTCTTAGAGTCACAATGGTTGTGAGGATAGCATGAAGAATCCTCTTTTCTGTTGAGAGCTCGTTGATCAGGAGCTCTTTCTTAGAGTTATTGCTTTGACTTTCAATCATTCCCAATCTTTGCTTCTCTAAAGGTACAGACTCACCTATCTTGTGTTCGACAGAGAGACAATCCAAAATTTCAACCAATAAGTCTTCAGAAATAGAAACTTGTGTACCTTTGACATTTCCTACCAGAGACCCATCTGCAGACACTTGAAGAGATACATAAAATGCTTTCACTACATCTTCATAAGTTGACTCGTTGATCTGACAGAGCTTGGTCCAACCCATTACTTCTAGGGTTTTTGCTATAGAACTGAGTCACCCCGTCAACTGAGAGAAATCAACTATTTTCCCGGGGCAAATGGAAGTTTTTGCAGAAAAAAGTCTTTGGAACTGCTCCTAAGTGAAGAAGATTCTGTCCAAAGCCGTAGAGGAGGCCATCTAAACAAAGACAAGAGAGAAGGTCTAAGGGAAATGATGGAGGAGATGTGAAACGAGTTCAAAGATGTCAAAGATCCTACCTTTCTTCAAAGAGATTGAAAGAATCAATACAAGCTTGACAAGGGTTCCGTCGAGGTGAAGAACGGTCGTAGGAACCAGGAAGAAGACGAAGGAGTCGGAGACATTTCAAATGGGGTGATTTGGAAAGAAAGAGGGAAAGGTCCTAATAAAGAAAGAGGTTGTGTAATGGACCATAGATGAGGAGATGAATGGCTGGGATAAAATAAATAAAGTGTTATTTTAATTCCCCAAAAAAAATCATAACGCCCTTTTTTTTTGAATTAATACTGGCTCCGACTTCACAAACTCCGACTTCTTAGGAGTCGACTCTCGAAACTCCAACTTTGGAGAAGTCGAAGGTCCAGGACTTAGTTAACGATGGATAGATCATACAATGTACTTAGAAATTTTAAGCATTCAATCAGAATTGTACATTCTTATTTCTCTTCTTATTGAAGTAAATCTATCTTCAGGGAGTGGTTTAGTAAATATATCAGCTAATTGATTATTTGTAGAAATAAATTCAAGTAAAATATCACCATTACTTACATGGTCCCTGATGAAATGATGTCTGATCTCATTGTGTTTGGTTCTTGAATGTTGGATTGGATTTTTGGTCAAATTGATTGCGCTTGTGTTATCACACAACATTGAAATTTCATGTAGTGTATGACCATAGTCTTCTAGTTGATGTTTGATCCACAGTAGTTGAGTGTAGCAACTTCTAGCTGCAATGTATTCTGCTTCTATTGTGGACAAAGCTACTGAATTTTATTTTCTGGAAAACCAAGAAATTAGGCATCCTGCAAGAAATTGACAAGTACCACTGGTGCTTTTTCTGTCTATTTTACATCTAGTATAGTCAACATCACTATATCTAAGTAGTTTAAATTCAGAACATCTGGGATACCATAAACCCAATTTACTTGTATTAATAAGATATCTAAAATTCTTTTAGCAGTATTAACATGAGATTCTTTTGGATCAGCTTGAAATCTGGCACACAAACATACACTGAACATTATATCTGGTCTACTAGCAGTAAGATAGAGTAATGACCCAATCATGCCCAATCATGCCTCTATAAATCTTTTGATCTACTTTCTTACCAATTGGAACACTATCTAACTTAATTCCTGAGCTCATGGGTGTCCCTAAAGGCTTACACTTGTCAAAACCATATTTAGAAAGTAAATCTGAAATATACTTGATTTGACAAATGTAAGTGCCTTCCTTGATCTGCTTGATTTGCAAGCCAAGAAAGTAATTAAGCTCACCCATCATGTTCATTTCAAACTCACTTTGCATAAGATTTTTAAAGAATTTGCAGAGTGATTCATTAGTAGAACAAAAAATAATATCATCAATATATATTTGTACAATCATGATCCCTTCTGAAAATTTCTTAATAAATAGAGTGCTATCTACTTTACCTCTTGAAAAATCATGTGATATAAGATAAGTACTGAGTCTTTCATACCAAGCTCTTGGAGCTTGTTTCAAACCTATAGTACTTTCTTTAAACGAAAAATATGATTTGGATACTTAGTATCTTCAAAGCTAGGAGGTTGCTCAAGATAAGTACCAAGTCTTTCATATCAAGCTACCGAAAATGAGCTATAACCTCGCAAGGGATATCATTCACATGTCCCTAGAAATATAAAGGAAACAGTTCAAATATATATAAGATTTCCACATCTCACAAATATTTACATGAAATATACATAGCCATTTCTCAACTGAAGTCAAACTCAAAGTACAACAACCTAGGGCATACCCCGAGGTGAACAGAAAGTAAAGATTACATTACTGGTGGTGCAGACCCAACTTCGCTACGGTGCGGCTCCGAACTAGATGAAGGACAGGAAGCCTCCTACTCTCCCTCACCTGAAAAGGGTAGGGGTGAGCCTCGCAAGTCACTAGCTCAGTAGGGAAACTCCCCCAAAAGCCACACAAAACCAATCTCACAAAGTGCAGTAACAAGAAGCTACACTAGGCAATTTATAGAACTATCTACGCATGGTAATAAAGCTGTTAAATAACAATTATCACAAGCTATTAACTGAAAACAACCTTCAATAAATAAACGGAAAACCTCGTCCAAGTGTACGAGCTAGAGTAGAAAACGCCACACTCGGGTCACGAAGATTGGTTCGCAACACCAGCAACAACCCGGGCAAACCACACATGACTACCTCTCAACCTTGCAGCCACCGACGAAAGGTCCAGCTGCCGCTCCACCACAACAAGCCAAGAAACTGTAGAGACTAACCAACACCACTCTTGCGAACCACACTGTCACAGGCCCTTGCTTGGCACCTTTAGGGACTCCGCCCCGAGCTCCCTAAAGTGAGGCACTGGAAATAGGACTAGTTGGGGCCCAGTATGTCTACTGGTGTTCGTAACCCCCAACCATAAGCGCGCTACAAGTGATAAACACAAACTCACACAAGTCGTTGTCCCACTGCCATCTTTCCCTCAGCTGGACGTACAACTCTACACAAGAGTGAGGGTGTCCAAGAAGACGACACAAACCTCGACAGTACACAAGTAATGGGACAAGCCCTGAGCACTAACGTGCCTGACTCACACAAAACCTGGGGCTCCCGACTAGAGAGGTAACCACGGTAGGCGTCGCACTACTCGCCACGCACACACAAACCACGTGAACATTGATGTCCTCAACCTCAACAAGTGTTGATGCACCACTTACCATTTCCATAAAAAACAAATGAAGATAATCTAATAATCACGTAACCATGCAAAGACCATTATCCCACGGAAGCCAGAACGCGACAGGGTCAACTGTCACGTTCAGAACGCGACGCCCCGATACGATACGTTCTGAAGCAGAAGGTGACGGGTCGGGCTGTCACCTTCAAAACGCGACACCCGCATCGCCTTCACAAGCCGAACCCTAAATCTGGGATTCCATCTCCGGAACTCCCATACAAACCATGCTATCTTCTATAAAAAGCTACTATACATGTTCTACTCAATACACTAGCGTGGTATCTACCATCTACAACATGTAAAACAAGTTAACCATGCTCAACACACAATCCATAGCGAGAAACAAGGTGAAATCTCCCTACCTTCGCGAAGAACGCGAAGAACAACGATAACTCGGCATTTCCCCCGCTCCGTACCACGTCCTCACGGCGAGACCACGCCAAAAATAGCTCCAACACAGCAAAACCTGTTTGGCCGACCTAGGTTAAAAACAGTTCGGAGTTGAGAACGCGACGCACCCTGCGTCGCGACCAGAACGCGATGGTTCAGGACGTCGCCTTCTCATCGTTGATGCCAGCAGGCCGCCCAGTGCACGCCATGCGACGGACATGCAGACGAAGACCCTCAAGCGGCATTTTCATGAACGCGATGCCTTGGAGCGTCGCATTCAGAACGTGACGCCCAGCTCTGTCGCGTTCACAGACAGTGAACCAGTGGGTGCTTTGGGCCCAATCTGTTGGCCCACAAAGCCCCACAACCTGCGAAAACACCTGTAACATACACCATAGGCCACACACTGGCCACCACAACCACTAAACCTCGATCTGAATAGTCAATACACTACAAATGTTGTACTGAATAATAGCTTGGTTCCCAATGCTACTTGCAACCCTTTCCAAAAATGAGAAGTAAATCTTGCATCTCAATCTGATACTATAGTTGCTGGAATTCCATGTAACCTCATAATTTCTTTAACATATAATGCAATCAATATATTTTTAATGGGTAGAAAGTGTGCAGACTTGGTCAATCAGTCCACAATTATGCAGATGGCATCATATCCACTTCTGGTTTTGGGTAAACCCATAATAAAATCCATTCCTATACTTTCCCATTTCCACTCTGGAAGTTCTAGTGACTTCAATTTTCCAGCAGGTCTTTGATGTTCAGCTTTGACTTGTTGACAAGTAAGACACCGAGATACATAACTAGCTATTTCTCCTTTCATGTTAGACCAACAGAAAGTTCTCTTTAAATTTTGATACATTTTTGTTTCTCTAGGATGTATAGTATAATGTGACTTGTGAGCTTCTTCCAAGATTTTCTACTTAATATATGTATAATCAGGAACACAAGTTCTTTCACGAAATAACAATCTTCCATCTTCTACAAGCTTAAAATCAGGTCTTTGTTCTAGGTATTCTTTAATATCAACTAACATTGGATCTTTTTCATGATACTCTTCAATTTCTGCAAGTAGAACTGATTGAACTTCATATTAACTAGTAAGGTACGTTCTGCCTGGTGATCCAAGTCCAAATTCAATTGAGAAAATTCTTCTAATAACTCCCATTCCTTGATCATCATGGTAGACATCATTGTTATTGATTTTCTGCTTAAGGCATCCGCTACAACATTACCTTTGCCTGGATGATACCGAATAGTAAAATCAAAGTCCATCAGATATTCCAACCATCTCTTTTGTCTCATATTTAATTCTTTCTGAGAAAATAAGTATTTTAAACTTTTATGATCAGAGTAAACTGTAAACTGTTCACCATACAAATAATGTTTTCAAATCTTTAGAGAAAACACAATCGCAGCTAACTCCAAGTCATGTACATGATAATTCTCTTCATGCTTCTTTAATTGTCTTGAGGCATAGACAATTACTTTCTTTTGTTGCATTAACACAGCACCTAGTCCTATATTGGAAGCATCAATATAGACTTCATATCCTCCTCTCGTAAAAGGCAAAGCTAATACTGGGGTTGATATCAGACAGTTCTTTAAGGTTTGGAAACTTTGCTTACATTCTCTTGTCCATTCAAAAGGATTTTCCATTCTTGTCAACCTACTTAAAGGAACAGCTTTCTTCGAAAAATCTTTCAAAAACTTCCTATAATATCCAGCTAATCCTAGAAAACCACGGATCTCTGTTACATTAGTTGGTCTTGGCCAATTCTTTACTGCCTCAATTTTTTATGGTTCTATAGAAATTCCCTTTTTAGAGATTACATGTCCCAAAAATGACACTTCTTCTAGCCAAAATTCACATTTACTCAATTTTGCATATAATTGGTGATCCTGCAATAATTGTAAAGAGACTCTTAAATGTTCCTTGAATAAATCAAGATATCATCTATGAATACTACAACAAACTGATCAGATATGGTCTGAACATTGTGTTCATTAATTGCATAAAGACAACTGGTGCATTAGTTAATCCAACGACATTACAATAAATTCATAATGTCCATATCTGCTGCGGAAAGATGTCTTATAAATATCCTCTTCTTTGATTCTCAGCTGATGATACACATATATAAGGTCAATTTTAGAATAATATTGAGCTCTTAATAGCTGATCAAATAATTCATCGATTCTGGGTAGTGGATATTTATTTTTAATTGTCAAGTGATTCAGTTGTCGATAATCAACACACAACCTCAAGGATCCATCCTTCTTCTTAACAAATAGCACAGGAGCTCCCCAAGGGGATGTGAATAAATCCCTTATTTAACAAATCCAGTAATTGTTCTTTTAATTCTTTCAACTGAGATGGTGCCATTCTATATGGTGCTTTAGATACTGGGGTAGCTCCTGGTGAAAGTTCTATTGTAAAGTTGATTTCTCTTTCTAGAGGTAGTCCCGGCAAATCATTTAGAAATACCTCTAAAAATTCCATGACCATTGATTTGTCCTGGTCCTTTATCCTTCCTTATCGACACACAAGCTAGATAAGCATTACACCCTTAGTTAACTAATTTACAAGCCTAAAGAGCAGTGATAAGAGGCAGTGACTGCTTTCTATAAATACTAGAAAAATAGAACTTTAGTTGATTGGGAATATCAAACACCACTTTATTTTGTCTACAATCCAGACTAGCAAAATACTTAGCTAACCGTTCAGCTCCTAAAATCACATCATATTCTTCCATATCCAAATGCATCAGATATGTTGGTAACTTGTGATTAGAGACTATCACTTCGATAGAAGGATAAAACTGAGCTAATTTAACTCCTATGCCCAGTGGGGTTGATATCACAAGTTCCTTCTTTAAAAGTTCATGTTCTACAGATAAAGTAGAAGCAAATCTAAAAGATATAAATGAATGAGTTGCTTCAGTATAAAAAAAAAACATGTGCAGATTTGGAGTGGACTAGAATAATATCTTCAACGACACCACCTTCCTCAGATTCCTTATGTAGCAAAGCCTGCAATTTGCGTTGCTTGCGCTGACCTTCACGAGACCCAGTTCCTTTTTCAAGTTCCTTTAACATAGGACATTCTGAAATTTGGTGGTTTTTATTACCACATCGCAAACAAGCACCTAGCTTCCTCCAACACTCCTTGGATTATGGCCCATTTTGCCACAATACTTACAAGATTCATTTTTTTTGCCTTTGTACACAACTCCTTTCAACTTTTTGTTACCTTGCTGTTCCATCTTGCCTTCAGATTTTCTCTTTCCAAAATCTGATTCCTGGTTTTTAGACTCGAGTACAGATTCCTTCTTGTTAAACCTCTACCTTGCCATCCTGATATTATTGGTTATTTTAGCAGCATCCTCACATAACTGAGCTTTTTTAACTATTTCAGAGTAATTCTCAATATCTAAATGCATTAGTTGACCAATATATTGAGGTTGCAATCCATTAAGAAATTTCTTAGCTCTCATTTTCTAAGTACTGACGAGATGAGGTGCATAACTAGATAGCCGAGAAAATCGAGCTTCATACTCTGCCACCGACAAATCTCTTTGTTTCAACATTGAAAACTCTATGGCCTTCTTCTCTTTAACCCTCTCAGAAATGAACTTGTTATTGAAATGTTTTAAGAAGTCAGCCCAAGTCAACGGTTGGGTTGGTAACATAGCTTCCATGGATTCCCACCATCCTCTCGCATCCTTTTCGAGCTGAAAAGTAGCTAATAATTCTTTCCCTTCATCGGAGCATTGCATTACTCTAAAAAATTATTTCCATTTCCTTTACCCAATGCTCTGCTTCATCTGGATCTGGAGATCCTACAAAAGGAGAAGGATCCATACCTTTAAAGTTTTGATGTAACTCTCCTGTCCCTCGATTTCCACCACCTTGAGCCAATCGTTGTAGAGCTTAAGTCAACCTTTGTACAGTCCTTTGCATTTATGTCCATTGAGTATTTTTTGGTTCCATGATAGAAATTCTTCCCTACATAATCCAAAAAGCCGATATTGATACCATTGTCATTTAAATGTAAATTCCAAGTAGGCACACATACACAGTTAATAAAGTCATCCTCATCTCATTAAAACATATTATACTTGATCATACATTGCCACAAAATATTTCATCACTCTACCTGTGCCAAACAAATTTTAATGGACTACTTCCATTTTCTTTTTACAATTGACACCCCATGACTACCCTTTCATCCACCACTATACATGTGTATTTACATCTTATATCACTTCAGTTGTTCGGGCCTTTGAGAATCGGTTCCACTTCTGGGTTTATAACTGACCCTTCTGACTCTTCACGTGGTACATCTTGATCATGGTATATTTCGTGAGCAGCTTCACGAACTGCATCCCATCGCTCTTCAACTCGATTTAGTAGCATTTTTTGTGTTATTGTAAGCAAATCTAGTAATTCTTGAATTGCAGTGACACATTCAAGAACTTGGGCTACATCTTCTGCTCGTCCATAACCTGCTAATTCTGTAACCCATTCCTTAATCAATGAATGGAGAGCTCCTTGGTCCCGGCTTTATTCTACCCCATCCACTCGCCATGCTTACAGAATTTCAAGCAATCGGTCCCTAGCATGTCCATCCATTGTGCTGAAATAAACAAACATGAGAATTTATACAAATCATATCTATAAAATCTCCTAGTTTATCACACAATCCCATTGGCTCTAATCCCATCTCATAGGTTATCTACAAGACCTTAGGCAGTAACCCTAGGATGGACTACCTGCCAAACTGTTGCTCAGATACCACTCATCTATGACGCCCCGAGTGCAGCCGAAAACCCGGGTGCACATAGATATCAATTGATCAAGAGTAAGCAATGCGTAGGTAGAAGGAAAATACGGTATTACATTTACATATAACGGTCTTATATTACACAGCCAAAGTCTTTTACTTGGTAGTTACCAAGTAACTGTACAATAAGAGACATATATATATATATATATATATATATATATATATATATATATATTAGGGGTGTCAATTGGGCCGGGCCGGCCCGGAGGCCCGCAAGCCCGGCCCGGTTTTAACTGGGCTTGGGCCGGGAAAATAAGCCCGTTAAAGTTTTTTGGCCCGGCCCGGAAAAAAATAGGGCCGGGCTTGGGCTTTGTGAGGCCCGGCCCGGTCGGCCCGCCGGCCCGAAAAATATAAATATAATTTATATTAAGTATGAATTTTATATTTAGAAAGAGAATTATATGTATTTTTTCTACAATAAACCTACTCAAAAACATAGTCTTTTACAAGTTAAATGTTAATATAGATATAAGTAAAATATATATTATTTCTTATAGATATATTATAGTAGATATATTAAAATTATATATTATATAAATAAAAAAAATATTTTTTTCCGGGCTTTCGGGCCGGGCCGGGCTTTTTCGGGCTTTTCCTGGGCCGGGCCGGGCCACTAACCCCGGGCCTAACCCCGGGCCTGGGCCGAGCCCGGGCCGACTTTTAAAAAACCGGGCCTGGGCCGGGCCTAGCAAGGCCCGGTCCAGGCCCGGCCCATTGACACCCCTAATATATATATATATATATATATATATATATATATATATATATATATATACAAGTGGTTCCTCTGATCTACTCTTTAGTCCCTTGCTCGCCCTCTTCCTTATCAGTCTCCCTAGAACCTGGAAAAGTGTTGTAATCACATCATGAGCTGATTGCCCAGTAGGTAAGTACACATTGCCCAGGGTTTAAGTGTTTAAGATATTAAAACAATAGTACACAACTTGATGAATAAGTACACTGAAAATTGACATGGTAATGAGAGAGTATATCAAGTTTAATTAGAACACCCTGAATCATGTGTTACAAGAATGTCACTGTAAGGATGTTCTGATGATCAGTCCATCCCCATATAATTTTATTTAATTATATATATTTTTAGTGATTAACAAAACCCTAATAATTATTTTCTAACAAGTTTTTATGAATTTCATCCACAAGGAATAAATCGAGCCTAATCTATAAGTAATTCTTACACTGTATCATTTAAAGTTCAGAGCATGCATTTCTTCTAAGTCCATATCGATTTCCATTATGGCATAACGATTTCATAAGAAAAAGAACGATTCTATCGGTACAACGATTTCATCTTATAACGATTTGATAAGTGAGTATGAACGATTCTATCGCTTCAACGATTTCGAAAGTGAAACATCGATTTCGGTCTCACAACGATTCGTTAAGTAAAACAACGATTTCGGTCTCACAACGATTTCGTAAGTGAAACAACGATTTCGGTCTCACAACGATTCGTTAAGTGAAACAGCGATTTCGGTCTCACAACGATTTCGTAAGTGAAACAACGATTTCGGTCTCACAACGATTCGTTAAGTGAAACAACGATTTCGTAAGTGTAACAACAATTTCGGTTTCACATCGATTTCATTAGTAAAACAACGATTCAGTCATTGATTTCTTAAGAGAAACAACAATTTGATTGTTGTAACGATTTGATAAGTAAAAACAACGATTTGATTGTTATAACGATTCGATAAGTGAAAACATCGATTTGCTTTCTCTTGTACAATGATTTGCTTATATTTGTACAACGATTTGCTTTCTCTTGTACAACGATTTGCTTATATCTGTACAACGATTTGATTTCTCTTGTACAACAATTTGCTTATACTTGTACAACGATTTGCTTATATCTGTACAACGATTTGCTTGTACATCAATTTGTTTATGTCTGAACAACGATTTGTTTATGTTTGAACAATGATTTGCTCAAACAACGATTTGTTTATGTTTGAACAACGATTTGCTCAAACAACGATTTGTTTATGTTTGAACAACGATTTGCTCAAACAATGATTTATTTATGTTTGAACAACGATTTACATAAACAACGATTTGCCTGCACATCGATTTGCTCATATCTGTACAACGATTCGCTTATACAATGTTTTGCTTATACATGTTCAACGATTTACATAAACAACGATTTGCTTATACTTAAACAATGACTTGTTCTCGCAAAGATTTCATAAGTTGAACAATTATTTCATTGTCATAATGACTTCATGGATTACACCGATTTCATACATGATATTCAAATATATTTTCAAATATTGTGAAAGTCAAAGTCTTCCCGCGAGCATCACTAATATCCTTGCATTTAATGTGATTGTACACATCTCTGCACGTTGCATATATGGGTGCCTTCTATTCCTATGTTTCTATAGCAAACACTTTTCAGGATTGTAGAATGGCATTTCTATTTTGGTGTATGTTCTTACTGCATGGTTTCTAACGTTGACTAACAAGCATAGAGACAGTATAGCTGTCTGTGCTTCGACATTTATTGTGTGTAGGTATTTGCCAGTATCATATCTTACAACGTTGGACAACCAGAAGTTGAAGGATATTTGGATGAATCTTCTCTTTGCGTGCATGACTCCAGAGCATTAAATGGCCGCAAGCTTACCTGTTGCGCACGATGGACCATGCAGTCTAACGAGCATCAATCTTAGAGACAACGGTCACTTCAACGACTACTTTGATAAAGTGAAGATATATATACAAGACTGAAGACTCTTAATTGAAGTTAGACAATTTGAATCTTTGTGTGATAGAGCCTTCAAGAAAAACCTTCAACAACGAAGAAGAGCTTCTTGCTTCACTCCATTCATTCCTTAGCTCGTAGCTCTCAGCCTTTCATTGTCTAGACTTTTTCGAGAGCTTGTAGTTCTGAGATATTTTCTCATTGTTAATCTTTCTCTCTCAGACTTCGCCTTAGATCAAGCATTTCGTTGTAAGCTTGGTCTAGGGGTCTTTCACTTTCTTTCACATCTGTTGTGAAGTTCCTCTTCGGGTTGTGAAGAGAAGACCTGTTGGAAACAGGTGGTTTGTATTCCCTTTGTTAAGGAAGGAAGACTTGTGTATCAAGGTGGTTTGTACCTCTTCGGGGTTAGAAGAGAAGGCCAGCTGCGGCTGGATGTGTAAGGGTCCTTAAGGGGGACAGTACCCTTGGCTAGTGAAATCCCAAGTTGTTGCTTGGGGACTGGACGTAGGACTCCTTGGGATAGGAGGTCTGAACCAGGATAAAAATCCTCTGTATCATGTGATTGTTTCTTTGTGTGTTTATCTTCATTATCCCTAACACTAACCATCGATCTCAGTGCCTTTCTGTTAAGCGTTTTTGTTGACAGGTTTTTCATCTAAAATGAATTTTTAAAATCCCATTCACCCCCCCCTCCGGGCTTGCTAGCTGGGCAATAAGTGGTATCAGAGCCAAGTCTCTTCGACAAAGAAGATCTTGCGATCTGAAGAGCAAAAGATAAATGGCAGCTCAAGGATATGCAGAAGGTCAGTCAGTCAACCGACCCCCTCTATTCGATGGAGAAGATTACAACTATTGAAAGACCAGAATGGAGTTCTTCCTGCAAGATCTCGATTTTCAACTTTGGTCCATCATAGAAGAAGGATATCTAGTAGTTCTAAACAACAAAGAAAATTGGACAGATGATGATAAGAAGAAGATCTCTCTAAACTGTAAAGTTAAGAGTATATTATGTTGTGCTCTTAGTAAGAAAGAGTTCAATAGAATTTCAGCATGCAAATCAGCGATGGAAATGTGGGAGAAACTCAGAATCACATATGAAGGAACAGACAAAGTCAAGGAAACAAGGATAGATATCCTGGTAGCTCAGTATGAGAGATTTAAAATATAACTAGGAGAATCAAAAACACAAATGTACAGCAGATTCACAGATATCACCAATGGTTTGGCTGGTCTTGGAAAGAACTATGACATGGGTGACATGGTAAGAAAAATATTAAGATCCCTACCAGCTTCTTGAACTCCGAAAGTGACAGCCATAGAAGAAGTAAACGACTTGAGAAGGATGTCACTTGAGAAGCTCGTTGGGTCACTAATGGCCCACGAAATAAACATGGAAAGGCTTAGGGAGTCCTCCAGTAGAAAGAAGCACAACAACGCTCTCAAAGCTACAGAAGACACATTTGGTGATGAATTAGATGGTGATAAAAGCACTGGAAGCAGTGAAGATGAGGAAGCATTCCTATCCAGAAGATTGCAGCGCATATTGGCCAAGAAGAAATACCAGTCTAGAATGAGATATTTCAAGAAAGGAAAAGACTTCAAGAAATTCGAAGTCAAGGATACAAAGAAAGCTGAACCAATATGCTATGAATGTAAGAAACCTGGATATATTAAGGTTGAATGTCCAAAACTAAAGAAGACGGAGTTCAGAAAGAAGGACAACTCGAAGAAATTCAAAAGGTACAAAAAGAAAGCCATGGCAGCTGCATGGAGCAACGACAGTGACTCAGACATCGAGTCAAGCTCCAGCGAAGAAGAAGAAGAAAATGCCAACCTGGCCTTCATGGCAAATACTGATGATAAGGTAACCTCTGACTCTTCATTCACTTCTTGTAATGATTCTGATTCAGATAGTTTAGAAGACGCATTTAATAAATTATATAGCAAATATAAAGATGTATGTAAATTATTAAAGGTCACCAAGAAAAGTCATGCATGTTTAGAAATTACTAACTCAGATTTAAAATCTGAAAATGAGCAGTTAGAAAAACAAATTTCCGAACTGAAAAGGAGAAATGAATTGTTATGTAAAGATCTAAAAGTTAAAAATGAACAAATAGCAAATCTGAAAAATCAGGAGACTTTAAATAAACTTAAAAAGGAAGTTGATACACTGACTAAGGAAAAATGAATATTTAACTAATATAATTGAAAAGTTTACAAATGGTAAATCAACTTTAATATTAAAAGGAGCTAGAAGATCAAGAAAGAAGAAGCATGGTTTAAGATATACTCCACCAGATAATGAAGAAACAATAATCCATCCTAAAATCTATCCAACACCAAAATTTGTAGCTGAACAAAACACTGAATATAAATCCAACGTTAACTACATCCCAACAGAAAAAGTAAGTAGAACATCTTGCTGTAGTCATTGTAATAAATTAGGACATACCAGAACAACCTGTACGACAAAACACCTAAAATGGATTCTTAAAAGGAAAATTGAAGTAACTAACCATCAAGGACCCAAAAGAACTTGGATACCTAAATCTTAGTGTTTTCATTACAGGGAAGCCTTAGAGCATCAAAGTGGTACCTGGATACGGGTGCTTAAGGCACATGATAGGCAACAGAAAGCTATTCTCGCACATCAAAGATGAAGAAGGTACAGTGACTTACGGTGACAATGGAAAGGGTACAGTGATCGGTTGTGGACCAGTTGGTAGCCAAGGCAGAATTCTCATAGAAGATGTGTTATGCGTTAAAGGTCTCAAGCACAATTTGATAAGTATCAGCCAGCTGTGTGACAAGGGTCACCAAATCAGGTTTCAAGAATCAAAGTGCATAATTATGAAAGACGGTGTAACAGTGTTCGAAGCCTGCAGAGAAAAGAATCTATATGTGCTTTATCTAGAAGAGTTGAAGGATCAGGATGTATGCCTTGCAGAAAATAAAGAGTAATCAGCTGAACTATGGCACAAGAGATTGGGTCACTGCAGTTTGGATGGAATTAAAAAATTGGTCAAGCGAAATCTAGTGGAAGGTTTGCCCAAAATAAGCTCAAGGATAGAAGGTGTGTGTGAACCTTGTGCAAAAGGAAAGCACACAAGATCATCATTCAAGTCAAAAACAGTTGTAACAACCTCCAAACCTTTAGAACTGTTACATATGGATCTGTTTGGGCCGATGAGAACCACCAGCCTAGGAGGAAAGAACTTTGGATTTGTGATAGTGGATGATTATTCAAGATTTACATGGGTATCTTTTTGGAGCATAAAGATGACACCTTTGATAGCTTTGTTACATTCAGTAAGAGAGTTCAGAAGGACAAGAAGTTCAATATAATAAGTATTCGATCAGATCATGGAGGAGAATTTCAAAATGAAAAATTTGCAGAATTTTGTGATGATCAAGGAATTGAGCATAACTTCTCAGCACCAAGGACACCACAGCAGAATGGAGTAGCTGAGAGGAAGAATATGACATTATTTGATATGGCCAGAACCATGTTATCAGAATACAATCTTCCTAGATATTTCTGGGCTGAAGCAATCAACACAGCATGTTACATAATAAATAGAGTGATGATCAGGTCAATTATGAAGAAGACAGCGTATGAACTTTACAAGCAAAAGAAGCCCAAGATCAGTCACTTCAGGACGTTCGGATGCCCTTGCTTCATCCACAATAATGGTAAGAGAGATATTGGTAAGTTAGATTCCAAATCTGATGAAGGAATATTCATGGGGTATGCTTCTAAACCTAAAGGTTATAGAGTCTTTAATAAACAAAGTTTATTAATTGAGCAAACTGTCCATGTTATTTTTGATGAATCTAACCCTTCCTTGAGAAAGGAAGTAGATAGTGATGATGATGATGCAGAAAAATTATCCAAGAAACTGAATGACACATCTATCAAGGATAATGAAGATCCACCCTTGGAAGAATTGCAGTAGAAAGAAATATCTCATAATGATCTTCCAAAGGAATGGAGATACAAGAAGGATCATCCAAGAGACAACATCATTGGAGATCCATCTGTTGGGGTAAGAACTAGAGGTAATGTTATTCCCTGTGATTATTTAGTTTTTGTATCTCAAATCGAGCCGAAGATAGTCAATGAAGCACTGTCTGATGAATATTGGATCTTAGCCATGCAAGGTGAACTTAATCAGTTCAAGAGAAACCAAGTATGGTCCCTTGTTCCGAGACCATCAGATCATCCTGTGATTGGCACCAAATGGGTGTTCAGAAACAAATTGGAGGAAGCTGCTGTTATCACTAGAAACAAGGCTAGACTGGTCACTCAAGGCTATTCCCAAGAGGAAGACATAGATTTCGATGAAACCTATGCACCAGTGGCTAGACTAGAGGCTATTAGAATTTTACTTGCATATGCATATGCATTAAATTTAAAACTTTTTCAAATGGATGTGAAATCTGCATTCTTAAATGGCTATATAAAGGAGGAAGTCTATGTAGAACAACCTTCTGGTTTTGATGATGAAGAATTTCCAAATCATGTTCTTAAATTGCATAAAGCACTATATGGTTTAAAATAAGCACCTAGAGCATAGTATGAAAGGCTTAGTGCATTTTTATTAAACTATGGTTTTATCAGAGGACAGGTAGACAACACTTTATTTATTAAGTCAAAAGTAAAAAATATATTGCTTGTGCAAATCTATGTGGATGATATAATATTCGGATCTACTGATGAATCTCTGTGCAAGTACTTTGAAAAATTTATGCAGGGAGAATTCGAAATGAGCATGATGGGGGAACTAAATTATTTTCTTGGACTTCAAATCAAGCAAGGCAAAGAAGGCACACATATCTGCCAAGCGAAATACACCAAGGAATTATTAAAGAAATTTGGATTTGACAATGTAAAGCCACTGTCCACACCAATGAGCACATCTACAAGGTTAGACATTGATAAAGATGGTAAGAAAGTAGATCAAAAACTTTACAGAGGTATGATAGGATCATTACTTTATTTAACTGTTAGTAGACCTGATATTTTATTTAGTGTATGCATGTGTGCAAGGTATCAGGCTGATCCTAAGGAATCTCATTTAATATCAGTTAAAAGGATCTTTAGATATCTAGCTAGAACTCATGATCTAGGCTTATGGTATCCAAAATCATGCGAAACTAGTTTAATTGGATATTCTGATACTGATTATGCTGGATGCAAGGTAGATAGAAAAAGTACCAGTGGTAGTTGTCAATTTCTTGCAGGATGCCTGATTTCATAGTCCTCAAAGAAATAAAATTCAGTAGCACTATCAACAGCTGAAGCTGAGTACGTGGCTGCTGGAAGCTGTTGCACACAACTCTTATGGATAAAACAGCAACTTGAGGATTATGGATTGCACATCAAGACCATTCCTTTGTTGTGTGACAACACAAGTGCAATAAATCTTACCAAGAATCCAGTTCAGCACTCCAAAACCAAGCATATAGAGGTTAGATATCATTTTATTAGAGATCATGTAGCAAATGGCAATATAAATATTTCTTTTATAGATACTCTAAATCAGTTAGCAGACATCTTCACAAAGGTCTTACCTGAAGAGAGATTTACGTCTCTTAGAAGGGAATTAGGCATGTGTAATTTGTGATAAATTTTTCTGCACATAACTGAAATAATAACATCTCCAGAATAATGCATATTCTCTCCCCTGGATTTAAGTAACTTCTTAAATTGCTTGCGTCATAACTAGCTTTAACGGTTCGTTATTTTATAAGACTTTATCCTTTGCGAAATAGTTTCCGTTTTTGTCATTTTCTACATTTATTGCGATGTCCTTTCAAAAGTAACTTTAAGTCCTACTTTTAAACCCGCAATCTATGCCATATTGATTCCACCCTTCTCTCTCATCTCTTTCGACTCGCCTGGAATGATAAACCCTATCGATTCCGACATCCTCTCTTTGTGATTTCAAAAGAATCCCTCTGTTCGCGTCAAAATCTTTTGAGGGCTTCTGTTCTACTCATTCCCACGATCCTCCAGAACCTTTCCTTGTTCAAATCCATGGCGGTTTCTGGGGTCTCCGGCACTGTTGGCGGTTACAGCACCGCGTTCCTCACAGCCGAGCAGTATGAACGGTTTGCAGCGGTGAAGACGAAGCTCTGTGGTAACAAGGTAGTGGATGTGGCTGATTTGGAGAATAACAAGATGCACAGTGTGGTAGCAGCAATGCAGAGGATGAAGTGGACACAGATGGTGACTATTTCAGAGGCAAGCTATCCAAATTTGGTGAAGGCCTTCTATACCTGTTTGAAATTCGAAGCAGATGGGTCCCTAATCTCCACAGTCAAAGGTACCTCTATTCATATCTCGTATGATCTGTTGGAGAGTCTATTTGGAGTGTCTACCGCCAGTCGCAGTGGGGTAGACAGTGTTGATATCCATGTCAAGGGTTTAGGAATTATTGGTACTGAATACAAGCTGAAGGATGGAAAGATTGACATTAATCAGTTGAATGCCTTCAACCGGATTCTGCACTTCATTGTTTGCCAAATTCTAGTACCCAAGAGTACTACTTTCTCCACATGCACTAAGGCAGACTCCGATATGATGTTCTGGGCGATTCAGAACCAAGATATCAACATGGTGTAGACACCCATTTCTGGCCCATAAGTCGAGCAAAATCCCTTGTCGTATCATTGACGCCCCACGTTGGCTCATCATCGTCAAGCTGGCTTTCTCCGATCATGACATCATTCCCATTAGTTCATCGCCCTGGAGGACTCTTCCTGGTCAATTCAATCTCTTTCACTAAAAGCTCTCTGAGTATAAGTCCGATGTTTCATCCTGAAGGCTGTGCATGGCTATTGGACACATTTTATGGTCAAAATGCAGAAAAATACCAGAAGACGACATGCCATGTGTCGCTTTCTTGAAAACGACATACCCCATGTCGCCTTGATAATTCCACATTTTAAATCCCTCAGAAAATCAAAAATAACTCAAGTTCACCTACCATATGAGGAAGGCGACATGTCGAGGTGGCGCCTTCAAGAAGACGACACCCAGGCCGTCGCATTCAGGACCTTAAACAGGAAACTCAATCCGAAGTCAATTCGGACCCATACTATTGATGGTAATTGCTTCTTTTGGACATCCAAATCAAGTCCAAATCCTCTCAAATTCGAAGCAGACCTTCCTAACATGTTCCTTTCCGAGTTCCAATGGCCCTTGCACAGCCATACTTGCCCAGAGTCGGACTCTTGCCCATTATTCCTCTCAGACCCGAGTTGGGAATAATCACCCATAAGTACCTCGTCTCTCCATCATTTGATGCGAGGCCGGATTCATTAGTTCGCAGAGCAAGAGAGCTTCCTCTTCCACGAAGAGAGTTTCTTCTCTAGACGACTCAGAAGAGCCCTCCAGGGCATTTCCCCAGTGGCTATCCAATTCTCTCTCCCTTTTTTTCTTTATTTCATCAATTTCATGCATGCATAGTTCATTTTTTCTTCTAGTTTAGCATTAGAACACGACACACACACCCATCCTTAGCACCCCCAGGGGTTAAAAACCCCAATCCTGTGAGTTCCCCCCATAATAGTTCATGTACATGCACTTTTCATTGAATAGATCTATTGCACACGAATTCTAATGGGTTTTCCTCGTGTTTAAATCATCTTGGCAGGTGTTTGAAGGTTAGAACGAAGTGAGGCTCCTGTCCCTTGGCCGGCTGAGGAGCAGGAAGACGAGAATCCACATCTCTGTCCCTCTGAGGAGAAGGCGACAAGATCCCTGTCGCGTTCAAGAAGGCGCCTTAGCCTCTGTCGCGCGTTCAGAAAAAGGAAAGCGACACCGCATCTGTCGCCTTGTCAGGTACTCCTTCTACTTCACCTTTCTTTTCCAAGGTAGTCAGCCCTCCACATCTACATCTACGAGGCGATTACTCTGGTGGCGATCACGGTATTTTCCTAATCCCTACACCTTCACAATCTATTTCAAAAGGGGATACAAATCCCGTGATTACACCTTTTGGCGATCACGGTGGGACCACTTGTGCCCATCACGCTCGTTCTTCCTTTCCCTGCCGTCCTTGTCATCTAACGGGTGTTGTGTTGTCAGTTTTTCTTTGTTTAGTTCTTTTCTTTTTTAAGTTTGTTAGTGCTCTGCTGGTCTGGGTGAGAAGGCGACATCCGGCACGTCGCCATCGGGGTAGCGACGCGTGCTACGTCGCGATCAAGTACGCAGTCTGTCCGTACACATATTTCCTTTGGTTGAGTATTGTTCGAGCCTGTGAAGAAAGCGATGGGGCTGTTGTCGCTACACAGAAGGCGACGGGATGCTAGTCGCATTCAGGTCAGTACCCTGGTCTATTGACTTTTCTTGCAAATTTGGGTTTGCTTTCACATACTCCATCCAATTTCATCACATCATGCCTTTTCCATGTTCTTGAGAGATTTCCAGTCTTGTATTTTATAGGATTGATTGATTTTTCATGCATAATTAGGATTTAATCACTTTCTATCCACTGCGAGAAGGAAAGCGACAGGCCTTGTGTCGCGATCTTGGTCGCGACATCATTCTTGTCGCCTTCTTCCTCTGAGGGGGATTAGTCCTAATTCTCGTTGTGTTAGCACTAGGATTAGAATTTTGCATGCACTCCGGTGCACATAGGAGTTGCATACATCTTTCCATGTTCGTAGCATAGGTTCCCTCCTCAGCGACGTTCGCTCTCTCGGCCATATACTCCTTGTGTCCGACTAGAGCACTCGCGTGAGGGCCTCCGTAAGTCCCCACTGACCGTGGATTCCCACACGGTCGCCAGGCTGGTTGTACTTGTCGCCACCTAGGATCGAGTTTAAAGTGCATTTGGTAAGGTTGAGAGAATCCTAGTCATACCCGAAGTTGGAAGCCCTCTCCCATTTAGGAAACCCTTCCTTATTTGGAGAGAACTTGCTAAAAGTCAAAATCACTAAAAGGCAAACCTGAACCAAATAAAAGAAACCATCATCATTGCCAACTGCTTGCTTTGGGTGAGACGTTTTCTCTTTCCTTTTGTCTGCATAGTATTGTTTGTTTAGGAAATAAAGAGTCTGTCTAGGTTAGGGCATCCCTCTCGAAGTCTGGAAAGGCTTTCTCCATCCCTCTGTGCCCACTTTCCAAATATGGAGTCATTCCTGAACCCAATGTACAACAATGGGGAGAATCTTGACACTACCTTCTACACTTCCCAGGACTACCAGGAGTCCCTACCCCATGACCTCCTTGAGGAGATGACCCGACCTTGGGTCGCTACTGTCCACGCATTTGAGGGTCACCATCACGACGATGGCGGCTCATCTCATATCCACCCTCCTCAGTCAGATGATCAAGCTGCTCAGCTTCTGCATCTAATTCCACAGCTTGATCAGTCTCAAATTCAAACTCTCATGACGGCTCTCAAAGGAAAGGCCGCCTCCTCACCCTCACCCAGAGTGGGCGCATCACGCCCTGCAGCAGCTACCTCCGGCCCCCACGTCTCCATGGGACAAGCCGACAACACCCCCATCCGGCCGCGGACTATCCGATTCACGCCCTTCGAGTCTGAGCACTACATTCCCCGTGAGTCGAGGCCCCGATCTCCACCTTATCAGCCGTGCTACTCTCCCCACCGTCCCGAGCCTCGCGCCAGGCCCACCTCTCATGCCTCATCTATGTATGCACAGCCATCCGCCGCACCGGACATGATGTCCGAGTGGGCGTCCATCAAGAAGGAGCTCCAAGAGCTCCGCAAGCAAGTCGACCCTAGGCAGCACCACGATGTGCACATGCCCAATTTCAATGGTCTGTGGGTCCCCTCTCCATCTAAGCTGCCAAAGTACCGAAAATACAATGGCTCAGGCAATCCATATATCCACATCAAGGACTTCATCTATGAGTCCGCGCCTTACCAGCATGACCGCCGTCTTATGGCATATCTCTTTCGCCGTCGCTGGACGGGCACGCTCTGGATTGGTTCTATTCCCTGCTACCCGAGGACGCTGAAGACTTCGCTGTGGTGAAGGCTAAGTTCCTCGAGCAATTCCAAGATAGAGTCGGCCCTGAATATTCACTCACAGATCTCATGGCCGAAAAGATGAAGCCTGATGAGGATTTCGCCACATATGCCGATAGGTTGAGGCAAATGGCCACCAGAGTTCCGGGGTACCTCCCAGAAGGGGAGAAGGTGAAGATCATCATTGCTAATGCCACACCTGCTTTTAGAAACATTCTGGCGATGAATGACATCACCACCATGCATCAACTCTACAGCCGGGCCCGGTTCATCCAGACCCAGCTCAAAGACTCCCCGATCCACTCCATGTTCGAACCCCAGAAGCCTAGGTTCCAAAGAAAGCCTCAGGGTCCAGTTACCGAGGGCATCCAGGTGAACGAGCAAGTGAGCGCGTTCAACCCTGCCGGTTAGAGCCAAAACCGCCAACCATACAATGCCCAGGGTTAGAACCCTACCCATCCGCCCCAGGGGCGGAAACAACGCCAATACAATCAAGTGCCGCCCCCTGATGGCTCTCAGCCAAGGCGTCCCATGGGTCCCAGAAGAACCCACTACCCACCGTTGCCGGAGACCCTCTCCGACATATTCTTGGCCTTGCTCTCCACAGACGCCATTAGGCTCCCTCCTGAGAGACCCCTGAACCCGAGCGTGGATCAAACTCGGTACTGTGTGTTCCATAGGCAGCCTGGTGATACCATCGACCAGTGCTTTACATTCAAGGACCTGGTGTACGACTTGCATGAGCAGCACAGAATAGATTGGACAGCCCTCCGGCAAGTAATCGGAGACATCAAAGAGAGGCAGAGACAGCAGCAGCAGCAAAGGCAGCAGCGCCAACCACCCCCTTAACAACAGCAACAGTAACAACATCAGCAGCCGTTGCAGGACCTCGGGATTGTCCACAACCCCCTACCTAACCATCCACCAGCTCCGAACCCGCCACCACCACAGCAACCTGCCCAGGTAAACCCCATCGTCCACCACCCTCCTCCACAAGCAAACTGGACGTACGATGATGAACTGGACGTTCAGCAGATGATGGCCATTAACCAATATCCTATCCAATCCCAAACAACACAACCAGCCTACGCGGCTCCCCAATCAGTCCCTCCTATAGTTTCCATGGCCAACGCCGTCATACTGCCCGCCAGTTCAGCATCTGCGCCAGTCGCTAGTCCACCCATCATCCTACCTTTCGCTCCACCTGTCTCCATACCTCTACCCCCTATCATATCCACTCCCTCACCCATCATCCTACCACCACCTGGGCCGGACCAACCATCCGCCGCAACATTATCCTCCGCTAGACAGCCACCTACCAATCCGACCACCCTACGGAGCGGGCGAGTCTTTCGCCGCCCGTACCCACCTATCTCCACCACCACCACTTCCACAAACCCCCAGCAGGTCCTGCAGCCGCCACAGCAACAACAAGCTCAGCAACAAGCACAAGATGAGGGGTTGATTGAGCCACTACCTAGAACCCACTATGACATCCTCAAGCACCTGGACCACGTGCCAGCCAAGATCTCCATTCTGGAGCTGATAAAGAAGTCTAAAGAGCACCAGGAAGCTCTGAGGAATTTCTGCAGATGGTGGTAGTGAATGAAGACATGATGGCAGACAAGCTACCTAGTGCCCTGGCCATGGTGACTCGCGGGCCGGCAATCACATTTGCAGAAAGCGAATTAGCACCCCCAGAAGCCAGGAGGCTCCCCCTCTGTGTCACTTTAGTCATCAACCACATAGCGGTGGGAGCGGCACTGGTTGATACAGGGGCATCCATAAATGTCTGCCCGCTGAGTACGCTAAGAGCTTGTGACCTGTCAGAAGGTATGCTGAGGCCGACGCCCACCACCATTGCCGCTTACGACAATTCCAGACAATCCTGCCACGGCATGGTGACTGTGCAAGCCGAACTGGGACCCCTCTCCGTCACAGTGGACTTCTACGTCCTAGATATCGATCCCATGTTCAAGGCTATTTTAGGGCGCCCATGGTTAGAGTCACTAGGAGCTGTGCCATCTACCGCGCACCAATGCCTGAAGTTCCCATTCCAAGGGAGAATCATCAAGGTCAAGAGCATAGCCACCACCCACTCCGTAGATGCCCTCCACGATACCCACCTCCCAGCTGTGTGGCCAGCCAATAAACCCATCGTCTCAGTACTAGACGTCAACTACCCTTGGAGCTACACGTTCTAGTCCCAGCGAGAGATCAACCTAGCCCAGGTCAATGCGGTCAAGAGAAAAGAGCCACTAAGCACGAAGGGGTGGCAAATTATGATGAAGTTGGGGTATGAAGAAGGCAAGGGCCTAGGGGCTGAGCTACAAGGTATAGTCAAACCCATCCCCGACATCGTCATGAAAAGCCGATGGGGCTTAGGGTACAGGGAGAAATCCAAACCATGGTCATCCAGCACATCCACTCTTAAGGCCGACCGAGAGCCGCTCACCTGGACACTCTGGTGTCACTTTATCAGGGGCCTACCCAACCTGGATACAACACCGTGGTAGTCGAGGCAGAACTCTCACAGCACGAGGTGCATGGCCGGAACTTCTCTCGGCACATGGCCCCGTTGCTGACCTATAGAGCCCTAGAAGCCCTCCGTCCGACCAGGAAGAGAAAGATCGGAGACCCAGAGGCTGAGTGGTATAGATGGTTCGACATAGAAGACATCACCATCGCCTTCAGTCGAATGTTCTGGGAAGAGAAGAGAACCTGGCCGCCAGCTGCGGAAGAACTGCTAGATCCACCCGTTGCCATCACATCCAAAAGGCAGCTCATGAGCGATGCCTCAGACGTAGGAGAGCCGGACATCCCCTACGAGGAGGGGAAAACTGTTGATGAACTCTGGAGAGGCACCTGCCTAGCCATCCACCCATCCCTCCTGGATTCCCTCCTTCCCAGCCTAGTCCCATCCTCTCCTCCTTTACTGATCCAGCTGACTCCCCAGCTCCTCACGGCGGCGCACAGCCTCCTCACACCCCAGCTCCCACTGGCTGTCCTCTCCGCCCTTCAAGCTGATCCAGGTGACCACGAGGTCACCCTCTCCTTGCATGCTCTCCTCCGATCTCCAAAAAAAAAAACGTCCACTTTCAAATGCACGTTGAGGTCGAGGAGCCGGCATACGTCCTGCACTCTGCTGATCAGGGGCACCCCTCGATTGAGGGTCCCCCTCTTGCTCCTTCATTAGGAGCTATTCTCTTCAAGGACCCCATGTCCTCCCCCAGTCCTGTAGAGTCGTCTAGTTTAGGAGAAGCTAGGGTAGGTGAGTCTAGAGTAGATAGGCCTAGGATAGAGAGCCAGGTCAGCCCGCCATCCGCCAGTTCCAAGCACCGTCCTAGGAAGCAGCGGGGAAAAGCTATTCCCCGGAGATATCTTCAAGAGCTAGCTCGGCGGTGTCAAGCGCTGCTATTGATAGAGGAGTTCACGAGAGAAGCGCTGGTATTCGAAGAGGTGTTTGAGCAGGACGGGGTGTTCATAGACGACGAGTTTGGTGTCTACGAAATAATGAATGATGAGGACCCAGTCGATGAAGAGGATAGCGAAGTAGATGACGCTGCCGAAAAATATGTCAGTGGAGTAAGGAGGTTCGACAAGCCTACAATGGCAGTGGATGAATCTACTAAGGAAGTCAACCTCGGAACAGAAGAAGATCCCAGGATTGTGATTATCTCAGCAAATCTCCCTCCTGATGAAGAAGAGGAACTGGTGCAAATCCTAAGGGAGTACAAGGACTCATTCGCCTGGTCTTATGAGGACATGCCTAGCCTAGACCCCTCTCTAGTGGAGCACCGACTAGTACTGAAAGAAGGGGCAAAGGCAATCAAGCAGAAACTCCGAAGGTTCCACCCACTCACAGCCCTGAAGATGAAGGACGAAGTAGATAAACTCCATAAGGCTAGATTCATCAGGGTAGTGCTTTATCCGAACTGGGTGGCCAATATAGTCCCTGTCATGAAGAAAGACGGCAAAGTCAGAATCTGCATCGACTTCAGGGATTTGAATAAGGCATGTCCAAAGGACGACTTCCCGCTTCCTCATCTTGATGTGCTAATCGACAACACTGCTGGGTATGAGACCCTCTCATTCATGGATGGGTACTCAGGCTACAACCAGATCCGTCTCGCTCCTGAAGATCAAGAAAAGACATCCTTCACCACCCTGGGGAACATACTGTTACGTAGTCATGCCATTTGGGCTGAAGAATGCTGGTGCTACCTACCAGAGGGCGATGATGGACATATTCCACGATATGATCCATGTTATGTTGAGGTCTATGTGGATGACATCTTGGTGAAGTCAAGGACAGGAGAGAACACCCCGAGATCCTAGCCAAGGTGCTGCAGAGAGCTAGGGAGTATCAGCTGAAGATGAATCCAAAGAAGTGTGTGTTCGGGGTATCATTAGGTAAGCTGCTAGGCTTCATAGTCAGTAAGCGGGGCATTGAGATCGATCCGAACAAGGCCAGGGCAATAGCAGAAATGCCTCCTCCAAAGAACATTGCACAATTAAGAGGGCTAATCGGACGTTTGCAATTCATCCGAAGATTTATCTCCCAGCATTCGCAAAGATGTCGCCCATTTTATGATCTCTTGAAAGGAGCGGCAAAATTCGAATGGAATGACAAATGCCAAGCAGCCTTCGATGAGCTGAAAAGTTATCTCATGAATCCCCCAGTCTTACAGCCTCCTGTACTCGGAAAGCCGTTAATCCTATATCTCTCAGTCATTGAGGACTCCCTAGGAGCTGTCCTGGCACAACATGACGAGTCTGGGAAAGAAAGGGCAGCATACTACCTCTCTAGGCTCTTCAACCCCGCTGAATCCAAGCTCACCACCGCGGACAAAACTTGTGCCGCACTCGTGTGGGTAGTCCAAAGCTCAAGCACTACTTCTTAGCCCACGAGGTCAAGCTGATCTCAAGGATGGATCCACTCCGTTATCTTCTTGAAAAGCCCGTCCTTTCTGATCGGCTGGCACGCTGGCAGAGTTTCCTCTCCCAGTTTGACATATCCTTTGTGGTCCAAAAGGCCGTCAAGGGGTATGCCATCGCCGAGCATCTAGCCCATCTCCCACTCCCTCACAGCGACTCCCTCCGAGAGGAATTCCCCGATGAGGAACTCTCAGTCATAATCAAAGACCCCTTCTGGTCCCTTCATTTCGATGGTGCGCTCAACTCTCAGGGACGGGGCATTGGAGCCGTGCTGCTTACCCCGAAGGTATCACCATCCCCTTCGCGTATCAACTCACCTTCCCCGCTACCAACAATATGTCAGAGTATGAGGCTCTCCTGCTGGTCTCAAGCATGCTTATCTGCTGGGGGCATCACACCTCAGAATTATAGGAGACTCTCAGCTCGTCCTGCGGCAGGTGCTTCTCAACCTACCGCACTCGTGACCCAAAGCTCAAGCCATATCAAGACCTGGTCACGCTGTTGGCGAGGCAGTTCGTAAGCTCATCTACATCCACACTCCTCGTTCCCAAAACATCCTGGCGACGCTCTGGCGTCGCTAGCCTCATCCCTATCCTTCCCTCTGAGTCGCCGGACTGAGACAATCATCGTCCAGCGTCTCGATGTTCCATCTACCCAGGACCCTTGGTTTAGCGACCTTAGGGCAACCTTAGAAGAGAGGCTAGGAAAGAGGAGCGCAGCAAGTCATGTTAACGGAGCTCGAGGAGATCCTGAATGAAGAGGAACTGCCATGGTACTTTGAGATAGAGTAGTACTGCAGGGATGGAACATATCCTGAAGGGCAAGTGGAGAAGACCGCAGGGCCATCAGAGAGCCGCCTTAAGGTACACAGTTGTCGAAGAAGTTCTGTACAGGCGAGCCCTTAATGGAGTCCTTTTAAGGTGCCTTACCGATGACGAAGCTTGGAAGGTGGTGGAAGGGGCCCATGCTAGCGAATGCGGAGGGCACGTCAACAGTCAAATGCTAGCAAAGAAGATCATTAGGCAGGGCTATTACTAGCCAACCCTAGAGGAAGACTGTACCATCTACGTCCGTAGGTGTGTCAAGTGTCAACTCCATGCCGATAAGATTCATGCCCCTTCCTCCTCACTACACCCACTCTCCACACCATGGCCATTCTCCATGTGGGCTTTCGACATTGTCGGTCCTCTTGGTGATTCTAATGCTCAAACTAAACAAAAGTCATTTATCCTAACTGCGACTGAGTATTACACCAAGTGGGCGGAAGCTGAAGCCTTCACAGAAATCAAAGCATCCACGGTGTGCCGCTTCATCATGAGAAACATCATCTCGCGGTTCGGTGTGCCAAGCAGCATCGTCACGGACAATGGGCCGCAATTCATCGCACAAGAGCTCCAGGACCTCTGTAAGAAATACAACATCACGCTGCATCATTCATCGCCGTATTACCCACAGGGCAATGGCCAAGCTGAAGCAACTAACAAAACCCTTCTTAAAATCCTAAAGAAAACCTGTGAGTCGCATAAATTCGCCGACTGGCCAGAGAAGCTAATAGAGGCTCTATGGGCCTACCGCACCTCCGTCCGTACTCCCACGGGACAAACCCCGTACGCTCTCACATACGAGATGGAGGCGGTAGTTCCATATGAGATCCTAATTCCTTCACTAAGAGTCCAACTAGACAAGGAACTTAATCTTGATGAACGTCGAGAGGCGTTACTAGTCCAATTGGAACTCTTAGATGAAAGGCGGCTTATGGTAGCCGACCATGTGCTTTCCTACCAAAGGCGAATCTCAAGGTCTTTTCAAAAGAAGGTAATTGAACGAAATTCCAAGAGGGTGATATGGTCTTGAAACGCATCTTTATCAACCCCGAGGTCCTAGGTCCAAACTGCAACCTAACTGGGAGGGTCCGTACGTTGTGAGGGAGGTCTACCCTGGAAATGCATATCGCTTAATCAATGCTGAGGGCGTCGAGTTATCACATCCGTGGAACGGTTGTACCTCAAACGTTTCTATCCTTAGGCCTATAGGTGTGAGGCTACAACACCTAGATCGGGGAGTAGCCCCATGTTGGGAGTCTAAGATACCTCTCTAATCGCCAAGGGCTGCTCTAAGTTAGGATTAACACACACGCACACGGCAAGCCCGGATAACTACACTCGGTAGGTGTTGCAATTATGCGGCCCTACTCTAGCGATGCATCGGTCATTCTCTCCTAATCAGTCGAAGTGTAGGGGAAAAGGTCGTAAGGGTGAGGTCGTCAACCTGCAGCTACCCGACGAGAGGAAGTCTCAAACAGGGACGGTCAAAATGACAAAAGGGCAAAGAAGCAAAGAAACGAAAAGAAAAGAAAATCCATAATACAATAGGGGCATGGCAAAGAGTGGCAAAGTCCCCGCGGGACACTAATGAGCCCGTCGTACGCATGCCCCAAAGCAAGGCAAGTCCATAACAAAAGACCATAAAGTCCCTCCACAACCCCAATCTCCGAATGGTATGCTGTAGGAAGTACCGAACCCAACGTCCTCATACCCACACAAGACTTTCTTAAATAATCTTCCGTTTCTCCCTATAAGGCTGAGTCACCTCTAGGGTGGGGCTTAATTAGTCGCAGCATCAACCAAGGGTAGTTTTCCGAGGCGTTGCACCCTTATGCACGTCCTAACTTGAAAAGCCCTGTGGCGAGAACCGGAGGTGATCAAGATTCCTAACCAGCGGCTCGAATCGGTTTAAGTGTTGTGGCCCGAAGATGCGAGTACCTTCCGTCTCGCGTGTCTTATTTTAGGAAGGGCCAACGCCGGCTTTAGGCGCTAACAAAAAAACCCCAAAAAAATCAATATTTCCAAACCCAAAAAAAAATCAGATATTCCAAAACTCAAAAAATCAGATATTTTCAAAACCCCAAAAAAATCAGATATTTCCAAAATCAAAAAATCCAAAAATATTTCAAAACTCAAAAAAATCAAATATTCTCTAAAACTCCAAAAAATATTAAAAATTTTCAAAACCTAAAATCAAATATTCTAAAAATCTCAAAACATTAAATGATTCCAAGCCGTTTGCATACAAGCATTTCATTTGTTTATTCGCATCTTTTGCCTATTTAATAAGGCTTAGCCCCTTGACAAATTATCAAGGTCGCTCACTCGTTGCTTTTTTTTAAGGCAATGGGCTAAGCCTAAGAACAGATCTGACTTGTTTCGTGTTTGTCTAAGTGTGCAGGACGGAAAAGAAAGTGGCACTCATATCTCACTCGTCACTCTCACTCAGTCGTAAACCAAAAAAAAACACACAAAAGAGTTCCATTCCATTCCATTCTATTCATATCATGTACAAAAGAAAGGAGCAAGAAGTACAAACCCTCAGCCGCTCTCCCCCGTACCCTCAGGCGGGCGGGAGACGAGGAGGGGCCATCACCCTAGGGCATGTCTCGCTACCCTCTGGCGCTCTCTCCTGTCGCCGCGCCTCCTCGTTCCTCCGCCGACTGGAGGAACCTGTTAAATAATGCCCTGCGGATCCGCTCGGGATACCGCTCCTGCTGGCCGTCGACCGGCTGCGTCCGACCAAGGAGAGGGCCTTCTCCAGACCCTTCATTTTGGACCGCAGCATGTCGCAACGATCCCGCTCCTCTCCAAGCTGGGTGCGGAGGTCCCCAGCCTCTGTCCGCCACCTCACCGCCTCCTGCTGCCAGTGCGCCGCCTGCGCTGCCTCCTGGC
Source organism: Colocasia esculenta (assembly GCA_014218235.1). Taxonomy (NCBI): domain Eukaryota; kingdom Viridiplantae; phylum Streptophyta; class Magnoliopsida; order Alismatales; family Araceae; genus Colocasia; species Colocasia esculenta. Next base: position 13,923,765 of record CM024755.1, on the reverse strand, counting down.
GCCAGCGCGACGCCTCCTCCGCTGCCTCCTGCCACTGCGCTACCTCTGCCACCTCGGGACGTAGGCGTAGCTCCGCCATCTCCGCCTGTAGCGTGGACGTCTGCGCCAAGGCGTCCCTCAGCTCACGCTCCTGCAAAGACAAGCATCCGTCAGATCTTAAAAAAGGAAATAAAAGTCTAGGGGCATCTAAGTAAGAACCCTACCCGCTCCTACAACTGGCCGAGGGCGTCCTCCGCTCGGGTCCGCGCGGCTAGCTGCCCCTCCAGCACGGAACGGCCAGGGTCCTCTCGAGAAGAGGAGGCGCCGCCTACCATCTGTCGGGCCCCGTCTAGCTCTGCCCGCTGCAAAAGAAAACAACAAGGGTCAGTCAACCAACACTAGAAGCAGAAGGGTAAAAGCACAAAGTAGAAACTCACCAGCTGGTCCACCACCGCCTGGAGGTCGTCGCGCTGCTGGATGGTGGAGTGGAGGATGCCCTCAAGCGAGGTGATCCGCCCCTCAGGGTCAAGCTGCAAACACAAGCCAAGTCAGTCGCACAATCAAATCAAGAATCTAGAAGAAGACTGAAAGCAGTAAAGACTCACTGGTCGTCGGGACCCCTTGTACACCTGGGCCCCGTACTTCCGGGCGTATGCCCGGAAGTAGTCCTCATCGCTGGTGGCCTCGGAGACCACCTCCGTCCCTCGTCGCTCCCAGTCGTCCAGCTGCTCCGGACCCGGACCGTCCAGTCCGTGACCTGCTGGATCCCGCGGAAGCTCGGCCTGGCCTCTCCCAAGCTCGCGGTCGGGACTCCACCGCCGCCTGGTGGAGTCCCAGAGTACGCGCCCACCAGGTGGTGGGGAGCGGAACCACCGTGTTGAAGCAATGCAGCCAAATGTCCCTACCGAAGTAGGGACGGCCTCGCTCCACCCACGGCTAGGCGGCGTCACTCTCCCCGACATAGGGGGTCCACTGTACCTGCACACCCAAAAGCCAAAACTCCGTCAGTCAACCATCAAATAGGCAAAGTAAAGGGGAAAGGGCAAGGCTAGAAGCACTCACATGTCCAAAAGGAATAGTGTCCAACGCATCGTGAATCATGGTCACCTGGCGCCGCAGGGACCGCTCATCTCGGCAAAACTGCCAGCGCTGTAAGAGCGGTACAGCGCTGCGTCGCCTCGCCACCCCGCAGCCTAGGGAGGGGAGGTGGTAGTAAGCCCACACCTGCAAGAGCAACACAAGTCAGTACCACAGTCAATAAACAAGCAGGAAAAGCAGCAAAGGGCAAGGGTAGAAACATACCTGTAGAAGTGGGAAGAAGCCCGCGACACCAGTCTCCCTTCTAGAGGTGCCCAGGCTGTCGAAGAGGTGGGCCAGGAGGGCCGCACCCCACGCGTAGTTGCCCATGCTGTACAGATCCTCAGCAGGGGCAAGCAACGGCAGCCCACCGGGTCCCCCCTGGTCCCCAGGATCAGCTTCCCAATCACCAGCGTCAGGAATCGCCGCATGTCCCTGTCCGCTGCCTCTCCCTCCTCCTCCGCCATCACCGCTCTGGCACCCTCGGTCATCCGGTCCATATGCTCCGCCGGTCCCTCTCCTGTCTTGCACCGCGCGCTCGCCACGCCCAGGCTCGCTTGCAGCGCCGTCCGCCGCACTAGCGAGGACCTCGCGCTCTTCACCTCCAATCCCAGCAACCTCTCCACGGGCTCCTGATAACTGGTGTAGGTGGTTCCAGTCACCACCTGGCCATCCACGCGCAGGCCGGTGATCCGCACTACGTCTTCCAACGTAGGGACCATGTGTCCCCACGGGAAGAGGAAGGCGTGGCACTCTGGGTCCCACCTCTCCTTCAGCGCCTGGATGAGTGCCACATCCGGCGCTAACTCCTCCACTCTCAAGAATGGCCCAAAGCCCATCCCCTCCAGTCGGCATACCTGGAAGTCCGGATGGCCGTCATAGATCGCTCAGATCACTGCCCATCCGAGCCGGGACCGCAACTCAGTCTGTAAGGCAAACACCAAAAGGGGTCAGAAATCAGAAAGGAAAAAGCCAAAACACTCTCTGCTCTGTTAAAGCGACAAGGGACCTATCGCCTTCTGAAGGCGACAGACCCCCTGTCGCTTTAAGAAGTCCCTCATTGCGACAGGCCCCCTGTCGCCTTCTATAGGGCGACAGGGGGGCTGTCGCCTTCTATTTGGTAATACGACAGGGGGCCTGTCGCATTACCAGAACCGACCCAAAATGGAGATTCTCCCGTTTTCCGGTCGTCCCACGGGGCGAATCGCCTATACACATGCTCTATCCCCCACACCCACATCAAGGTTTAAGGCTCCGAAAACCTACCTTTTTGGGCCAACCGGCTCGTCGTCGTCTCCCACCGCCAGGCGACTTCTCCTCCATCGGGACGACCGAGGGAGGATCTTGGGCCGCCGCCGACGTCCCTTCACCCGTTTGCCTCCGCCGGATCATCTTCTTCCGACGTCTACCGCCGCCCTCACCTCCTTGGTCTCCACCGCCTTCCATCGCCGTTTGCCAGAAAGAAGAGAAAGGAGAAGAAGAGGAAAGGAGGAGGGAAAGAAAGGGAAGAGGGAGGCGCCGCGACCGGGGCTCGCCGGAGGTAGACGAGAAAGAGAGGAAGAAAGGGGGGGCTCGGTTTGGGTCACCGGAGGGGAGAAAGGGGAAAGGAAGAGAGAGAGAGAGAAGAAAAGGAGGGAAGAGGGAGAGGCGCGTAGCTCGGTTTTCAAAACCACCTCGGGAGTTGTGAAGGCGACACAGCCCCCGTCGCCTTCTGATATGAGTATCGCGACACAATGTCTGTCGCCTTTACTTTAGTCATTGCGACACAGGATTTGTTGCCTTCAAGGTAGCGACACACCCTATGTCGCCTTCTTTAGCCAGTGCATCAAAACGCCCAAAATTCAATTCTCATTGCAGAAAATCAATCCTTACATCAAATAAAAGCCCTGAAAATCAAAAGTCTCACTCCCACTACATCAAACTCAACCCATCAGGTCCCATCAAAAGCTTAAAAGTACAATCACATCTCTCTCTCCGGCTCACGGTCCGCAAGTGGCCGAAGCTTCTCGTGTTCCCGGAGGTACGCCTGGTACGTCTCCCGGTCCTCGTCAAGTCTCGGTGGGGAGCGTGCGTAGCACACGCCCTCCACAAGGCCAGTGCACTCCGCACAGCCTGCTCATCCTCGGAGGTCCCAAGCGCCGTCTCTTCACAGGAGGAAGGTGTGATGGTGGCAGTACTCTCGTTCTTGGCTTTCCGATCTGCAAGTAACACCGCTGCGGGTTGTAGAGAATGGTTGCCATGTTTCCTATCAGCTGCAAGTCCAAGCCGAGTCCGAGTGGTAGCCGGATCTCCGCTCCGCGCAGCGCCGCTATGTCCAAAGCGAAGTGCTCCACCGGCAGGGTGCTGAAGTAGAGGCACCACGCACTCCTCGTCTTCTTGTCGGCCGTCCTGCATAAAACTTTGTCCGAAAATTTGGCCGCGCCGCCAATGAAGTTCAATGGATGACATCCGAAGATCCGACTGTCGGTGGTGGGGTTATCAACATGTCTAAACTTTATCCTCACACCCAACCAACACTCTAGAAGGATCATAGAGCGTAAAGGAAACCACCCGTGGAAGCTGAAGTGAGACCCGAGTAGAGGTAGGCCAAGACCGCGTGTGAAAGAGAAAGTCCCCGCCATACCCCACTAATCGCACTAAGGCTCGCATAATCTATAAGGTGATCCCCGGACGGGAAGAGGACTACACACATAGGCATATGGCCACGGCCTTTGCAATTTCCCGATGGTCCGTATTCTTGTTCTTGCATTGGGATATGACCCACTTAGACAATGGAACCAAGTGTATGGATTGTGGGCTAATCATGGTATGGATATCCCCCGGGTCGGTCATAAACTCCCCTAAGATGAGCTTTGGGTTAATGGGTTCGACGGTATAGCTTACGCTGTGCTCGTCCCCCGTTTAGTTTTAGGAGAGCTAGAAAGGCCTCGACCTCCTCTAGAAGGACGGTCGCCTCGAACTTGGGGAAAATGAAGGTATGGGTTTGTGGGTGCCATAACTCTATCAAGGCCGTGATGCTATGCCCATCGAAAGAAATTTTGTGGTAATTATGGGCCGCTATCAATACTCCACCCAATCCCCACTCTCTCAAGAATCTAATGACAAACATGGGTAAGGACTTGATCATTGGGGTGATCCAAGTGAGCTTAGAATAGCGGCGGGACCCTGGGAAGAGCTAGAAGAGGAGAAGAAAAAGGCAAAAAAAAAGAGGGTAAGAAGAAGAAGACCCAAAATTAAAAGACAAATTCGGAGTTCAAAAGTCCATGAAAATTGAAAACACCAAAACCCACCTCCCTCACTTCCTTGCACCGGCTCAAGTGGTTGGGGACGTCCGTCACCCTCAGGAGCGCTTCATACGCCGTCCGAGCACGCTTCGGACCTTCATAAGCCATCTCCCCATCCATGGAAGCAAGGAGAGCTCTTTTCATGGCCATTGGAGCTTGAAAACCTTGAAGAAAGGAAGAGAGAGGGAGAGCTACGAATTTGGCCTCATCCCCTTTATTTATAGAGCTCAAACACTCCTAATCCTGCTAGGAAGGGGAAGGGAAGACCCATTAGGGGGGGACTTTGAGTGGGGAAACATTAGAGTACAAGTGGGAGTTAAAACCAAGTTTTATGTTGAAAAGGATTGAGCTGGGTTGTGCATCCTGTGAAGACGACATATCGTTGTGTCGCCTTCATGGTGGCGACAAGCTAGGTGTCGCCTTCTTAAGTGTAGGGTGGCGACAGGCCCTATGTCGCCTTCTGGGCCCTCTGCTTTCATGCTATTTCTCTATAACTGTTCAGAACGTTTGCACATATGCTTTGATGATCATTGATTGGTGCATTTTTCATTTGTATCATTCTATCTTTATCTTTTTATATTATTTAGAAACCCATAAAAAAAATCAAAAAAAATCAAAAAAAAAAGAGACGGCCATCAGGTAAGTCAGGTAAGTATCTCTAACCCTACTCCCTCCGCATTACTATATGATATCTACGCTATTATATCAGCTCAAGGACGGCTGGTTCCCAGTGTGTTCCAGGATCTGAGTTCCCTTCATCAAAAACGAGGATGATCTAAGTACACACTGCTAATCACTGGATAGGCCGTTGGGTGATATGACTCGGGGACGACGGATTCTATCGCACGTCGGGGATGCGAAGTGTCTTGACCCTGCTCATATTGTCTAGCAATATTATCCTTGAATACTTGTTATTTTCTCTTTCTTTGCATTCGCTTTTATGATTTCCTTTTTCTTTAGCCCAGCATGCATCATGTAGGAATTTTGAGCTTCATGAATCATGATTTGTCAAAGTCAGCTTCTCAATGATGTTCCAACCCAAATCCTCATTTCAGACAAGAATTCCACGCCGAATTTGAAAGTTTTCCTCGAGCTTGTGCTCGGTCCAGTTTACCAGTGATGGTTCCTATGCAGGATTCCTCTCATCTCCATTCATTATAACAGTCATCCCTTTATCCCCGATCCGCTCATTAGTCGTGACCCGCTCGAAGGCCAGAGTCGAATCGACCCGCCGGGCAGCACCTATCCCCTAATGAACGAAACCTGCACGCTAAAGATAGCCAGGGTACCTCTTGAATCAGGAGGTTGATCATTCTTTTCTTTTGATTTTTATTCATCCCAAATAGGAACCATCCTCGCACTCTGTTCCCAGCCATGTTCGAAGTTAGCTGGATAGTTCTCGCTGCTTATTCGTCCAGAATGGGTGTCTCTTTACCTTGATGCCCGCTTTTCAGCTCATTTGCTACATCTCGTCTCACGCCACTTTCGCTCCTCACCGCTCCACTCCCTTGCAAAGCAGGCATCAAGGAGGGGCAATCTGTAGACGCCCATTTCTGGCCATAAGTCGAGCAAAATCCCTTGTCGTATCATTGACGCCCCACGTTGGCTCATCATCGTCAAGCTGGCTTTCTCCGATCATGACATCATTCCCATTAGTTCATCGCCCTGGAGGACTCTTCCTGGTCAAATCAATCTCTTTCACTAAAAGCTCTCTGAGTATAAGTCCGATGTTTCATCCTGAAGGCTGTGCATGGCTATTGGACACATTTATGGTCAAAATGCAGAAAAATACTAGAAGACGACATGCCATGTGTCGCTTTCTTGAAAACGACATACCCCATGTCGCCTTGATAATTCCACATTTTAAATCCCTCAGAAAATTGAAAATAACTCAAGTTCACCTGCCATATGAGGAAGGCGACATGTCGAGGTGGCGCCTTCAAGAAGACGACACCCAGGCCGTCGCATTCAGGGCCTTAAACAGGAAACTCAATCCGAAGTCAATTTGGACCCATGCTATTGATGGTAATTGCTTCTTTTGGACGTCCAAATCAAGTCCAAATCCTCTCAAATTCGGAGCAGACCTTCCTAACATGTTCCTTTCCGAGTTCCAATGGCCCTTGCACAGCCATACTTGCCCAGAGTCGGACTCTTGCCCATTATTCCTCTCAGACCCGAGTTGGGAATAATCACCCATAAGTACCTCGTCTCTCATCATTTGATGCGAGGCTGGATTCATTAGTTCGCAGAGCAAGAGAGCTTCCTTCCACGAAGAGAGTTTCTTCTCTAGACGACTCAGAAGAGCCCTCCAGGGCGTTTCCCCAGTGGCTATCCAATTCTCTCTCCCTTTTTTTCTTTATTTCATTAATTTCATGCATGCATATTCGTTTTTTCTTCTAGTTAGCATTAGAACACGACACACACACCCATCCTTAGCACCCAGGGTTTTAAAAACCCCAATCCTGTGAGTTCCCCCCATAATAGTTCATGTACATGCACTTTTCATTGAATAGATCTATTGCACACGAATTCTAATGGGTTTTCCTCGTGTTTAAATCATCTTGGCAGGTGTTTGAAGGTTAGAACGAAGTGAGGCTCCTGTCCCTTGGCCGGCTGAGGAGCAGGAAGACGAGAATCCACATCTCTGTCCCTCTGAGGAGAAGGCGACAAGATCCCTGTCGCATTCAAGAAGGCGCCTTAGCCTCTGTCGCGTTCAGAAAAAAGGAAAGCGACACCACATATGTCGCCTTGTCAGGTACTCCTTCTACTTCACCTTTCTTTTCCAAGGTAGTCAGCCCTCCACGTCTACATCTACGAGGCGATTACTCTGGTGGCGATCGTGTTATTTTCCTAATCCCTACACCTTCACAATCTATTTCAAAAGGGGATACAAATCCCGTGATTACACATGGCAGAGGTGATTTTTGAAAGGATGAAGTTTGCATCTGAGATGATATGGGATAAGAAAAATAAATTGAATGTATCTCTTCCTTATGCTCACCTGCTGACAAAAATTTTCCAGCATTTCAACATAAATGTGATTGGTGAAGTGTCCGAGAAGATGGGACAAGCCACTAGAAGCAGAAATCTGAAGAAGAGTGGCTTCTCATTAGTAGCTGGGGTATGGACAAAGACTTCAGTCGCTGAAGGTGAGGCCATCATCGAAGAAGCTCCAGAAGTTCAGATTCCAGAGGCAGAGGAAGAAGTTGCTGTAAGAATTGAAGCCCCTGTTGCAGAAGCTCCAGTTGTTCCAGCAGTTCAAGAACAGCCAGAAGAGGTTAGAACATAAATTCCAATGGTTCAAGTAGAAGAAGAAGAGGCAGCAAGCAGATATCAGAATTGAAGTTCCAGTGGCCAGTCCAAGAAGAATTGAAGAAATTCCTCCCGAGCACATTGAGCCCGTTAGACAATCCTCAGAGGTTGAGTCCCCTTCGACAGTTGTTGCAGCAGTAATTGAAGATATTTTGGATACTGTTGCAAATATTCATGGGGAGCAAGAAGAAGTTATGGCTGAATTTGTGGCACCAGGCCACAGTGCAGATGTTTCTATGGCAGATGCTCTTGTTCAGGGGGAGCATGCAATTGAGAAGGAAGCAGAGATTCAGGGGGAGCACATAGTTAGCCCCCATGTTGATATGTTCCAAGAAGGTATTGTGGAGAGCACTCAGATGAAGAAGAACCTCCGGTTGATATTGTGAAGCCCGCTGTTAGGGCCAGTGCTAAAGGCAGGGGTCTAGCTCAGATTCCTTTCTTACTAGAAGAGAACACCATAGTTCCAAGAAGAAGAAGCTGAGGGTCAATATGAAGCCAGTAATAGACAGGTTAGATGCTCATGGAGAGATCATGTGCTCATTGCAAAATGAAGTATCATCTATCTTTGTGAGCCAAAGCACAGGAGCCAAGCAGATTGGAGCAATGAAAGTTGAGCTCCAAGCTTTGAAGGGAGAGTTGGGAAGCATAAAGCAATTAGTATAAGATCTATCAGTTTTTGTGAGGGAGCACTTGCCCATTTCTGCCCCTCCTGCTCCCACTCTTGCAGTGCCAGCAAACAGCTCAGGGCCATCCGGGCCAAGGAATGAAGAAGAAGCAGTCCGACCATCAAGGCCAGTTAATATTGAGGATTCAGGGCCATCAGGGCCAAAGATTGGTGAAGAATCAAGGTAGTCTGAGCAAGGTCAGGCAGCACCAGAGCCATCGGATGAGGAGTCAGGGCCACCAGGGCCAATTATGAATGAATCAGGGCCATCCGGGCCAGTGAAATCTCAGGATGAGCATGGAAGAGTTGAAGCATCTATAGAAGAGGTTGTGCCCCCAGAGCCCCCTACTTCTCCTCTTCAGACTCCAGCCCCTCCTTCTCCACCTTCATCCTCCATTGCTCCTCCACCTCCTGCCTCCTTCAAACAACCTCTTCCCAAAAATATTTCTTCACCTACACCATTTCCTCCAGCATCCTCCTCTTCTCCTGCTTCCTCTACATTTATTCCTCCTACTCCTTCTGAGGCACCTCCAGCATCCTCCTCAACTGGAGCCTCATCTTCTGGTCCTTCATTCGCTGGACCATCTATACCACCTCCCTCGACTTCTTATTCTTTCCTTCATCCTCCTACTCCTCCCTCTTTTGTTACCATTATTCCTGAGGGTGCCCAACTTGAAGGTCCCTTTATCCAGGACATCAAAGATGAGTTTTAAGTAGCCTTACTTGCTCAGTCCTGTCAGTTGGCACTCACATTTGTTGGCCCTTTATGTACGGCAGCAAGGTAACTTAGAGGGGGGGGGGGTGAATAGGTTTTTCTGAAATCTGAAATCAAAACGTGAACACTTAAAAGTTTGGTTAGTGTTAGTGTGATGAAGAGTGGCAGTGCGGAAGCAAAAGAACAATCACACAAAAGGACACAGGAGATTTATTCTGGTTCGGCCCTTCCCACATGGAAGTCCTACGTCCAGTCCCCAAGCAAACTCTTGGGATTTCACTAACCGAAGGTACAGTCCCCTTCAAGGACACTACAACACCCTGGATACCCCACCAGGTCTTCTTCTCTTTCCCGGCAAGAAGGTAGCCCACTTCTTTTCTAGGCTCAGAAGCAAACCTACTTCTTTTACAGGTTCAGAAGTAAACCTCCTGGAACAAACCCCAGTGCGGTTCTTCTAGACTTAAACTCCCAGCTAGGTCCTGTTGGTACAAACCCCAACAAGGTTCTGCTAGACACTAACCTCTAGCTAGGTTACACACTGTATACAGTCCTATAGCTGGATAGAAATCTTTCTTAGAAAAGAAAGATCAGACTGAGAGCTATTACAAGATGAACACTCAGGACTTAGCTCACAGTCACAGACTCTCCCCCAAGATTACAATGAGCACATGGAGAATGGAAGAGAAGAAGGCTTGAAGGCGATGAAGACTTCTTCTTTGAAAGCTTTTGTAGATTTTTGGCTCGAGCTCTTCTCTCTTTCTCTGAGTGTTTGTGGTGTGAAGGTTCTTCTTACAGTTGTACACTCCTTGAAGGATTTTTAGGAAGGCTCCTCCTTTTCTTCATCTAAGCTTCTTCTTTTATATGAGCAATTTGAATGAATCTGTTGAAGAGATCCGTTGGAGTTCTAGCCGTTGCTCATCTCCTCTTCATTTGTCTTAATCAGACTCTGATGGTCTTCGAGGTCTGTACACATAGAAGAAAGTGTTAGCATAAAAGAGTGTTTATGATAAATGATGTATAGTAATGTACTTCTGCTAACATACTGAAAATAGTAGGTCATATCTTTTTCTGACAAGATTATGCATGCAGCTTTTTCTGTCAGACAATATTTGACTTTTCAATGAGCGCCAAAAACACTTTCAAAATATTCAAGAGAAATCTATGTGAATATGACTTATACAATCGTTGTTCATTTACAAGTAAATCGTTGCAAGTTTATGAACAAATCGATGTGAAAGACAAGTCGTTATGATCATTGAAGAAATCGTTATGATCACTTAAGAAATCGTTATGATCACTTAAGAAATCGTTGTGAGAACAAATCGTTGTGCTCACTTATCAAATCGTTATGCAAGGAAATCATTGTGATCACCTGAAGAAATCGATGTGATCACTTATGAAATCGTTATGAGACCCAAGTCGATGTGATCTCTTATGAAATCGTTACGAGACCCAAATCGATGTGAAACTTATCAAATCATTATGAGAACGAAATCGATATGAGGGCAAATCGTTGTGGCTATAAAAGGATCGTTCTGAGATCGATTTCTTAACAAATCGTTATGGCCACTTAGCGAAGTCGTTCTGAGATCGATTTCTTACAAATCGTTATGGCCACTTAGTGAAGTCGTTATAGCGCTTTTAAAAAATCAATTAAAACAAAATCATTGTAGCGCTTATAAATTTGGCACTTAAACTGAAATCGATGTATATTGATTAAACATCGATTTTATCATTTTAGTGCGCCATATTGCATCAATGTGAGACTCAGCATTTTGCTATGAGATTAATGCGACACAGATGAAACAAAATATTCAATTTAAGTTACATCATAAATTTTATTATCACCAAAATACAAGAACAAATAGAGAGTGGTTCAACAACATTCATAGGACAGGCTCCTCCAGCCTCCTTCATCCTCATACTCCTCCCTCTTTTGTTACCATTATTCCTGAGGGTGCCCAACTTGAAGGTCCCTTTATCCAGGATATCAAAGATGAGTTTGAAGTAGCCTTACTTCGCTCAGTCCTGTCAGTTGGCACTCACATTCATAGGACAGGCTCCTCCAGCCATGTTCCTAAAAAGAGAAAAATATCTTCCAACCTTGCTATTTCTTCTAAGCCTCGTTTTCCACCCCTTTGGTTTTCCCTCACTGTTGAAAATTGAAGAAGTCTATCTATTGTGAATTCCTCCAGAAATACACATTTGCCACCATTTTGGCCTTTCTTACCTACATCTCACCGACCACCTAAATGTTGTTCTCCCTCTCTCTTATCTTTCTAAAGCTGAACAGTCAAAATTTTCTCTATGACTGAGGCTAAAACTGAAGATCAGTGGACTCGGGGTCATCAGTCTTTATACGGCAATTCATATCTGCCAGCTCTGCTCGATTCCCACCCAGGGATCACCCACTCACTCTCTCTGAGTGGTTTGTGGTTCATCACAAGAATACCTGGGGTCTATTTATTCAGAAGGAGATCAAGTTTATCTGCTATTTCCAAATGTTTAACGATTACAGCTATCTCAATAATCTGCCCGAAGTTCAGCTTGGCCAGTTCTGGCAAGCTATTTCTCTTCTTGGTTCGGATGCTGCTCATTCCACCTCCATCCAAGTGGATTTTTCCACTTTGGAGATACCAGATGTTGTGTTCCTACCTCCACTTCATTCCTTAATCATGTAATCTGCAGTAGGCCCTCTTATTTTTGAAAGATTTGCTAGGGTCATGGGGCACATTTCAGTGCAGAAAAGAAATTCCCTTGCATTCCACAGATTCATCTATTGGGAATATCACCAGGGCCACATCAAGTCTGATGTTCTTGCCCCTCTTTTGTCTGAATGTGAGCGGCTATCTCCATCAGACTGGGAAAGACATTACCCTCTCACTGCTCAGCAGCTTCTTGATCTCAATGCTTCTCAGGCCAGATCAAATCAACCTCCTCTGTCTGCTGTAGAATTTCTCGATCTTAACTCCATTCATCTTGTTCGAGACCCATTTGACATGTGGGTTGAGAGATACAAAGTCTATGTTTCAATGAAAAAGGAACTGAAGCACCAGCAGATCTTCTACCCCATGTCCATTGATCAGTTCCTCCAACATGCTAGCTTCGGTACTTCCAGCACCTACAAAATGTCTCTTGGCAAGGATGAGTATGGAAATTTCGTGGAAGCTCAGAGGCAAATGCACATCCAGAGAATGGCTCCCGTTATGGGACCTTCCTACTCTATGGTTTATGGAGTCTTCCAAGATTTTTTTGAAGAGCAGGAATGCAAGGCATGGCCGATCATTACTCGCTATGTCTCCCTCTTGTCCCCTGCTTTCTACATTCTTGTACCTCCTCAGTGATATAATACAATGTTCTTGCGGCTCCCATTTATCTTTCTTCTATTGTCTCTTGTGTGTTTTGATTCTTTTTGCTTAATGACAAAAAGGGGGAGAAAGTAAAATGTTCTGAAATACACTATTTAAATTTCTCTAGCAAATTTACTTAGATTCATTTCAGAGCCTTATATCTTTTTGTTATGTTTTGTCATCACCAAAAAGAGGGAGATTGATGATCAGTCTATCCCCATATAATTTTATTTAATTATATACAATTTTGGTGATTAACAAAACCCTGACAACTATTTTCTAACAAGTTTTTATGAAGTTCATCCACAGGAATAAATCGAGCCTAATCTGTAAGTAATTCTTACGCTGTATCATTTAAAGTTCAGAGCATGCATTTCCTCTAAGTCCATATCGATTTCCTTTATGGCATAACGATTTCATAAGAAAAAGAACGATTCTATCGCTACAACAATTTCATTTTATAACGATTTGATAAGTGAGTATGAACGATTCTATCGCTTCAACGATTTCGAAAGTGAAACATCGATTTTGGTCTCACAACGATTCATTAAGCGAAACAACAATTTCGATCTCACAACGATTTCGTAAGTGAAACAACGATTTCGATCTCACAACGATTCGTTAAGTGAAACAACGATTTTGGTCTCACAACGATTTCGTACGTGAAACAACGATTTCGGTCTCACAACGATTCGTTAAGTGAAACAACAATTTCGGTCTCACAACGATTTCGTAAGTGTAACAACGATTTCGGTTTCACATCAATTTCATAAGTAAAACAATGATTCGGTCATCGGTTTCTAATAGGGGTGTCAATTGTGCCAGGCCGGCCCGGAACCCCAGCCCAGTTTTAACTGGGCTTGGGCCGGAAAAATGTGCCCGTTAAATTTTTTTGACCCGGCCCAGCCCGGAAAAAAATAGAGCCGGGCTTGGGCTTTGTGAGGCCCAGTCCGCCCGGCCTGAAAAATATAAATATAATTTATATTAAATATAAATTTTATATTTAGAAAGAGAAATATATGTTTTTTCTACAATAAATCTACTAAAAATATAATCTTTTATAAGTTAAATGTTAATATAGATATAAGTAAAATATATTATTTTTATAGATATATTATAGTAGATTTATTAAATTATATATTATATAAATAAATAATATTTTTTCTTATTTTTTGAGCCGGGCCGGGCTTACTGGGGTTTTCCCGGGCCCGGGCTGGGCCACCCATACCGGGCCTACCCCCGGGCCTGGGCCGGGCCCAGGCCGACTTTTAAAAAATCAGGCCTAGGCCGGGCCTAGCAATGCCCGGCCCAGGCCCGGCCCATTGACATCCCTAGTTTCTAAAGAGAAAGAACGATTTGATTATTGTAACGATTTGATAAGTAAAAACAACTTGATTGTTATAACGATTCGATAAGTGAAAACATCGATTTGTTTTCTCTTGTACAACGATTTGCTTATATCTATACAACGATTTGCTTGTACAACGATTTGCTTTCTCTTGTACAACGATTGCTTATATTTGTACAACGATTTGTTTGTACAACGATTTACTTTCTCTTGTACAACGATTTGCTTATACTTGTACAATGATTGCTATATCTGTACAATGATTTGCTTGTACATCAATTTGTTTATGTCTGAACAACGATTTGTTTATGTTTGAATAATGATTTGCTTAAACAACGATTTGTTTATGTTTGAACAATGATTTACTTAAACAACGATTTGCCTGCACATCGATTTGCTCATATTTGTACAACGATTCGCTTATACAACGTTTTGCTTATACATGTTCAACGATTTGCATAAACAACGATTTGTTTATACTTAAACAATGACTTGTTCTCGCAACGATTTCATAAGTTGAACAATTATTTCATTGTCATAATGACTTCATGGATTACACCGATTTCATACATGATATTCAAATATATTTTCAAATATTGTGAAAGTCAAAGTCTTCCTGCGTGCATCACTAATATCCTTGCATTTAATGTGATTGTACACATCTCTGCATGTTGCATATCTGGGTGCCTTCTATTCCTATGTTTCTATAGCAAACACTTTTTAGGATAGCAGAATGGCATTTCTATTTTGGTGTACGTTCTTACTGCATGGTTTCTAACATTGATTGACAAGCATAGAGACAGTCTAGATGTCTGTGCTTCGACATTTATTATATGCAAGTATTTGCCAGTATCATATCTTACAACGTTGGACAACCAGAAGCTGAAGGATATCCGGATGAATCTTCTCTTTGCGTGCATGGCTCCAGAGCATTAAATGGCTACAAGCTTACCTATCGCACACGATGGACCATGCATCTAACGAGCATCAATCTTAGAGACAACGGTCACTTCAACGGCTACTTTGATAAAGTGAAGATATATATACAAGACTGAAGACTCTCAATTGAAGTTAGACAATTTGAATCTTTGTGTGATAGAGCCTTCAAGAAAAACCTTCACAACGAAGAAGGGCTTCATGCTTCACTCCTTTCATTCCTTAGCTCGTAGCACTCAGCCTTTCATTGTCCAGACTTTTTCAAGAGCTTGTAGTTCTGAGAGATTTTCTCATTGTTAATCTTTCTCTCTTAGACTTCGCCTCAAACAGCATTTCGTTGTAAGCTTGGTCTAGGGGCCTTTCGCTTTCTTTCACATCTGTTGTGAAGTTCCTCTTCGGGTTGTGAAGAAAGACCTGTTGAAACAGGTGGTTTGTATTCCCTTCATTAAGGAAGGAGACATGTGTATCAGGGTGGTTTGTACCTCTTAGGGGTTAGAAGAGAAGGCCAGCTGCGGCTGGATGTGTAAGGGTCTTTAAGGGGACAGTACCCTTGGCTAGTGAAATCCCAAGTTGTTGCTTGGGGACTAGACGTAGGACTCCTTGGGATAGGAGGTCCGAACCAGGATAAAAATCCTCTGTGTCGTGTGATGTTTTTCTTGTGTGTTTGTCTTCATTATCTCTAACACTAACCATCGATCTCAGTGCCTTTCTGTTAAGCATTTTTGTTGACAGGTTTTTCATCTAAAATGAATTTTTAAAATCCCATTCACCCCCCCTCTGGGCTTGCTAGCTGAGCAACATGTTCGATATGTACTATTAAGTAAATGATTAAATTAGAAACAAGAAGAGTCAAGTAAAACAAGTTTATAAAGGTAAATCTTATGAGGTGAGAATTTTCATGTATCAAATATCTAAATATTGAGCACCAAGTACTTACATGTACGTTATCTGAAATCAGATGTCTAGTAAATATAACATGACCTTTAGGTGCAATGTCACACCAGACCATTCACGCTCCCATGGGCACAAGTACTTTCAGGTGCTCCTCCCAGGACCAGGTCAGGGCCCCTAAATTGGCTCATTTCGACATTGTAAATCTACGAGAGATCTAGAGATCCCAAGTTCTAGACATTACAAGTGAATTTTCAGGAAATATGAGACAAGCTAACATCTACGAGTTGGTCCATGAATACTTTATAAATCACTTTTAGAGGAGTAAATAACTTAATAATTATTTCAGTAAATTTGGAATTTAATATACCATAATTCATGTAAAAGTTACTTCAAGAAAAAACTCTGATTAATAGGGTGTGTTGACCTGAAACTAGAGTGTGTCGACTTGAGTCGCTGAAAACAAGGGTTAGGTTGACCTGATTGCTGAGTGTGTCGACCTGGCTGAAGAGTTAGGTCGACCTGAGTGCAAGGTGTGTTGACCTGAGTACAGAGTGTGTCGATCTGATTGAAGGATTAGGTCGACCTGCGACAACACAGGTTAACCTGAAAACAAAGATAGGTCAACCTGAGTATAGAGTGTGTCAACATGTTGAAAGGGTGTGTCGACACACTGATCAAGGTGTGTCGACTTGCTCTGGCTTTTTAGAACCTACTAATCAAAAGAGATTGGTCTTAACAAGATTTAACCTTATATTGTCTACTAAAAGAACATGCTACATATATCAATATCAAGGTTTGGAATAGTAATGATGAATTCTAAATTTTATAAGAAATTACAAAGATTTGTGATGGTACCAAGAGAAATTACATAAGTATACATGATTGACCCGGAAGTCACATGATGAGCTTTTAAAGTGAAACTGTAACGTAGCGTGTTTTTCGGATCTTCGCGGATTGTTGATTAGTGGTAGTTCGGATCTGTGTTTATTGGTTTTGGTGTGGTGCTCATGACCAATATGGGGTCAATGGGCATTGGTTGTGGTTTCCGCGCGCTGTGTGGAGCTTAGTGGGCCGGCAGGTTAGGCCCGTGGTGCCCGTTGGTTCACTGAATGTGAACGCACGGAGGTGTAGGTCGCGTTTTGAACGCGACAACAGTAGGGGTCGCATTCTAGTTGCCGCCGCTGGGGTCGACGTCTGCATGTGCGCCGCGTGTCACGCATGGAGTGGGGTTTGCTGACGTCGGGAATGGGAAGGCGACGCCTTAGTCCGTCGCGATCAGGTCGTGACGGGAAGGTACGTCGCGATCCCAACCGTTGTGCAGTTTTTAAGCAGGCTAGCTGAACAGAGCTTTCACAAGCTCTGCTCGACCAGGGAAGGAGCTCTCGACACGAGGACGTCGCGAGGAGTGGGGGAAACGCCGCGCCATGCATGGATTGCGTGTTCTTCGTGAAGGTAGGGAGTTCTACCTTGATTTGTTACGTGGATTGCATATTGGTTTGTTTATTGCTTTAAAAATAGTAGATATCATGTCTAGGATGTGAAATGAGCATAAAAACCGGGTTGAAATCATGTTTAGGATGGTTTGCATGGAAGATCCGGAGATGGTTCCCGGATTAGGGTTTTCGCCTAAGAAGGCGACGGACCCTGCTGTCGCGACCAGGTAGCGACAGGCCGACCCGTCGCGACAAGGTTTCTTATTGCGACATATCGTGGCGTCGCGATCAGAAGGCGGTCATGGCCTCTGTCGCGATCACAGCCGAGAGTTCTGCTTTGCATGCTTTTGGTGTTTTGGTTATCCGATTATCACCGTTTATTGTGCATGGCTTTGGTAAGAGGTGCATTGACACCCGTGAAACTCTGTGAGCAGGTTGCCCACATGGTTGGTAGGTGGTTTACATAATCAATGTGGTGTTATCGTGGAGTGAGGTGCATTGGCACCTGTAGCACCTCTAAAGCGTGTCATTTAAATAGTTCGTGTGTGTTTACATGGTTTGAGGATGTGCATGACACATACTCCGTTGTGGTGGTGTTTCGTGTGTGTGTGTGTGCATGGCACATGCACCGCTTGTCGTAGTGGTTGGGCAGTGAGGTCCCTATGTGAACCTAGCCCTAGTTTTCTAATATATGATTATAGATTGGTTAAGATGGTTAAGTAATGAAGTGTAAGTATGGTTATTAAGTGGTTACCGAGTAATGAGTTTGACGTGGCAACGGAGGTCACATTGTGACCAATGATACGCTAAGTGTAGTTGACTATCGAAATTTATATGTATGACCGTGTAGGATAGCTTGTGGGTCACGGAGAGACTAGGTCAAGCTAGTCCTTATGTTTGTATCGTGGGTTGTAATAAAGTGTATATGAGTTTATGATGTGATTAGTGCATTGCTGAGTTTGGTGGTCCGGTGCCTAATCCGGAATGCCTCTTCAGTTGGGAGCCCCATGTTCCGAGGTGAGCCAGGCACGTGAGTGTGCTCGGGGTTTGTCCCGGTGCAGTGGTACCGTCGAGGTCTTGTCGTCTTCCTGGACACCCTCACTCTCGGGGAGAGTTGTCGTCTGGCTGAGGGAAAGACAGCAGTGGGACAGTGACTTGTGAGTTTGTGTTTAGTCACTTGTAGCGCGCTCGTAGCTGGGGTTACGGACCCAGTAGATGTACTGGGCCCTGGCTAGTCCTGTTACCAGTGCCTCACTTTAAAGAGCTCAGGCCAGAGTCTCTAAAGGTGTCCAGGCATGGGCCTGCAGGGTGTGTGACCTGTAGGTTGTGGTGGTTTGGTTGGTCTCCAGTTTTCTTTGGCTTTACTTGTGTTGTGGAGCTGCAGTTGGACCTTATGTCCGTGACTGCGAGACTAGAGGTAGTTCTTGTGTTGTGTTGTCCGGTTGGATACTGGAGTCATGAACCAGTAGTCTGTCCCGTGTGGTGGCGTCGTGCTTTGCTATTGGCTATAGCGTGTGTTAGTTGTAGTTTTACCCGTTGAGGTGTGCCATGGTGTTGGCACGGTTGTTATTGTGGTTTGTAAGCGGAGACTCACTAGTTTGGTTTGATTGGTTGTGGTGTGTCCTCGTGGTGGCACAATTGTGTTTGTGTTCCGTGGTGTGTTTGTGTTCCGTGGTGGTACCTTGTGGTGGTAGGTACCTGTACCTTTGTGGGTACTGGTTTCTCATAGTACGCTGAGTACTAGTCTTTTTCAGGTGGTGAAGTGGAGGTCATGCGGTGAGACCTTCCACTTGTTGTGTTTTACCCTTCCTTGGGTAAGTATCCGAATAGAATTAGTATACGATGGATTGGTATCGTGATAGCCAGTCCTGTTTCTTAGTGTGACATTCGATACATCGTGATTTAAGGGTATAAAGGATTAGCTCTTGGTTAGCAATCCTGTTGCTCACATGTTTAGAGGCTTGTCAGTGAAGCTAGTAGCTTAGGCAATACTTTGCCTGTGTGACTTACAGCTTAGGCGACCAACTGTTGGGATGGTGTGCCTGTGAGGCTTGTGGCCTAGGCTTCACAGTTATTGAGTGGACTAATGGTGCTGTTGTCTCTTCATCTTTATGAGATTTGCAGCAAATGAGTTAATTATGTTTTGTATTGTTAATTATGCTTTGTTGTGAGCATGATATGGTTTGGCTTCCAGTGTTGCCAGTGAGACCCGTTGAGGTTGAGGTTCTCCTGCGTTGTGTGTTGTTTTGGGTGGTTCCCTACTGAGCCAGTGACTTGTTGAGGCTCACTCCCTTATAGTTCTTTTCAGGGTTTACCGCTGGTGTGGCTTGCAGAGGTGTCGTGTCAGACTTGTACCACCAACAGTAGTGTTAGTAGAGTTGTGTGAGCTTGTGCTCCCTCGGGGTATGCCCCAAGTAGTTGTACTCTCTTTAATTTAGACATGTAATAATGTAATGGGACAGTTGTAAATTGTTATATGCAGATATGAGCACATATGCTTTCTTGTGTCTCTTACTGTTGTGGTTTGTCTTTTATATTCTTCCTGGACACGCGTACGAGCTATCTCTTGCGAGACTTCGATCCATTCGCGTGAGACGGATCTGGATATGGACCCTTATTGCGTATAAATATCCAGGACCATTATAGTTGGTATCAGAGCAATGGTCTAGTTAGAATATGAAAAGACATTAAGATTACAATGTCCCAATACATGATTTAATGTCCACTGCTGGTAGTAAGTCTGTAGTTTCCTATGCTTTTAGTACGGTTTCCATATGAGTTTTGGGTATATGAATTGTATGTATAGATGGTTAGATCAATAATTGTGGGTAATAGCAGATATGATTGGTGGTGTAGTATGAGTGATTATTGGATTATGGTCAAAGTATAATTGATTAAAGATTCTTTATTATAAAAATTGAAAGAATTAGTGAATTTAATTATGAAATTTAGTAAAAAGTGTTTTAATGAGAATCAGAGTTGGTAGAGAAAGGTATAAAGTAGTGATGTGATGGTATAAGAGGGAATTGTATTATGATGAGAAATAGGGCTTGTGATTAGAACTGTTAAATGGGTGAATTGTGGTTGAAAATTGTAGCAAGATAGTCATTGTGTTTGAGATTTATGTTAATAAAGTGTTAAGAAGTTGCTTGGATAATAGTATGATTAATGGCATGTTAGGTTTAAAATGATCAAGTGAGGTAGTCTAGCTTAAGATGAGAGGCTGGTAAGTAGAGGAGCAGTGATCAAGATGATTCTTAAGTGTGATTTGTGATTAAAATAATTACAGTAATGAATTTAAGGGTAATGCTGATATAAATAATAAGGATAATAGAAAGTTTGATATAGAAACTCATGTAAGTGGATGTAAAGGTGACCGGTTAGTGTTATAGGGAATAGTAAAGTGGATTATGAATGGATATTTGTAAATGAGCTGTAACAGTGAAAATGTTTGTATTTGGTGGTAAATTAGTAATGTGGAATAAGAAATCAAGTAGAATAATCATTGTGTTTTAAAGAAATAATTTTAGTTTATAGTTTTAATGGAAAGTAAGAAGGATTGTAGCATAAATGGTACCTAGAAATTAGTTAGCTAGTAAACTAGTTAAGAGAAATATTTTACAGAAATGGTGTTATGCTATTGATAGTAAAGATAAAATTTAGTATTAATGATCAAGTGGATTATAGAATAGTGATAATTAATGATTCAGGAAATATGCAATAAGAATTTGCATAATGATATGCAGTAGGTGATTTGGATGAATAAACAAATTTTGTTATAAGAATATTTCTAGAATTTGAAGTAAAGTTATAATAAATCAGTTAAGGAGTAGTGAGCAGATTAAAGTATAGTGAAAGGGAGTAGAAAAAGGGAGGAGCAATATAATCAGTTTAATGGTAAAGAAATTTCGAGATTTGATGTCACATAATTGAGCAAGGCTTGAATAAAGGTAAATGTGAATTTTCGGGTATGGGTAGCAATGAGAATGAAAGATGTGAAAAGATATGAATTGGGTTTGTTAATCAATTAGATAATATTGTTAAAGTAAAGAATATATATATAAAGGAAAAGTATATCAATTTGATATATGCCAAGATTTAGAATTTAGTGTGAAGCAGATATAGCAGAAGATAGAATGAGTGGAATCAATTAAGTGGTATTGATGTATGATAAGAGAAATGTAAAGTTTTTGGAAAGTATAATTGAAGCGAGATAGTTATTAATGGATTAAGGAATCCAGAATTCATGAAATATTGGTGAAAGGTTTAGTATGATCAGAGTAGCACAGTGAAGCGTGGAAGATTTATATTCATAAGTTATCTGAAGTTTAAGTAATTAAAAGAGAATTTAAAGATTTGTGTGCAATTAAGCCAAGTGATGGTTAGTGGTGATAAATAAATAGTAAATAACATCAGGAATTTGAAATTTTAAATAATGTAAAGTGGAAGGATTTAAGCAAAAAAATGGCCCAGAAAGAAATGTTGCAAATATCAGGAAAAATGTGGAAATAGATCGAGCTCAAGCAGATAAAGCGCTATCGGCTAAGTAGAATTGCTCGAAAAATGTGAAAATAAGTTCAGTCCAAGGAGATAAAGCGCTAATAGCAGGATAGAATCGCCTATGGTTGAAAGATAAAGAATAACAAAATAAATTCAGAAAAATAAAGTAATTGCGGAATAAATTAAAAAGAAAGGGAAGGTAGAGCAAGTATGAAAATAAGCAGATGGTTTGAAAGAAAGATGAAGAGGAAACTCTGCATATAGCTTTGTTTCTTTTTAGGTGATAGTGTGGTTTATTGTCGCTCATTTTGAATGTCGAGGATGACATTCCTTTTTAGGTGATAGTAATGTAACGTAGCGCGTTTTTTGGATCTTCGCAGATTGTTGATTAGTGGTAGTTCAGATCTGTGTTTATTGGTTTAGGTGTGGTGCTCATGACCAATATGGGGTCAATGGGCCTTGGTTGTGGTTTCCGCGCGCTGTGTGGAGCTTAGTGGGCCGGCAGGTTAGGCCCGTGGTGCCCGTTGGTTCACTAAATGTGAACGCGATGGAGGTGTAGGTCGCGATCTGAACGCGACAGCAGTAGGGTTCGCATTCTGGTTGCCGCCGCTGGGGTCAACGTCTGCATGTGCGCCGCGTGTCGTGCATGGAGTGGGGTTTGCTGACGTCGGGAATGGGAAGGCGATGCCTTAGTCCGTCGCGATCAGATCGCAACGGGAAGGTACGTCACGATCCCAACCGCTGTGCGGTTTTTAAGCAGGCTAGCCGAACAGAGCTTTCACAAGCTCTGCTCGACCAGGGAAGGAGCTGCTACGGTTTTGTTGGGCGATTAGGCGTTTCGGCATGGTGTTCGATGCGCTCTCGACGCGAGGACGTCGCGAGGAGTGGGGGAAAAAAATGCCGCGCCATGCATGGATTGCGTGTTCTTCGTGAAGGTAGGGAGTTCTACCTTGATTTGTTACGTGGATTGCATATCGGTTTGTTTATTGCTTTAAAAATAGTAGATATCATGTCTAGGAGGTGAAATGAGCATAAAAACCGGGTTGAAATCATGTTTAGGATGGTTTGCATGGAAGATCCGAAGATGGTTCCCGGATTAGGGTTTTCGCCTAAGAAGGCGACGGACCCTGCTGTCGCGACCAGGTAGCGACAGGCCAACCCGTCGCGACAAGGTTTCTTATTGCGACATCTCGTGGTATCGCGATCAGAAGGCGATTATGGCCTCTGTCGCGATCACAGCCGAGAGTTTTGCTTTGCATGCTTTTGGTGTTTTGGTTATCTGATTATCGTCGTTTATTGTGCATGGCTTTGGTAAGAGGTGCATTGACACCCGTGAAACTCTGTGAGCAAGTTGCCCACATGGTTAGTAGGTGGTTTACATAATCGGTGTGGTGTTATTGTGGAGTGAGGTGCATTGGCACCTGTAACACCTCTAAAGCGTGTCATTTAAATAGTTTGTGTGTGTTTACGTGGTTTGCGGATGTGCATGACACATACTCCATTGTGGTGGTGTTTCGTGTGTGTGTGTGTGCATGGCACATGCACCGCTTGTCGTAGTAGTTGGGCAGTGAGGTCCCTATGTGAACCTAGCCCTAGTTTTCTAATATGTGATTATAGATTGGTTAAGATGGTTAAGTAATGAAGTGTAAGTATGGTTATTAAGTGGTTACCGAGTAATGAGTTTGACGTGGCAACGGAGGTCACATTGTGACCAATGATAGGCTAAGTGTAGTTGACTATCGGAATTTTATGTATGACCGTGTGTAGGTAGCTTGTGTCACGGAGTGACCAGATCAAGCTAGTCCTTATGTTTGTATCGTGGGTTGTAATAAAGTTTATATGAGTTTATATGTGATTAGTGCATTACTGAGTTTGGTGGTCCGGCGCCTAATCCGGAATGCCTCTTCAGTTGGAGCCCCAGGTTCCGAGGTGAGCCAGGCACGTGAGTGTGCTCGGGGTTTGTCCCGGTGCAGTGGTACCGTCGAGGTCTTGTCGTCTTCCTGGACACCCTCACTCTAGGGGAGAGTTGTCGTCCGGCTGAGGGAAAGACGGCAGTGGGACAGTGACTTGTGAGAGTTTGTGTAACGTCGTGTGTTTTTCGGATCCTTTTGGATCATGTGTGTATTGGTTATGGTGGCCATTGTGAGGCCAGTGTGGTTTGGTTGTGTGATGCGCGCAGGTTTGGAGCAGGTTTGGTCCTGAAACAAGATAGGACCTGCTGCAGTTGATTAGAGGTTGACGGCCTAGGGTGGTCGTTGACATGGGTTGGCGTCCATGTATGTGACGTTTACTCTATGAACTTGGCGACAGGAGATATGGACGTCTAGACCTTGGCGGTTTAATTGGCGGCAGTCATGTTGACGGCAACATGTGCGACCTGCAGAATATAGGTCTACCCGAGGGCAGCTTTTCCACTCGGATTCGCCCTCTCCCTCGCCCTACTTTCACGCCTTTGCTCCTCTACTGTTTCCAATGGTTGCATAAGGCTAGTTGGAGGATCGTGGAACGTGAGGTGGTGACGAATCGGCCAAGGAAACGCCGGAGCGAGGTGTAATCTCCGTAGGAGCTCGCGGAGGGTTTGGTGCGAATCGGGAGGATTTGGGAGGTTTAAGTGCATCTTAAGGTAGGGAATGATTCCTTTAGTTCTTTTAGGTCGTGATAATGCATCTGGAATGCATGAATCTGCATGTTAATTATGTTTTTGGGTAAAGGTACTCCATGTGGGGTTAATGGGTGGTTTGAGCAATTTAACGAATAAAACATGTTGTTTTGATTTGATTAGGATTCATGCATGCTAGAGAAGGTGTTTCCTCGTATTTTTCTATTGGTTTTAGGGCTGGGAATACCTGAGGTATGAGCTCAGGGTTTTTGTGAAGCTGATAGCCGAAGATCTTGGCGTCAATATCGATTGACGCCTGGTTCTTCAGCTGGGAGATTGACGGCCAGATAACTTGCCGTTTACATCCCCTCGACGACAGTCGATGTTGCCACCAGCATGCTTTTATTTAAATGTTGTTATATTGAATATTTAACGATATCGAGCGGTGTAATGGTAATTATGGTGCACCTAGTGCAAGTGGTTCTGAGATTAGCGTACTGGGTACGCAGTTGGCTGGTTCTTTACGTGTTTACGTGGTGTTCACGTGTAGTGGACTACTAGTGCACACGGTTTACGTGAGTCTTCACGTGGTTTGTGTGACGTGCACGTGGTTTTGTATACGTGGCGAGTAGTGCGACGCCTACCATAGTTACCTCTCCAGTTGGGTGCCCCAGGTTCTCTGTGAGCCAGGCTGTTAGCTCGGGGCTTTGTCCCGGTACTTGTGTTGTACCATCGAGGTCTGTGTCGTCTGACTTGGACACCCTCACTCCTTTGCTTGAGTTGTACGTTCGGCTGGGGGAAAGATGACAGTGGGACAGTGACTGTTGTACTTGTCTTTTGGTCACTTGTAGCGCGCTCGTAGTTGGGGGTACGGACACCAGTAGTCGACACTGGTCCCCAGCTAGTCCTTCTCCAGTGCCTCACTCTAGCGAGCCTAGGCCAGGGTCTCTAGAGGTGCCAGGCATGGGCCTGTGACCGTGTGGTCCGCAGGTGGTGGTGTTTAGTTGGTCTCCACAGTTGCTTGACCTTTTCATGTGGAGCGGTAGCTGGACCTTTCGTCCGTGGCTGCGAGACTGAGAGGTAGACCTGTGTGTGTTGTCCGAGTTAGTCACTGGTGTCGCTAACCAGTTCACGTGGCTCGAGTGTGGCGGACTCTACTTTAGCTCGTATACTTGTTTGGTTTTGCCGTTTATTTATTAAAGTTCCTTTACATAGTCAGCAGACGATGAGTATATTTACAGCTTTAATATCCTACTTAGCTGTTCTATAAATTGCTAGTATAGTTTTACGCCTTCGTACATGTGTTTTTGGTTTGCTCGGTGTTGGGGGAGTTCCCTACTGAGCCAGTGACTAGCGAGGCTCACCCCTACCCCCACAGGTGAGGGCGAGGAGGAAGTTTCTCGACCATCCTCCAATTCGGAGCCGCGTCGTAGCGGTGCAGGGTCAGCAGCTCCAGCAGTGTAGTGTAGCTAGTTTGTTTACTTCCTTCAGTTGTACCTCGGGGTATGCCCCAGGCTCTTGTAATTTCTTTCATTTTGTGGAAATATGGCTATGTAAACTTGTGAAATATATATATATATGAAATGGTGTGTTCCTTTGTGTTTACACGGACTGTGGTGTGATATTCCTTGCGAGGCTTTGGCCCGTTCGCGGGAGACGGACTCGGATCAAGTACGGTACCGGTTTAACGGACTTGGACGAGGTGTCCGTCACAGTTGGTATCAGAGCATGTCCGTGTTAATATAAGGGAACTAGAAAGATACATAGCCTTATTTCGGTCTTTGTACACTGATGGTAGGGGCCCTGGTTTCTGGTAATTTGTTGTTTTATTTTTGTGTTTGGTGTTTTGTTTATGTAAAATTTGAAATGGCTGATAGAAGAGATTGGGGTGGTGGAGGAGATGATCCAGAGGAGAGTACTCAGCGTATGATAGAAAGGATCTGGGAGAGCCTCACCGATATTCAGAGAAGGATGGATCAGCAGGCGCCGGTACCACCGGTTGCCGTACCACTGGGGATGGAGAGACTGTACCTATAGTTCCAGTTCCGCCACCACCAGGAGTGGAGGTGCCTTTTGTAGCACCCTTGCCACCACCACCAGTATTATTAACAGAGGAACCAGTGATGCAAGTTGAGAAGTTTCTGAGATTGCAGCCGCCTACTTACTCAGGAGGGCCGAATCCAGATACAGCGGAACACTGGGTCCATGAGATTGAGAGGGTCTTTACGACTATGAGGTGTCCGGCAACAGATAAAGTCGTGCTAGCTGCCTATCAGTTGCGAGGTTTTGCATTGGAATGGTGACGATTGAAGATGCAGACCACCTTTGCTGGCAGGACATAAGAGACTATCACTTGGTCGGAATTTCTTGATGTATTTAACGATACATTCTTTCCGATTCAAGTGCAGCAAGTGAAGAGAGAGCAGTTTCGGACACTCCAGCAAGGTAACTCTTCAGTTTTAGAGTACCAGATGCGATTTATGGCACTTAGCCGATATGCGCCTTATGTAGTATCAGATAATAATATGATGGTTGAATATTTTATTCGGGGTTTAAGAGTAGAATTGCAGAATGCAATAGTGCCACTTATGTGTAAAACTGTGGAAGAAGCAGCTCAGAGGGCAGCTATGTTGGAAAGGTCTATTAAAACTCGTCAGGTGGGCGAGTCAGATTCAGGTAGTTCTCGGCTATCGCAGCAGTTAGTGGGTGTGAATAAGGGTAAAGCACCAGCAGGACCTTCTTCATCAAGTTTTGGTAAGTGGGGTCAGAAATTGAAGCAAGCATTTAAAGGTAAAGGAAGAGGATGGGGAGGTCGACAACAATTTCAGCAAGGTCGTGGTAGGCCAGAAATGGAGGAGTCGTAGCAGAGTACTGCTAGACAGCCCATTATTCCACCAGGGTATAGATGTTATAACTGCAATCAGCCGGGGCATTTGATCTGCAATTGCCCCTATCCGAGAGAGTATGGATATAGAAGAGGTGTGCAGCAGCAGCAGCAGCCGCAACAATTTCAGCAGCCACAGGCAGGTCATGGCAGAGGAGCACCGCAGCAGCGGGGAAGGGGCTGGGTCATGGCTATCACCCGAGCCCAAGCAGAGGCATCAAATATGATAGAAGGTACTATACCCCTTTATGATTATTCAGCAAGAGTTTTATTTGATTCGGGTGCCTCTCATTCTTTTATTTCCAAAGAATTTCTGGATTGCATGGTTCATCCTTTAGAGGAAAAGTCTTGTGAGTTAGTAGTGGAGGTTCCCTCGAGTGAGTTCCTGCTCACTTCGAGCTATATAGATGAAGCTCCTGTTATGATTGAAGGGAACCAAATGCCGGGTCGATTGTATGCCCTGCAGTTGATAGATTATGATATTATTTTGGTATGGATTGGCTTGAAACTTATAGAGCAATGCTAGATTGCAGAAAGAAGAGGATCAGGTTTTGTCATCCTAATGGTGCAGTATTTGAATATCAAGGTATGTCTTTCTATACCTCTAATTTCTAATTTCTGCAATTAGAGCTAGAAAGTGGATAAATGCTGGATGTGTGGCTTATTTAGACTCGGTGAGTCTAGTAGAAGCTAGTCAGTCAATGGAAGCAGTTCCCGTGGTTAGGGAATTTGCTGATGTTTTTCCTGAAGATTTGCCTGGTTTAGCTCCACATAGAGAGGTGGACTTTACCATTGAGTTGCTGCCAGGTACCATGCCGATCTCTAAAGCTCCATATCGGATGGCACCAGCAGAACTTAAAGAATTGAAAAAGCAATAGAAGAGTTGCTGCAGAAAGGGTTATTAGACCGAGTCATTCCCCGTGGAGCACTGATAATATCACAATTGTCATGAATAATCATGCCATTTTGATGACTAATACTTTATAAATTCATATGATTTCTATATCATGAACGTTAATTGATTAAATTCAATCATGTGTTGTATTTGCAGGTTAATGGCCATTTTATGAAGTGCTTAATGGGCCAATGAATCAAGCAATCCAACAAGGGCAAATCTGACTTATACAAAAAGTTGCAAAACCCTAGCCACCTTCCTTCTTCTTTCTCTCTCTTCTTTCTATTTTTTAAATATTCTCTCCCTATTTTAAAATCTCTCTCCTCTCATCTATTTAAAAAACCCCTCTCTCTCACCCGCACACAACTTTCTCTCCCTCTTTTCTCTCCCTCTTTCCTCCGCACGCAACCCCCCTCCTCCTCTCTTCTTCTTTCTCCTTTTCTTCTTCCTCTCTTCCTCTTCCTCTCTCCCTCGGTTTCTCTCTCTTGCAGCAAAGCAGAAGCGCCCCAGCGCCCCAGCCCGCGCGCGCCCACGCGCCCGGCCGCCCGCCCGGCCGCTCGCCCCGCGCGCGCACAGCCCGCCTGCGCCCGCCAGCCCTGCCGAAGCCCCGCGCCCAGGCCGCCCTCGCGCCCAGGCCGCCCTCCACGCACGCCTACGTGCATGCGTTTGCATGCACGTAGGGCGTCTCCCGCGCCTCTCTCTCCTCTCGACGCTCTCTCTCCTCTCGACGCTCTCTCTCCTCTCTCCTCTTGCGCCTCTCTCTCTCTCTCTCCTCTCTCGTTCCTCTCTCTCTTCTATCTTCTCTCTCCTCTATCGTCTCTCTCTCTCTCCTCTCTCTCTCTCTCTCTCCTCTCTCCTCTTGCGCCTCTCTCTCTCTTTTCTCTTTCCTCTCTTCTCTCTATCCTCTCTCTCCTCTCGACGCCTCTCTCTCTCTTTTCTTTCCCTTCCTCTTTTCTCTCTCTCTATTTTCTCTCTACTTCATCTCTCTCTCTCTCTCTCTCGTTCTGTTTCTCTCTAGATTATTTGTTTTAGTTGAGTTTTGTACTGTGTTAGACTATCACATTTATGTAATATGTTAGTTGTTATTTGTTATTTGGTACTTGTTCTCTCTCTTTCTACTCTCTTATTCTCTCTATCACTTTCTTTTAATGTTTATTTAACTTAGATTCAATTAGTCTAATTAAATAATTAGTTTATCCTATCTCTCTCTATCTCTCTCTTTAATTTAGATCTATTAGTGCAACTTAGTATTAATGTCATCACGCTATTTTCCTAACTAAAAACCCAACGTTTTCAACTCTAAAATCTCGTTCCCTGTGGATTCGACTCGGCTCTCACCACTTAACTATTGTTAACATCTTTATTGTAAGCCGATAAATTGAGATTGTTAGTCACGTGTTTAACGACGCATTCGTGGGCTATCAAGCACCGGTGTTGTTTGTGAAAAAGAAAGATGGAAGCTTTCGTATGTGTATTGATTATAGAAAGCTAAATTATGTGACCATTAAGAATAAATACCCATTGCCGAGGATAGATGATCCGTTTGATCAGTTGTAATCAGCAAGGGTATTTTCTAAAATTGATCTAAGGTCTGGATATCACCAGTTGAGAATCAAGGAGGAGGATATAGATAAAACAGCTTTCAGAACCAGATATGGTCACTATGAATTTGTGGTTATTCCATTTAGATTGACCAATGCTCCTGCAGGTTTTATGGATCTGATGAATAGAATTTTTCATCCATATTTGGACCAATTCATTGTGGTCTTTATAGATGATATTCTAATTTATTCAGCATCCGAAGAGGAGCATGCATCTCATTTGAGGTTTACCCTGCAGTTGTTAAGGGATAACCACTTATTTGCCAAATTCAGTAAGTGTGAGTTTTGGTTGAAAGAAATTCAATTTCTGGGTCATGTTATTTCAGCTAAAGGAGTAGCAGTGGACCCAAGTAAAGTGGAAGCAGTGATGAAATGGGAAGTGCCTAAGACAATTACTGAGATTAAAAGTTTTCTGGGATTGGCAGGTTATTATAGGCGCTTCATACAAGATTTTTCTAAGATTGTTGCACCCATGACCAAGTTGACCAGAAAAGGTGTGCCTTTTGTGTGGTCCTGTGAATGTCAGAAAAGTTTTATGGAATTGAAGAAAAGGCTTACAACAGCACCCATATTGGCATTACCGGCAGGAAGTGGTGGTTTTGTGGTATATGCAGATGTTTCAAGGAGAGGACTTGTAGCAGTACTTATGTAGCATGGCAAAGTGATAGCTTATACGTCCAGGCAATTGAAGCCGGCAGAAGAGAATTACCCCACTCATGATTTGGAATTGGCAGTAGTTGTGTTTGCTTTGAAAATGTGGAGGCATTATCTGTATGGCAAGAGAATTGAGATCTTTACAGATCATAAAAGCTTGAAGTATATCTTCTCGCAGAAGGATTTAAATCTCTGTCAGCGCAGATGGATTGAATACTTGAAAGATTATGATTTCAGTTTGGCTTACCATCCGGGTAAGGCCAATGTTGTAGCAGATGCCTTGAGCAGAAAGACATATGTAAATCTGATGATGATCAAAGAGTGGAAGCTGTATGAAGAGATAATGGAGAACTCCTTGTATGTGCCCAGTAATTAGCGACGGGCAGTACTAGCTGCTAGTGCTGTAGAGCCGTCATTATATTGGCAAATTGTGGAAGCTCAGAGGGTAGATGCAAGTTTAGCTGAAATTGTAAAAATGGAAGGAGTTACCATTTATGATAATTGTGTGATTAGGCTCAGAGGCAGGTTATTTGTACCAGCTGAAAGAGAGGTAAAGCAGCGAGTGTTGGAGGAGGCCTATAAATCTAGGTACACTATCCATTCAGGTAGTACTAAAATGTACCACGATTTGAGGAAGCATTTCTGGTGGCCTCATATGAAAAAGGAAATAGCAGAATTTGTTGCAAGGTGTGCTATCTGTCAACATATTAAAGCAGAACATCAGAAGCCTGGAGGTCTATTGCAACCGTTACCCATTCCACAGTGGAAATGGGATGATATTGCCATGGACTTCGTGGCAGGTTTACCAAGAACAGCTTCGGGACATAATGGAATATGGGTATTTGTTGACAGATTGACCAAGGTTTGCAGATTAGTGGCAGTAAGTATGTCTTGGACAGTGGACAGATTAGCAAAGGTTTATGTTGAAAGAATTGTTCCACTGCATGGTATTCCGAAGACTATCGTGTCTGACAGAGATCCAAGATTTACTTCTGGTTTCTGGAGAAGTCTGTAGAAGGTAATTGGCACTGAGCTGAGATATAGCTCCGCTTATCATCCCCAGACAGATGGCCAAACAGAGAGAACTATTCAGACGATTGAAGACATGTTGCGAGCTTGTTGTTTAGTTTGGGGAGGTAACTGAGAGCATCATTTAGGAATAGTTGAGTTTGCCTATAATAATAGTTATCATACTAGTCTTGGAATGGCACCGTATGAAGCTTTATATGGAAGGCCATGTAGAACCCCATTGAACTGGCATGAAGTGGGAGAAAGGCAGTTAGTGGGTCCTGAATTGATTCAGCAAACCACAGAAGTAGTGAAATTTATTAAGGAAAAATTGCAGGCAACTCAAAGCAGGCAAAAGAGTTATGCAGATAATCGGAGGAGACCACTTCAGTTTGAAGTAGGAGATTTTGTTTTCTTGAGAGTTTC
Source organism: Colocasia esculenta (assembly GCA_014218235.1). Classification (NCBI taxonomy): domain Eukaryota; kingdom Viridiplantae; phylum Streptophyta; class Magnoliopsida; order Alismatales; family Araceae; genus Colocasia; species Colocasia esculenta. The sequence goes on along the minus strand of CM024755.1, from coordinate 13,892,206 downwards.
CCCGAGTAAAGGTATTATGAGGTTTGGCAAGACTGGAAAATTGAGCCCAAGGTATGTGGGACCTTTCCAGGTAATTGAAAGAATTGGGGAAACAGCTTATAGACTGGATTTGCCAGCAGATTTTGTAGATGTCCATGATATATTTCATGTTTCTATGTTAAGAAAGTATATTGAAGATCCAACTCAAATAATCAGTTACCAAGGTGGTGATCTGAGGCCGGATATGACCATGCCAGAGTATCCGGTGCAGATCACTGATCGAAAGATAAAGAAGTTAAGAAATAAAGAAATCGAGCTAGTTAAAGTGCGATGGGAAAATAGGTTGGATGGTGAGGATACCTGGGAATTAGCCGAGGAGATGGCTAAGGGGTATCCCTATTTGCTTGAATAAGGTTTTGTGTTTCTTTTTAGATGATAGTACTTGTAAAAATGTGCATATTTAAGTTGTTTAAGTTTGAGTTGTGTTATGAATTTCGAGGTTGAAATTTTCTTTTTAGATGATAGTAATGTAACGTCGTGTGTTTTTCGGATCCTTATGGATCATGTGTGTATTGGTTATGGTGGCCGTTGTGAGGCCAGTATGGTTTGGTTGTGTGATGCGTGCAAGTTTGGAGCAGGTTTGGTCCTGAAACAAGATAGGACCTACTGCAGTTGATTAGAGGTTGACGGCCTAGGGTAGTCGTTGACATGGGTTGGCGTCCATGTATGTGACGTTTACTCTATGAACTTGGCGACAGGAGATATGGACGTCTAGACCTTGGCGGTTTAATTGGCGGCAGTCATGTTGACGCCAACCTGTGTGACCTGCAGAATATAGGTCTACCCGAGGGCAGCTTTTCCACTCGGATTCTCCCTCGCCCTACTTTCACGCCTTTACTCCTCTACTGTTTCCAATGGTTGCAGAAGGCTAGTTGGAGGATCGTGGAACGTGAGGTGGTGACGAATCGGCCAAGGAAATGCCGGAGCGAGGTGTAATCTCCGTAGGAGCTCACGGAGGGTTTGGTGCGAATCGGGAGGATTTGGGAGGTTTAAGTGCATCTTAAGGTAGGGAATGATCCCTTTAGTTCTTTTAGGTCGTGATAATGCATCTGGAACGCATGAATCTGCATGTTAATTATGTTTTTGGGTAAAGGTACTCCATGTGGGGTTAATGGGTGGTTTGAGCAATTTAAGGAATAAAACATGTTATTTCGATTTGATTAGGATTCATGCATGCTAGAGAAGGTGTTTCCTCGTATTTTTCTATTGGTTTTAGGGCTGGGAATACCTGAGGTATCAGCCTAGGGTTTCTGTGAAGCTGATAGCCAAAGATCTTGGCGTCAATATCGATTGACGCCAGGTTCTTCAGTTGGGAGATTGACGGCCAGATAACTTGCCGTTTACATCCCCTCGGCGGCAGTCGATGTTGCCGCCAGCATGCTTTTATTTAAATGTTGTTATATTGAATATTTAACGATATCGAGCGGTGTAATGGTAATTGTGGTGCACCTAGTGCACGTGGTTCTGAGATTAGCGTACTGGGTACGCAGTTGGCTGGTTCTTTACGTGTTTACATGGTGTTCACATGTAGTGGACTACTAGTGCACACGGTTTACGTGAGTCTTCACGTGGTTTGTGTGACGTGCACGTGGTTTTGTATACGTGGCGAGTAGTGCGACGCCTACCGTGGTTACCTCTCCAGTTGGGTGCCCCAGGTTCTCTGTGAGCCAGGCTGTTAGCTCGGGGCTTTGTCCCGGTACTTGTGTTGTACCATCGAGGTCTGTGTCGTCTGACTTGGACACCCTCACTCCTTTGCTTGAGTTGTACGTCCGGCTGGGGGAAAGACGTCAGTGGGACAGTGACTGTTGTACTTGTCTTATGGTCACTTGTAGCGCGCTCGTAGTTGGGGGTACGGACGCCAGTAGTCGACACTGGTCCCCAGCTAGTCCTTCTCCAGTGCCTCACTCTAGCGAGCCCAGGCCAGAGTCTCTAGAGGTGCCAGGCATGGGCCTGCGACCGTGTGGTCCACAGTTGGTGGTGTTTAGTTGGTCTCCACAGTTGCTTGACCTTTTCACATGGAGCGGCAGCTGGACCTTTCGTCCGTGGCTGCGAGACTGAGAGGTAGACCTGTGTGTGTTGTCCGAGTCAGTCACTGGTGTCGTGAACCAGTTCACGTGGCTCGAGTGTGGCGGACTCTACTTTAGCTCGTATACTTGTTTGGTTTTGCCATTTATTTATTAAAGTTCCTTTACATAGTCGGCAGACGGTGAGTATATTTACAGCTTTAATATCCTGCTTAGCTGTTCTATAAATTGCTAGTATAGTTTACCACCTTCGTACCTGTGTTTTTGGTTTGCTCGGTGTTGGGGGAGTTTTCTACTGAGCCAGTGACTAGCGAGGCTCACCCCTACCCCCACAGGTGAGGGCGAGGAGGACGTTTCTCGACCATCGTCCAGTTCGGAGCCACGTCGTAGCGGTGCAGGGTCAGCAGCTCCAGCAGTGTAGTGTAGCTAGTTTGTTTACTTCCTTCAGTTGTACCTCAGGTTATGCCCCAGGCTCTTGTACTTTCTATCAGTTTTGTGAAAATATGGCTATGTAAACTTGTGAATATATATATATATATATATATATATATGAAATGGTGTGTTCCTTTGTGTTTACACGGACTGTGGTGTGATATCCCTTGCGAGGCTTTGGCCCGTTCACGGGAGACGGACTCGGATCAAGTACGTTACCGGTTTAACGGACTTGGACGAGGTGTTCCGTCACAGTTTGTGTTTAGTCACTTGTAGCGCGCTCGTAGCTGGGGGTTACGGACACCAGTAGATGTACTGAGCCCTGGCTAGTCCTGTTACCAGTGCCTCACTTTAGAGAGCTCAGGCCAGAGTCTCTAAAGGTGCCAGGCATGGGCCTGCAGGGTGTGTGACCTGTAGGTTGTGGTGGTTTAGTTGGTCTCCACAGTTCTTTGGCTTTACTTGTGTTGTGGAGCTGCAGTTGAACCTTACGTCTGTGACTGCGAGACTAAGAGGTAGTTCTTGTGTTGTGTTGTCCGGGTTGGATACTGGCGTCATGAACCAGTAGTTTGTCCCGTATGGTGGTGTCGTGCTTTGCTATTGGCTATAGCGTGTGTTAGTTGTAGTTTTACCCGTTGAGGTGTGCCATAGTGTTGGCACAGTTGTTATTGTGGTTAGTAAGCGGAGACTCACTAGTTGTGGTTTGATTGGTTGTGGTGTGCCCTCGTGGTGGCACAATTGTGTTTGTGTTCCGTGGTGTGTTTGTGTTCTGTGGTGGTACCTTGTGGTGGTAGGTACCTGTACTCTTTGTGGGTACTGGTTTCTCGTAGTACGCTGAGTACTAGTCTTTTCAGGTGGTGAAGTGGAGGTCATGCGGTGAGACCTTCCACTTGTTGTGTTTTACCCTTCCTTGGGTAAGTTTCCGAATAGAATTTAGTATACGATGGATTGGTATCGTGATAGCCAGTCCTGTTTCTTTAGTGTGACATTTGATACATCGTGATTTAAGGGTATAAAGGATTAGCTCTTAGTTAGCAATCATGTTACTCACATGTTTAGAGGCTTGCCAGTGAAGCTAGTAGCTTAGGCAATACTTTGCCTATGTGACTTACAGCTTAGGCAACCAACTGTTGGGATGGTGTGCCTATGAGGCTTGTTGCCTAGGCTTCACAGTTATTGAGTGGACTAATGGTGCTATTGTCTCTTCGTCTTTTTGAGATTTGCAGCAACTGAGTTAATTATATTTTGTATTATTAATTATGCTTTGTTGTGAGCATGATATGGTTGGCTTCCGGTGTTGCCAGTGAGACCCATTGAGGTTGAGTTCTCCTGTGTTGTGTGTGATTTGGGTGGTTCCCTACTGAGCCAGTGACTTGTTGAGGCTCACTCCCTATAATTCTTTTCAGGGTTTACCGCTGGTGTGGCTTGCAGAAGTGTCGTGTCAGACTTGTACCACCAGCAGTAGTGTTAGTAGAGTTGTGTGAGCTTGTGCTCCCTCGGGGTATGCCCCAGATAGTTGTACTATCTTTAATTTGGACATGTAATAATGTAATGTGACAGTTGTAAATTATTATATGCAGATATGAGCACATATGCTTTCTTGTGTCTCTTACTGTTGTTGTTTGTCTTTTATATTCTTCCTGGACATGGGTACGAGCTATCCCTCGCGAGACTTCGGTCCGTTCGCGGGAGACGGATCTGGATATGAACCCTTATTGGGTATAAATATCCAGGGCCGTTATAGAAACTTCACATGAAATATTTATTTCTAATCTATCTTAATTAAAATTCTCAATTTATAAACTTGGTTAAGGATCAAGGAAAACATTACTATCTTATAAGTAATGTGAAGATACCTACTTTGCACTTTACTTCCTTCTTCTTCTTTCTTCCAGACAGAACCTGGTTGTCCTTTACTCTTTCTGCAAAACTCCTCCTTCTTTTCTGGTGTTTCTTCTTCTTCCAATGCTTCCACCACCAACCCTTTCTATCTATTATACATGCTTGCGCATGCATGCTAAATACTTCCACACACCCACACGTAACCTTCCCATCATTGCACCCACTTTCTCTTAACATCTTACACACTCATGCATGTTACACTAATATGCATACACTTACACGTATGTATGTACATGCAAAATTATGCTTATACCTTTCTTGGTTATTATTTTATCATTTCTGTTGACACACGCACACATATGTTTACACTAATGCATATGTACATTCTTACATGTGTCTACCCCTACATACACATGTTCACATTTGGATGCCAGTTACTTCTAGGTGAAGGAACAATCAATTTACGTAAACAAGTTACGTAAATAAATTGTTATTTATTTAGGTCTCTTTAGAACCTTAATTTAGTATTTAAATGACATTCGATCAAAATGAAATTTCAACCACAGTTTAATTACAATGTGGTAAGTTTCATAGTAATTTTTATTTGATTTTATGAAATAAACATTTATTAGGTACACATTATCCTAAAAATAGATAAATTAGATTTACCTCGTTAATCGTGCATAAAAATTCTCAATATTCACATTTTTGGAATCAACATATTTTTTGGTAATTATGGTAATTTTAAACTTTAATACTGTTACCAGATTCCAGTGACACCCTGTCGATGTACACATGTCCGAAAGTGGTACCAACATGGAACAATATTCATTATACATAAATCTTTGAATAATTTCCTGGTGCAGATATGCTAAACTTTTAGCTTCAAACTTCATATTAACTTGAGGTGTCATAAGAACGCTAAGGCTACCTACTAAAGATTAGTGAACAGGATGTTCGAGGACCAACTCTATAACAACTCCCTCCCACCTGGTGCGATTATACTAACCCACGTCGGACGAGAACAAGTTGCTATAGGGGAGAAGACCCAAACAATAGTCACATAGGTTGAGATATACATAAATAAAGAAGGATATTGCAACGGAAACTAAATAACTCTTGCTCCATCAACTTTATAATCCACATACCATTGTTTATATAGTCCAAGCAAAAGAAATAACATAACATAACTCATCATATAGCCAGTCTCCAAGTACAAATAATCCAAAAGTATAAATTACAATCAATTCCATATACTAAGTACTAAGTTAGAAGTCTTCAATAACTCTAATCTTCACGCTCCGCGTCAGATCTCGCCAACTACTCAACTTCTAAATCTCCAACTATTCCTGAAATGTTAGCAATGGTGAGTTTACGTAATAGACTCAACAAGCAACTTAGAATTACTAATCACACATGCCTTCTAACAAGTTAAACACTTACCACTTTTACAATAACAATAACTTATTAACAATTAACAATCTAACCATAACACATGCTCAAGCTTGTCATATAACATTAAACATGGATGACTTAAACATGGAACTATTAAATAAAGCTAAGCTAACACATGTTTAACAAGATTACTAACATATTAACATTTAAACATGGAATCACTAACATGAGAGCATTCACATTCATATTAAATAAAGCTAAGTTAACACATGATCAACAAGATTATTAACATGACTTAACCTTGATGGTCTCGTCTACAAGGAGCTTCTAAAACTCCTTCGACTTCTTGAAATCGGCGACGACTGTGCCTCGCCGAGCCACATGAGCAGCCTCGGCGATGACTTCATCTGCCTTGGCCTTTGCCGTCCACAACTCTCCACAGAGATTCTTGGCCTCATCTTTTAGGTCTTGCTCCCACTCATGCACCTTCTCGTCAAGTTGACACAGTAACGCAGAGCCTCAATTCGGGACCCGAGCATACGAACCCGCAGTCATCTCCATGACTGACAACTGCCCCGTGGCCACCAACCCCCCAGTGGGTAGTGCCGCGTATTAGGGCTATCATTGGGCTAGGCTCGGACTGAGCCAAGTAGAGCCCAACCCAATCCAGACACTATCTTTTGTAGGCCCAAGCCCGAGTGGCATCGGGTTGAGGCGAGCTGGGCCCAACTAATCCACCAAATTATAAATCCCGACTTCGGCCCGGCCCAGCCTGACCCAAACAATTTAATAAAAAATTATTAAAACTTATTAATATTGTTAAAACATAAATGTAAGAGTATTGATCGACCAAAAGCTTAATATTGGTCGACCGATATGGGGTTGACTGATCAAAAGCTTAATGTTGGTCGACTATCCCAAATTTGGTCGATTGAAAGCTTAATATGACAGGCCTATTGGGCCTACTCGGGTTGAATAAAAAGCCTGAGCCCGGCCCAAAATTTCAACAGGCCAGGCTTTTAGGCCCGCCTAAAAGCCCATGGGCTTAAAGAAGTGTAGCAACGTGGCCCAATGTCGGGCCGAGCACGTAGGACTGTCGGGTCGGGCCAGCCCACTAACAACCCTACCGCATATGCCTCCCGAAAGGACGGGAGGGCACAGATCCCCTGGAGCTCGTGCACGACCCCCAGATCATCCAGAGAGTGGTCGTAGTGCAGGACTATCTGAGCAAGCCTTGGTGTCTGCCTCGGTGCAATGACCTCACTGCCCTTGGGGGCTGAGGCCCCCTTTGTACGAGCATGCTTTCCTGCCTTCTTGGACAGACGATCGACATCTTTCCGTGCTCCCCAAGATGAGCCAGACTCGGACTCCTTCAAGTCACCTACTTCCGATGCCTCCGATAGTGATTGGGACTTCGCCCGAAGAGCCACCAAGTTCACCATGTCTTCTGCAAAAACGACCGCAACACTTACTGCTCATTTAGAAAGAAAAACATAATAAGGAATCGAGACTGGCAGAGCTTACCCCACCAATGAGCAGGGCACAAATTGGCCTTCTCGAAATTGGCCTCAGTCAGTAGCCTCTTTGTCGAGTGCTCCCCAACGAGTAAGCGTTCCATGACCGGAAAATGTGCTAATTGGAAGTCGGCGACCGACAAGGAAATACTCGACACATTCTCGGTCCAGAGCATCGGGACCTAAAACGACCCCCCCACCCCCACCCGACTTCTCCTTGATAAAGAAGAACCTCTCCTTCCACTAATGGATGGAGGACGGGAGCCGAGTAACTAAGGTATGACCCACTCGAGTGGTGGTGTAGTACCACTCCCTGTTCACCAGACTTCGGCAAAAGGAGTAGCATGACAAAAAGGGGACAATCTCAGACAATTGGTCCCCGACTAACCTAAGGATTACAAGAAAGATGCAGATGACCCTCCATCTATTCAGCACAATCTGCGCAGGGGACAACCCCATAAAGCCGAGCAACTGGCAAATAAAGGTAGGAATAGGGAACCTAAGCTCGACCTTGACAGCCTCCTCTAGACCCACAAGTGCCCAAGTTGGCCCGTGTGCTCCCTCTCCTCACATCGGGGGACGATGAGCTCATACTCAAGAGGAATACGACACCGCTCACGTAGGGCATCCAAGTCAGCCTCAGTCATGGTTGAGGCGACCTCATCAACTGATAGAACGTGACGACACGAACGTCTACTGCCTGCTATGGCCTGCACCACCCCTTTGTCCTTGCCCCCAATTTCACTCTCCTCTTTGGCCCCGCCCTCTTCCCGGCTACCGATGTCGTCCCCTCCCTCAACCGATGGTCCAACCTTGGATACCCGATCGGAGGGCACTATTAGCCAACACTCTCCCACCACCTGAACCTTAGAATAAGAAGAAGAAGACAAAGAAGAGGATGAAGAGGAAGATGAGGAAGTAGAAGTCCTATCGTCACTAACCAGTCCCCGAGTGAAGGGGATTCGACCCAACACTCTCCTCGAAACTCCTTGGAGATAAAGATATGAGGTCAGACACACTCACCGAAAGTTTGGGCCCCCTCGTAGGGCAAGCACCTTGCCACACTACCCAAACCCGACGCCGACAACCCTAGATCCCCGACAGCTCCCAACCACTCCTGACCTCACAATAGTAGCTCTGCGTAGCTAATACGCACGCGTGGAGAGGGCACCCCCTGGCTCCCTTTATACTACCATGCTGCCCATGGGGCATCCCCGATGTTGCCACATGGCTGCCATCTACCAACTCTGAGGCATTGCCATTCTGACATCCGCAACCCTTGAGGTGACAGAATGACCTGCCGCCCTTGGCCCTCGTTCCCTCTAGGCCCACAGCCCAAGGCGCGGGCACCATAGATAGTTGCAACCATTCAGGCAAACAAAGATTAGCCACCAAGCCGGTCCCAAAACGTCAGCCCTGACAACTCCCCATTCTGATGCCAGTCGCACCATGATCAGGCAAATCTACTCCGAAGTTGGGGCTCAATACCCGAGTCCCAACTCCGGAGTGGGGGGCTTGTGATGGGCACCCGACCTAGCTATAGCCCCTCAAGAGCTTCCTAGTGTAGGCCCGAGCTGGGCCCATATTGGCTCAAGCAGCACTACCCAGGGCCAGTAAAGCCTCAAAGCAAACCTCCCTCGAGAGAGGGATAGTCCCAAATCGGAAGTGGGAATTCCTTCCCCCCTAAGGTCAACCATAAAAAGAAGACGAATAGTCACCGGGTAAGGGGGTTTGACCAAGTGGCATCCCTGACACCACCAGCTCACTCTTTCTCTCTCTCCCCCATCTCTGACTCGAAGTGGATACCTCGATCTGACTTCATCAGAGGGTCGAGGTTTGACCATGATGTGGCGGGGCCGGCTTCAACGATGGGCAACTCCAATCGACCAGAGATCTAATCCCCTTCCTGATATAACGAATCCCGAGAACATCTCGAACCCGAGGTGGTCTCCACTCATGTCCAAGCCTATTAAGTGCCGGGTCAGGACTGACCACATCAGCTCCCAACCACGTCTCGAGTAATCTCATAGCATTTGTTAGCCTTGTAGTCTAGATTAATCTCATACTGGAAGTCTTAAATGAAGCCCATTGTAGGGGGTTCTCTATATAAATCTTTAGTAGCCTTACCAAAAGATAAGTGATTACTCTCCAATCATTATTCAAATTAATTAATTAATATTTATTAAGCCATCTGATCTAACTTGGAGAAATGTAATATTGTTTCAATAAGGCTATCCGTTCAATGTATATTCTAGAAAGAAGTAAAGAAATAGTGTAAAGTAAATAATGGATTATTTTGTATGTACATATGAATCCTAAACAACATTGAAAATAAAATATTCTTCTTATGTTTTATTCTATATGTTATCTTCAAGATATATTTGAAAATATGTTATATTTTGTTACCTCCCCTATAAAGGAAAATCTTGGCGCTGCGACTAAGCAAAAAAATAAGTAACTTTCGTTCCATAGTTTAGTCATACTTTAAAAGATAAATTAATTAGGAGTCTTTAACTGTAATAGAGATTTTTTCACTATAATATGACTTAACGTATATTATAACATGAGATAACACTTATTGTAGTGAGCTATAGTTCTATTAAGGATTAGAAAATAAGTCAAATATCTAATAAAAAATTTTAATTACTTTATTTTAATTTAAATAATATAAATATATCATTAATAGACATTAGTCTCTGATTTTTTTTAAAAAAATATATACACCCGCGTAGCATGTATTTTTAACTAATTAAAGAAATATCTGACAATTCATGGGTGCAGGTCTCGTGATGTCACGTGCGGGGCTCGCACGGCGCTCTGCCATGCCGGAGCTCGGCGTCGTTTTCTGAAGCCGCATTGCGCTGCGCTTCTGCAGCCTGTCACAGGCGGAGAGAGAGAGAGAGAGGAGAGAGAGAGAGAGAGAGAGAGAGAGAGAGAGAGAGAGGGGCAGAGCCGCTTCGAGTTGCCCCTGCATCAAGCCTACCGAAGAAGCCGACGGGGCCCCGGGGAGGAGAGTCCGGCGGGCTCAGATGGGAGTGGGTTCGGTCTTCTTCGCTTCCGCATTCGTCCCCTCGTGGAGCTCTGTAAGTTCCTCCCTGAATTCCTTCTGGTGCTTTCTCCAGAGTGTGTGAGACTGATGTGAGCATCTGCCCCTTGTTAATTCTCCCTATTTCTATCAGGCGGCGGTCCTGCTTGCATACCTCGGCTATCTCGCTGTAGCTGGCTCAGTACTTCCGGGGAAGTTGGTCCCGGGTGCTGTTCTTTCCGATGGCACCCGGATCCACTATCGCTGCAATGGTCATTTCTTCCCTCATCATTCTTTTTTTCTTTGTTCATTTCTTTCGTTCCTTCCTGTTCTTCTTTCTATTTTACTTGCTTCTCCTCCAGCCTGTGTAACCACTCATCTCTATGCCGCGTTTATCTCTGTCATGAATGGTACCTTGGATTACATCACATACTTCACACTGTTTTGCCCGTGATTTTTTGGATGTAGGCATATTGCATATTTCCTTTGTTGGTGGTCAATGTAGATGAGATTCTGTGGCTGCAAAAGCTTAACATTTCCATTCCAGTTCTGAGTCTCTGACACGGAGTCTAAAAGAGCTTGCTTTAGTTTCTGCAGCTTGTATAGAGAGTGTCTCGCTCTAGTATAAGGACTTTCCAGAAAGATCACCCATACTACTCTCCATTAAATTCGCTTAACCACGGAACCGAGCCGATACTTCAAAAGGCTCCTCGCTGATATGAAGTACAACTTAGCTTTATTTGAGGGTGTTACAGAGAGTGTTTATGCTATCTTTTTCTGTGGTCCTGATGAATATGGATTGTAGTGGTCGACGTGCCCTTCTCGTCTTCATTAGTGTGGTGGTTGAGGGAAAACTTTTAGAAATGAGCACGGAAGGGGAGTGGCATGGTGACAACAGGGAATCCTAGATTCTAGTTATTTTATTCTGGAGTTTTTACCTTATTTTGGCGTTCTGGCGGTTCTCTTTTCATCTATTGATGTCTTAGTGAAAGACAAATGCGGAAAACAACTCAGTGGAATAATTTTTAGATAACTAGAATATTCAAGACTGCGAGCTTGAACACCAGTTTTAGTTTTTTTTCTCCTATTCAATAGTTCTGGTTGGTGGTGATTGGTGTCACCTTGTAAGACAATATATTGTAGGACATTAGTGTTCCATTATGTTCTTCTTCTGGGGAATTGCCAGATTTAGTTTGAAGATATGATGGAAGATTTAACTATCTCTACCAATTCTCACTTGATTCATAATTTATTAAATTGTTTATTTGATCCTTCTTACTACATTTTTCATGCATAAATTCCTGTTGTATCATATTATTAGAATGATGCTTTGAAGCTTGAACAACCATTCTTCATATTCTTTCTCTTGGTTGCATTCATTGTAATGAGTTTTCTTTCTTCCCATACTAATCATGCACATTGATGACTTAGCATTATTATTCTAGCACCAAGTATCAAAAACAGTCAGTTATGTTTCATTTTAGATTGGATATTGGAGAATCATTAGATATTTTCGCCATATTCTGCTTAATTGCTCATTTCTTGTGTTTGCTCCTTCTGATAGTTGTAGTTGACCTTTTGTCTCATTTATTGGTTGTTTACTTTTCAGGCCTTCTATCCCTGTTGTTGCTGATCATCCTTCTAGGGACAGGGGTTAGCATGAATCTTGTATCACCCATGGTATGGTTCAACCATATTCTGCATGCATCTCTCCCCTCCCTCTCTCTAGCTTTGCTCACCGCCTTGCATGTTTCTTGACAAAGTGCAGGGGGCTGTTCTACATGCCCCTTGAGAGAATAGAGGGGGAAAAGAAACATGTAAGAGAAATGGGGAACAGTCTATATAGTTTTGTAGGACAGAAACTAATCTATATGTTAATATTCAAATAAGACTATCTGCCATGTTTGACAAAATTCTTTTAAATCTAGTAGTATACTCGATCTCAAGGATTAGAATCTATTATTTGGTTTTCCTTTGGTGAAGGCACAGTCCTCATTGGAATTGGCATACTACCACCATTATGTTAGAGGTGTCTTCTGGAGTTCTCTTATATTTCTAAAGTAGATGTGATGTCTTCTTGTCGTTAAATCAGAATATTCTCCCTGGAGCCATGAATGTTCATTTGTTAATTAGTTTGTATGGTGCTTGACCAGGCAGTTTAGCAGTTATTAGTTTGATATCCTGGCTGCTGATGGAAGGCATAATCAGTTTGGGATAGGCTGACCCAATGGCCAACTGATTCCAAGGGCTTAGGGGTGGGAATCAGTGAAGCTGTTGGGATTGGTCAAGATCAGCCGGGATCGGCTGATATGGTCAATCAAAATTTGAAGTTCAAATTATTGGGCTACATTGACCCAATCTTGCAAGAATTGGGCGGGAATCTGCCAGGATCATCTGGGATTGGGATTGGGTGCGGACTGGTTCGGCTGATTTTCTGATTCCCTATGGATTGGCCAATTCAACCGATCCAATCAGATCGGATCAGACTCGGATGTGGCTAATTCTTCAGCCAATCCAAGTCCGCCTTTGAACTTCCTATGTTTGTTCTCATCCATCCTCTGAAAAACTTGGAAAGCTCTTTCTTTGTAAAAATCAAGTACTTTGGGAACTTAGGTGTCCATATTTAGGTATTTACGGCAGACATGGCACATTTCAAATGCCATTTTTCTCTGCCATGTTCATTAATTTCTTCCCAGTTATATGATCTCACAGCATCTTTGACTTAGTTTGATTAACTTGAAACATGAATTTCACATCGTGGGACATCACAGGTGGTCACGGATAAAGGAATTCAATTGTTCTCTGCAACACTTGGATTCAGCCTTCTGGTAAGGTTTCTATGTTATGTTGTTTCCAGCAGAAGTTAGATTGCTGTTATGCAGAATGACTATTTTTCCAGTTATGCTATTCTGAGAGAGATTCAATGTAGTCATGCTTTCCTATGATGTATAACTGATGGCTTTCTTGCAGTTGACCGATTAAAGTTTCTAAGAATTGGTATTCTTCATGCATAAGCCATGGTTTCTTTTAACTGGCATTTTGTACCTGGAGTAGGTATTATTGTGGAATTTCTAGTTTTCTTTCTTTCAATCCTGTTCTCCAAAAGGAAACTATTTGCAATTTTGTTTGGTAGAACTCCCATTTCCCTGTTTCACTACTTCTGTGGCATCATTACAGTGAATGGGATTTTAAAATCATGTTACAGAAGCTTTATTGCACGGTATACAAGACCGGCCACAGAACCGGGACTTGGATCCGAACAGGCCCTGTTGGTCAAGGAAGTTGGGAACTGGTTCCAGTTCTGCAAACCTTGCTAAATTGTTAGATTGACGAAGCAAGTTGGTCTCAGACAACTGGATAACCTGGGCTTTAAAAAGTTTTGTTAGAGATAACCCATGAAAGATGCACAGCATGAAGGGCCGACAATAAACCCATTACTGGAGGAATGTTTCAGTTTTTTCTGGGAAAATTACCTGTATACCCCTATAAAATCCACAAATTACCAGTATACCCCTACCTTTATGGAATCTACCTGTATCCGTATATCCTTAGAAACCCTTAACCAGTGTTACCATACTCCTGATATTAATCGCCATGTTGACGGAGCTAACAACCAAGCTGCTTGGACTGTTTTACAACACCCCCTCCCTCCCCAAAACAAAAGTGTGCATTCTCCTCCTACTGTCCACATCTCCTCCTCTTCCGCCGAAGATGGCCTGGGCCACTGCCACCCCCCTCACAGGAGTAATGGCAGAGAGAAGACATGGTGAAGGTTCCATTTGGGAAGGTACAGAAAAACAAACATAGGCTCACAACACAAGAAGAACAACGGAAAAATCAGCTACTTGTACTGTGCCTTCTTCTTCCACAGGTCCCTCAGCACCCGGATTCCTGCCCCCTTCAGCCTCCCCTCCACCCAAACCCTCCTCCACCAGCAGCGAGCCCGGGCCGTCGAACAGGTGCTTGTCCATGGATGGGCATCCGCATCACTCCGCCACCCTTTGCCCAACAGCCTCCTTCGGCCTGATAGCACAGCTGTTGCCGCGTCGTCGGCTTTCTGCCACTGCTCTGTCTGGATCCTCAGCTTCTTCATCTCTACTTCCAGCGACAGCTTGGTCCCCTCTGCTGCCTCGACTTGCTCCCCGAGCTGGTCTGCCCTGGCCTTGCTCTGCACCAGCTCCTCCACCATCTGGCTTAGCTTCGAGGTCGCTTCCTCCTCCCTCGCCCGCATGGCGCCTGCCTCCACCTGGGCTTTAGCCAGCTGCTTCCTCAGGGTGGTGTTCTCTGCCCAACAGCACTTGAGCTCCTCTTCCTTCTCTGCCAGCTAGGCTTCGAGCTCGGACATCTCCTTTTTCTCCTTGCCGGACATCGATTTCTCCTTGCCCTCTTCCACCTCCATCGCTAGGCCAATGTCATCCCTTCTCAGCTCCACGCTGATGTCGTTGTCTACATTTTTTGAAATGTAATCTGCACAGACCAGAACCAGCTCGGGGGCATTGATATTCATGAGGTCAGCCAGGATTCCCGTGGGCCGGTCGTCCTCCCTCTTCTGTGTGGCTATGGAGCTATGGTGCTCTTCCTCCACCTTTTGTTCTCCAGTGGCGGCCACGTTAATGGGGACCAGTTTCTTCGCTGCTTCAACTAGTGGTTCACCTCCGTACCAGTGTCCACCTAGCCCAACCACTTCTACGTGCACTCGGCCACCTCCCATGGCCTCCAGCAATGTCTTTCGCGATCTGATCCACGGCTTCCCCCAAAGCACCATCTTTGACTCTCTCGATGACCACGGCCTCCGGCATCTACTAAGATATAAGGCATGCTTTTGGGGAGTAGGTTAGTCTATTCCACTCTCTGATTAGCACTCCAGTTAGTAACAGGTGATGTATCCAGATAGTAGGAGAATACAGGTGATGTATCCAGATAGTAGGAGAATTATCAAAATTTTATTTTATTTTATTTTTAAATTAAATTGTGGTGCTTCAGAGCAGTGAAAAGTATCAGTGTCATCCTCATTCTTGTAGTAATTTAGATTGCTACATGTGAGCACATGCTTTATGATTGACTATAATGAGAAAGTTGCCTGTATAAGTACCAACTTATGCTGTCCTTTTCTATCCTCTGAAAACTAGGGATTAAGTACAATAATACACACTTCGGCAAATACTCACCCTTCTCCAAATGGCTTAACATTTCTCAAGTGGGTATGCAAAGAAATAGAAAGGTTAGTTTGGATCATCAGTACCCTCATCTACAAATGTGCTAGCCAGGTGAATTGAAAAAAGAAACATAATTTATTGATGGGCTGTAATAGTTCCCACATGGATGGTTTGTTGTAATTTACATCTTTTGGTACATACATCACATGCGTTGCATCTATGTGGCATATCATACATTTGGTGGCAACCATTCTTTAGTTGCATGAAACTGAGTTGCTTTGCTTATCTATGTTGTATTTATAGGTATCCTTGCTACTTTATGTTGCTGGTCGCAAGTCTCGGCATCGAGGATCTTCTTTAAAGTCACATGTTACAGGGAACTTCATCCATGACTTGTAAGTTTGCTAGAATTCTCTTTAATTCAAACATTTCTTAGATGTACTTTTTCTTTTGGAGAAATAACATTTGGAAGACCAAATTTGGGTCCAAACACTATATTGTTCAATAGCTTAAACGACTATGTTCTAGTTTCCAAAGATGACTGGACTCTTCCAATCTCTTGTTTATTTGAGTTTCGTCTCAAAAGCATTCTATCGCCCATCTTTGATTACCAGAGTATAAGCCCTAGATCATGTCTGCATAAGATACTCCTCTCCAATCTTCCCTTCAGTTCAAAATTCAGATATACAAATTGTTTTTGTAATACCAAAGAACTCTGGGAAATTGGAGTAGCTGAGGTATCTCAGCTTGCATAGAAATCCTTGGTCGGTTTAAACCCAAGTCTTTTGGATCTATTAATGTGGAATATGTACCCTGACATCTCAGTTATACACTCTTCTCATTGCGTGTTGCTGCAAGAGTATTTTTTTCACATTTTCTTACTTTTTTTTTCAGGTGGTTTGGAGTTCAATTGAATCCTGATTTTTTTGGAGTGGACCTCAAGTATGCACCTTTAGCAAGTGCTCGGCAATGTTTCTCTTATATTGAAATGGCTTTGATTCTCTATTGTCATTGATTTAGTTTTTTTTTGTGGACTGTTTTTGTTGTTTCTGAGTGAAGTGTTGTTCTTGAGCTGATTTCTGTCAATTTGTTGCTTCTATTCCACTCCAAGATGCTTCATGACAGCAAGTTTTTATCAACATTGGCCATGCAATGGTAATATACTGACCATATTCTGTTTACAATCTGCTGCAGATTTTTTTTTGTTAGAGCTGGTATGATGGGATGGCTACTCATCAATCTCTCTATTTTGGCCAAAAGCCTGCAAACTGGAAATATAAATCTTTCAATGATCCTTTATCAGCTCTTTTGTGCGGTAATATTCCTTTCTTGTTGCATTCTCAGTTTGAAGAATGGCAAGATCTACTTTACTAAAATTAGTCCCTTTCCATCTCTTTGTCTAGTTGTACATCATCGACTACTTCTTTTATGAGGAGTACATGACCTCCACGTAAGTCATTTTACTTTTCATCTCATTATTTTATTCCCGTTACTTGCAAAAGGAAAGGTATCATATTCTTTTGAAATGTCTACAATTTTCTCTGTTGGCTGTCATCCAGTTTGTAAACAAAACTTTCTTTTGTTCTGGAAAATCATAGGTACTGGTAATAACATGGATTGCGAAATGGGCCGATTCTGGTTGGGATCTGCCGATTCCATACCTAGGCCGATCCAATTCTAGGGTGGTAGTCCCTTGGATCATAGAAATTCCAGTCGAATCGGTCTGGATTGGCTGATCTGGTCGATTCTGCTGAACAAAATTTTATAAATATATCATGTCATACATGTGTCTATATGTGTTTGTACACTTATATACATAAATATGTAAATTAACGTACACACTCATATTAGACATTAATTTATGTATACATACATATGTATTAATTTATATATGTGAAATGATGGTTTAATCCATGTATTAATTAATGTATGCAATAAAAAATTATATCATATTTGATGTACATAGATATATATATATATATATACTTATGATTACATATATAAATATATATGTATATATGTATTATGTATATGT
This sequence comes from Colocasia esculenta, assembly GCA_014218235.1. Taxonomy (NCBI): domain Eukaryota; kingdom Viridiplantae; phylum Streptophyta; class Magnoliopsida; order Alismatales; family Araceae; genus Colocasia; species Colocasia esculenta. The sequence goes on along the minus strand of CM024755.1, from coordinate 13,874,747 downwards.
ATGCATTCATTGTCATATATATATATTTACATTAATATATGATTGTATGTACATTAACACACATGTACATGTATAAAGTGTTCATTAATATGATATATATACTATGAAGATATACTATTAATTATTTTTACACATTTAAGAGATATGTATGTGATTACATAGTATACATATATGAATGTGTAAATTTCTATAGATGATTACATATTTCATAAACACATATGTAGGGGTGTACGGATCAGAGTTGGATACAGAAACAATTTCGAATTTGATATGGAAATTGTAACAGATTCAAAAAATCGGATAATTGGATGATATATAATATATATAATATATGATATGATATATAATATAATATATATTATCAGATTTGGAAATCAAATACGAAAACTATTGTTTCCATATCCGATTAGCTTATTGGATATATCTGAATCTGAATCCAATTTGCTATCGGTGGTTAAATGAGTTTCCGAATCCTATAATTTTTATCCGAATCAGATTGGATAATTGGATTTTCGGATTTTTCTGCAGCCCTACACATATGTAAGTATTGTATACATATTACATATAGGATCCGTCTAGCTACTTGGAATATAGGAACTTTAACGGGTAAGGGTTTAGAGTTGGTCAAGTTAACGAGGGATAGAAGGGCTAGCATAGCTTGTCTATAAGAAACTAGGTGGAAAGGATCTAAAGCTAAAGATATTGATGGTTATAAAATTTGGTATACAAGAATTAGTAACTCTAGAAATGGTGTGGCCATAATAATAGATAAAGACTTAAAAGAGAAAGTTGTAGAAGTTAATAGACTGGGGGATAGACTTATCTTAATAAAACTTATCGTAGGTGAGGTTACTTTGAATGTAGTTAGTGCATATGCACCACAAGTGGGTTTAGAAGAGAGCATTAAAAGCATTTTTGGGAGGCTATTGATAGATTGATCCAAAATATCCCTAGTGAAGAGAGAATTTTTATTGGTGGGGATCTTAATGGTCATGTGGGTGAAAGTAATAGAGGATATGAGAAGATTCATGGAGGATTTGGTTTTGGCGAGAGAAATGACATGGGTACTTGTATTCTTGAGTTTGCTATGGCTTATGATCTAGTAATTGCTAACACCTTCTTCAAGAAGAAAGACGAACACCTAATAACATACAAGAGTGGAACACATAGGAGCCAAATTGATTATTATCTTATTAGAAAGGCTGATAGAGTTTTGTGTAAAGATTGCAAAGTTATTCTTGGAGAGAGTTTAGCCCCACAACATAGGTTACTAGTAATAGATGCTCGTATTTCAAAATTTAAAAGAAAAACCATCATAAATAATTGTTCTAAGATTAAGTGGTGGAATTTGAAAAGTAAAAATTTGGAAACATTTAAAAATCATCTAGTAAAAGAAAGTATTTGGAATTTAGATCAAGAAGTTAATGTAATGTGAAATAATGTCAAATTGTATAAAGAATGTAGCAAATTAACTCTTAGGTAAATCTAAAGGTAAAAGGAATGTAGAAATAGAGACTTGCTGGTGGAGTGAGGAAATTCAAAATACCATTAGAGCTAAAAGAGATTGTTTTAAGGCTTGGCAAACCAACAAGAATAATCAAACTTTAGAAGCTTATAAAATAGCTAAAAAGAGGGCTAAAAGAATAGTTAGTGAAGCTAAGTCCAAGGCGTTTGAAGAATTATATAATAAATTAAGAACTCAAGAGGGAGAAAAAGACATATTTAAACTTGCTAAATTAAGAGAAAGGAAGAGTAGAGATCTAGATCATGTTCGTTGCATTAAGGATGAAGATCAAAGGGTTTTAGTTAAGGATCTAAAGGTTAAAGAGAGATGGTATAACTATTTTTCAGAAATTACTTAATGGAGATTGTTTTAAGGATGTCTTTTTAGAAGAGACTCAAGAGTAAAAAAAAAATGATAATTATCAGTATTTCAGGCGTATTAAGATGTCAGAAGTGGGTGATGCTTTAAGAAAAATGAAATTGGGCAAGGCCTTAGGACCGGATGGCATACCTATTGAAGTGTGGAAAGGCTTAGGAGACATTGGTATTAAATGGCTAACTAAACTTTTCAGTAACATTTTGAAGGAACGGAGAATGCCAGAAGAATGGAGAAAAAGTGTTGTAGTCCCTTTCTATAAAAACAAAAGATATATTCAAAGTTGTAATAATTATCGCGGAATTAAGCTTATGAGTCACACTATGAAATTTTGGGAAAGAGTAATCGAGAATCGAATGTGATGTATGACTATTGTATCATAAAATCAATTTGGTTTTATGCCTAGTAGATCTACTACAGAAGTTATTTTCTTATTGCGACAGCTAATGGAGAAGTATAGAGAGATGATAAGAGATTTATATATGGTTTTTCTTGATTTGGAGAAGGCATATGATCGAGTACCGAGAGACTTGATTTGGTGGGCATTAACAAAGAAGGGAGTCTCTCAAGGATATGTTGACTTAATTCAGGATATGTACGAGGATGCTACTACTAGTGTGAGAACTATTGCTGGAGAGACTTATGAATTTCCAGTCACTATAGGTTTGAATCAAGGTTCTGCCCTAAGTCCGTATCTCTTTGCTTTAGTTATAGATGAGGTAACAAAACATTTGCATGATGATATCCCTTGGTGTATGCTATTTGCGGATGATATTGTCTTACTTGATGAGAGTATTGATGGTTTAAATGTTAAGCTAGAAAGTTGGAGGCATGCTTTGGAGTCTAAAGGTTTTAAAATTAGTAGGAGTAAGTCTGAGTTTATGCATTGTAATTATAGTAATCAAAAGGTGCTTCAAGGAGATATGGTTCAATTTGATGGACAAGATATTTCTAAGAGTAGTAACTTTCGATACTTGGGATCTATCATCCAAGAGAATGGGGAGATTTATGACGATGTGGCACACAGGATTAAGGCAGGCTGGCTAAAATGGAGAAGTGCATCAGGAGTCCTTTGCGATTATCGTATACTAGTGAAACTTAAAGGAAAGTTTTATAGAACGGCAGTGAGACTTGCTTTATTATATGACACCGAGTGTTGGGCAGTGCGAAAGGAACACGTTAACAAAATATGTATAGCAGAGATGAGGATGCTGAGATGGATGTGTGGTAAGACTAAGAAAGATAAGATTAGGCATGAGCGCTTCCGTCAGGATTTGGGGATAGCTCCAATTGATAGAAAAATGAGAGAAAATAGATTTAGGTGGTTTGGACACATGTACCGTCGCCCTAACTCGGCGCCGATTAAAAGAGGTGACCAAATTTTAGTGGATGCTTGTAAAAGAGCTAGGGAAAGGCCTAAAATGAGATGGTGCGATGTTATTAGGAAGGACTTGGACTTCTTGAGTTTAAACACGACTATAGCACTTGATAGAAATCTTTGGCGGAAAAGGATTCATGTAGCCGACCCCAAATAATGGGATAAGGCTCTGATGATGATGATTACATATGTAGTATATTATGTATATGACCATATACATTGCCACGTATCTATATATGTATAATGTATACATTTATAAGGATATACATATTAATTATGTTTGTAAATCAATATGATATGTATATGATTACATATGTATATTGTGTATATATATGTATGAATGTGTACATTTATATGTATGATTACATATCTCATAAATATATATGTAAATATTGAAGACATTTTTTCCTAATTTTTTTAAAAAAAGATCGGCCAGACTTCCTCTGGATCAGTCGATCCAATCTGGATCGAGATTGGCCCAGGCCGATCCCTTGGCTGATCTGATTTTTTTTCCTTGAGTAATAGGAAATCAATTGGAATTTATGGATATTTCTAATAATATATTCCAAGGTGTAAAGCCATTAGTTTAGAAAAGATTTGCTGCCATGTTTTTAGTAATAAGCTTGCACATGACTAATAGCTACATAATTTCAAAATTGGCATATGATATTAAAAAGTTGGTAGGAAATGGGACCACAGATTTGTTGCCTTTTTCAGGAAGGCTTTATATCCCAAGGTGTTTGCTAGGTTTTTGACATAATAGATTGAGCATTTGGCATCATGGATGGCAAAATCGGCCGACTCGGAGCGGAATCGGCCCATGCCGACCCGATTTGGGGGGGGGGGGGAACACCCACCCACCCACGGGACTAGGTTTGCAAAGTCCACTGCACGACTCAGCACGACTCCGCCCGACTCCGGCCCGACTCGGGTCGGGATCGGCTGGGGCCGACCCAGCCACCCGACCCGACTTCTCCATCCATGTTTGGCATCAAGCTGGCAACTCTGTGTAAGTCTTTGGAACTTTGTCTCTAGCTTCTAAGACTTGGTTCTAATCTGATGACATATTGATTGTACAGTTTATCCTCACATAATTTTAACAAAGAGGCAAACTATTGAGATTTCAAACCAGTGCTTCTTAAGAATAGGGGAGCATCAACATGTATTGCTTTTAATTATTTCATATATATTTTAGCTATTTTTAAAGTTAATTTTGTATGACTACTCACCATTATCATGTTATGGCTGTGAAGAGACACATTGTGCAGTGGTATTTATGTGTGATCAGCAGTTTTAGCATACACATTTTGTAGGAACATATAAATACCATTGATCAGCACTTTTCTATGGGCTTTTTGTTTTTCCACTTTGTAAGTGCCACAGGGTTGCATGTTTCTCAGTTCTTTTTTGTATAGAATCTAGACAAGTCACATTAACTGAAAGAATGTATATGTCTTTTCACATTTTGGTGTGTGGCTCTATGCGAGGGTTTAAGGGATTGTACAGAAAGTAAAGTGCCCAGCAAGTCCAAGAGTGGCAGCAGGATTTGCGGGCATTTGTAGAAAGTGGGCATATGTTCTTTTCTTTCCCCTCCCTTTTTGAGGCAAACACTGCAAAGATTGGATCAAAAGCAGTTACTTATTTCATAGTGCTCTACAATTTTGAAGTCTATACATCTATGTAATGTTCGGCATTTATGTGTATATTTGTACTTTATTTGGAAGTGTATTCTCATAAAGTTGTCATATATCTTCTTATTGTACATCAGAGTTCATCCATTCTCTATTTAGATTGTAGCTAGTATTCCTCAGTTACTGTGATCATTATTAACATGAAGTAGTTTTTTGCACAGATGGGATATAATAGCAGAAAAGCTGGGCTTCATGTTGGTATTTGGGGATCTGGTTTGGATTCCTTTCACTTTCAGTATCCAGGCATGTATACGAAAACTGAAATGGCCTACTGTAAAGCTTTTTGTTGCTTAAAATTGCAGAACTAACTTAATGTTTTTCCTCCGAGAATTTGACTTTAAAATGGTCTCTTCCTTTGCTGCTATATGCATAGAATATGTGATGTGCAAACTGTGTTTCTATAAACTATAGGCCTCCTAAAAGATGTGGTTTTTCTTTGCCAATAGGCTAAATGTTTTCCATATGGTGTCATTTCAATCATTAAGATTGCTAGACGGTATCTTTTATTCACAGCATGTTAATTTGTTGACATGGTTTTCACTTTGTTCTGTGCCAATAATCAAAATATTTTGGTAGCTGTGCTTGAAGCTTGCATGAAGGATTGTGTGTAATCTCATACTGGGCTTTCACCATCTAGTTGCATACCGAGGGATTTCACCTGTCACATTGTGAATATGTTAGTTATGATGCCCCTTCACCTACTAACTTGAGTTTCAAAGAACATTATACAAGAACCATGTGATATGTTAATTATGATGGCTCTTCACCTACTAACTCGAGTTTCAAAGAACATCATACAGGAATGCTCATTGTTTTCTCCCTTCTCTAGAATGTCATTATTCTATACATATTATGTAATCTAATTTCTGAAAGCCCTGTGGTATGAGAGTTGAATAAGTGCTCCACAGGCAACTGTGAGATCATTGAATTGTTGAATCGACTCCCACCATGTGCAAAGACAGCACAGATACTAACCCCCAGGGGTTATGTGGACTCTGACATCATGCACTTTGCCTGGCAGAGGGATGGCCCACTTCGAAGAGTGGTTTGATTGGCTCAAAGTTTGGGCTACCCAGTTATTTGGGCTCAATCATAGGCAGGTGAATCTACTCAGTATTCTGAAAAAAAAAAAAAAATCTTTGAAAACACTTGACCATTTTATCCGATAAAGATTGTACCATGCTGTTGCAATGGTAAATCTGTCCTGATTCAAGGATGGATTAGTCAAACCTCCTCTTCAAATTGAAATTAATATGCATATCTAGCCTACATTGGTCAATCTTGACCATATAAGTTCTTGATCCCTTGGTAGGATGTTCTTTTGATCCTAGAAAATAAATTTCATCCTGCACCAGTTTGACAGAGGTGAAGAAGATTTCAGGAAATTCTTTGGCAGTGGAGCCACATTGACATGGGCCTCATAAGGAAGGGATAGCCCAGGTGTCTCCTAGCGAGGTGCCAGTGGGGTTTCCCCGTAGTTTGAGTTCCTTTAAAGAAAATATGATTTTCATTTTGGCCATGCGCCTAACTTTTTGTTTTTCCTTTTAGGTTTTTAAGGTAGTGTCTGCTTCAAGAAAACTGAAACTAACGGGGACTAGGTTTTTGCACACTCAGATGCATTAGTCATTTCTAGGACACCTGTACTGTTAGGTGACTAATCTTCTTAATTTGGTCCAGGGATGGTGGCTTTTAGATAATCAAGTGGAGCTAACAAAAGCAGCGGCTGTTGCAAATTGCTTAATTTTCCTTATTGGGTAATTCCTTTCTGTTCCCTCAGTCTACCTTTGTGGTTAATTAACAAAGGATCTTTAATGATATGATTCCTCAATGTGTCAAAATTGCAAGCACAAATTTATGCCATAGAAAAGGGAGATTTTATGGGGTTGAGAACACCGGTTCTTTCACTCTAACAATGGAAGTTGCCAAACTTATGCTTTATGTGCCTAATATGTGATGTAGCTATCGGATATTTAGAGGAGCTAACAAGCAAAAACACATTTTCAAAAAGAACCCGGCAGCTCCTATATGGGGTAAACCTCCAAAAGTCATCGGTGGGAAACTGCTTGCTTCAGGTTACTGGTGAGTCATCTTTGTTCCACATGTTCTAACTGAATTATTCCTTGCTGGTTTGAGCAAAGCTTCATTTTGGCTTTTCTTTCTCCATTTCTGACGAAAGAAACTGCTAATTAAGCCACATGGTTGAATTTGTGTGTCTTCATGCACAAGATATGCTGCGTTATTATTTTCAGCAATATTACCATCCTTGTTTGTATTTCATTAACGGAAACAAGAAAAGAATCTCCCATCCACGTTATGGTACAGGGGAATGTCCAGACACTGCAATTATCTTGGAGATTTGCTACTTGCCCTGTCCTTCAGTTTACCATGCGGGGCAAGGTAATTTCCTCATTCATCTCCTATGCTTTCGCCTTGTGGCGCTACTTTCCTAAGGCTATGTCTCCATCTTTGCAGTTCTGTGGTTCCGTACTTCTACCCCATTTACCTTCTGGTGCTGCTCGTGTGGAGGGAGAGAAGAGATGAGGCAAGATGCTCACAGAAATACAAAGAAACATGGTCAGAATACTGCAGGCTCGTCCCGTGGAGAATACTGCCCTACGTGTACTAGACCAGAAGCATTCGTGGGCACAGTTCCCTTTTGTCAGCATTACACAACAGATGGGAAATTGAACCATGTCCTTGTGGTTTTGTCCTTGCGCTCGTCCTTCTGGATGTCTTTTAGCCTGAACATGAGCGTAGCATGTCCTCCTAATGTCTGCTGACCTGTGGTTCTTTATGTACACCCAAAATGTGGGTGCAGATTGGGAAAAAAAAAAACTTACATCTGAAAACAGCTAGAAGAAAAACAATTTTGGATGGTTTCTTCCATTTCTTTTAAATCATTGGCCACTGACGTAACTCGTTAGGCTGCCATTAGCATGCATGCAGAGATAACTCCATCATCCGGGATGCATCTTTATCACCGAATAGAGATCTTTCTTGACCTCTCATCCCAGTGAAATACACAGGGTTTTTCCGTTTTTGGCTCACGGCAGAAGAACTCTTAAGGAGAATCCAAGGTGGTTGCTTGTGGTATTATCAAGCACCCATGCTGCTGCAACAGCAGGCACAACATGATCCTCTGTGAAATGCTCAAGACTGAACAAGTGGGCGTCTCCTCCTCTCAGCTCTTGGGTTTTTTCTGTAAGTTGCAACTGGTCAATTTATCATCTTAATAGTAGTAAGTCTTAACCCTACAAAAAAAAATGAGTCTGATGTGATGTTTGGCCAATCAAATTTTGGTTGGTGTAGTCACTCAACCGCAGTTAAGTGGTCTCATCCCACCAGCCCCCTCGTCCACTTTGGAAAGTCTTATTTTATTGGCTGGGGACCTGAGACGTGAGGTCATCCGGCGATGCTCATACAGATGCGAGGAGGTTGTTGGGTCTTGTGGCAGGAAAGCAGCTGACGAGTGTCCAGGGCGCAGTTGATGGTCCGGTCGGATTGGTGGTCGGAAAACTTTAACCGTTCCCTGAATCCCAAATAATTTTTAATTTTACAGACCCTGTGCCCACCATAAACCACAGTTAGAGGTTAGATAATTTGAAATTACAACACCCCAATACAGACAGCCCTAATTTCGAATTGGAATAGACTGTGTTCTTAATAAAAATACAGTAATTTAAAAATAAATGATTTAAAATTAGATAATCACATTGTTCTACGATCCGATGACAAAATTTTCGCCTCCATCCTTCCGACATCCAGCTAGATATTGGAGGGAGCTGTCCTGACAAGTTACAACAGTCCTACACTCTTGCCGCAGCGCCGCTTCCTGAGCTCTTTTCTTGGAACGACTCGAAGGAGAAGTAGCTGCGATGTAGTTTCCAAGATGCAAGAAGGAAGGGTACATAACGTCAAGATTATTTATTTTAGGGTTTTGGTGTGTGAGAATAGTTTGCTATGGAGAGTCAACCTTTATTAAATACTAATATCCGTGCGATTGTTGTGGAAGGATAAGATGGGTTCTTAGGTGGAAATGTATGCCTTCATATGTGATATGAAGACCAGGCGCAACTCGAGCTTCTAAACAACATGATGATGAGTCTACTTAGTATTAAGAGTCTATTTTGGATCATGGTTAGCCGTGGTGCATCGATCTATTAGATGGTATCGTGTCAAAGCAGAACTGATCTTTGGCACTGCCCGACACAAACACACATGAATAATGATATTTTTTTCAAATATATTTTTGAGGGATTTGAGATATAGCACGGTACATCTTGTATTGTAAGATTGGTTCGCACGGTACATCCAACCATATTTGAATGCACATTATAAATATGTTATTAATTTAGTTTAACATATCATAAGTTTACTTGGTTTATCATATATATATATATATATATATATATTCTGAATTGGTTTACGGTGAAACTTACTTATATTTTTATAATTTCATTCGAACAGACCGGGTGACAATGGTCATCTCCGTCGTTCTTTGTATAAATCACAGAGTACAACTGGTGTTCTTGTTCCATTAAACATAGATTAGAAGGTAATGGCCCCTAGATGTACCACAAGACAAATTATTAAAGCGAAGTTGTGAAACAAAGGAGAGTGGAGTCAGTCCAGGTCCTTTTCCATCCCATTGGATCGAAAAAGCAAGCCATTTCTGTGTGAGCAAATTTTTCCTAGGCCATGCTGTTGATGGAACGTTTTTGAGTTTTTCTTAAATGAAGCTTCTTAAAATAAAAATTGTGTATCTTCTTTTCATATTTGCTTGTATATCCTCTATAAGTGAATTTATCATCACTAGTAAGTAGTATCAGTTTATAAACTTCATTAATTGTAGGATATTATATTTTTTTTCTACGCTACTACTAAAAAGATTTTGATAGTTAACTAAAAGTAACTGAAAGAGTGTAGGCCATAATAATTAACATGTGAATGTGTGTATATATATATATATATATATTTAAGATAGACTTTGAAGTGAATCTTACTTTCAAAGGGATCTATATGCAACAAAAACCCTTCTCTTTGATGGGCAGAGAGAGAGAGAGGGGAGTTGAAGCCAGGTTAGTTTGGTGAAGCACTCCCCCTTCCCCCCACCTAACACCGTGGTCTCTCTCTCTCTCTGTGTATATGTATATATATATATATATATATATATATATGTATATACACACTATATATCCAACATAAAAACCCCTCGCCACCAACCCCTTCACAGCTTGGAGATATCTGCAGAGAGCAGAAGAGGCTTCAGCACTCCCACCTCCCTCTTTCTCTCTCTCTGTGATATACTTGTCCACCCTCTCGGAATAAAAATCCCACCTTTCTGTTCAGCCCTCCTCACCATGCCAGCCATCCTCTCCCCTTCCCGGGCGCTGCCTCTGCCCCCCCGCCTCCGCACCTACGTCTCCAAGCCCGCCGCCCTCGTCCGCTGCGTCTACCGCCCGGAAACCACCGCTGGCCCCGCCGGAGGCGGCACCTTCTTCCCCGGTGTCATCGGCAGCAGCCGCACCGACTGGCAGAGCTCCTGCGCCATCCTCGCCAGCAAGGTCGACTCCGTCTCCCAGGTCCACCACCATTCCCATCAGGACAACGCCGCCGCCTCCGCTTCTTCCTCCTCTTCGGCCGGCGGCGATCACCACAGCAATCACCAGCCTCCCAAGGTGAACGGCTCCTCCGTGACGACTCAGGGGCTGGGTCTCGTGCACATCGACTCTGGGGTCAATCTGCCCCGTTCGCTGAGCATCGCTGACCTCTGCCCCGCCCCCATGCACGGCGCCCAGCTCCGGGTGGCCTACCAGGGCGTCCCAGGCGCATACTCCGAGGCGGCCGCGGGGAAGGCCTACCCGGGGTGCGACGCCATCCCCTGCGATCAGTTCGAGGTGGCCTTCCAGGCCGTAGAACTCTGGATCGCCGACCGCGCTGTCCTCCCTGTGGAGAACTCCCTGGGCGGCAGCATCCACCGCAACTACGACCTCCTACTCCGCCACCGCCTCCACATCGTCGGCGAGGTCCAGCTCCCAGTCCACCACTGCCTCCTCGCCCTCCCGGGCGTCCGCCCTGACCACCTCACCCGCGTCATCTCCCACCCCCAGGCCCTTTCCCAGTGCGAGCTCACCCTCACCACCATGGGCCTCAACGTGGCCCGAGAGGCCGTCGACGACACCGCCGGCGCCGCCGAGTTCGTGGCCGCCAACGCCCTCCGGGACACCGCCGCCATCGCCTCCGCCCGCGCCGCGGAGCTCTACGGCCTCCAGATCCTGGCGGACGGCATCCAGGACGACGCCGGAAACGTGACCCGGTTCGTGATGCTGGCGAGGGAGCCGGTGGTGCCCCGCACCGACCGCCCCTTCAAGACCAGCATCGTGTTCGCGCACGAGGGGAAGGGCACGTCGGTGCTATTCAAGGTGCTGTCGGCGTTCGCGTTCCGGGACATCAGCCTGACAAAGATCGAGAGCCGGCCGCACCGCGGGCAGCCCATCCGGGTGGTCGACGACGCCCACCTCGGCGGCACCGCCAAGCACTTCGAATACATGTTCTACGTCGACTTCCAGGCGTCCATGGCGGAGGCGAGGGCGCAGAACGCCCTCGCCGAGGTCCAGGAGTATACCTCCTTTCTCCGCGTCCTCGGTAGCTACCCCATGGACATGACCCCCTGGCGCACCGTCCCCGGCGACGGCGGCTCCTCCTCTGCCTTTGCGAGCACGCCCCGACCAACTCGCGGTGGCCGCTGAGGTCAGACGGGCGTGCGCGCGGCAAAGCTTGCCGGCCCGGTTCTGTTCGCACGCTTCTGTGTTTTTGCTTGCGCCAGCTGTTCTCTTTTTTTTTTTTTTTTTTTGCGTCGGATAATATGATTAATGGATTGTGGAGATGATGTTACTATGAACAGTGTGTTATTAAATCATAAGCAGCCCATTTGGTGAAAAAGATTACTTGTTGTTGCGGTAAGTTCAACATGGGTCGGCTCACGCTTAGGTGACCACGGAGGTGTTTCTCGTCGAAGGGTGAGCCGAGATGACTAATGCGATGAATCATCCTTAAGGCGCGCTTGGCCAATGTGACGTTGAGATCCTGACCTGACCTGTAAAGTTCGTCGAGAGGCCTCGGCGAGGAGACACTGACACTCTAGTTAGTTGCTAGCCAAGCAGAACGGTCTAGCCTAGGGTGGAACAATATACCTATGCTGGTGGAGTGTCTGCCATTTATATAGTGCTAGGATATCTGTGTATGAGTTGGACGATCCCGCTAATCTCGCTGGGGGTTTCCGTGATTATCGCCGGATTGGACGTTGCCCACGTACTGCTAGATCATGGAGATCGTGGTCCTAACTGCCGCGGTTATCAATCTCGTGATCTTCGAATATTATTTTATTCGCCTCGTCCGTCACGTGACCAACGCTCCGGGGAGCACTTCGAGTGCGCCGAGCTCAACGTCGACATTTTCTAAGGAGGAGTTTGTGGCCGATCTTAAGAAGTCGGCCCAAGGAGTAGAGTTGATGATATTTCTGATCTGAATCGTCGGAGGATCGTTGTGGGGGAAGTGCAAGCACATCTGGCACAAGGTCGGCTGCGGCCGACCTTTGAGATCGTCCTCGACTGAGCAGCGTGAGATGGCCCCAAAGAGCAAAGAGGTCACACTGTCCGACCATGAACGTCGGCTGACGAATGCTCTGCCTGCGATGAAGGTTGTCAGCATGTGTCCTTGATGTGGTCGGCCAAGCCGAACCGACCTACCGGGATATCACCATATCAGCCACAATTACCGCACGCGCGGGTTTTAGGGGGACGTGTCTTGCGAGCATCCCGCAGTCGGGTGAACTGTCTTCCAGGCATCCCGCGGTCGGGTGAACTGTCAGACAACGCTCTTGCCATAACTGCAATAACCGACTGCCGCTGGGACGACTATAGGTTGGATGGGTCGAGCGTAGCTCGTCCGCCATTCAACGTCATTCGCGAGTACCACTTCGGGACATGCCGTGCACAAAGGCACCAGGTTGGATATAGTCGTGCTGAGAGATCATCTTGGCCGAGCTTCGAAAGATGGCCCGAGGTGTTCAATATGTTTGAACCGCCAGACCGTACTCGTCCGATAGCATATAGCTTCCGTTCTGAGAAAGGTCATCGCCTTGTCTTCCGGGTGGTCGGCTTGGCTCGGATCTTAGCCGACCTGCCGAGAACATACCGCATCATTGGCCCCCCAGGTTCGCGTCGGACTGCGAATCGTAGGCCGAGGTGAAGCTGTTGAAGAATATGCGCCCTCGCCTCGTCATTGTGACAACCCATGTGGCCATCTCAGCACTACATTATCACGCTGTCAGCGCCGGTCTGCTACCTGCCACGCCGTCAAGCTGTCTATTCAGTCTGTTCTGCGCCGGATTGCTAGATCTCCTCGACTGTCGTGCGAACTCCAACGGCCACGTCGCCTCCTCGACTCCTACAAGCCATGATTTTCTTTTCACTTCCCGCGTCGATTGGATCCGAGGCATCGCTCGGCGGCCAATCCATTCGCGCCTTGTTAGAATCTGAACCATTCTTCTCGAATTGGAATCTTGCTGACCTTTTCAAGTTGCCTATTGAGGTCGGCTCCGACCTATATAATTTGTATGATCAATTCTCGAGGTCGGCTTCGACCTCTATGACCACGTCAATTCTCGAGGTCGATGTGGACCTCTATGATCACAAAACCAAGTCAATTCTCAAGGTCGGAGTGGACCTCTAATGACCATGTCAATTCTCGAGGTCGGCGCGGACCTCTTATGACCATGTCAATTCTCGAGGTCGGCTCGGACCTCTGACCACGTCAATTCTCGAGGTCGGCTCGGACCTCTATGACACCAAAACCAAGTCAATTCTTGAGGTCGGCGTGGACCTCTATGATCACAAAACCAAGTCAATTCTCGAGGTCGGCGTAGACCTTTATGACCACAAAACCAAGTCAATTCTCGAGGTCGGCGCGGACCTCTTATGACCATGTCAATTCTCGAGGTCGGCTCAGACCTCTATGACATCGAAACCATCAACTCTCGAGGTCGGCTCGAACCTCTAACCACGTCAATTCTCGAGGTCGCTCGGACCTCTATGACACCAAAACCAAGTCAATTCTCGAGGTCGGCGCAGACCTCTTATAACCATGTCAATTCTCAAGGTCAGCTCGGACCTCTATGACATCAAAACCATCAATTCTCGAGGTCGGCTCGGACCTCTGACCACGTCAATTCTCGAGGTGGCTCGGACCTCTAACCACGTCAATTCTCGAGGTCGGATTGGACCTCTATGACACCAAAACCAAGTCAATTCTTGAGGTCGGCGCGGACCTCTTATGACCACAAAACAAGTCAATTCTCGAGGTCGGCGTGGACCTCTATGATCACAAAACCAAGTCAATTCTCGAGGTCGGCGTAGACCTTTATGACCACAAAACCAAGTCAATTCTCGAGGTCGGCGCGGACCTCTTATGACCATGTCAATTCTCGAGGTCGGCTCGGACCTCTATGACACCAAAACCAAGTCAATTCTCGAGGTTGGCTCGGACCTCTAACCACGTCAATTCTTGAGGTCGGCTCGGACCTCTATGACACCAAAACCAAGTCAATTCTCGAGGTCGGCGCGGACCTCTTATAACCATGTCAATTCTCAAGGTCAGCTCGGACCTCTATGACATCAAAACCATCAATTCTCGAGGTCGACTCGGACCTCTGACCACGTCAATTCTCGAGGTGGCTCGGACCTCTAACCACGTCAATTCTCGAGGTCGGATTGGACCTCTATGACACCAAAACCAAGTCAATTCTTGAGGTCGGCGCGGACCTCTTATGACCACAAAACCAGTCAATTCTCGAGGTCGGCGCGGACCTCTTATGACCATGTCAATTCTCGAGGTCGGCTCAGACCTCTATGACATCGAAACCATCAACTCTCGAGTCGGCTCGAACCTCTAACCACGTCATTCTTGAGGTCGGCTCGGACCTCTATGACACCAAAACCAAGTCAATTCTCGAGGTCGGCGCAGACCTCTTATAACCATGTCAATTCTCAAGGTCAGCTCGGACCTCTATGACATCAAAACCATCAATTCTCGAGGTCGACTCGGACCTCTGACCACGTCAATTCTCGAGGTTGGCTCGGACCTCTAACCACGTCAATTCTCGAGGTCGGATTGGACCTCTATGACACCAAAACCAAGTCAATTCTTGAGGTCGGCGCGGACCTCTTATGACCACAAAACCAAGTCAATTCTCGAGGTCGGCGTGGACCTCTATGACCACAGCCAACTCTCGTGGTCGGCTCTAACCTCGTCAATCCTCGAGGTCGGCTCGGACCTCTATGATCACCAATCCACGAGGTCGGCTTAAACCTCTATGACCCCCATCAGCCCACGTTGGACGTTGTTTCTCAGTTCCCGGAGAGTGCCGAAGCGACCTCATCCAACGAACTATGACGTCCACGACCATTGCGTGCGTCGAAGCGACCACGCCATTAGTCCACGTCGGACGTCGTCTCTTAGTTCTAGGAGAGTGCCGAAGTGACCTCGTCCAGCGAACTACGACGTCCACGACCATTGCGTGTGCCAAAGCGACCACACCATCAGTCCACATCGGACGTCGTCTCTCAGTTCCAGGAGAGTGCCGAAGCGACCTTGTCTAGCGAACTACGATGTCCACGTCAATTGCGTATGCCGAAGCGACCATGCCATCAGTCCACGTAGGACGTCGTCTCTTAGTTCCAGGAAAGTGCCGAAGCGACCTCGTCCAGCGAACTACGACGTCCACGTCAATTGGGTGTGCCGAAGCGACCACGCCATCAGTCCACGTCAATTGCATGTGCTAAAGCGACCATGCCATCAGTCCACGTCGGACGTCGTCTCTCAGTTCCAAGAGAGTGCTGAAGCGACCTCGTCCAGCAAACTACGACGTCCACGTCAATTGGGTGTGTCGAAGCGACCACGCCATCAGTCCACGTCGGACGTCGTCTCTCAGTTCCAGGAGAGTGCCAAAGCGACCTTGTTCAGTGAACTACGATGTCCACGTCAATTAGGTGTGCCGAAGCGACCACGCCATCAGTCCATGTCGGACGTCATCTCTCAGTTCCAGGAGAGTGCCGAAGCGACCTCGTCCAATGAACCACGATGTCCACGACCATTGCATGTGCCGAAATGACCACGCCATCAGTCCACGTTGGACGTCGTCTCTCAGTTCCAGGAGAGTGCCGAAGTGACCTCATCCAGCGAACTACAACGTCCACGTCAATTGAGTGTGTCAAAGCGACCATGCCATCAGTCCACGTCGGACGTCATCTCTCAGTTCCAGGAGAGTGTCGAAGTGACCTCGTCCAGCGAACTACGACGTCCACGTCAATTGCGTGTGCTGAAGTGACCATGCCATCAGTCCACGTCGGACGTCGTCTCTTAGTTCCAGGAGAGTGCCGAAGCGACCTCGTCCAGCGAACTACGACGTCCACGTCAATTGGGTGTGCCGAAGCGACCACGCCATCAGTCCACGTCGGACGTCGTCTCTCAGTTCCCGGAGAGTGCCGAACCGACCTGGTTCAGAGAACTACGACGTCCACGTCAATTGGGTGTGCCGAAGCGACCACACCATCTCTCCTGCTCAATAGAGTGCCCTCGAGATAACAAACCACAATGTCGTAATATAATTGACTGAGATTCGACTTTTCGATCCATCAAATTATACACGTTCAGAGGAACTCAACTCTTTACTGATAAATCAAAACAATTAAAGCAAGTTCCAGGCACATCCGACCTGCCGACCATAATGACAGCCTCACACCTGAGGTCTTTTATCGCACAATATGGGTTTTCGATTTAGTGTACGCATAAGCACTATTACATAATAAAGAAGACGATGCTCTAAGCGACTCGTCATTTCCTCTTTTTGACTGTTCTCTGGAAATTCTTGTCGGGGTGACCTTATACACCTCTGGTCGGCCCCCTTGCCGTTCATAGATAATGCCTCAGGGGCTTCTCAATGCCCGCACTTAGTTGAGTTCATCTAACGAGGTGTAGGGAAAGCCGCACTGACCTTTAGTAGCGTCTTCCCACAGACAGCGCCAATGTTGCTGTAAGTTCATCATGGGTCGGCTCAAGCCTAGGTGACCACAGAGGTGCTTCTCACCGAAGGGTGAACCGAGATGACCAATGCGATGAATCTTCCTTAAGGCGCGCTTGGCCGACGTGACACATGCTCTGAGATCCTGACTTGACCTACAAAGTCCGCCGAGAGGCCTCGGCGGGGAGACACTCCGACGCTCTAGTCAGTTGCTAGCCAAGCAAAACGGCCTAGCCTAGGGTGGTACAACGTACCTATGCCGGTGGAGTGTCTGCCCTTTATATAGTGCTAGGATACCTGTGTATGAGTTGGACAATCCCACTAATCTCGTTGGGGGTTTCCGTGATTATCGCCGGATTGGACGTTGCCCACGTACCACTAGATCATGGTGATCGTGGTCTTAACTTCCGCAGTTATCAATCTCGTGATCTTCGAACATTACTTTATTCGCCTCGTCCGTCACGTGACCAACGCTCCGGGGAGCACTTCGAGTGCGCCGAGCTCAACGTTGACATTTTCTGAGGAGGAGTTTGTGGCCGATCTTAAGAAGTCAGCCCGAGGAGTAGAGCTGATGATATTTCCGATCTGAATCATCATAGGATCGCTGTGGGGGAAGTGCAAGCACGTCTGGCACAAGGTCGGCTGTGGCCGACCTTCGAGATCGTCCTCGACCGAGTAGTGTGAGATGGCCTCAAAGAGCAAAGAGGTCACATTGTCCGACCATGAACGTCGGCTGACGAATGCTCTGCCTGCGATGAAGGTTGTCAACATGTGTCCTTGATGAGGTCGGCCAAGCCGAACCGACCTACCGGGATATCACCGTATCAGCCATGATTACCGCACGCGCGGGTTTCGGGGGGACGTGTCTTGCGAGCATCCCGCAATCGGGTGAACTGTCTTCCGGGTATCCCGCGGTCGGGTAAACTGTCAAACAATGCTCTTGCCATAACTGCAATAACCGAATGCCGCTGGGACGACTATATACCACTTCGGGACATGCCGTGCACAAAGGCACCAGGTCGGATATAGCCGTGCTAAGAGATCGTCTTGGCCGAGCTTCGAAAGATGGCCCGAGGTGTTCAATATGTTTGAACCGCCGGACCATACTTGTCTGATAGCATATAGCTGCCGTTCTGAGAAAGGTCATCGCCTTGTCTTTCGGGTGGTCAGCTTGGCTTGGATCTTAGCCGACCTGCCGAGAACATACCGCATCACTTGTCATTATCAATTAGTCTCTGATTTTGTGAGACTTTATTTTTAAATCTCTGATAATTATGTAAGTCTTTCTAAAATTATATAAATTCATTCTTTTATAATTATGTAATTTAAAAATAAATTTCACAAAATCAGGTATCTCTCCCTTATTGTAATGAAGCTCTCAGAAATGGCTCAAGAGTAGTAGGTGGCTCTTTACATCACCTTAAGTTTCTAACAAGTTGTGCATAAGATGCTAGTCAAAATATCATGATTTCTCTCTTTCTTATTAAGAACCATCTCCAATTTTTACAATCTCAAGGCCATGCTCCATCGCTCAAATTCCTCCGGATCATAGGTTACTCAATCGGGATTTTTATGAACCCTTTTGTAAAGGGCTTATGCTACAGTTTAGTCCATATTTGCACTATTTGTTTTCAGGGGTGATGAATATTCTCTCGTACTGCCGCAGGACATGAACGTTTTTCCACACTAAATGACATGGACTAGCTTCCCACCTAGTCCATATATTGATCCTGGTCACATGGAGAGAGGAGGAAAGTCCATTGGAAATAGAAAAATGTCAGCTAGGTAGTAGTTATCCATTCGGTAGCATGGGCATTAAATGCTATTTTGTAATTTCATGGTAGTTTGAATTCTAATTTAATAAATCTTACGTGATTGTTAGGCTAATGTGTAATCATTGAGCGGTGTTTTAGATTTCAGTGTATTATGTAGATATTGTGGGTCAAAGATTTTGGTTCACATGACACTCAAATTATTTGTTTGAGAATGCGATAGAGGAGAGCGTCGCGTTCATAACATAGCCTTCATTCATGTCGCAATCTCAAAATCATTTATTTTAGTTCTTCTACTGCAGGTGCGACGCGTGACGCATGTCAGACTGTCGCATTACATTGTGTTTAGAAATGCGACAACCCGATATATCGCATTCTGAATATGACGGTAGGCCCCGACACATTCTTAATTCTGATATTTTAAAACTTTATTTCTCGACTAAATAGGGCAAACAACCCTATTCGACTGAGGAGAGTCTCCTAGAGGGGATTTTCAACGATTTCGACTCGAGAGCTAGTGATTTTGTGTAGTTTCCTAGCGAGAGAGGTATTTGGGACATGGGAAATGTCAATCGAGCTTCGTTCTTCACGTTGGTAGGGGAATTCTCTCTCCCTTGCATTAGTTGTGTGGTTTAATGCATGTAAATGGTTGTCTAGTTGTATGTGGATGATTTCTCGTCGAGATAGTTGATTATAGTGGGTTAATGGATGTGGAAATGGGGTTTCTTGAGATTTTTTTGGGAACCCCGTGTGTTGTGCATTCTGTCTGAGAATGCGACGGACTAGGTGGTTGTGTTCAGAATGTGGCCTATGTCCCTGATGCGTTCTTATCTAAAATATGGCATATTGGGGCGTTTCCCTTGTCGCGTTTTGGTTCCTGAGGCCATTGGGTCTCCAGGTTACTATGTGGACCCAAGGGGTCCCGATTTCTGACAGTATCTCACTAGATAAATGTATTTGAATGTTCATTTAAATGTGTTTTATCAAGAATGACTAACCATGAGGAGTTTAATGATCAAGATGAGGTTTAAATGATGAAATGGTTGGCTTTACATGTATTTTATGGTTTAAAATGGTTTCAGTCGATGGACTTGGGCCTGTGTGGCCGTTGCTAGGGTGTTATGTGTGAGACCCATGGTTTGAGCAATCTGTTTGAGATTGCGTCCGATTTTTTAGATTTTTTAGTGAGACACTCGAGTTGCAGACGCGTTAGCGTTTGCTAACGTAGTTCCCCTGCCTGATGCGATAGTGTTGCATCAGGAGTTCACGACACGTTCTTTTTTTTATGAACTGAATTTCTTGTTGAGCTTACAGGTTGACCTTTAGGTCAATGGTATCACCGTTTGTGTGCCCGATAATTTTTTTGTATTGTAGGAATGAGAATAGTGATTATTGACATTTCACACAGATTTTGTAATGTAAATGTGGTTACCGAGTTCGGTGATCCGACACTTATCCGAAATGTCTCTCTAGTTTGATACTACAGATTCTTTGTGAGTCAGACACGTAAGATTTGTCGTTGTACTGTGTGTACAGTAGAGGTCTGTGTTATCTTCCTGAAGACCCTCACTTGTTTGTCGAGTTGTACGTCCGACTGACAAAAATATGATAGTGGAGCTGACTTGTGGTGTGATTGGTTTTCAATTCGGTCGTTTATAGCGCGCTCATAGTTGGGAGTACTGGGCCCTAGCTATTCTCGTGTTCCACAACCTCACTCTAGGGATTCTGGAATCCTTAGAGGTGTGTCAGGTGTGGGTCTGCAACTTGGTTATCTACAGCTTAGTTATGTACAGATGGTGTTGGTTAGTCTTCACAATTTATTTGTACTTGTCATGTAGATCTGCGTTAAGGAAAAAAAAAAAAGAACACACATGCACGACCATTCTAACATGGCATTTCTATTCAGCTCCCTAGGTAATGAATATTTCTGTTGGAAAAATATACAATCGAACATTTGTTCCTGAGAATATTATAAGACAATTTTTTTAAAAATAAACAGAATATTTTAAGAAGTAAATTTTAGAAGCCATTTAATTCTTCGCTTTTATAACGATTTTTCTTGAGAATCTGGTGAATTTACTTCTTCCATAAATTGCTCGGTTTTCAATTTTTTTTTCTCAGGAGCATTCATTTGACTACCATCTATCTCCTTTCGAGTAATGGTTATAAAGTTTGAGGTCAAAGAAGGGCTGCTAGCTCTGATAGGACAACGCAAAACGTGGGTTAGTAGAGTCGGCAATGGTTGACCAACTACTTCGCCAGGCGAGGAGTCGGATGAAGGGTGCTGGGCGGCGGCAAATTACTTTAACTAGTTCTATGCGGGAATATTTAAGATATAATATATTTTAAGTATTTAAATAAGATTTTAACTATTAAAAATAAATTTTAAATTTAATAACATCACAATAGCGATAATATAAAGTGAATAAAAAATTACTTTAACACATAATAAATTTACATCACATATTAATCTATGTAGTATGTCATGAGACATTAATTTATAAATAACATTCTTAGATAATATTGTATAATTATCTCTTATAAATTTTGTCCATACATCCAGGTCAACTCCGATGAAAGATTGGATGATATCTTTGACCCTTCACATCTTGCAAAGTAATAACGAATCTTTTCCTTCCTCTATTTTTACTTCACGAATAATCATTCCATTTTCCGATTTTTATGAGTCACATGACAGGATCTTCTCTTCAAAAATATAAGATCATGAGCCTAATAATTTTTTTAATAAAAAATAGTTTATATTCTATTTTCCGTATGTAAATTTTTAAGACCCAAAAACTAATATTTCAAAATATAAAATCAATTGTTATTAAATTTTAATCAAGAATCAATTCCTAAAATAATAACATACTTACATGTAAGTGCAATATAGCTAAATCTACAACTATTTACACATACTTTTTTCAGGTTTAATATAATAATCTACATGTAAAGATGTTAACTTTCTAAAAAAATATGAAGAATTTTTAATATAGTTTTAGTCTTTATTTCTTTTATACCAATTCTTATTTTTTTTATTTGTTCACTGATCGGAAAATAAGAATTGTAGCTCAACACTGTACCCCCTCCATTATTTAAAAAAAAAAATCTATTCATCTTTCTTAATTTTGTCCCAGAACATGATAAATATGCGTCATTAATTCCAAAGAGATGAACCACTGTTCATCTTTTTACGTGTTATTTTTTGTTCATCTATATTTGCTTACCTTTCTCTTTTCTTATTTCCTACTTAATATAATGCCTAACAGATGGTGTCATTGGAGGGCTGCGTCTGCTCTTTTTTTTTTCTGGACCAAAGCTGTGTCTGCTCATGGTGGTGTTGTGGCTTACCGTCCACCCCCCCCCCTCTCTCTCCCGGTCACCACCACCACCTTTCTCTATCTGCAATTTTCTTTCTATGTAGCACATCATCATTAAGTTGCAACTTTCCAACAATGCTACTGTAGCTACAATGGTTTTGACTTTTATTTTATAGTTTAGCTACTGCAGCTACAGTGCCACAGTAACCGCCCTCACACTTTCCCATAGGAAACCAGCAAATGCAAAGGCGAGGGATTCAAGAGAAAGGTTTATTGCACTTTCAAAAATATGATTTTGTTATGTCAAACTGCACTTCTCTTATTTCATTGGTTTATTTTATCATTCATTTTTAAAAAAATATATAATTTATGATGAGATGGATTAATGAAAAAGTAGAAGTACAATTTGACATGACAAAATTATACTTTTGAAAGTGCAATAAACCTTTCTCATAGTATAAGAGAACATTAAAGGGAATGAAACAATAAAGGGCACTGTGTTGTGGTGAGGGAGGAATAGGTATGGTCTGTATCGTGGTCTTTCTCTTTAAGATCAGGACGAGTCAGGGTGAAGAGAGTTTCGCGGTATGGTCAAGTGGGACTACGTTAGGGATCTAACGAGTTTTCGACACAGTATGATAAACAATGCTATTTTTTTTATTTTTTCTAAAATAATTTATTTTTATTTGATATGTTCATTTTTAATTATCAATAAGATGCTTAGACAACTTATAATTATATATTTTTGTTAATTATTATCACCTGAATTAAATATGTGATGTTTATATGGTCGTTTAACGGGAACTAGATATTTATACAACTCTAAATCATACATTTATTTTTATTTCCTATCATTTTAATAGCTCAATGTGTTGTTTATATTTTTATTGCACAAGTTAATATTATTAAACATCAAATGTGAACTAAAATTACTTCTAAAATCAGATTACACACACAATTTTTTTTTAAAAAAAAAGGTTGCTCAGATTGTACTATATTGATACCGTATGGATCGATCCGGATTGTGTCAATAAGAATTTGGCACAACTAACCTTGGTTTGGAGAGAAATTTTTTTTTCAGATATACCCTGTTAAAAGTATATATTGGATATCATTCTTCTTATTTTTTATTTGTACTAAAGGCCCTATTAGATGATTTTTTTTCATATTAGAAACCTTTTTGTCATTGTAAAATATATTAAAAATATTCCTTTATTAGCTATTTTAATAACTTTTAACTATTATTTGGACACTTTTATTCCTAAAAAATTAAATAGACCATTTTTCTATGACAAAAATAGAT
Organism: Colocasia esculenta; assembly: GCA_014218235.1. NCBI lineage: Eukaryota > Viridiplantae > Streptophyta > Magnoliopsida > Alismatales > Araceae > Colocasia > Colocasia esculenta. The sequence continues at coordinate 13,851,325 of CM024755.1, read as the reverse complement.
TATGATCTATTTTAATGGATAAAGTCACTGTACATTTATAATGACGATTTCTAATAGTTCTATTACGATAGATGACAAGATTTCTAGTGCAAAAAAGTTTGCCTAACAAGATTTTTTGACACATGTAAAATAAGACCGATTGTGACTCAATTATATTTTTAACAAACATATATATGTAAAAAAAATTCAAAGAAAAGGTTATCAAAGAAAAAGGTGAGATAAAGATCAAATATTGTATGAGAACTGCTTGGGGGTTTGAAACAAACTTATAACAACCCCCCATTTGACATCACCAACCCCCCCCCCCCCCCTCTCCCATTCCCTCTAATGAGGAGCTGAGTTTGTTGCAAACCGTCACCAACTTACTTATATATATATATATATATATATAAATTTATGTACCTGACATAGATAATAATGACAAATTTTCAGTAGGCACTGGTAAATGGTAATAGCGGTCTCGTGGCCTAATAGTATTACTTCTCGATAATTTATGTTAAGCTATCGGATAGTTGCCATATATTCTTTCTTAATATGACAGAGAGAGAGAGAGAGAGAGAGAGAGAGAGTAAAAGAGAGGATAACATGTGAGGGAGGTAAGGTATACATTTGTTGAGAGAAATAGGGGGACCCCATCCCAAACACATGTAGGTGAAAACCTCACCCCCCTACCTGTATGTATCTGGAAAAGACGGTATTTCTTCAGAGGAGTAGCAATGTTTGCTGTGGGAGGAATCCGGATGCTTAGGTGCACACCTCACCATCAGAATGCCCTAGACTCAGATACCATCTTTTGAGAAGCTATATAAATGCTGAACACTAGAGATGCTAAAAAGTAAAGAACCAGTCTGGTCATTTCATCCACACTCGTACATCACACGCTGCAACGGGTGAGATTACTAAAAGCATAGGGAAGAGCACGCTCTACTCGTCACCACTACCAGAATCGCAGCAACGGTCGTTCCGAGCGATAAACTACATATAAAACTAGTAACTAGGCTTATAGTTAGTAGTATGCCATTTGCGACTGCGGCTGCTACATGTTGCATCTGGAGATGTAAGTGGATGGCCCCGCAGAGAAAGCTGCCCACACGCTTCTTTCTGAGTCCCACCACCTTGCATGGAAGCCCCTCCACGTCCCAGGTGATCTCCCAACCACAAGAAAACATACAGCACTCAGAACCGTGGAGTGTCATTTCATGAGAGGAATGGCTAGTCATACATGGAGAATGCACAGCTGACCACTGCAAGAAAAAAAGAATTCTCAGCCCGTTTCATTTATAAAACTAACACCACTGCAACATAAAAGGAATTCTAAGCTCGTTTCCATTTACAAAACTAACATACATAGGCAAATACATCTCCAAAGCTAAACACATGGGAGTTGTGGCATTCTTCTGCCGGTGATAACAAGTAATGATACAGTTCACTGATGGATATGAAGGGAAAACTTCCAAACACAGGAACACCCGCCAGAGAGCAAGCCACATGAGTTGGATCCCCAAGTCATCGTCCTCTGTTTGATCTCTTGAAGAACTTCCAATGGAGAAATGTTAAAACGCAGAACACAAGCAAATCACATTGGGAATAGAGAGGAAAACGTTGTTACATTGACGATCTATTGCCTCAAAAAATATGTTAAGAGCAAAAAAAGACAAGGATCATGGGGCTTGGTTCACATTTAAGGAACAAGTAAAGTAACCACAATGAGGACGCCACTGGCCTTCCTTGGGGATCCTTATGTATCGCCCCTTAATGCTTCAATATGCACAGGTAGAACGCTACGTTTTTCTCTTGGCAAAGGTCAACCACCAGCCTGCTCCTGCAAGAAATAAACAAAGGAGATGTTACAAACAACTTCTAGGCATGTACATTGCAATAAATCATGCCCCAAACCTACTAAAATTTTCTAATAAACCTTTGGTTTTGTAGTTACACCGACTCTACAATGTAGTTTCCGTAATCAAAATGTCAAAAACACTAGACAACTTGGGAATTTCCTCCATGTTTCCAATAGCTTCGCCTAATTGGCCACATAAAGCTTTTTCACGCTCTTCTCAGAAGCTACTGATAATATGGTTCTTTCATTCTTTTCATTACGGCCTCCTTCACATGGACAATTGCAGCAGTGAAGATGTCTGGTTAACTTGGAGTGATGAAGGAGAATTTATTAATCCGAGGATCATCATTCCATCTTTTGATGGTCTCCAAAAGCTTGCTACTATAGAGCAACACGAGCACACCATGTAATCACCAAGAAGCAAATTCACCAGATAAATGATGAACCAAGAGAAAGCAGATAAGCTTCTCACACACCCTACGGCACAATGGGGGCACCAAATTGACGAAAGCTGGGTAGAAATGTAACATATAATTGCTGCATAGAACCAAATTTTTGCTATAATCGTTTATAAGTTACCACCTGCATGACTACAGACAGCAAATGAAGCTTACAACAATTGCAAGGTCCCTACCCTACGAAAACTACCATCAGCAATTGTAGGGGGGGAAGAAAAATAACCAAAAAAGGCTGAAAACACCTTAGTGCCACATGTGCATTCAAGTCATACCATCTTATCAATGGGCACTGCAAATTCATGACTTGAATCCGTTGATATACATTTTGCATGTACGATAGGACCCTGCGCCATTTGCTTATCCATGTGCTGCATATTCCTTTCCCTGGCTGGCGGGTTCATATATACTGTTCCTTTGTACATCCACTCATCTCTCTGCTCACAGTAAAAATCTTCAAATGGTTCACCACATAGTGCGCATACACATTGATTTTCATCTGCAGGAACCATTGGTTCACATTTCTCCGGATTTGAAACAGTCATCTCAACATACATGTCCATGGATCCATGTAATGTCTCAGCATGTCTGACCACCCACTCGTCTGAATTTGCATACCATTTCCGTGAAACTCGATCAAAATTACTTATCTCAGACTTGGATGCATGCCAATCGAAGTGTCTATGAATTTCCTCTTGAGCTTTGAATCTTAAGCCACATTTGTTGCACTGATGCTCCAAATTTTCATACAGGCAATCGATCACGAAAGGATGAAATTCGCGTACAACTTCTGGCTTAAATTGTAGGCCTAATAGGCCTTTAACTTCTTCTGTTACGGCCTTTGATGAGACATCACCCTTTGAAGAGGAAGATTCTGCTCTAGGAGGCTCACTTGATGGCAATGTAAGAGGAACTGTCGGGAAAGCTGCAGTCGTCAATGGCATGGATGTGCTGGCAGGAAGAACCAAATTTCGATTAGGAGGCTGGCTGGGCATCTCTACATTGGCTGGATCAGACAGTTTGGTCCCTGTTGAAGATATCAGACCTTTTGCCACTAACGAGCTCAAGAGACTTGACAAGGGATTTGCATTTGTGCTGGCTGTGTTTGTAACCTGAGATGAGGTACCCACCAAGGATGATGGAGGGGGAGGCCCAGGTGGCAGTGGGGGCAGTACAGGTAGTGAAGGATGTATTGCAGGTGTTTGTGTATAACCCCCGTGTGGAATTGGCAATGGTGCAGTGGAGAATGGACCTGAAGACGGTGGTGCTGACATGACTTGGACAGGAGGGGGTCCACTTGGTAGAGGAGGCTGAATGATCAGGTTCTCCAGGCTGGTTACTGGAGTGCTTGAAATAAGTCCACTCTTCATGATAGCAGCTAACAATTTACTTGCACTAGATTGATCCAGGACATCTCCATCGGAGTTAATTGAATTACTCATTCCACCTGACCCATTTGCCTGAGTAGAACCAAAACTCAAAGGTGGATGAATTTGCTCCTGGGAGTAAATAGATGGGTGAGACTCCCTCTGTATCTGCTGCATTGGGAGATCAGACTCTGATTGCTGCAAGAAAGGAAGATGATGCTGGACCTGAGGAAAAGTAGAAGAAACTGATGACATTTTTATGCTCTGAGAGATTTTAGACAATAACTGCTGTGGATTGGGTAGAGAGTCAGTCTGTTGAATATCGTTTTGAAGATCGAGAGAAAAAGAGTCTGGAGTGACTTGTGATGGTACTGCTCGTTTCAACTGCCCTGGAAATTGTATAGGTTTTTGAGGCTTCAAATGATCACAATCAGCTGTGTTATGTAAATTCTGAGGTTGAAGAAGTGCAGAAGATCCAGATAAATCAGCTGATGGAGATGGTGATCTTAATGGCAGCTGATGCATTCTCTCAACCATTCCACTACCTGCTGAGGCTGGGTTTACCAAAGAACCAGAACCAACAGACGAATTGCTGAAGTGCCTTCCCATCTTGGGAAATGATACATCCATGCTTGTTGATACCTCATCACTTCCAGGAATAGAGCAGCCTTCCTGTTGCCCTGAAATTCTTGAAGATACATGGTCCAAACCTCCCAGTGAGGATTTCATCGTTTGTGATGACCATAATCCTGGAGCTTGTTGGCCTAAAATAGATCCTCCTGTTGACAAAGCATCTGCAGACGGTTCCCTATCAGCTCTTGGCCCAGAATCATGTTGAGAATAAGTTACTGGAATGTGTCCTTCAGTTCCCTGAACAAATGTAGATGAACAACAATTTTCAAAGTTGGACAGTATTCATATCAAATAAATAATCTGCTACACATCACAAAGATGATCTTTCTTGGTCAGGGCTAATTTTTCTACATAAATAGGACAAGAAACTGAATGTGACCATATGTGAACGTCAGCATAGTTACTATAGAATCAGTTACTCCCAATGTACAATTATCAGCACACTATGTTATAAATACATCCATAACCTCCCACCAATATTGAAACAGATACTAGGATAACTTAATACTACAATGGCAAAAACCCTACCCAACAATCCAAAGTAAGAGAAATCTTGTTACACAAAGCCATTTGATCAGAAGAGTGATGTCACAGATGCAGACAGGCACACATGCAGATACACTTAAGAATTTGCAATGAGAAATACCAAAAAAGTTTAAGAACATACCCTGAAGGATGGAACTCTGTCTTCCTTTCCAGCAGCCTTGCCCAACTGAGATAAGGTATCTAATTTGTTCCATTTACTTTCTAGATGCTCAATCTTTGGTACTGTTCTTTTGGCTCTTCGCAAGGTTGTGGGCCCTTCTGAATCATCAACACTCCATGAACTAGTGTTGGAAATTCCTGGGTCCATCAATCTGGAATTCACATCATCCCACATATACTCTTCTTCCTCAGAATTCTTCCAGTTCTGGGATGTTATTATACTACTCTTATTTGTAGCATTTGGTCGGTTTGATGATGGCTGAATACTGGTTTGCCCAGATACGTAATTTCCATAAGCATGGTTTGCATCAGAACCATTCCTTTCCTCAAATGGAGCCTCATGACTATTCCTTCCGACAGTGCCCCATGGCTTCTTACTTACTTCATGCTCTGTGTACCTCCCACTGGTTCTCAAAATCCCAGAGTCCGAATGCCGAGAATAATCTGAAACAAATTCTTGGTCTCCATAACCTGGACCTGGATTCTTCTCACGCACAGACTCATTTGACAATTCTCTCTGAGGTTGCTGAAGATTCTGTAAAAAAATTTCAAAATTCAGTGTCAAAAGATAATGAAAAAAAATCTTTGAATACAAGTAATGCTTGGTATCAAAGTACTGAAGTTCCCTTTTCTCACCAACAAAATAAGTTAGTCCCATCCTAGGAAATAAGGAGTACATGGGGAAACAAATCCAAATTGAATACATCAAACTTCATCCTTTTTGCCACATTCAATAGGAACTAAAATCAGAAAACTATGGAGCTAAACTATTAATATGCACCTTTATAGATTGATCTGCCCATTGCCTTGAACCACCAATAAGAGGTACTCTGACAGGTCTCTCCACATCCTCATTTGTGGAGACTGCGCCAACTCCCTTCACCTTCATCACATATGCAATGGTGACCATTGAGACCAATAGTAGACAAATACAAATCGATATACATGCTATGAATTAGTTGAAAAATGAGTCTTACGATCTTATCCAATCAAAATGCATGTGCATGAACCTATTTTAGCACCACAAGTTCAGGTTAAAACATATGGTGTGCGTATTAACCCTATATACACTGCATACCACTATTTCACTTTTCTCCTTCTTTTGGTGTCACCTATATTGCAACTGATGTGCAAACTTACAACGCAGCCACAAGCAGTGGCAAGCCTAGGTAGATCTAGACAGCTGCCCAGGTATGTTGTAAAATTGTTAAATTTACCAGAGGAGGTGTCTGCAAAATTAATGTGAAAGTAACAATAAATATAATACCGTGCAGCACCAAGTAACAGCCTTAGATCCAAGTAGGTCATAGGCATTCTGCAGCCTGACATATGTTGTAAAATTTTCAGGGGAAGAAGCTAGGAATAATCTAAACTGTATACCTTCACTAACAGTAGTTAAACTTTAACAAGAAAATGCAAAATGGAATTGAACAAGGCCATCATTGTAAAACATGAAGAAAATAGAACAAAAAAAGTAATTAAACTGAATAAAGTGTAAGCGAATAGACAATAACTACAAACAGTTAAAAAAAGTAACCATCAAGCACTCTAATGATAGGATATTGAGCAGAGTTTTAGATGGTCACCCCACTAGATATGCATGGAATTTTCAGATAGAATAAACCATTTGTCATGAGGGACCTCTACCAAATAGTTGTTTCTTTCAGAAGGTGCTCTAAAAGAGATGTCACTCTAAAAAGAGGACAAAATCTTCCAAAATTCCTTTTTTTATAAAAAAGCTGATCATATCAATTTTTCAATAATTACCAAAAAAGTGTGCTTCTGTGATATGAAACCAAAAATCCTCATGGAATATGATGTAAGATTATTGAGGCCAACACTATACTCATCCAAGATGGCAATCCAATACAATACCATCACCAGAGCTATAACAATGTTACAGTGGTAAAGTAATATCATCCGAAGAGTAGTAGATAGAAATAGAACAGCAACACAGAAAGTCGTCATCTGGAAAAGCTGATGTCATATAAACCAAAATACACTCATTAGAGAGTCTTACTCGGCTGGCTGCTGAAGCTGTTGTCTTGCCTCTAAATATTTTGGATTTACATGAATGCTATGAGGTGGGCGTTGTGCCTGAGAATCGGGTCTTGAACCTCCTCCTGAGGATGAACCATTGATCACAGAAGGAAAATCAAGTTCCTTCTCTATGATCATAAGGGGAGCTGAAGGGAAGACACCTTTCCATGTTCCAAAAAGATGCCTCATCCCTGGATGTATTGACGAATCAACCTGTTTATAGGCCTTGCAGAATACCTAATGCAGCACAAACTATCAATAACAACTAGATTGAATGAAATAAAATAGCTCATAAAATTAAACAATATAGGACCTCAAAAGAGGAGTATTAAGTTGATATTCTGTAAAAAAGTAGTATAAATGATGGGAAATTTTAACTAAAACAGATCTATAAATAGAAGACAGCCTGTCAAAAAAAACTTTGTTATGTTCTCTTTATCTTTTATCTGTAAATAAAATAGACATTTTTCAAAAAACAATCTACCAAAAAAGAAAGAATACAAATTCAGGCATAGAACTCAATAGAGAACCAAAGAAACCAATGAAGCTGCTGAAAGCATTGGGAGAAAAGAGAAAAAACAATCACTCTGACGATGGATATTATCCAATCTGAGAGAAGCTGGGAAAAATGATACAGAAAAAGATCATATATCATTGATGAACAGTTGTTCTCCAGTAAATTATATGCAGAAACATTGAGCATTACAATTCACTTAAACAGTAACATAATTCATCTGAAAAAGAAAAGTAAGAAGAAAATTTCTAAAATATCACAGATAAATGGAGGATCTAACCTCGGGTAGTTTGGCAGCAAAATATTTTATGTAGTCTCTTCCAATATTCTTTACAATACTGTCTAGAAGATACAAGGAGGGTAGCTTTTGCTCGCTTGGCACCTGTAGGACAAAGGTATGACATGTTAGTCTCCTCAAAAAACTTCAACCAAAAACACTGCATCAAACAGCCATGTTCACAGAGCAAAAGGGAAGAGAAGAAGAAATCAAATACAAGAATCTGGTCAAGAAAGAAGTGTTCCTGAATTAGCAGCGGCTGATGGTATTACAATGTAGCATACTTTCCAGATAAGGAATATTAAATAGGCAATGTGTTCCAACAAAATGCATGAGAAAAATAAGATGAGAAGAGATGCATCCTTGCAGAATATGAACAGCAATGCAACCTAGCAATTTGCACCAGCACATTATCCATAATTGCACACAGAAATATCGTGTGTGGATAATTTTCTTTCTCCTCAGGGAAAATAATTGTCTAATTAATGCTACTATGGAGCCATGTCATGTTAAACTTCATCATCTGACTCTGAACATGTGCAGTAAACAACATGGAAATAAAGACAAGCGTATGACAAGCTGAATCACACAATACATAAAGGAATCTGACATCTGAGCCAGCACATTAGGAAAAAAACTTTTTTCTTTTACTTAGCATTTCTTGATCAAACATAGTATCATTCACCACAACAAACTACAGCTATCCAATGATAATCACTGAATGGACGCCACTGAGCAGTGTCATAAACTAGAGCCATCAGTTGATGTTATTCTAGTTGATGCTCTCCTCATAGATATGCACTCCATCGATAAGCTAACCTTTGTGCTGTATCGATGATACCAAATATGTCATATTGTAGAAAGAAGGATACACAGTGCCTTTAACAGGTTCTACTGAATACAACATGGGAGAAACATGTCGTCTAAAATAAAACCACATGGTGTTCAGTGGTTAAACAACTGATATTGGTTATTTCTGCTGCAGGCCATTCCCCTTCATCACCCAGTTATATTTGCATTCAAATATAATACTGGTACATGGTTAATTTACAGATTCACATCATTGAATAACTTTCATCATTGCAATTAAATTTATACAAAACCAACTAGGATCTTGCAGGTAAATTGTGATCGTCCCAGAAATTTGGGTCAGCTATGTGCAAGTGAAAATGCAGAAGACTTGATAGCAAAAGTTAATGACTAGCCACTCCACATAAACCCAGAAAAGATTTTGCCAAGTTGGTTGCTTAGAACTTATGTTCCTCCAAGTCCATTCAGGTGACTTAACCTCAGACAATTTCGCCAAATGACTTCCAGGTGAGAATTGTTTACCCATCCCACAATTGATTGGCATCATTTATGAATAGGTAAAATAAATGTTAACATGTGGTCACCGCAGTCAATCATTCAGATAAATTTTAAAGATCCTGTCTAGAGATGTTTAGTAATTAAACAGAACATGCAAATAAACCCCCAGACACAGTATTGCTTAAGAAAATCAAAACAGAACTTTTAATCTATCCAACAACTTTTCTGTTCATATTCATAAACAGCAAGGAGAACCTTCTGAGGCCTTCAAGACTGTTCACATGTGTTATGATACTCTCTGCCAAAAAGGACATGATGTTTGAGGTGTGCTGAACTGGTACATTGTATGCTGGGATTCCCTGTGTCAGTAACAAAGAAGTGCAGGTTCTTATCATGATTTTCATTCAGCTGTGATGAGTGTATATATCAGGCTCTCATAAACACATTCATTCAGATAAGACAAACTCTTCTGTGCTCTTGACCCTCCCTATAGGTTCCCCTTATCAAGCTTGATTCATATTTACTTTTGTCAATCTTGTTTATGGTTGTCAACATTTCTTTGCTTTTTAATATGTTCTTGTCCGCTATCCATAGATATTTCTTCAAACTCACATTATATAATAACATAAGGCTATTATAACGTGCTTGGCTAACTACACTGACTATAACTTTCTTTGAAATTATGGGCCAGAACAGCAATGATAAAAACAATCCTTGGTGAAAAGATGACAAAGAATAAAATAGATGGTGGATGACATGAATACGATCTTAACATGCACCATAGCTGAGTTTCATTTCCGAGTTTCATCATCAAATTTATGTGCAAAAGGGAAGGGAAATTTTTCTTCCAGCCTTCCCTTCACCTCCTGCAGCAGGTTGGACATTCTCAAGTTAAGTTGATTGAACCCTATTTCCCCCCTCACCCACAAGCATCACACAATGGCTGATGAATATTATAAATCGATCAAGCATCCAAGTAAAAGATCAAGTGTGGAACACGAGAACAGAAAGCTCTAAAAGCCATGGTGGTGCCTTCCAATTGCCACCACACTGATGAAACACGTCTGTTTCTTCTTTTGAACTTCGGATCTGAGATAAGATGTCCCTTGCCCATGAATTTTTGCCTGCAAAAAACCTTCCCCCATGGTTGGTGGGGGGGGGGGGGGGGGGGGGGGGGTGGAGTTGGACGGTGTACGGTACCCAAAGCAGACAACACAAGGCACAAGTAACCATAGACATCAAGAAGATCAAACGGTAAATTTTGAATTCATGGTCACTTTCCCGGATGTTCATCAACCAAATACATAATTCTTATCTCACACAACATTCATTGCAAACTTGGCAGAACCCACTCAGTAGAAAAGAAAGAGCTCAATTCATTTACTAATTTACACAGATTTCATGCATACAACTGAGTTCCTTATTTTCCTCTTCTCTCCTCCGCCACGCGACTACAAGTATAGTGACCCTGTCGAGTTTTAATCAAAAGTTGCTCGCTTTTTGCGCCCTCAGTCGAGAGAGAAAGAAGGAGAAGAAAGGAGTGACAAAAGAAGAGAGACTCCAGCCGAGCAAGTGCCATCCCGAATACAACTCAAAAGAGAACTAACAGAAGGTCAGTTTCACCTCGAGGATGTTGGCGCAGACGATGGCCGCGATCGCCTTCGCGGCGTGCAGGTTCTCCCCGGCGATAATCGTCAGGTTTGTGATGATGGGCTTCGAATTGAAGGTGAGCTCGGCCAGGGCCGTCTTGTACTGCGCCGCCAACTCCTGCATCTGCTGCTGCTGATTCGAAGAAGTCCCCCGGTAGGCCGGCGCCGTCTGATCCAATTCCCTCTCCCTCTCGTTCGCCCTAAACCTCGACACAGCCGGATCTGCCATCCCACCGCCCGCGGGCCCTCCGCGCGGCAGAAAGGCCCTGTCTCTCTCAGCGCCGGCGCCTTTCGCCCCCAGCATGAGGCGGGGGTCCCGCTCCCCCGCCTCCGCCAGGCGGGGCTTCTTGAGCAGCCCTGGCTCCTTCGATCTGTCGAGAGATCTCCGCGAGCTCTCCATCTCCATCTCGTCCCACCACTAAGAAATCGGCCAGTCCCTCCAGGGCGACAAAAATCCAAAAAAAAAAAAAAGGAAAAAAACAGAACAAAATACCTCCCACCAAGGAGAGCAAAAACCCTAACCCTAGAAGGAAACCAGGCCACAAGGGGCGGGGTTCGCCGGGGGAGGCGGCGGCGACCTGGGAGGATCCGGATCGAGGACGATGGCGGCGGTGGTGAGGAGCGGGGCGGCTGCTCATGCGCGCGGCGTGCGGGTGGAGAGAGGACGGAGGCGGAGAAGAGAGCAGAGAGAGAGAGAGAGAGAGAAGAGGTTGGTCGAGTAATTTGGGGGCCGCGAGAAGGGCGTTTTGTTAAATAGAGAATCAGAGATAGACGACGGCGTTCTTGGGATGTTTTCATATGTAACCTCTACTAAACTAAATAATGTGTAAAAATATATGACAAATTTATATTTGTATACCCCTTCTGTCTCAGTTGATAACACATACTTGGCAGCATTAAATGTCAAATTCGAACATAAGGGCTGCGTTGTTCAGTTCAAACAAAAAATCGAATTGGACTGACTGGTTCGATTAGAGACTCTTAACCAGTTCAGTTCGATCTGACAAATTGTGGAATTAAATCAAATAAAATGAATTATTATAATTATAGTAATGTTTATATATTATATATTATAAATAGTTGTATACATAAATTTAAATACAAATATACATATTTTTAAATTTTATCATCATTTTAAATATATAAATGTTAATAAAATCATTCACACTTAAATTAATACAAAATTTGAGTTTGAAAGAATTCGAATTGTTGGGGGGGGGGGGGATCCATTCTACTCAAGTTGTGCAAAAATTAAATTAAAACAGGCGGAACTTACCAATGCACAACCCTAAAACGAATGTTTTACAAGATCAAACATTTGTCATAATATCTTACTCAAAATTTGTAAATAAAGAGTACATAAATAAATATAAAAATATAATTTTGTATCAAAATGTTGGGTGCAGCCCAAGGTTCGTCGTACCGCCCAGATTGACCGTACCGCATTCTTCGTGGGAATGTACGGTATGCCGTAATGTACCGCTGAGGTACGGTGGAAAAATGGCTTGTTTGATTTGTTTTTTTTAGTTTTGTGATTTGGTTAATATTTAAAATGAGCAAATTTCAAAAAAAAATTAGTAAAATATAAGAACATCACATAAAGAGGTTGAAAATTATAAATAAATCTATTTAGTCATTTAAGTGAACCTACCACAACTATTTAATATTCATCTAACATACATACAATCATATCAAAATCATGACACAATCATTTAGTGTTTATCTAAATATTAAGAATATAATCATGATACGAGCCAAATACAATACTTATATCGTCGTCCTCACATTCATTATTTTTCTTTGCACAAAAAATTACATATTAATATCATCTTCCTTAACATGTCACTAAGAACATTTAACAAGTTCTTACCAACTCTTCCTCATCATGCTGAGCATGTATGTCCACAAAACTCTCGTAGTAGGAGGTATAACTTCCATCTCCGAACAACCTTACATTATATGTGCTCTTCAAGAAGTACAAATAATCAGCATAAGGTATGTAATTCTGATATAAGTCTTCGTACATACGCTGATATTCTAAATATTGACGTGTTCCTTGGCGTACTATTGTAGATCCTAGTGGTGGAATGATTGGAATTTGCATATAAGAACCATCATCACCATACTGGTATCCAAATGCATGATCACTTATATAAAACATAATTATCATTAATTTTAGAATATTGTTCATATTATTAATATAATTTTGGTACTATATTTGATTGTGTGTATTTCAACAGAACGACATTTGGTTCCAAAAATAAAGTCAAATCTGAAGTCATCATAATTACTAGAAAAATATACTGATTTTGAAAATATGAAATATAAGAAATTATTGATGCATAGATGTTGATATTAAGCCAACCTAATGATTTTTGAGATAATTTTTACTTGACAAAAAATTAATTAAAAAAATAAACTATAATTACTATAATTTGTATCATCTCTTAATTAGTTTATGTTTGAAATTTTATCTCAATTAGACACTATTTAGATCCCTTAAGTGCACACAGAATTTGTCGCGGTACGACGAACTCTCTGTGCGCGTACTTCAACGAGACGACATTTGGTTTCGAAAATAAAGTCAAATATGAAGTCATCATAATTACTAAAAAAATATACTGATTCTAAAAATATAAATATCATGAGTTATTAATGCATAGATGTTGAGATTAAGTCGACCTAATGATTTTTGAGACAGTTTTTACTTGAAAAAAATTAATTTAAAAAATTAAACTAAAATTATTATAATTTTTATCACCTATTAATTAGCTTATGTTTGAAATTTCATCTCAATTAGATATCAATGGGGTGACCCTGTGAGCGCAGATACAGTGCGATACAACCGTACCGCAACGATTTGCCGCGATACGGCCAACCGACTACTGCCGCCACATTGAACCACAAACCAAGTTCTCCTTCTGATGGTGGGCATTGTAGGCTCCTAAAAGTCTAGACCCTCTGAGTGCTGAGGAGGATTGGGCTCCAGCAATCTCCAACAAACACGCACTTAAGTGTTCTAAATTCTCTTTTCAAAACTTTTTTTTATCTAGAAATATATTTTTCGGGTTAAAATATATTCATAAATATTATGATACAATCATATGCATCAAAGTACAATCATAAGTTATTTAAAATACATGTGCTCAAATATGATCATAATATTTAAATATAATATTATATTTATATTTTTTCTGATGTTATAGTTGTATTCTGGTACTTATAATTACATTATGATGAATATTCATCAGAATACAATTATAACACCATAATACACTCATAAACATGATGTTGTATTCAAATATTTATGATTATATTTTAATCCGTATAATTATATCCTAATATTTATGAATCTATTTTAATTTGAAGAGCTAATTTTTAAGTAAAAAAAATGTTTATAAAAAAAGGGTCTTGAGACATTTGACGCGTGTTTATTGGAGACTGTTGGATTTCAATCATCTTTTACACTTAGAAGATCTAGACTCGACTCCTAATCAACGGGTGTCCCTCTCTCAAAATGGGGTAAGCATCCGTAAACCGAAGAAATGGTATATAATAATATCTATGTGACAAATTAGGTACCCACTTGTTTGGCAAGAGGGTGATATTTTATTTTGGTATAGTATATTTCGTGTGTAAGTTATTTAGAAACCTTAAGATGTACTAAAGTTGTGGATGTTTGGGAGAGATATATCTAGTTATCTTATCCGCCATTTCATTTATGCTCATTTATGCATAACAAGATATTTAGACAAACTTTTGTGATTACCGTACAAACCCAACACAAGACGTAAGAAAAGTTTAGGTACATCATCTTTTAAGAACGTGACATATGTAATCAAAAAGAGAAATAGATATTAGAAACAAAAATATAATGGTTTATAACATGGTTTGTTGTGCTGCCGTGGTGATCCCTTACTCCTCTTCTTCTTCCTCTCTAATTCCTCTTCCTACCACTGCCTCCCTCTCTCCTTCTTCCCTCTTGCCGTGCCTTCGTCGCCGAGGAGGAGGGAGAGCGCCGCAACTATTGTCGCTTGTCGCCGCCACAGGGGAGCATGCCGTTGCCGTCGCAGCCCTCCCTCCTTCCCCTACCTATGCCACATTGAGGAGGGGAGGAGTCTTGTCGCCACCGTTGTTGTTGCACCGTTGTCGTTATTGCACAATCATCGTTGTTGCGTTGCGGTCATGACAGAGGGGGAGGGTGGGGGCGGGATGGGGGGGAGGGGGCGAGACGGAGGGGGAGGGGGTGACTGAAGGTGGGGCCGAGACGAAGGGAGGAGGGGGTGACCAGAGGGGGGGGGGGCAAGACGAAGGGGAGGGGATTGGAGGAGGAAGTAGGCTTCACAGAGGGTGGGGTGGGGGGAAGGGAGGGGAGGGTGAGACGCGAGACAGAGGGGGAAGGTAGGAGGCGAGATGAGGGAAGAGGAGGAGGGGGTTGGGGGGCGAGATGGAGAGGAAGGGGCAGATCGAAGTAGGGGGCGACAAGGAGGGGAGAGAGGGTGACCGGAGGGGGAGGTAGACTTCATAGAGGGGGTAGGGACGTGAAACAGAGGGGGAGGGTAGGAGGCAAGACGGGGGAGGAGGAGGAGGGAGTCGGAGGCAAGATGGAGGAGTCTTGTTGCAGTACAAGATGTACTGTACCTACTCAGGAGAAACTCGGGTTGATGCGGTACACCGATCCGACGAATCCTGATTTATAGTGAAAAGTATTTGCTTCAAAAGAAAAAGAGAAAATACTTTTACAATGATCTACGAGTGTGTTTGTTTCATATGAAAAAGAAAACCTCCCAATATTTATTTCTCACTCCAAATAAGTTTGGATCTTTTCTCTCTGGTTAAACGCATCAGATACAACCATCTCGTTACTATGGATGAATTAATTATAAGTATCTTGTAAAATATCTGGATATAGACTGCACCATTATGATTTCGCATTAAATATTATTCAATATAAGCTACATAAGAGTAACTCTTATTCTTTAAGTTCATATTATCACTAAGTTCTTCATCGTCAATACATAAAAAGTAACATAAGTTTTGATAGGTCTTTGGTGTAGACACTCAATTTTAACTATCAAGTTGTGTTAAATTTTTATTTCACTTTAATATTTTAAAGTTGGTCCAATAATCTTAAAACCTTCTTTGACCTATTTTCAGCCTTAAAAATCTTTTCTCTTTTACGTTGTTACTTATTTCTATCACAAGTCTTGATAGACCCCTTGCTCTGATACCATTGTAACGACCTCGGCGCCCGGACCCTCGGCTCCCACCAAGAATCCGAACATCGGGACCGCCGCCCACGGATCCAGAGATCCTGAAGGGCTAACGGATCGGTCTAACAGGATATATAATAGAGATAAATAACAACAACAAACTAAAAATGTACCACAAGTGAAGGGAAAAAATCCAACACTAATGCAACAGTCTAGTACAGTCCCAAAGTAAATAAAGTATAAGTGCTGAAATAAAAGGGAAAGAACACGTCCCTTAGGGGCATACCCCGAAGGTGAAGTACACAAACTGAGGGAAACACTGCTCACTAGAGACGCCGACTAATGCGGGCCCGTCTCCTCAGTCCGCCGCGGAGGGAACTGCTGTGAAGTCTCACCTGCAAAAGAGGGAGTGAGCTTCACGAAGAAGTCCAGTAGGGACTACCAATCTCCCACTGGTTCTAACAACATAATAGAACTAAGTGCGATAAATAAATAAAGCAGTAATGTCTATTCTACTAAACAGAGTAAAGTGCGGAAGCGTGAAAGAAACTACGCGGTCAACGGTCTAGGCTACACGCGGGACCGAAAAACCCGTGTAAAACACGGCACCAGAGAACCCAAGGCTGTACATGGATAGCAGGACCACTGCCCGGACAAGACACTAGCTATAGAACGCTACACTAGTCAGCCGGTCAGGTGCGTCACGCGCCTTACCCTCGACCAACGGTCCATGTCTAGCACCTCCCGTCGGAGTGAGACGCGAAACCAAAGTAACCACAACTGCTGTAGTCTGGCCAGACTACGGTCCCACGCCTGACCCCTCTAAATGGTTCCGGAACCAAGTAGAGTGAGGCAATGAGAAAGGACTAGCTGATATGTGCCGTACGAGCTACCAACAAACCGACGTCCCAGACTCAGCTAAGAGATCTCTACAAATGACTCTACGCCGCTGTCCCCACCACCGTTTCCCCCTCCGCTCCGAGTCCGTAACTCGAGCATGCCCACCGCCCGGAGAACTCCCTCTAATAGGCGCGCAGGGATGGGGGTCCCAGGTAACGGTAACAACCTTTCTCGCGGACAATCCCTCAAGTGCCTACCACCCGGCGAAGAGACACTAGAGTAGCACTACACTAGGAACATCACAGGTGCCAAGAAAACCGAGTCGCAGCGGAAGCAAAACATCAAAACATGCTGACAGTCGCTCTCGATTAGAGAAGCGACGTATCGACACGTTGCGACCAAAACGCGATAGTTCTGTCTATCGCGACAAGAAAATCGGAACACGACCCTTAAGCCCGTCGTGATAAGAACGCGATGGCTAAGGGCGCCACAACAAGGCTGAGTCTTCCGAACGCGACACGTACCTCGTCGCGATCTCATCGCGACAGAGACGACAGTCACGATCCGACGAGACCCCGGAGTCCTGAATGCCGCCACGTACCCGTCGCGTTTGCTAGATGCGACGGGGGCTGGGGCGTGTTCATGAGAACGCAATGCAACGATACATCACGACCAGGTCGCGACTGGGATACCCGTTGCGACCTTAGCTGAGTGCTCAAACAGAGCAACTCTTCTCACCCCAAAAGCCACAAAACTGTCAAAAGCCACAAAACTGTACAATCAGGGGAAATGGGGGAATACCATGTAGGAAACATGATAAAAAATCATTCAAACCACCTAACAACCCCCAATGCATGGTATGGAAGAGATCTACACTCACAATTCCTCACATGCACCACATGAAGCACTCTTCATGAAAACCCCATTCCAAGCATGAAACCATGCAAACCACACCATGCAAACATCACACATGGATCATATGAAACCAAGAAACACCTAGCATGATTCTAGGCTTAGAAGGAAGGGTTTTGGCCCTAGCATGTAGAACTAGGGGATGGTTTGGGGGTCCCTACCTCAATATGAAGATCCACCCAAGATGGGCCTTCTCGTAGGCATGCACCCCTCCACCTCCAAGCTCCAACGCTCCAAGAGCCGCCGCCTACGAGCCGAGCACGACCTCCTTCTTAAGCCGATAGGGAAAACACACCATGATGCATGCCACAGAGAAAAGGAGGGAGGAAGAACACAGTGAGTGGGAGAAGGAATGCACAAACTGAACTCCCAACCTCACAAACAGGCCACACCCACTTACCAACACACAATCCACACAAGGCATACACTCAAACCCTCTCCAAGACTCCTCCACGGAGCAACCAAACACAGGATCTCCGGAGAGGAAGGAACACAACAAAAGGGCCAAATGGGGGTTCTCCTCTCGGCCTGAAGCACGTAAACACAGACGTTGAGAACGCGACGGACCTGGTCGACGCGTTAGCAAAATGCGACACCCACCTACGTCGCGATCTAAACTAGTCAGCCAGTCAATCCACCAATCGACATGCATGCAAAACCGACAACAAGAACGTGACAGCCAACCCTGTCGCGTTCATGCATGCACTTCGACACATGGTGCAAATGTCCCGAAAGCAAGACAACAAGAAGACAGTCTGCTACCAGAGTCCTATCACGGCAAGGGCAGCCGGCACGTTCACAATCGGAACGCGACGGTCACCTATGTCACCTTCAGAATGCAACGGGCCGACATGTCTCGACCACAGCCAGGAGAGCTAACCCTCAAAGGTAACGGGATGTTACAATCTAACCAACAAAAACAAATTTTTGTCCTCGAAATTAAGGGTGAAACTAGGGGGAAAGAGGGTAAACAAAGTACCTGTCACTCGAACAAGTAAGGAAACTGCTCCCGCATCTCGTCCTCATGCTCCCAAGTGGCCTCGCCACCGGAGCGGTGCTCCCAAATCACTTTGACGAGCAGAATCTGCCTCTTGCGAAGCTGCTGCACCCTGCGGTCCACCACGTTGACTGGATACTCCAGCACGGATAGGTCTGGAGTGACCTCTAGCTACGAGTAGTCAAGTACGTGCAACAGGTCTGACATGTACTTCCTCAGTTGCGACAAGTGGAAGACGTCATGGACACCTGCCAACTCAGACGGAAGAGCCAACCTGTAAGCGACCCCAACCCGCTCCAGGATGGAAAAGGGGCCAACAAACCTCAGGCTGAGCTTGCCCCTCTTCCCAAACCTGAGAACACCCTTGGTGGGCGAGATCCGAAGAAACACACTGTCGCCTGCCTCAAACAGGAGTGGCCTCCTACGAACGTCAGCGTAGCTCTTTTGCCTGCTCTACACTATCTGTAACCTCTGTTTGATTAGCCTCACGGTGTCTGCACACTGCTACACCAACTCTGGACCCAGCAACTGCCACTCGCCAACCTCATGCCAGTGCAACGGTGTCCTGCACGGTCGACCATACAGAGCCTCGTAGGGCGCCATTCCGATGCTGGAGTGAAAACTATTATTATACGAAAACTCCACCATGGGAAGGTGCGTGTCACGTCCTAATAAAAGGCTATTTATCGAAAGTGACAGAAAATAGGCACAAAAGGTAATAATTATTTATCCATTCATAACGTCATAAGCGGAAGTTTTATTACACAGATACTCCTCATAACAACTAAGAGAGGAGTAGATCAAAACAACTTAATTTATACATCTCATTTCACACTACTAAACAGAAACAGAAACGGGTTGGCTTTGCTTGACACTGTCGGTCCACTCAGCACACATGCCCTTAAACTTCACCCCCATCTGAGTTACCTGAAAAGAGTAGGAAAGAGTGAGCTAACTAGCTCAGTAGAATTCAAATCCATAATTCAATGGTGATTACACGATAGCCAAGGCAAGGATAAATCGGATATCAAAGAGACAATACCAAATTTCAGAACAATAACTTGATACAATGACAGTAAAACTCAGGTCATGCTCAGGTATATAGCTCAAGAATTGGTTCATATGTCAGTTACATAGTACAGGAATCATGATGACCATAGTCAAAAAGTATTTGATGCAATGCCAGACATCCCGACGCCCTTTATCATTCTACGTGGTCCGAAAATGAATTTGGGTGCTCCTCCCAGGACTGGACCAGCCCTATTTGCATAGGCATATTAATCAAGGGGGTCCAAGGACCCAATAAATGTCATCATCATCAATTAATCATATTGATGAACAATCTATCCCCATGTGATTAAAAGTAATTACATTTCTATTTTGGTGATTAACAAAACCATATTATTGTGATAATTATCAAACCCTTAATTAAGGTCACTAACCTATTTTTTACAAGTCTTAAGCACAGGAATTAATACCAAAGGAAAATAAGCCAAAATAGGTAAGCATCTTTACATTGTATCTACAACATCATATTTGTCTAAATACATATCAGTTTCTTTTATAGATCATAACGATTACAGTAGAACTGTAACGATTTCTTCATACCGTTTCATAAATGCCTTAACGATTTCTTCATAGATTAAAACTTCTTCTGATTTCAAAAGAAATCGTTCTCGTAACGACTTGCTCTCGTAACGATTTGTTTATCATATCGATTTCTTTAGTGATCATAATGATTTGTTTGTCATATCGATTTCTTTAGTGATCATAACGATTTGCTAGTCATATCGATTTCTTTAGTGATCATAACGATTTGCTTATCGTAACGATTGCTTCAGATATTATAACGATTTGCTTTGAGCATCGACTTCTTAAGTAATCATAACGATTTCTTTGGTTCTCATAACGATTTGTGTCGCGCATCGACTTCTTAAGTAATCATAATGATTTCCTTGATGATCACAACGATTCTTTCATATCTCACAACGATTTGCTGTTTGATTGCATAACGATTTCATAAGTCATAAATGCATCGATTTCATATCAATCAACTTGTCATATGACTTATCCTTTCAACGGGTTGAATAGTCAAAGTCTTCGCACATATTCTTCTATCAGTTGTGCATTTAATGAAGACTGAACGTATCTTTGCATGCATGCAGACAATATCTGCCATTATTGTGTCTACTCTTTATGCATCTTTTAGAACAGCAAAATGACATTACTATTTTGATGAAAAGTCACACTAACGTTGACTGACAAACAAGAGACAGCCTAGCTGTCTACTGTTTTAGCATTAAATGTATGCAGGTCTCTGACAACATTCGTCATACAACGTTGGACCTTGTAGAAGCCAAAGGACACTTCAGAAGATCCTATCTCTTTGCGTGCACAAATGGATAAAGGACTGTGAACTGGAAGCTTCCAAGTGCCACTCAGTCTAACGTCCACCAAAAGCTAGAGGCAACAGATACTTCAACGTTCAGATTTCAATTGAAGTTATATATTGAAGAAAGCAGCTTCAGAAGACTATAAAGAATACACAGAGAACAACAGTCACAGAAAACACTCTGATCATCAAGTCTTCTGCGAGTTCTCAAGAAAGAGACAAGCCTCATTCCATTAGATTAGCTCTTTGCTCTCTGCATTGTTTGTAGATTTTTGAGAGAGCTTGTTTAGTTCTGAGAGTGAGCCATTATTTGTAGATCTCATTGCTCTCAGTCCTTTGCTTCAGATCTTGGCTTGTCAAAGCTTGATCTAGGGGCTTAATCTCCTGCTTACTTATTTCTTGCTTGTACCCTTCATGTGTGAAGGAAGACCTGGTGGTATCCAGGGTGTGTGTGTGCCCTTCTGGTGTGAAGGAAGACCTGGTGGGGTATCCAGGGTGTTGTTCCTCTTCGGGCTGAGAAGAGAAGACCAGCTGAGCTGGGTGTTGTAGTGTCCTCAGGGGGACTATACCCTAGTTAGTGAAATCCTGAGTTGTTGCTCAGGGACTGGACGTAGGACTCCTAAGGAGAGGAGATCCGAACCAGGATAAACTCCTGTGTGTCTTTGTGTGTGAACGTTTTTAGTGAACAGGTATTTGCTGAAGAATTTTTAAAGACCCATTCACCCCCCTCTGGGCTACCTAGTTGGGCAACACATATCTCACATGGTGTTCAAGCATTTGAACTCTCAAGACATCAGGTTATATGAACTCAATTACCGAATACAGGAGAATGGACTCAACAGAGTACCATTCGTAGTTGACGACTTCAAGGATAATTCAATGGTGAGTAAGGTACTTCAAGTGGATAATCTTTATAGCAGGATGACAGCAAATACCCAAGTAATTAAGGGGGTAACTTGGTAGGCTATTAGGATGAAGTTTAAGCAAGAGTTCTATCATGAAAAGTTGCTGAAATACAAGGCAGGACAGGTGCTGTCGACAGCCAGGAAGGGGCTGTCGACAGATGGCAACAGACAGAGCTTAGGTTTGCTGGCTCTGTGGGTATCTTTCGACAGCAACAAGAGGGCTGTCGATAGATACACACAGTCCAGAAATCTAGAGTTCTGGAAGACATGCGCTTGTCGATAGCTTTGGGCTGGCTGTCGACAGGTAGTAGTAGAACTTCCAGAAATGATGTTTAAATACATTCTAAACACCCTAATTATAGAACTTATAAACCAAGGCATGATTTATATCAAATGGAAGAGTCTAATTGGAGTTCTCACAATGGTTTATAAGCTAAACAATCAAAATGAAACAAGAGGCTTATAATTCAAACTTGGCTAGCTAGAAACTAACATAGTGTAGTAATGAAAGCATAGTCTTAATAACGATGGTTTATTGGAAAATCCTACAATATGAACACTAATTACATTGTTTTTCATAGTTCTAAGTCAAGACTGGAAGTATCTAAAAAATAACAGAAGTCCTACGTAGTTCTAAAGATATTAGACTTCTACACAACTCCATAACATGAACAAGTATCAAAGGTGGAAGAAAAATCTTGATCTCCCAGTGGGACAAGGATCTTCTCCTTTCTAATATGAAGGTGTTTATCACAACTGAGGTAGGAACATGGGAGTTACTGGTATACAACTTGTTCCTTTATCAAGACCTTCTTGCCATGAACGAAAAATAGAACAGAATTAGAGGGAGATGAATCTTACCTTACTAAACAGATGAACTTGCAGGTATCCTTGATGAAGATCCTACACCCAGCAAGAGAAGTGTTTTCCCCCTTAACGTGGATGATGTGTCAGCTATGTTCACCTCAAGTGTAGCAGTTACAGTAGCAACATGAGCAGAAATGGAAGTGGTTGCAGGTGCAACGACAACAACTCCCAACAACAATTCTAGTAGCTCCTCCAACAGCACCTCTAGTAGCAAGGAGCAAGAAAGACAAGAACAGGGCAAGAATAAAGGGTGTGGAAAGATGGTTTCGAAGCTTGGGGGAAGGTACTTATAACCCAAAGCTTCTCCATGCACAAAAGCATGTCGGTTGCCCATGTGTCATGGTAAAAATCTTTTGATTCTTACCTTAACATGTTGTTCATGCAACTTTCATCTTGGTTACACACAGGTAACCTTAATGATGGCCAAACCCTTGGTGTAGTGGCTCTTTAAGAGCCTTACACATAAGCCACTGAAAATTCCAGGAAAATAGTTACCGTAATTGGCCCTTAAATCAACTGGCCCAATGATCCCCATGTAAACTTATCCAAATAGTGTCCATTTGTGTTAAAATTTCAACCATGGCCTAATATGATGGTTTTAAAAATTATATTGATTTTTTTTCAAATTTTAGATTTTATTTCATATGAGGTGAAAAATCACCCGGAAAATGGTCGCGTCGACTTAATCTCAAAATCCGAATGTCGAAAAATTTGGATATTATATTTCTGAGATCTCCACATTTTTCTGGAAATTATGGTGTTCTCGGATTTCATTTTCGTTACAGTTTTTCAGTGTCACCCTGTGGGAGCGCGCACGTCCGAGTATGACACTGGGGTAACATTAGTTAATACTAATCATACCCAAATATCAATTATTTCAATTTAAGACTAATGCTTAAGTCTAATAACTTTATTATTCATATTTTTCAACAAATAAAAATTCTGGGGTGTTACAACTCTCCCCCACTAAAAGAAATTTGGTCCTCCAAATTTAAGTACATAAGTATGCAGTTACTGACCTGTAAACAACTCTGGATACTTGTTCTTGATGGTATCTTCCAATTCCCATGTTGCTTCTTCTTGTCCCCGCTTATTCCACTGAATTTTTAGTAAAGGAACTTCCTTGTTCTGACGTTGCTTGATTTTTCGATTGAGGATTTGTACTGGCCTTTCTTCATATGCCAAATTTCCTTGTACATCCAGATCTTGGTATCCAATAATATGTTCCGGATCATATACATATTTCCTTAACATTGACACATGGAAGATATCATGTACATTGGATAATTGCGGTGGAACTGCCAATTGGTATGTCATTTCACCAACTCTCTTCAGTATTTCAAAAGGTCCAATGTATCTTGGACTCAATTTTCCCTTAATTCCGAATCTTTTGATTCCTTTTCGGGGTGACACTTTAAGAAACACATGTTCCCCTTGCTGAAATTCTAACTCTCTTCTACGTCGATCGACATAGCTTTTTTGTCGATCTTGAGCAGCTTTCATCCGATCTTGTACCAACTTGATAACTTCTGTCGTCTCTTGGATCATTTCTGGTCCAAGAATATGCGTTTCTTTTAGTTCTACCCAACATAATGGTGATCTACATTCCCGACCATACAAAGCTTAGAAAGGTGTCATTCGAATAGTAGACTGGTAGCTATTGTTATATGCAAATTCCATAATTGCTAGGTGAGTGTTCCAGTTATTTCCGAACTCTAATACACAAGCACGACACATATCCTCAACAATTTGATTCACCCATTCGGTCTGTCCATCTGTTTGAGGGTGAAATGCAGTACTAAATTTTAATTTAGTTCCCAAAGCATCTTGCAACTCTCTCCAAAAATGCAAAGTAAATCTTGCATCTTGGTCAGAAACTATGTTCTTCGGAATTCCATACAACCGTACAATTTCCTTCATATATAGCGCTGCCAAAATATTAACAGACCATCTTGTCTTTATTGCTAAGAAATGAGCTGATTTGGTAAGTTTGTCAATGATTACCCATATAGCATCAAATCCACTCCGTGTTTTGGGTAATCCCACAATAAAATCCATACCAATGCTATCCCATTTCCACTCTGGTATCTCAAGTGGTTTTAATTTTCCTGCAGGTTTTTGGTGTTCTGCCTTAATTTTCTGACATGTCAAACATTTTGCAATAAATTCCACAATATCCTTTTTCATGTTGCACCACTAGAAATACTTCTTTAAATCCTGATACATTTTGACAGCTTCGGGGTGAATGGTGTAGTGAGACCGATGAGCTTCTTCTAAGATCTGTTTCTTAATTTCGGGATTATCTGGTACACACAATCTGTCCCGGAATCGAAGATTCCCATGAACATCATCATTAAAATCAAGTTTAGAAGTCAATTTTTCTCTGATTCCTACCAGTATAGGGTCATTGTCTTGTTGCTCTTTAATTTGCTTCAACAAATCTGACTGTACTATCAAGTTATTAATTACAACCCTTTCTTCTTGGGTTTCAACTTTTAAGCTCAAGGTAGAAAACTCCTCCAATAATTTCCATTCCCTTACTTGCAGCCAAAATATCTTGGCTATAGGATTTCTGCTGAGTGCATCAGCCACAGTGTTTCCTTTCCCTGGATGGTATTCAATCTTGAAATCATAGTCTTTGATATATTCCATCCATCTTCTTTGTCTCATGTTCATTTCTTTCTGTGAAAATAAGTATTTGAGACTCTTATGATCGGAGTACACTATGAATTGGTTATCATATAGATAGTGTCTCCAAAGCTTAAGAGCAAAGACCACAGTGGCCAATTCTAAATCATGTACTGGGTAATTCCTCTCGTGAGTCCTCAACTGTCTTGATGCATAGGCAATAACTCTTCCATCTTGCATTAATACACAACCCAGTCCAATGTTGGAAGCATCAGTATAAACCTCAAATAATTTTCCCTCTACCGACAAAGCTAGAATTGGTGCAAACGACAGACATTCTTTTAACAATTGGAATGCTTCTTCACAATTCTCATTCCATAAAAACGCAGTTCCTTTTCTAGTCAACTGTGTAAGAGGTGAGGCAATTCTAGAAAAATCCTTGACAAATCGCCGGTAGTAACTGGCCATGCCCAGAAAACTTCTTACTTCAGTGAGATTCTTAGGTTGCTCCCATTTCTGTATAGTTTCGATTTTTGAAGAATCTACTGATAGACCTTCTTTAGATAATGTGTCCTAAGAACATTACTTCCTTCAACCAAAATTCACACTTTCTAAACTTTGCATATAACTTGTTGTCTCGTAACAATTGCAAAATGATCCGTAGATGAGCTTCATGCTCCTCCATACTTTTGGAGTAGATCAGTATATCATCAATGAATACAACCACAACTAATCTAAATAAGACCTGAACATATCATTCATTAGACGCATAAATGCAGCTGGTGCGTTTGTCAATCCAAACGACATCACCACAAATTCATAATGTCCATATCTTGTTCGAAAAGACATTTTATGAATATCTGATTCTTGAATTTTAAGTTGATGATATCCAGACCTTAAATCAATCTTGGAGAAACACTGAGCTCCAGACAACTGATCAAATAAATCATCAATTCTCGGAAGTGGGTACTTATTCTTTATAGTCAATTGATTTAATTGTCGATAATCTATACACAACCGCATAGATCCATCTTTCTTTTTAACAAACAGTACCAGAGCACCCCAAGGTGAGGTACTGGGTCTGATGAATCCCTTCTCTATCAATTCCAACAATTGCCTTTTTAGTTCTTTCAATTCTTCTATTGACATTCTGTACGGTGTTCTTGAGATAAGCATAGCTCCTGGTACCAATTCAATTGAAAAATTCACCTCTCTATTAGGTGGTATGCTAGGTAGCTCTTCAGGGAATACATCAAGAAACTCCCTTACAATCGGAATATCTTCCAATCCTACTATGTTCTGATTTAATAAGGTCACAGAAGCCAAATATCCTTGACAACCTTTCTGTACTAATTTACAAGCTTTCACTGCTGAAATTATTGGTATTCTTTTGGTTTGGGGTTTATCAAAAGTTATAGAATAATTTTCCTCTCCTAGGAAAGTCACTTGTCTCAATTGGCAATCTAAGTTTGCATGGTATTTAGATAACCAATCAATCCCAAGGATTACATCATAATCCCACATTTCTAAACATATCAAATCACCTGGTAAATCATGTCCTTTGACCATGATCTGACTAGCAGGGTAATATTCTTTAAGCTTTTTGCCCTCACTTAAAGGAGTTGCAACTTCCAGTTGTGTGGGTAATGGAACTAACTTTACTTCCAAGAATTTAGAAAACTCATAGCTAATGAAAGAGTGCGTAGCTCCAGAATCAAACAACACAAATGTAGGTTTTGAGTTCACTAACAGTGTACCTTTAATCAATCCGCCCTCCTGCGGGGATTCAAGTTCCATTTCCTGAATGGCTTGCAGTCTTCCTTGCTTTACTTGGGGGTTCTTATTTGTTGGTGCTATCTTGGCCATTGGGCAGTCTGGGATTCGGTGTTGAGTGCTTCCACAACGGAAACATGCACCCAATTTATGCCAACAATTCTCAACCTTATTCCCTATACGATGGCAATGCTTACAAACATCCTTACTCCCTACCGGAGCCTTACCTGCCTTCTTAGTACTTTGCTGAACCTTCGGGGCATTCCCCGATTCATACTTCCTTTTTCGATCTGAAGACCCTTCTCCAGATTTCCCTCTAATCTTATCTACAGTTTCATTCGCAGCTTCCAGTGCCAAGGCTCTCTTTACCATTTTGAATAAGTAGTGATCAGGTGAGGAGTTAGCTGCGTAATAAAATTAGGACGCAGTCCATTCATAAACCTTTTAGCCTTCAATTTCTCTGTGGTTATAAGATGCGGAGCATACTTTGACAACCGGGCAAATTGGGCCTCATACTCCAATACTGACATCCTTAGCTGCTTTAGACTAGCAAATTCATTTGCTTTCTTCTCTTAAACTACCTCAGAGAAATATTGATCATTGAACAATTCCACAAACTCTTCCCAACTAACTTGGTTTGAATCCTCCAGGGTAGCTTCCACAGTTTCCCACCAAGCACGAGCATCACGATCAACTGGAATGTAGTCAGATGAACCTTTTCTTCTTTTGTACACTTAATCATTCTGAATATCCTTTCAATGTCTTTTAGCCAATTTTCGGCCTCATCCGGATCCGTACCTCCTGAAAATCTCGGGGGATCCAGGCTTCGGAAATCCTTGAACAAGCTTGTCCCATTGTGGCAACAATTTTTGGCTACCGCCTTCATTACTCGGGTCAGATCATGCATAGAACTCTCTATCTTCCTCCAATTAACATCACCTCCATCCATTACTAAATAGAGAAAGTAGCTGAAACATCCAATGATACACACATTATTTTCACAATCATTCCAACCTTACATCCATCACCTACACCATTCAAAATCACAGAACACACCATCTCTATAAACAAGTCAAATATTTACATTACAATACATTCCCATGTATCCCCGAAATACCATAACCTTTTCCTTCCAAGTTGTCATACTTACAAAATTCCAGCCCCCACTAACCTCTCACTCCACATACACATTGGAGTTAGGTATACACAACCAATATTTACACAAAAAGAGAGGTTTACAAAAAGAAGGACAAGTTGCTTAAGTCCTTTCTAGTTCTGGGTCAGGTCTATAACAGATTCTGCAGGTGGTGGCTGTTGTGCTTCTCCGGCTCCATGATATAATTCCCTTGCCACATCGGTTAAAGCTTCCCAATACCCTTCAAACTGGTGAAGCAGCATACCTTGCCCCAACCTGAGATTGTCCAACCTACACATAACTTGAGTCATGACATCCAGTGAAGCACCAGGATTGCCGACAAAGAAAGCACCCGCAGTCAAATTAAGCACTTCTTCCTTAATTTGCATATGAGCTTCCTGTTGGGCTTGAGCATACAACTCAATGTCTTGACGTAACATTTCTAGTGTTGCCACCATACTATCTTGGGCATTCATATCCATACTGAAACAAATATCAAGTTAAGTATTATATAATTGCAAAGTCATGCTAACTAATCCCAAATTTCTACTCCAAATCATTGGTTACATAGGTTTATCGAACTAATGCTCTGATACCAAATTTATCTGTCACGTCCTAATAAAAGGCTATTTATCGGAAGTGACAAAAAACATGCACAAAAGGTAATAATTATTTATCCATTCATAACGTCATAAGCGGAAGTTTTATTACACAGATACTCCTCATAACAACTAAGAGAGGAGTATATCAAAACAACTTAATTTATACATCTCATTTCACACTACTAAACAGAAACAGAAACGGGTTGGCTTTGCTTGACACAGTCGGTCCACTCATCACACATGCCCTTAAACTTCACCCCCATCTGAGTTACCTGAAAAGAGTAGGAAAGAGTGAGCTAACTAGCTCAGTAGAATTCAAATCCATAATTCAAGGGTGATTACACGATAGCCAAGGCAAGGATAAATCGGATATCAAAGAGACAATACCAGATTTCAGAACAATAACTTGATACAATGATAGTAAAACTCAGGTCATGCTCAGGTATATAGCTCAAGAATTGGTTCATATGTCAGTTACATGGTACATGAATTATGATGACCATAGTCAAAAAGTATTTGATGCAATGCCAGACATCCCGACGCCCTTTATCATTCCACATGGTCCGAAAATGAATTTGGGTGCTCCTCCCAGGACTGGACCAACCCTATTTGCACAAGCATATTAATCAAGGGGGTCCAAGGACCTAATAAATGTCATCATCATCAATTAATCATATCTCACATGGTGTTCAAGCATTTGAACTCTCAAGACATCATGTTATATGAACTCAATTACCGAATATAGGAGAATGGACTCAACGGAGTACCATTCGTAGTTGACGACTTCAAGGATAATTCAATGGTGAGTAAGGTACTTCAAGTGGGTAATCTTTACAGCAGAATGACAGAAAATATCCAAGTAATTAAGGGGGTAACTTGGTAGGCTATTAGGATGAAGTTTAAGCAAGAGTTCTATCATGAAAAGTTGCTGAAATACAAGGCAGGACAGGTGCTGTCGACAGCCAGGAAGGGGCTGTCAACAGATGGCAACAGACTGAGCTCAGGTTTGCTGGCTCTGTGGGTATCTGTCGGCAGCAAGAGAGCTGTCGACATAACAGTCCAGAAATCTGGAGTTCTGGAAGACATGTGCCTGTCGACAGCTTTGGGCTGGCTGTCGACAGGTAGCAGTAGAACTTCTAGAAATGATGTTTAAATCCATTCTAAACACCCTAATTATAGAACTTATAAACCAAGACATGATTTATATCAAATGGAAGAGTCTAATTGGAGTTCTCACAATGGTTTATAAGCTAAACAATCAAAATGAAACAAGAGGCTTATAATTCAAACTTGGCTAGCTAGAAACTAACATAGTGTAGTAATGAAAGCATAGTCTTAATAACAATGGTTTATTGGAAAATCCTACAATATGAACACTAAATTACATTGTTTTTCATAGTTCTAAGTCAAGACTGGAAGTATCTAAAAACTAAACAGAAGTCCCTACATAGTTCTAAAGATATTAAGACTTCTACACAACTCCATAACATGAACAAGTATCAAAGGTGGAAGAAAAATCTTGATCTCCCAGTGGGACAAGGATCTTCTACTTTCTAATATGAAGGTGTTTATCACAACTGAGGTAGGAACATGGGAGTTACTGGTATACAACTTGTTCCTTTATCAAGACCTCCTTGCCATGAACGAAAAATAGAACAGAATTAGAGGGAGATGAATCCTACCTTACTAAACAGATGAACTTGCAGGTATCCTTGATGAAGATCCTACACCCAGCAAGAGAAGTGTTTCCCCCCTTAACGTGGATGATGTGTCAGCTATGTTCACCTCAAGTGTAGCAGTTACAGTAGCAACAGGAGCAGAAATGGAAGTGGTTGCAGGTGCAACGACAACAGCTCCCAGCAGCAATTCCAATAGCTCCTCCAACAACACCTCTAGTAGCAAGGAGCAAGAAATATAAGAACAGGGCAATAACAAAGGGTGTGGAAAGATGCTTTCGAAGCTTGGGGGAAGGTACTTATAACCCAAAGCTTCTCCATGCACAAAGGCATGTCGGGTGCCCATGTGTCATAGTAAAAATCTTTTGATTCTTACCTTAACACGTAGCTCATGCAACTTTCATCTTGGTTACATGCAGGTAACCTTAATGATGGCCCAACCTGTAATACCCCACGGTATAAAATGATAAATAAGTTAGAAACGGTCGAGAAAACGTAATGCAGTTTGTAAGCAGATGGAGAGATTAAGCAAATCCGGATCTATCTAAGGCTGAACTGAAAATGTGTTAAAGGATACTATTATTGATAAAGGATATTATTAATGATAAATATAATAATATTGTTAAAGGATACTACTAAAGAAAAATGGTAAGAGTAAAGGTTAGAATATGGATACATCCATGTTCACACTAGGGGTGAACACAGTCCGGTTCGGTCCGGTTCACCCTTTATTTTTTGACAAACCGAACCAAACCGATTTACTGTAGTAAACCGAACCGGTTCGGTTCGGTTTGAACCAAAATATCAAAAAAAAAGGGCAGGTTATGCGGACGGTCGCGAGAATGGATCTCGCGACCTCCGTACGAAGAGAGAACGCAAGGGCCGACCACTGCGCTACAGGCGCCTTTAAGTATATATGTAGTATTTATTTATTATATACACATATTAAGTTTAAATTAGACAAAAAAGTGTTCGCACGCGGGCGGTCGCGAGATTCGATCTCACGACCTCCGCACGCGGAGGGCGCGCCCCAAGCCTCCGACCACTGGGCTACATGCATTTTTTTGTATTTATGTAATATATATATATATATATATATATATATATATATATATATATATATTCGGTTCATTTTGGTTTCCCAACTCAAAACCGAACCGTAAGGCCCGGTCAGTTCGGTTCGATTTCTCGGTTTGGACCATATAGTGAACACCCCTAGTTCACACTGAGCCCAGAATAAAATAAGAAGAAAAGTATAAACGTAAATAGGAAGGGCATATCTACAATTATAAAAATATGAGGTTTTCATGTAAATGATAATTTTTCTAAGGACCCTGATGTAATTCTATTGACCCCAGCGGTACATTCAGATTCCCAATCGGAGATCATTTAAGGCCTGAACGACCAATCGGAGGTTAGGAATGGACATATCTCCAATTTCTAAAAGAAAAAAGGTAAAAATGCTAATGACTCAATGGTTAGGGGATGCTTACCCCTTAATTAATGGACACTTGTCCCCCATCCATGCAATTCTTATCCATAAGGGACACATGTTCCAATCCAAGGCATCCTTATCCCTTAAGGGATACATGTCCCAATCCAAGGCATCCTTATCCCTTAAGGGACACATGTCCCCATCCAAGGTGCCCTAGGGGGCCGCCCCTCCCTCTCCCCTCTCCCTTTATATACCCCCCTTCTCCTCCCCTTCCATCCATCCAAGTGAAGAGAGGGAGAGGTTAGGCTAGAGTTCCAGAGAGAGTAAAGAGAGAAGGAGTGCTCGTCTCGAAGTTCTGCCTTAAAGTAGGTTCTTTTAAGTTAGTTCTAGATCCCTAGTGAGTGAAAGTGCTGCTTGTTGTGTTCTTCTCATCCTTCTCTATGTCGAAACGTCGTCGGTTTATTTTCTCGGAATCTCCCGTTACACCGAAGTGCTGCCGATTCGATTTCTCGGAGTCTCTCGCAACGCCGGAATACTGTCGAATCTTCTTCTCAAAATCCCTCTCTATGTTGGTTTGTTCATTCAAAACCCTTCTCTATGAACACGATTTACCGGTATGTTTCTCCTGAAACCCTTCTTTATACCAAAACTCTGTCAGTTTGTTTTCTCGAGATTCCCATCCACGCCGGAATGCCGTCCGTTTGTTCTCTCACGATCCCTCTCTATGCCGGAATGCTGTCCGTTTGATCTCTCACGATCCCTCTATGCCGGAATGCCGTCCGTTTGATTTCTCAAGATCCCACTCTATGTCGGAAGGTTGTCCGTTTGATTTCTCAAAATCTCTCTCTACGCCGGAAGGCTGTCTGTTTGATTTCTCAGTATCCCTCTCTATGCCGAAATACTGCCGATTTAGTTTTTCATATGGCATGCCACCTTATACTGAAATATATTACTAGACTACTTCTCCTTTTTCTGCGGACTCTGAGTTGTCAGCTTGCTACATTGAAATTATGAACTCAAAAGTGAAAGTGATGTCGATTAGGGGGCTATGGTCTAGTCCCGGGAAGATCCCGAATACTCTTAGTGTCCAGTGGTACCATATGGAGAGTAATTGTAACGTCGCGTGCTTTTCGGATCCATGCGGATCATGTGCATTGTGGTTGTGGCGGCCGTTGTGAGGCCGGTGTGAGTTGGGTGTGTGGAATGCATGGTGTGATTGCGTGGCTTGAGCAGGTGAAGAGCAGGGTAGGTCCTGAATTGGAATGGGACCTGCTGTTGTTCTGTCTGAGTTGGCGGCCAAGGGGTGGTCGTTGACTTTTGGCGTCCAGGTTCATGGACGTTTACATCATGAACTTGGCGGCAGTAGTTGTGGACGTTTATGTTGGCGGTGCATGTGGGCGACAAGGGGGTTGACGCCAACCTGTCAGTTCAGCAGGTTATATGTTCACCCGAGGGCAGCTCTCTCAGCTCACCCTCTCTCCCTCTTGCCCCAGCTTCGCGCCCTGGTGTTTCTGAAGGTTTTAACAGGTATCGAGGAGTGGCTGGTCGATCGTGAGACGCGCGGCGTTGCCGAATTGCGCGAGGAAATGTCGCGGTGTGGTGCAATTCGCGTGGGAGCTCGCGGAGGGCTCGACGTAAACCGGGGGGTTGCGGGAGATTCTAACGCGTTCTGAGGTAGGGGACGAACCCTGGTAGCTACGTAGAAACATTAAAACACATCATAACTACTTGAACCATCATGATAATCCATGCTTGGATAGAGTTGCACCATGCGGGATAATGGGTGGTTTGTGTAGTTTAATGTGTAAAGCATGTATAATTGGGTTGTATTGGGTTCTATCATGCTAGAGGAATAGCATTTACATGTTTTTCTGTAATATGAATGAGTGGAAAACTCGCAGGACCGGATTAGGGTTTCTGCAGGGTTTAAGGCGGGGAACTTGGCGTCAACATCGTTTGCCGCAAGATCTTCAGCCAGGAGGTTGACGGCCAGGGACCTTGCCGTCTACTTCCTGTAAGCGGCAATCGATGTAGCCGCCTACTCCTATATGAACAGAAATGGCTATTTATGGTGTTTTATCGTTAATGCGTGGGTGTTAACGTATGAGGTGCACTGAGTGCACTTGGTTTACGTGTTTAGCATACAAGGTATGCTGTTAATTGTTTACTTCGGTGACTGCGCGTTGTGTACGCGAGTCAGTTGGGTTCACATGTAGTGGACCAGTGGTTACTTGTGGTTTACGTGAGGTTTCACGTGGTTTGTGTGTGACGTGCACGTGGTTTTGTGTACGTGACGAGTAGTACGACGCCTACCGTGGTTACCTCTCCAGTTGGGTGCCCCAGGTTCTTTGTGAGCCAGGCTGTTAGCTCGGGGCTTTGTCCCGGTACTTGTGTTATACCGTCGAGGTCTGTGTCGTCTGACCTGGACACCCTCACTCTTGTGTTAGAGTTGTACGTCCGGCTGAGGGAAAGACGACAGTGGGACAATGACAGTTGTGGTTGTTTTTAGTCACTTGTAGCGCGCTCGTAGTTGGGGGTACGGACACCAGTAGACGTACTGGACCCCAGCTAGTCCTTTACCAGTGCCTCACTCTAGCGAGCCTAGGCCAGGGTCACTGGAGGTGCCAGGCATGGGCCTGTGACCGTGTGGTCTGCAGGTTGTGGTGGTTTAGTTGGTCTCCACAGTTGTTTGACCTTTTTACGTGGAGCGGCAGCTGGACCTTTCGTCCGTGGCTGCGAGACTGAGAGGTGGACCTGTGTTAGTTGTCCGAGTCAGTTTCTGGTGTCGCGAACCAGTTCACGTGGCTCGTGTTGGCTGTCTCTACTTTGGCTTGTACACCTGTTTGGGTTTGCCGTTTAGTTATTACTGTTGTTTCTCGTAGTCGGCAGACGGTGAGTAGTTTTACAGCTTTACTTACCTGCTTAGTTGTTTTATATATTGTTAGTATTGTTTACTGTTTCGTACCTGTGGTTTGTGGTTTGTTCGGCTTTGGGGGAGTTCCCTACTGAGCCAGTGACTAGAGAGGCTCACCCCTACCCCCACAGGTGAGGGCGAGGAGGACGTTTCCCGTCCGACGTCCAGTTCTGGGCTGCGTCGTAGCGGAGCAGGGTCAGTACCTCCAGCAGAGTAGTACTTCAGCAGTGTAGCCTTGTAGCCTTGTAGTTTTGTAGTTGTTTACTTTCTTTTGTTGTACCTCGGGGTATGCCCCAGACTTTTGTACACCTTTTCAGTTTTAATGGATTATGGCTATGTAAATTGTGAAAAATTATATATGAAATGTGGTGTGTTCCTTTATGTTTACACGGACTGTGGTTTGGTTTCCCTTGCGAGGCTACGGCCCGTTCGCGGGAGGCGGACTCGGATCAAGTGCGTTATTGGTTTAACGGGCTTGGCCGAGGCGTTCCGTCACAGTAATGGCCTGGTGCTTGGCATACACCATAAGTGAAGTGTTTATAGTATCTGGATGACAATTCAAAATTCGTGAAAATTGATTGTTATGGAAGTGTTCAGTGGTAAACTTAGATTTTATCTCAACAAAAGTAGTGATCGTGTTCATTATTCGATTTACTTGTTTATGTGTTTTACACTTGAGATATGCAATTAGTAGCGTTAGTTCTTTTATATTGTAATACGTGAACTCTCGTGTTATTTTAAATCTTCATCGTGTCATGCATACTGCTAGTGATTGAATTTAACTTAAAGGAATCTACTGGGCAAGTTTTGTTCATCCATATTTTCTCACGTTTTTCAGGTGACAATCAAGATTGAACATAGCGGGCAGGGTTGTGCGCCGAGAGAGACCCTCTACTTATTGTAATAAAGTTTAGTTAGTCATGTCATGTTTAGTATGTCCAAGATGTTCTAATGAGCTTTGTCTAAATAGTTTTTCATGTATCCCGAGACACTCAGGCATTATGCCAACTTGTATATCGTAATAAATGCTTTGTTAGTTATCATTTTAATCTGTTACGTCTCGATATTTCCGCTGCTATTGGGACGTGACACAACCCTTGGTGTTGTGGCTCTTTAAAATCCTTACACGTAAGCCACTGAAAATTCCAGGAAAATAGTTACCGTAATTGGCCCTTAAATCAACTGGCCCAATGATCCCCATGTAAACCTATCCAAATAGTGTTCGTTTGTGTTAAAATTTCAACCATGGCCTAATATGATGGTTTTACAAATTATAATGATTTTTGTTCAATTTTTAGATTTTATTTCATACGAGGTGAAAAATCACCTGGAAAATGGTCGCGTCGACTTAATCTCAAAATCCGAATGTCGAAAAATTTGGATATTTATATTTCTAAGATCTTCACATTTTTATGGAAATTATGGTGTTCTCGGATTTCATTTTCGTTATAGTTTTTCAGTGTCACCCTGTGGGAGCGCGCACGTCCGAGTACAACACTGGGTAACGTTAGTTAATACTAATCATACCCAAATATCAATTATTTCAATTTAAGACTAATGCTTAAGTCTAATAACTTTATTATTCATGTTTTTCAACAAATAAAAATTCTGGGGTGTTACAGTGTGACTCCCACATGCCGCCCCAGTCTAGGCAACACACTCTCAACAAGTCCTCGAGGGTCTGAATGGTCCTCTCCGACTGCCCGTCTGTCTGTGGGTGGTAGGCTGAACTCAACCTCAGCTCAGTGCCAAGTGCCTGCTGAAAACTGCGCCAGAAACGAGAAGTGAACCTCGGATCTCTATCTGAGACAATAGAGATCAGGGTCCCATGCAAAGGCACCACCCTGTCCACAAACAACTGAGCCAGTCTGTCCACTGACCACGTTGCTCTGACCGGTAGGAAGCGAGTTGCCTTCGTCAGCTTGTCGACGATGACCCAAACACTGTCATGTCCTTGTGAAGTGTGAGATAAGCCAGAAACAAAGTCCATGGTGACGTGCTCCCACTTTCACACGGGAATGGGAAGTGACTGCAACTCACCACCAGGACGCTGGTGCTCTGCCTTCACCTGCTGACAGGTAAGGCAGCATGAAACAAACTCAACGATATCTCTCTTCATCCCAGGCCACCAAAGGTGTACCATCAATTCATGGTACATCTTGGTAGAGCCCGGATGAATAGAGTATCGCGACCGGTGCGCCTCAGACAGTACCTCCTCCCTGACGTCCTCTGGAATGTAGAGTCTGTCTCGGAACCAAACCTCGCTATCCTCGTCCAACACCACCTCGGGCAACTGCAACACATCTGTCAAGTCTGCGTCTGCACTCTGCACCTCAATCACCTACTGATATATCAACGGGCGAACTGTCATGATAGCCAACACTACTCTCTCCTGGAGGTTAGACGACGTAAACACACCCTGAGTGGCGTCCTCCAGGAGTCTCCAGTGTCTAATCAACAAAGAACTCAAGTGGGCTCTCCTACTCAAAGTGTCTGCTACGACATTAACCTTTCCCAGGTGATAGGAAATGGTAAAGTCGTAGTCCTTCAAGTACTCGAGCCACCTGCACTGCCTAAGGTTCAGATCTCTCTGGGTGAAGATGTACTGTAAGCTCCGGTGATCTATGAAGACCTCGAACACCTCGCCGTACAAGTAGTGCCTCCAGAACCTCAAGGCGAACACGACCGCTGCAAGCTCCAGGTCATGTGTCGGGTAGTGTTGCTCATGCTTCTTCAGCTGACGAGAAGACTAAGCAACTACTCGACCGTGCTGCATCAACACAACACCCAAACTAGTACCTGATGCGTCTGTGTAGACAACAAAGCTGCCGCCACCAGAAGGTACCACAAGGATCAAAGCTAAAGTCAGCCAGCTCTTCAGCTCCTGAAAATTGCGCTCGCACTCTATTGTCCACACAAACCTGGTCTCCCGCCTGGTCAACGGGGTCAAAGGCTCTACAACTATGGCGAAGTCCTGCACGAACCTCCTGTAGTATCTTGCTAGCCCCAGAAAACTGCGAACCTCTGCAACTGTAGTGGGCTGGCCCTAAGAAACCACGACCTCAACCTTGGCGGGATCTACCACCACACCTGCACCAGAAACAACGTGACTCAGGAAATGCACCTCCTTTAGCCAAAATTCACACTTGCTGAATTTGGTGTAAAGTTGGTGACTCCTCAAAGCCTGCAACACCAGCCTCAAGTGAACCTCGTGCTCCTCTGCCGTCGTTGAGTACACTAGGATGTCGTCGACGAACACCACCACGAACTAGTCCAGGTACTCTCGGAACACGCTGTGCATCAGCTCTATGAACGCTGCAGGTGCATTCGTGAGCCCAAAAGGCATCACGACAAACTCGAAGTGGCCGTAGCGGGTACGAAAAGTTGATCTGGAGATGTCTGACTCGCGAATCCGCAACTGATAGTAGCCCGACCTCAAGTCGATCTTCGAGAACACTGAAGCTGACTGCAACTGGTCAAACAAGTCATCGATCCTAAGCAAAGGGTACTTGTTCTTCACGGTCACCTGATTCAGCTGTCGATAATCAATACACATTCTGAGACTGCCATCTTTCTTCCTCACAAACAAAACAGGCACTCCCCAAGGCGAACGGCTAGGACGAATGAAGCCCAACGCAAGCAACTCCTCTAGTTGGCGCTTCAACTCCCGCAGCTCCGTCGGTGCCATCCGGTACGGTGCCTTGGATGCAGCCATCATCCCCGGAAGCAACTCAATGGAGAAATCTACCTCCCGCTCAGACGATAGGCCAAGAAGATCCTCCGAAAACACATCGGCAAACTCACAAACAATAGGCACATCTGAAATAGAAATCTCACCAGAATTCGAGACACACACAGAAGCCAAGAAAGCAACACAATCGTCTTGGATGAGGCGCCGAGCTCTACAGAAAGAGACAAAGGGTCGGCAGATAGACCGGGCACCTCGGAAGCTAAGCACAGGTGCTCCAGGTATCTCAAACCTCACGGTCTTCTGCTGACAATCCACCAGTGCAGAGTGCACCTCTACCCAGTCTATGCCAAGGATGGCATCAAAGTCGTGGAGCTATAAGGCAAACAGTTTGGCTGGTAGCTGGTGACCCTGTACCTCGACGGTGACACCCTCTAGGTACCCCAGAGTACGAACAAAGTCAACTGTCGGTAGCTCAACTATAAGGTCACAGGTCCGCTCCAGAGCAAACTCAGACAAAGCAGCAAAGAACTCCTCAGAAACAAAATAATGTGTGGCACCCAGATCAATCAAAACTCTAGCAGCCCTACCAAGGATGGGAACTGTACCGATGACCAGATTAGAGGCCTCCGTCTCCTCTTTGGTGATGTTCATCACCCGACTGCGTCCACGTCCTCGCTGGGGCTGCTGCTGCTGGCGCTGTTACGGCTGTTGGAACTGACCCTGGTGCTGTTGCTGATGCTGTGCCGGCTGGGGTGCAGGAAACTGCGCCTGAGGTGCCTACTGCTGCTGCTACTGCTGCCTCAACAACGGACACTCTCGCCTGTAGTGACCTGACTGCCCGCAGTGGAAACAACCAGTTCCCTGCTGGCTCTGCTCTGCTCCCTGCTGCACTGACTGCTCCACTGGCTACTGCTCCGGATGACGTCGCTGCTGTTGCTGCCTATACTGGCGCTTGCCTCCACGAGTGAACAACTTCTTCAACTTTGAGGTCAGGCCAGCACCACCTATCCCTAAAGAAGAAGAAGAGGAAACACTCCCTCGACTGCCCGAAGGGCGCTGGTATGGAGAAGACCTCGCCGAGCCTCCACTATGTTGCGGTTGAAATCGACACTCCCGCTCCATGGCGGTGGTTCTCGCCACTGCCGTCCCCAAAGTGTCGCTGAGCTGGCCAACCATGGCCCACCTAAACTCTGAGCGTAACCCGCTAATGAACTGCTCAGTACGAGCCTACTCACTATCTGCCACGTGAGGGACATGTCGAAGAAGCTGCACAAACCTCTAGTGGTACTGTGCCACAGTCAAGTCTCCCTGCACCAACTCGTGGAACTGGTCCCTCCTCTCGCGGTAGGAGTAGTCGGAGAACTTTGCCCAAGTGATCTGGTCCAGCCTCCTGCCCTGAAAATTGGTCTGCCTCACTGCTCTCCACCACTCGTGGGCTGACCCCTTCAGCTGATACACTGCTAACCTAACCTGATCCAGCTCTGCACAGTCCATGGTCTTGAAGGTGCCCTCGAGCTCATGGACCCAACTCTCTACCTTGTCCGGATCATGGTCGCCAGAAAACGTCGGAGGCTGAAGATGAAGAAACCTCTCCAGAAGTGCCGTGCGGTCCTCAAGTGTTGTCGTTGCAACTGGAGTCTGCTGCCGTACCACTGGTGGTACCTCTGGCTGAACAAGTGCTGCCTGCAGGGTTGGTGGTGGCTGCTCCTCTGTTGCCATCTCTGCGAACTGCTGACCTCCTGCCGACATCTGCTGGTACTGAGGGTACTACGGGTACTGCTGGTGAGGCGGGTATTGCCACAGATTCTGGAACATCACTCTCCACCATTGCTCCATGATGGCCGGTGGGGGCTGGGGCGGAAACCACGGCTGCTGCTGCTGCTGTGGCCCTCCCTGCTGCAACGGAACGCCCTGCGGCAACGGGTCCTTAGGTTGCTTGAACTGCTGGGGCTGAGCGTCGATCGACACGTGCTCGGCTGCAACCGACCCGTCCGACTCAAACTCCTGACGCTCCACTAGCTCACGAGCCTGCCTGCGAGTGCGTGGAGGCATGTTCTACAAAACAACTACAACAAAAAGTTAGCAGATAAAACTCCAGTGGCTTAGTAGTGTTACTTGTACTTCCTAAGGGACTTTACGTTATTACTTATTTCTATCACAAGTCTTGATAGACCCCTTGCTCTGATACCACTGTAACGACCCCGGCATCCGGACCCTCAGCTCCCACCCAGAATCTGAACATCGGGACCGCCACCCACGGATCTGGAGACCCAGAAGGGCTAACGGATCGGTCTAACAGGATATGTATAAGAGATAAATAACAACAACGAACTAAAATGTACCACAAGTGAAGGGAAAAAGTCCAACACTAATGTAACAGTCTAGTACAGTCCCAAAGTAAATAAAGTACAAGTGCTGAATTAAAATGGAATGAACACGTCCCTTAGGGGCATACCCTGAGGGTGAAGTATACAAACTGGGGGAAACATTGCTCACTAGAGACGCCGACCACTGCGGGCCGTCTCCTCAGTCTGTCGCGGAGGGAACTGTTGTGAAGTCTCACCTGCAAAAGAGGGAGTGAGCTTCACGAAGAAGTCCAGTAGGGACTACCAATCTCCTACTGGTTCTAACAACAGAATAGAACTAAGTGCGATAAATAAATAAAGCAGTAAAGTCTATTCTACTAAATAGAGTCAAGTGCGGAAGCATGAAAGAAACTACACGGTCAACGGTCTAGGCTACACGCGGGACTGGAAAACCCGTGTAAAACACGGCACCAGAGAACCCAAGGCTGTACACAGACAGTAGGACCACTACCCGGACAAGACACTAGCTACAGAACGCTACACTAGTCAGCCGGTCAGGTGCGCCACGCGCCTTACCCTCGACCAACGGTCCATGTCTAGCACCTCCCGTCAAAGTGAGATGCGGAACCAAAGTAACCACAACTGCCGTAGTCTGGCCGGACTATGGTCCCATGCCTGACCCCTCTAAATGGTTTCAGAACCAAGTAGAGTGAGGCAGTGAGAAAGGACTAGCTGATCTGCGCCGTACGAGCTACCAACGAACCGGCGTCCCAGACTCAGCTAAGAGAGCTCTACAAACGACTCTATGCCGTTATCCCCACCGTTTTCCCCTCTGCTCCGAGTCCGTAACTCGAGTACGCCAGCCACCCGGAGAACTCCCTCTAACAGGCGCGCTGGGATGGGGTGTCCCAGGTAACGGTAACAACCCGTCTCGCGGACAAGCCCTCAAGTGCCTACCACTGGGCGAAGAGAGACTAGAGTAGCACTGCATTAGGAACAACACAGGTGCCAAGAAAACCGAGTCACAGTGGAAGCAAAACATCAAAACCTGCTGACAGTCTCTCTCGATCAGAGAGGCGACGTATCGGCACGTGACGACCAGAACGTGACAGTTCTGCCTGTCACGACAAGAAAACTGGAACACGTCCCTTAAGCCCGTCGCGATAAGAACACGATGGCTAAGGGCGTCGCAACAAGCCTGAGTCTTCTGAATGCGACACATACCCCGTCGCGATCTCATCGCGACAGAGACGGCAGTCGCGATCCGACGAGACCCCAAAGTCCTAAACGCCGCCATGTACCCGTCGCGTTTGCTAGACGCGACGGGGGCTGAGGCACGTTCACGAGAACGCGACGCAACGATACGTCGTGACCATGTCGCAACTGGGATACCCGTCGTGACCTCAGCCGAGTGCTCAAACAGAGCAACTCCTCTCACCCCAAAAGCCACAAAACTATACAATCAGGGGAAAGGGGGCAATACCATGTATGAAACATGATAAAAAATCATTCAAACCACCCAACAACTCCCAATGCATGCTATGGAAGAGATCTACACTCACAATTCCTCACATGCACCACATGAAGCACTCTTCATGAAAACCCCATTCCAAGCATGAAACCATGCAAACCACACCATGTAAACATCACACATGGATCATATGGAACCAAGAAACACCTAGCATGATTCTAGGCTTAGAAGAAAGGGGTTTGGCCCTAGCATGTAGAACTAGGGGATGGTTTGGGGGTCCCTACCTCAATATGAAGATCCACCCAAGATGGGCCTTCTTGTACGCATGCACCCCTCCACCTCTGAGCTCCAACACTCCAAGAGCCGCCGCCTATGAGCCGAGCACGACCTCCTTCTTGAGCCGATGGGGAAAGCACACCATGATGAATGCCACAGAGAAAAGGAGGGAGGAAGAACACAGTGAGAGGGAGAAGGAAAGCACAAACTGAACTCCCAACCTCACAAACAGGCCACACTCACTTACCAACACACAATCCACACAAGGCATACACTCAAACCCTCTCCAAGACTCCTCCACGGAGCAACCAAACACAGGATCGCTAGAGAGGAAGGAACACAACAAAAGGGCCAAATGGGGGTTCTGCTCTCGGCCTGAAGTACTTAAACACAGACGTTGAGAATGCGACGGACCTGGTCGATGCCTTAGCAAAACGCAACACCCACCTACGTCGCGATCTAAACCAGTCAGCCAGTCAATTCACCAATCGACGTGCATGTAAAACTGAGAACTAGAACTTGACGGCCAACCCTGTCGCATTCATGCATGCACTTCGACACGTGGTGTAACTGTCCCGACAGCAACACGACAAAAAGACAGTCTGCTGTCAAAGTCCTGTCGCGACAGGGGCGGCCGGCGCATTCACAACCGGAACGCGACGATCACCTATGTCACCTTCAGAATGCGATGGGCCGACATGTCGCGACCACAGTCGGGAGAGATAACCCTCAAAGGTAACAGGATGTTACATCTAGAGTCTTGACAGAGTTGCTATTGTGTTCCGGAGCTATCCTTCAACAATCCCATCCAGTGTCTTGAAGATGGAGAAAGCCAACTTCTCCGACCTCTCTTTTTAACCAAATTGCAGCACTTGATTGCTAACCTTTTCATCTAATAAGGAAAGATTCTTGCATTCTATGTATAGTGATTTTGGCCTTCTTCTTGATCA
The DNA here is from genome assembly GCA_014218235.1 of Colocasia esculenta. Lineage (NCBI taxonomy): Eukaryota > Viridiplantae > Streptophyta > Magnoliopsida > Alismatales > Araceae > Colocasia > Colocasia esculenta. Next base: position 13,807,554 of record CM024755.1, on the reverse strand, counting down.
GTGGCAGATCTAAAATTTTATTTCAGTGTGGTCTTAATGGTACACTCATATAAATTTAGTGGGGTCACTCATGGTGAAAAATTGTCTCCCCAATATAAATCTTTTTATCCAGTGGGGTCATAGGACCAGACCCCAGTGACAATGAGCTGTATCCGCCAGTGTTCCTGATAATAGTATCTTCTTATGGTAGCTTTTTTTAGTAAATTACCTAGTCCTCTATTGATGTTAGATTCTCTCCCAACTCTTTATCTAGCATCAATGGCTCGAAAGAAATTAAGTTCTCTATAAGTTATCAGATAAGAAATAGAAGTAAGATACCTTAAAAATTACATCGTTGCTAACATTCAAAATTAGACACAAAAATACATAAAATCTGTGATAAAACATTTCATCACCTTTTGCACAGTAGTGATTCTTTCGTATGATCAGAGACGTGTTGGGAATCGTCATGGAGGTATCAAATATGCAGTGGAAGGAAGTTTTAAAACAAAATGATTCTCAAACACCTTGTTATTAGATTGAGATGATGTCGAGGCATGGAAGCTACAAGCAATCCATTCAAGGGTGAGACATTCTCACCTAAGATAGTTTGTAGATACCCTAACCTGTAGAACTTGGTCTACCGGATGGAAGAAGCTCTCGCAAACTCCTCTCTAGTAGTATCAATACGGCGACGACACCTCCTCTATGTCAAAACGTGGCTCCTTGTGCACCTCCAAGGTGCAGTAGTAGCAGAGCCGCAGCAGGAGCAGCAGTAGTAGGAGAAGCAAAGGGGGGTAAACCCTCTTGCTCTTTTCTCTCTTCACAAGAGAGGTGAAGGGAAGGAGGAGGAGGAAGAGAGCCGTCAAAAGCTCTAGCCCATGAGCCTTTTGAAGCTCCCTCTATCCAAAATAGAGGGTCTCTCACCCACCCTCACATGAAATAAGTCATGCAAGCCATGTTGTGTATGGCCAAATTCTACATGCAACTATACCTGTGTTGACGGCAAGATACTATGTCATCATGACCATCTTGATGATAATCGATCTTGATGTTAACATGAGTTAACGTCAGTTGATCCCGTCGTTAGCATAAGTATTAACGGTAGTCGATCTAGTCGTCAATAAGAGTTAACGTCAATCAATCTTGCCATCAACATCACTTTGACTACCATCAAAGGAAGTTGAAGTTCTTGACGGTGGTAGATCCCGTCGTCTTCCTCACTTTGATTACTTGCAAAGGAAGTTGAAGTTCTTGATGACGATAGATCCCCTCGTCAAGAACTATTCCTGATGACAGTCGATACTATCGTTAACCTAGCTTCGATTGCATGAATATCTGTGTAACGACCCTCCTTATACCAGTACGATTATACCAATCCACGTCGGTATAATGAACGCCGTCACAGTGGGACATTTACCCAACGCTAACATTAGATTGGTATGTACACGAATAACAAAAGATTACAGCAGAATAAAATAATAATCCTATTCCATCATCAACATTCTATCCACAGTCCATATAGCATAAAAGGAATACAATTGCCCACTATAACACAACTCCAAAAAAATTACAATGTCCATATGAAATACATCATTTATTTGATTACATACTTATGGAAATAAAGGTACAAGAAGAATCTCCACAACACTAGCTACTCCTCTTGCTCGGAGTCGCTCCTAATTGTCTCCTCCAAGGAACTGGAGACACCTGCCACACTTGTACGCTGAAGCAAGAATGAGTCTAAATAGACCCATCAAGCAATCTATGCACAACACCCTTATACAAGTCATATGCACATGATATTTGTTAACACTAGATAGTAACACATGTTGCATGCTTCATACCATTTAACTACTATACATGGAAATCTATAGTAAAAGAACACATGGTCCATGCTTATGACATTAAGCCATTTAACACACTAATCCTACACATAATTTCTACACATAACATGTAATATGATTTACAATTCAAAAACTACTCATATCATGGTATAATTCTACCAATCTAGAATATAGAACTAAGCATAAAGTAAATAGCAATCTAGCATAAATTCTATTCACTTGCACTTTTCACATTTAATTACACATTTCACTTGCTGTTTTAATGTAAATAGATCACATTCTCATGGGATTACACTATTTCACATGATAACACATTCACTTAACAATTTTACATGTTCATATTTCACATTTACACATTTCACATGATCACATGCACATATTCACATCTTTACATTTAGTTGCCGTGACACATAGTCCCAACCACCACTAGAAGGACACACATATACACATACACATATCCATCACCTAGGCAACATAGTGATAGATCTTGGTTAACTGCGCAGAACCGGGAGAAGCACTCTCCACCCTAACCAGTGGTACTTGTCCACCTCCAGGATTTCATCCTAATGCCCTTAGGATATCACTCACATTGAACCTTCCCGTAGGGACTTTACTACGGTACAGTTCCACAGCCCTCTATGGTAGTAGTGTCACTAACGGCATAGTTTACTCATTATCACATGATCACGTTGTTTGCACTTTATACACATGCATTAATTTACACATTCACATGTACTCCTAGAATTCACACATGCTTCAGTTTATCTAGCATAAGGTTACTGTTCACAGTGATAAAATAACTCATATCACAGTCATAAACATGCTGTTAATTACTGAATCACACAAGATTAAACATAATATGTTCACATGGGACTTTTTCTATTGTTAAACTAGTAACAGTACCTACTATTATCAAAATAGAACGAAAATTTTATCATAGGTTCCAAACAAGTAATATATCACATGTTCAATTTTTCAGATTTTTCAGATTTGTACCCTAATTATAATAATTAAAACAGATATCATGCTTTTTCACTAAGAACCTCATTTAGCAGGGTTACATTTACACAGTCAGTTCTAACAGTTCAAAAAACTGAAATCAGTCATCATGCTGTCATGGAAAAATTAAGAAACCCTAACTCATAACAGATCTAATATACAAGATTAAACATGGCCATATTATGCTCATAGTTCAATTTCAGGAATTTTAATAATTAACACAAATTTCAGAAGTTTGTTACATCCTCTTGATATGACTAACTAATTGTACTTGACCTAAGAAAATTCTCACAGCATGTATAAATTCTCACAGCATGTATACACATCCAGAAGTCTGAAAAATTCACCATAAGATCAACTATGCATTCTGTAACAAGACCTGATGAACTTGGCGGCATAGAGGTTGCCGCCAACTTGGTTAATGGCACACGATGTTGCCGCTATCTCAGGATCTTAACGGCAGCAAGTTGGCCGTTAAGTTCGTGTCTGCAAAAAAGCAGACTGCACACACAAACCATGGTGAATTGGGGTTCCAGGACACGAGGAAAATTCTTTAAAAATACCTGGGACCTAGAAGACATGTGTAGGGATGATGTACAATGCTTACTTGCCTTTGAAAAATTTCTAGATGAGATTAAATTGTTGAAGATGCTCTCCTCAGCCAAGCCAAGAAGCGCCTTAAATTCCCCCTCGAACCAGCTACTGCGATGGAATATGATGCACGCCGGAGTCGGGGAAGCGTCCCAGATGTGTCGATGTAGATCGCCAGAAGACGCACCACAACACCGAATCCAAGTCTCCCAAGTTTAGTTTTTCGCACAGGTTTTCTAGGATTTTGACCAGAGCCAAAAGGGACCTAATTCGGCCAACAGAGGTGTTTTTACAGAGCCAAGGGGTTTGGGTATGTGCTTAGGTAGGAATCCTACCGTTGGACGGAGGTTTCCAAATCAAGACCCAAAGGAAACGCAACTGTTTCCAGAAATGAAACCGCAGAAATTTTGAGAAATAGACGTCCACATTCCTGGCCGTCTACTCGGAATGAACGTCCATCGATCTAGACGTCGACTCCCTTGAAAACGTCTACTCATGTTGACGTCAACTGGCCTCTCAGCCAGAACACAGAAATGACAAAAAATACACATTTACCATATACATATACATGCCATGTAAGGTATAACTTAAACACCATCTATTTAATATGAAGAAAACAATATGTACATAAATAAACAAACATATATATACATGTACAACATTATTAATTATAATATGTACAGAAATAAATATATGTATTTGTACATATACATATATACCCATAGCTTCATACACATCATCTAAACATCACATGACCAAAATCTAAATAAAAGAGCAAAAATTCGAGGGCTTTACACCCTCTCCCCCTTAAAGAAAACTTCATCCTCGAAGTTAGAACGACACTACTCAAACAATTGGGGATACTTCTTCAACATAGCATCCTCAAGCTCCCATGTAGCCTCCTCTCGTGAGAAGTTCTACCATAGCACCTTCATAGACGCAATGCTCTTGTTCCGGAGGTGCTGAACCTTCCGATCAAGAATAGCTACTGTTTGCTCAACATAAGACATATCTGGCTGGATCTCCACTGGCTCATGACTAATAACATGAGACGGATCACGCACATACCTCTTGAGCATGGATACGTGGAAAATAGGATGCACACTCGCTAGCGCTGGGGGTAAAGCTAGCTCATATGCCACGTTTCCCATCCGCCTAAGAATCTCATACGGGCCAATGAATATAGGACTTAACTTGCTATACCTTCCAAACCTGACAACACCTCGAGTAGGCAAAACCTTCAGAAATACATGCTCGCCAACCTTGAACTCCAAATCCTTCCTCCTGATGTCGACGTAACTCTTCTGCCTATCCTGCGCCACAACAAGCCTCTTCTTGATAAGCTGGATCTTATCCGAAGTCTCCTGCACTAACTCTGGACCAATCAGCTTCCTATCACCAGTCTCCTCCCAACATAAAGGAGATCTACAAGGCCGCCCATATAATGCCTCAAATGGAGCTATACCAATACTCGCATGAAAACTATTGTTATATGCGAACTCCACAAGAGGTAAATGACGCTCCCAATCACCCTTCCAATCTAACACACATGCTCTCAACATATCCTCGAGCGTCTGGATAGTCCTTTCGAACTGTCCATCTGTTTGAGGATGAAACACCGAACTAAGCTTCAATTCAGAACCTAAAGCCTCCTGAAGACCTTTCCACAACCTCAAAGTAAATCTCGGATCTCTATCCGAAATGATCGACTTCGGCACACCATGCAACCTAACAATGCTACTAACATACAACCTAGCCAAACTCTCAACTGACTGCTTCTTCTTCATGGGCAAGAAATGCACAGTCTTAGAGAATCTATCTACAATCACCCAAATCGAGTCATTGCCTTTCACTGATCTGGGCAAACCCGTTACAAAATCCATAGTGATGGCCTCCCACTTCCATATTGGGATCTCCATCTTCTGTATAAGACCAGATGGTCGCTGACGCTCGACCTTCACTTGCTGGCATACTAAACATCTAGATACAAAATCCACCACATCCTTCTTCATGCCAGACCACCAAAATGACCTTTTCAAATCCTGGTACATCTTAGTGTTACCCAGATGAATAGAGAATCTCGATCTATGAGCTTCTGCAAGAACATACTGACGAACATCTACAATATCCGAAACACAGATGCGGTGATGGAACCTAATCACACCATCCTCATCACGAGCAATTCCTGCCTTACTCACCAATTCTTGAAGCCTAGAATCAGCCTTCTGTTGCTCAATCACCTCATCAAGCACAGTAGACCGAATATACAACTGAGCCATGACAGCATGACATAACGATGGCTTTAACTCAGTTATCGCACAAGCAGCATCCTCCAACATCTTCCAATCTTGCTGCAGTAATGATCTCTTCCTACTAAGAGCAATCGCTATGACATTCGCCTTCCCTAGATGATACTGAAGATCAAAATCGTAGTCCTTGAGGAACTCAATCTATCTCCTCTGCCGCAGGTTTAACTCTTTCTGCGAAAAGAGATACCTCAAACTCTTGTGGTTAGTGAATACCTCAAATCTGGCACCATAAAGATAGTGCCTCCAGATCTTTAATGCATGAATCACTGCCGCAAGCTCCAAATCATGAGTCGGATAGTTATGCTCATGCTCTTTCAACTGACGAGAAGCATAGGCCACTACCCTTCCCTGCTGCATCAATACACAACCTAAACCAATCCGAGATGCATCCAAGTAAATGGAAAAACCCTCTACACCACTTAGAAATACCAATACCAGTGCAAAAGTAAGCTTAGCCTTCAATAATTGAAAGCTACTCTCACACTCCTCGGACCAAACAAACTTCACACCCTTCCTGGTTAGCTTAGTCAAAGGTGCGGCGATAGATGCAAATCCCTCAATGAATCGCCTATAATAGCCCGCTAAACCAAGGAAACTACAAATCTCCGATGGGGTCCTAGGGATCTCCCAATCTAATACAGCCTGGACCTTCGCTGGATCAACTGCTACACCAGCACCGGAGATAACATGCCCAAGGAAATAAACCTCGCGCACTCAGAAATTGCACTTGCTGAACTTTGCATATAGCTTGTGCTCTCGGAGAACTTCTAGCACTACCCTCAAATGATCACGGTGTGTGGCCTCATCGGGATAATAGACCAACACATTGTCGATGAACACTACTACGAAACTATCTAAATAAGGTCTAAACACCCTGTTCATGAGATCCATGAACGCTGCAGGGGCGTTGGTTAGACCAATGGAAGAACTAAAAACTCATAATGTCCATAACGAGTCCTAAAGGCCGTCTTGGACTCATCCTCACTCCTAATCCTCAACTGATGATAGCCGAATCACAGATCAATCTTAGAAAATACCGATGCATTTTGCAACTGGTCAAATAGATCATCTATCCGTGGTAAGGGATACCTGTTCTTTACAGTCACCTGATTGAGCTTTCTATAATCAATGCACAACCTAAGTGAACCATCATTCTTCTTTACAAATAATACATGTGCGCCCCAAGGGGATACACTAGGGCAAATAAATCTCTTGTCTAGCAAATCCTGCAATTGCTTCCTTAGCTCTGCTAATTCCGTAGGTGCCATCTGATATGGAGCCTTTGAGATAGGAGAGGTGCCTGGAAAGCAACTATATAGTAAAGTCTATCTCCCTAATCGGTGGTAATCCAGATAAATCATCAAGAAAAACATCTGGAAACTCCTGTACCACATCAATCTCCTCAAGGGTTGGTGACTGGTCAGCCTTCGATACTAATACCACGTTGGCAAGAAAAGCATCACATCCCTTATTCACCATCTTCATCGCCTTCATGGCAGAGATAACAAATCTTTCTGCTAAGTTCCTTGGCAATGAATGTAAAAACTCATCCTCACCAGAAATACGGAAAGTGATCTTCTTTCCACGACAATCTACTAAAGCATAGTGCTCCTCTAGCCAATCTAGACCAAGAATAGCATCATAGTCCTTCACCTTTAGCAAATAGAAGCACCCATCTAAGATTCGGTCCTCAATGCACACAGGTAAATACGGAATACACTTCCTAGCGATACCTTTCGCTGGTGTGTGTACAGACAAAGGGACCGCTAACTCCTCAGCCTCTACACTAGACTCTACAGCTAACTGCCTAGCAAAACGCTCGGAAATGAACGAGTGAGTGGCACCCGTATCAAACAAAACCCGAGCGTGCACACCCATGAAAAGAACCGTACCTTTCGTGACGTGCTCTGCCTGCTCGGCATCCTCGCGCGCTAAGGCAAACACTCGAGCTTGGGCTCGAGGCCTTCCTGGTCTTCCTGTAGCTGGCGCTGCTGCTGCTGCCGCTGTTGGGGCTAGCGCTCCATGCTGGACTCCCTGCTGAAGCCTGGGACAATCCCGTATCTGATGCTCGCTGCTCCCGCACTTTAAACACTTGCCTGCTAATTTCTAGCATTTCGTACCTCCATGTGTCCTTCCACAGTGAGGACACTCCTTCTTGCCACTAGGCCTGACGCCGAGGGACCGAGGTGCATGTAGCAACCTTGATTTTTAAAATCCTAAATAAATAAAAATTTTAATTTAATAAATGAGACAAATAGATTTAATTAGAATAAAGAGAGAATAAATAGAATTTAAGGGAATTAAATCAATACCCATTAAGCTAAATTAGGAACGGGTTGTATTAATGGCCCAATCATGAAAGAATGGGCCCAAATGTGAAGAGCCCATCATGGGATGGGAGTTAATTAAGCCAATTTTGATGATCGGATTATCCCTAATGTAATTTAAATAAATTACATATCTATTTTGGTGATTAACAAAACTGTGATAAAGTTTACTCTAACAAAATTTCTATGAGATTTGAGCACAGAAAATAAATCAAGGAAATACAAGCAAATTCAATAAGTGTTTATCATCCTTAGCATATACAGTTCAAAGCATGAAATATTCTAAGTACACATCGACTTTCTAGTTGTTGCAACGATTTCCTCAGAATCATAACAATTTCCTCATCCACATCGATTTTTGGTTATATAACGATTTCATAAGTCATCGCTATTCTATTGAAGTCTATTTCATAACGATTTGCTCTCATAATGATTCGTTAAGTGAGCATAACGACTTCGACATCATAACGATTCAATAAGTCAACAGAGCAACTTTGTGCCTTAGTGATTTGATGATCACATCGATTTCGATCTCAGAACGATTTCGTAAGTGAGCATAATGATTTGCTCTCATAACGATTCGACAAGTGAGTATAATGATTTCAATCTCACAATGATTTCGTAAGTGAGCATAACGATTTGCTCTCATAACGATTCGACAAGTGAGTATAACGATTTCAATCTCACAATGATTTCGTAAGTGAGCATAACGATTTGCTTATAGTCTCATAATGATTTGGTTATAACGATTTGCTCATAACGATTTGCTTATAGTGTTATAACGATTTGGTCATAACAATTTGCTCATAACGATTTGGTTATAACGATTTTCTTATAACGATTTGCTCATAACGATTTGGTTATAACGATTTGCTCATAATGATTTGGTTATAACAATTTACTTATAACGATTTGCTCATAACGATTTGGTTATAATGATTTGCTCATAACGATTTGGTTATAACGATTTGGTCATAACGATTTGCTTATAGTGTTATAACGATTTGATCATAACGATTTGCTTATAACGACTTGCTCATAACGATTTGATTATGAATGCATAACGATTTATACGTACAACGATTTGTTTACAAATGATCAACGATTCACATGAACAATGACTCATTCACAACGATTCTATAAGTCATGTTCATATCGACTTCATGAGCTATAACGACTTGATATTTGAATATCTTGACAAGTCAAAGTCATCCCGCGTATTTCTCTATTATCCATGCATTAAATACAATCGTACATTTCTCTGCACGATGCATGTCCAGATATCTTCTATTCTTATGCTCCTGCATGTAATATCTTTTTGGAAAGACAAAATGGAAATTTCTATCTTGATGTATTCTCACTCTAACGATTGACTGACAACAAGAGACAGCTTAGCTATCTACATTTTAGCATTTAATGTGTGAAGGTCTCTGCAAGCACATCTCAATACAACGTTGGACAAATGGAAGAGCAAAGGACATCGAGGAAGATCTTCTCTTTGCATGGTACGTAAAGATCTTTTGAAGACTATACAGTCTAACGTACACTAGCACTTAGAGACCGGTTACTTCAACGTTCAATTTTCAAATGGAAAACATATATAGAAGACTGTTGCTCCAGAACAAGAAAGCGCTTACAACAATCTTTTACAAACCTTCTGCGAGTAGGGGTGGCAATGGGCCGGGCCTGGACCGGGACTAGGTTGGCCCAAGTCCAGCCTGGTCTCTAACCAGCTAGCCCGGGCCCGGCCCGGCCCGGGGCGAGGCCTGACTTTTAGAAACCCGGCCCGGGACGATTATGTAAGGCCCGGCCCAGGCCCGGCCCGGCCCGATTTTATTTTTTTAAAGTATTACTATTATTATTTATTTATTTTTACAATAAAATTGATGTTCATTGAATCAAAACAACATAAAATAAACATTAGACTAATCTAGATAAATTTATTTCTAGTTGTTACAAATATGAAATAAATATTAAGTCATTAAACATAGCTCCACAACATAATTTTCAATCTAAAATTTTATAATATTAGAATTATTGCCGTATCACTTATTTTTTCAAAAAAATTATCGGGCCTCCGGGCCGCCCGGGCTGAGCCGAGCCAAGCCCGAGCCCGGCCCAATCTTACACCAGGCCAGGCCGGGCTGGCCTCAAAATAAAAATAAAAATAAAATATGCGGCCCAAGCCCGTATAAAAGTACCGGGCCGGGCCACCGGGCCTTCGGGCCGGCCCGGCCCAATTGACATCCCTATCTGCGAGCATCTGAAAGAGAGAAGCTTCACTCTTTTTGCTTTGTCCAGTCCTTATCTCTCTGCATTCTTGGTGTTAGCCTTGAGAGCTTTTGTGTACTGAGAGTCCTCCTTATTGTAGAACATTTCCTCTCAGTCTTAGCTTCAGATTGAGCATTGTTCTATAAGCTTGATCTAGGGGCCTGTCTTCTTGAACACATTCTTATGTTTGTTTCCCTTTGTGTTGAAGGAAGACCTGGTGGGATTCAGGGTGTTGTATTTCCTCTTCGGGTTGTGAAGAGAAGACCAGCTGCGGTTGGGTGTGTAAGTGTCCTTGAGGGGGACTGTACCCTTGGATAGTGAATCTTGAGTTGTTGCTCAGGGGCTGGACGTAGGACGCCTGTAGAGAGGAGGTCCGAACCAGGATAAAATCTTGTGTAGTGTGATTGCTTGCTTTGTGTTTGTTGTTTACTTTTCACTAACACTAACAATCATCGAAGTGCTTGTTGTGTGAACATTTTTGTGAACAGGTGTTTGATAATCAAATTTTAAAGAATCCCATTCACCCTCCCTCTGGGCTTCCTAGCTGGGCAACAAGTGGTATCAGAGCTAGTCTCTTTGACAAAGAAGAAGATCCAACGATCTGAAGAGAAAAGATCAAATGGCAGCCCAAAGTCACTTTGAAGGTCAGTCAGTAAACAGGCCACCACTGTTCGATGGTGAAGACTAAACATATTGGAAAACAAGGATGGAGTTCTTTCTACAAGGTCTTGACTATAAGATCTAGTCGATAGTTGAAGAAGGAGATCTCCTGGTGACAAACGAAAATGATAAATGGATGGAAGATGGCAAGAAGAAGATTTCTTTGAACTGCAAGGCCAAGAGTATCCTATGTTGTGCCCTTAGCAAAAAGGAATTCAACCGCATATCAGCATGCAAATCCGCTATGAAAATGTGGGAAAAGCTAAGAATCACATATGAAGGTACTGACAAGGTTAAGGAAACCAGAATAGACATTCTGGTAACACAGTATGAAAGGTTCCAGATGCAGCAAGGAGAATCCATTACTCAGATGTACAACTGATTCACTGATATCACAAATGGGTTAGCTGGTCTGGGTAAGACATATCAGATGGGAGACACGTTGAGAAAGATACTCAGATCCCTACCTACCTCATGGACACCAAAAGTTACAGCAATAGAAGAGGCTAATGACTTGAAGATAATGTCATTAGAGAAGCTCATTGGGTCCCTCATGGCCCATGATATAAATATGGAAAGGTTGGGAGAATCTTCTAGCAAAAAGAAGCACTCCAACGCACTCAAGGCAGAAGAAGACGAATCAGAAGAAGGTTCATACAGCCAAGAAAGCATGAACAACAGTGAAGATGAAGAAGCAATGCTGTCCAGAAGATTACAACGAATATTAGCTAAGAAAAAGAAGTATCAGTTCGGGAGAAGATACTTCAAGAAAGGGAAAGACTTCAAAAGGTCTGAAGTCAAAGATTCAAAGAAAAATGAACCAATCTGTTATGAATGCAAGAAGCCCGGACACATCAAGGTAGATTGTCCAAAGCTCAAGAAAAACGAGTTCAAAAAGAAAGACAGTTCCACAAAACCCATAAGATTTAAGAAGAAAGCCATGGCAGCAGCGTGGGATAACAGCTGTGACTCGGACAGCAAGTCAAGCTCAAGCAATGAAGAAGAAGAAGAAGAAGAAGCCAACCTGGCATTCATGGCCAACGTTGATGACAAGGTAACATCAGACTCATCTTTCTCTTCATGTAATGAATCTGATTCTGACAACTTAGAAGAAGCTTTTAATAAACTGTACTATAAATATAAAGAAGTATGTAAATCACTAAAAGCCAATAAGAAAAATCTCGCATGCTTAGAAAATACTAATTCAGACTTAAAATCTGAAAAATGAGCAAATGGAAAAACAAATTACGGAACTAAAAAGAAGAAATGAATTGTTATGTGAAGACTTGAAAAATAAAAATGAACAATTAGTAAGTCTAGAAAACCAAGAAGCTATGAATAAATTAAGACAAGAAGTCAATGATTTAACAACAGAAAATGAAAAATTGTCAAGCACACTAGAAAAATTTACTAATGGCAAAACAACTTTAATATTAAAAGGTGCTAGACGATCAGGTAAAAAAAACATGGGTTAGGCTATAGTCCTCCCGATAATGAGGAAACAGTAGTATATCCTAAAATATACCCAACTCCTAAATTTGTACTTGAACAAGACACAACATATAAATCAAATTTCAAATACATTCCAGCTGAAACGATAACTAAAATGTCTTGCTGCAGCCATTGTAACAAGTTAGGTCACATTAAAATGACATGTCCAACTAAACACAAAAATGGATAATTAAAAGGAAAATTGATGATACTAACCAGCCAGGACCCAAAAGAACTTGGGTACCTAAAGTTTAGTGTTTTTACTGCAAGTAAACCTTCGAGCATCCAAGTGGTATTTAGATAGCGGATGCTTAAGGCACATGTCAGGAAATAGGAAGCTATTTTCTCATCTCAAAGCTGAGGAAGGCATAGTCACCTATGGAGATAATGGAAAAGGGACTGTGATAGGCAGTGGATCAGTAGGCAGCAAAGACAAAACAATTATTGAAGATGTGTTATGCGTCAAAGGACTGAGGCACAACCTCATCAGTATCAGCCAGCTGTGCGATAAAGGACATCAGATCAAATTTCAAGAGTCAAAGTGCAGCATTATGAAGGATGGTGCAGTCATCTTTGAAGCTAATAGAGAAAAGAACCTGCATGTACTCTATCTAGAAGAATTAAAGGATCAGGACATATGTTTGGCAGCAAGTAAAGAGCGGTCAACTGAACTGTGGCACTGAAGATTAGGCCATTGCAGTCTGGATGGCATGAGAAAATTAATCAAGAGAAGCTTGGTGGAAGGCCTACCTAAAGTAAGTACAAGAATGGATGGTGTCTGTGGGCCATGTGCAAAAGGAAAGCACACCAAGTCATCCTTCAAGTCAAAGAATGTGGTAACAATCTCTAAGCTCTTAGAACTTCTACATATGGATTTATTTGGGCCAATGAGAACCACAAGTCTTGGAGGAAAGAATTTTAGTTTTGTTATAGTAGACAATTCTCCAGATTTACATGGGTATCTTTCTTGGAGCATAAAGATAATACATTCGACAGTTTTGTCAGCTTCAACAAGAAAGTACAGAAAGATAAAAAACACAATATTATTGGTATTCGATCAGACCATGGAGGAGAATTCCAGAAATTGAAATTTGCCAAGTTCTGTGATGATCAAGGGATAGAGCACAACTTCTCAACAGCAAGGACATCACAGCAAAATGGAGTTGCTGAGAGGAAGAATAGAACCCTATTAGACATGGCAAGGACAATGCTATCAAAATATGATTTGCTAAGATATTTTTAGGCCGAAGCAGTCAACACAGCATGTTATATCATCAACCGAGTTATGATTAGGCCAATCCTGAAGAAGACTTCATATGAGCTATACAAAGAGAAGAAGCCGAAGATCAGTCATTTTAGGATATTTGGATGTCCATGTTTCATCCACAACAATGGCAAAAGAGACCTCGGTAAGTTAGATGCTAAATCAGATGAAGGTATCTTCATGCGGTATGCCTCTAAACCTAAAACATATAGAGTATTTAATAAGCGTACCTTGTTAATTGAACAGTCAGTGCATATTATTTTTGTTGAAACTAACCCTTCCTTGAAAGAGGAAGAAGATAGTGATATTGATGATGTAAAAAAATTGTCCAAGAAATTAAAGGATACATTCATTGAGGACAAGAAAGATCCACCTTTGGAAGACCTGCAATAAAAGGACAAATCTCCCAAGAGGAAGGCATAGATTTTGATGAAACCTATGCACCAGTAGCTAGACTTGAGGCTATAAGAATCGTACTTGCATATGCATCTACATTAGGTTTAAAAATGTTTTAAATGGATGTTAAATCAGCTTTTCTAAATGGTTACATAAAGGGAGAAGTTTATGTAGAACAACCGCCAGGTTTTGATGATATCGATTTTCCTAATCATGTATTTAAGTTGCATAAAGCTTTATATGGTTTGAAACAAGCACCAAGAGCATGGTACGAACGTTTAAGTGCATTTCTATTGAACCATGGTTTTATTAGAGGTCAAGTAGATAGTATATTATTTGTTAAGTCTAAAGTTAAACATATATTGCTTGTACAAATTTATGTAGATGATATAATATTTGGTTCTACTGACGAATCCCTTTGCAAGTATTTTGATAAGCTTATGCAGGGAGAATTCGAAATGAGCATGATGGGGGAGGTCAACTACTTCCTCGGATTGCAAATCAAACAAGGAAAAGAAGGATCACACATTTGTCAAGTCAAGTATACCAAAGAGCTATTAAAGAAATTTGGTTTTGAAAATGCCAAGCCACTGTTAATACCAATGAGCACATCAAGTAGGTTGGATAGTGATAAAGATGGTAAGAAAGTAGATCAGAAGCTTTATAGAGGTATGATAGGTTCATTACTCTATTTAACTGCAAGTAGACCTGATATATTGTTTAGTGTATGCATGTGTGCTAGGTATCAGGCAGATCCTAGAGAGTCTCACTTAATTTCTGTTAAAAGAATCTTCAGATATTTAGCTAGAACTCATGATCTAGGCCTATGGTATCCTAAATCATGCGAATTAGTTTAGTAGGGTACTCTGATGCTGATTACGCTGGATGCAAAATAGGTAGAAAAAGCATCAGTTGTTTTTGTCAATTTCTTGTAGGATGTCTGATATCATGGTCTTCAAAGAAGTAAAATTCAGTAGCACTATCCACAGCTGAAGCTGAGTACGTGGCTGCTGGAAGCTGTTGTACACAACTATTGTGGATTAAGCAACAACTTGAGGATTATGGACTTTATATCAAGACAATTCCCCTGCTGTGCGACAACACCAGTGCGATAAATCTAACCAAGAATTCAGTTTAGCATTCGAGGACTAAACACATTGAGATTAGATATCATTTCATTCGTGATCATGTAGCAAATGGTAATATAGACATTTCTTTTATTGATACAAATAATCAGTTAAT
The DNA here is from genome assembly GCA_014218235.1 of Colocasia esculenta. Lineage (NCBI taxonomy): Eukaryota > Viridiplantae > Streptophyta > Magnoliopsida > Alismatales > Araceae > Colocasia > Colocasia esculenta. Next base: position 13,792,178 of record CM024755.1, on the reverse strand, counting down.
AGATATCTTCACAAAGGCTTTACCTGAAGAGAGATTTACTCTCTTAGAAGGGAATTAGGCATGTGCAATTTGTGAAAGACTTATCTGTAAATAACTAAAATAACAACATATTTCTGAATATCATTTATTTTTCCCTCTATAGTTAAGCAAAATTTCTTTTCAATATTTCTTGTCTCTTGTTCCTTTAAGATGGTTACCTTATTTTAAAGCTCTTTATTCATCTCGAAATCATGTCTATTTGTCGTTTTCTGCCTTTATGGCGTCAGCACCTCAAAAGTCGCTTTATCTTTATTCTATATATTTCGAAATCTATGTTGCAATGATTCACATCTTGCCTTCATCTCTTTCGACTTGCCTAAGACGATAACCCTTTCGACTCCGGCATCCACCTCGCACGATTTCAAAGCTTTCACTTTTTCCCGGGAGAAATTCTTGAGGGCTTTTGCTCTAATCTTCATTCCAATCATCCAAAACCTTTCCCCATTCAAAACCATGGCCGTTTCTAGAATTTCTGGCATTGTTGGGGGCTATGGAGCTGTGTTCCTCACAGCTGAGCAGCAGGAAAGATTCGCTACTGTGAAGACCAAGTTGTGCGGGCACAAGGCAGTGGACGTGGCAGATTTGGAGAAGAATGGAATGCACAGCATCGTCGCAGCCATGGAAAGGATGAATTGGACGAAATTGGCAACCCTGTCTGAGGTGAGTTAATTATCCAGATTTGGTCAAAGCTTTCTATGTTAGCTTGAATTCTGAGGAGGACGGGTCCTTGACATCCACTGTCAAGGGAACCCAGATTAGGATCACTTATGATCTTTTGGCAGTGTTGTTTGGTGTTTGTACTACCGATCACAGTGGAATACACACTGTTGACATTCAGACGAAGGGATTAGGGATTGTTGGTCCCGAATACAAACTGAAGAATGGAAAAATAGACATCAACCAATTGAATGCTTTCAACCGTCTATTGCATTTTATAGTATGCCAGATATTGATACCCAAGAGTGCCACCTTCTCTACATGCACCAAGGCAGACTCCGATATGATGTTTTGGACTATCCAAAATCAGAGTATAAACATGGCAGAGGTGATTTTGGAAAGAATGAAGTTTGCACATGCTCAGGTTTGGGACAAGAAGAGTAAGTTGAATGTGTCCCTACCCTATGCCCATTTATTAACCATGATTTCCAACACTTTGGTGTCAATTTAAGTTGGGCAGTTTCAGAAAAGATGGGCCAAGCCATTCGGTCCAGAAATCTTAAGAAGAGTGGTTTTTCGTTGGTTGCTGGAGTATGGACAAAGACCTCAGTGGCTGAGGGTGAGACCATTATTGGCGAAGCCCAAGAAGTCCAAGAAGAGGTAGCTCCAGCAGTGGAAGCAGCAGCAACATAAACAGTAGAGGCAGAGGCAGTAGCAGCAGATATCAGTAGAAGCAGGATTGAGGACATCCCTCCAGAGCTCATTGAACCCGTTGGGCAATCTTCTGAGGTTCACCCTCCCACTCAAGGGGAGCAAGAACAAGTGTCTGTAGATGCTGGCAGAGAGGATGCGGCACCAGGCCACAATGAGAATTCTGTTTTGGAAGAGACTCCCACTCAGGGGGAGCAAGCTGTTTGTGATGATCCAGAAGGTGAAGTTGTGGCATCAGGCCACTCTGGAGTTCAGGTGAGAGTCGCTCCTGTCCAGGAGGAGCAAGAAGTAGCTGTGCCAGCTAATATCCCTATGGAGGATGCTCTTGTTGAAGGGGAGAATTTGACTGAAAAGGAAGGTCAGCCTCAGGGGGAGAGTACTGAAAACCCCCTAGTGAATAAATTTCAAGAGGGTGTGACAGCCAGTTCCTCTGATTTAGATGAGCAAGATGACCATGTTGATCATGAGGAGCCCGTTGCTAGGGCAAGTGAGAAGGGAAAGGGAGTTGCTTCAGAGATCCCCCTCCTTACAGAGACACCACATCAGAGGACCAGACAGCAGAGATTTGTCATTAATTTGAAGCCTGTGATGGATAGGCTAGATGCCCAAGGTGAGATACTCTGCTCTATGCAATCAAATATTACTTCTATTTTTATGACCCAGAGCTCGGCAGCAAAAGATATGGGCATGATAAAGAATGCGTTAAGGTGATTGAACAAAGAAATAGGGAGCATGAAGACCTTATTGTCAGAGATTTTAAAGGAGGTAAGGGCACCAACACCTCCTGCTCCCACACCACCTGCTCCTCAGCCCTTTGAGGCAGCTGAAGAAGAGACTGCTAGGACATCAGGGTCTATTTCTGCAGAAGTGTCAGGGCCTTCAGGGCCATATATTGTTGAGGAAGATCCTGCAGGGCCATCAAGGGCAGTAGTTGTTGAACAGGTGGCAACTGTAGAATTTGGGCCAACAGGGTCAGCTAAGGATCTGTCAGGGCCAACCGGGCCAGTGGTTACTGAGGCTGATCATGTCAGGGCAGAAGAAGAAGCTGTAGCTCCTGAGCCCCCAGCTCCTTCTCCCATTCAAACACCAGCCCCTCCTTCTCCACCTTCATCCTCCACAGCACCTCCAGATCCTACATCTTTCAAACAACCACTACCCAGAACCATCTCTTCTCCTACTCCATTTCCTTCATAATCCTCTTCATCCTCTGTCTCTACCACTCACATTCCTGCTCCTCCTCCTTTCTTTGAGGCTCCTCCAGCCTCCTCATCAGCTGGAGCGTCCTCATCCTCTGGTCCCTCTTCTTCTGGACCAACTGTTATACCTCCCTCCACTTCTCATTCCTTTCTTCATCCCTCTACTCCTCCCTCCTTCATTACTATTATTCTGGAGAGTGCTCAGATTGATGCCCCCTATCTTAGGGACATCAAGGATGAGTTTGAAGAAGTTATTCTCCGATCTGTATTGAAGGTTGGAACTCATGTTCATAGGACAGGCTTCCAGCCCTGCTCCTAAGAAAAGAAAAATAACCTCCACTTCCTCTATCTCTTCTGATCCTTGTTATCCACCCCTGTGGTTTTCTCTAACAGTGGACAACAAAAATAAACCACTCTATAGAGAATTCCTTCAGAAAGTTGTTTTTTCTACCATCATAAACCTTCCTCATCTCAACCTTACCGATCATCTTAATGTCATTTTGCCTTATACTTCTCTCTCTAAGTCTGAAAAATAAAAAATCTTCTCTCTAGCCGAAGCCAAAACTGAAGAGCAGTGGGCTCGGAGTCATAAGGCTTTATACAATAAGTTTCTTCTTGCCCGATCAGCCAGGTTCCCTCCCCGGGATCATTCATTGACTTTATCAGAGTGGTTCCAGATCCTTCACAAGGACACCTGGGCTCCTTTCATTTAGAAGGAAATCAAAATAATCAGGCACTATCAGATATTCAATAACTACAGATATCTTAATCATCTTCCTGAGGTTCAGCTTGGTTAGTTCAAGCAGGCTATTAGAGATCTTGGGTCAGTTGAAGCTCACACTGAAGCTATCCAGGTTGACTTTGCCACCCTCCAGTTGCCTAATACTGTTCTTCTTCCCCCACTTCATTCTCTGGTTATGGATTCAACTGTTGGCTCAATTATTTTTGAGCGTTTTTCCAGAGTCATGGAAGAATCCAAGTGCAGAAGGGTCATCTGGTTGCCTTTCATAGATTTTTGTTTAGAGAGTATCACCAGGGCCATGTCAATGCTGATGTCCTCGCACCTCTCTTGTCTGAGTGTGAAAGACTATCTCCTTCAGATTGGGCCAGATTCTATCCCTTATCTGCTCAGCAACTTACTAATTTGAATGTCTCTCAAGCCAGGGAAAATAAACCTCCAGTTTCAGCTACTGAATTTTTAGACATGAACTCCATTCACCTTATTAATGATCCCTTTCAATCATGGGTTGAAAGATACAAGCTCTACGTAGCCATGCGCCTAGAACTGAAGCAGAAGCAACTCTTCTACCCAGTCTCTATTGATCAATTTCTCTCTTGTGCCAGTTTTGGAAAAGTCAGTTTGTATAAACATTCTTTTGACAGAAATCGCTATGCTGACTTCTTGGAAGATCAACAGATTCTTCATCATCAGAGAATGGCTCCCACCATGGGACCTTCTTATTCTGTTGCTTGTGGAGTATTTCGTCTTTATTTTGAAGAGCAGGAATCTAAGGCTTGGGAAATCATTACCCATTATGCCTCTCTTTTGTCTCCTGCCTTCTACCTCTCTGTACCTCATCCAGAGTAATTCAATATACTCTTCTTTTTTTTCCTCTCTCATTTGTCCTTTCTCCTTTTTCTTTGTCTCATAGTATATCTTTTTGCTTAATGCCAAAAAGGGGGAGAAATACAGTACTTCTGAAATACATCTCTCATAATATTTTATTTCGCAATTTATTTAGATTTATTTCAGAACATCTTTGGTTAATGCTATGTTTTGTCATCACCAAAAAGGGGGAGATTGATGATCAGATTATCCCCAATGTAATTTAAATAAATTACATATCCATTTTAGTGATTAACAAAACTGTGATAAAGTTTACTCTAACATAATTTCTATGAGATTTGAGCACAGGAAATAAATCAAGGAAATACAAGCAAATTCAGTAAGTATTTATCATCATGTAGCATTTACAATTCAAAGCATGAAATATTCTTAGTACACATCGACTTTCTAGTTGTTGCAACGATTTCCTCAGAATCATAACAATTTTCTCATCCACATCGATTTTTGGTTCTATAACGATTTCATAAGTCATCGCTATTCTATTGAAGTCTATTTCATAACGATTTGCTCTCATAACGATTCGTTAAGTGAGCATAACGACTTCGACATCATAACGATTCAATAAGTCAACAGAGCAACTTTGTGCCTTAGTGATTTGATGATCACATCGATTTCGATCTCAGAACGATTTCGTAAGTGAACATAACAATTTCCTCTCATAACGATTCGACAAGTGAGTATAACGATTTCAATCTCACAACGATTTCGTAAGTGAGCATAACGATTTGCTCTCATAACGATTCGATAGGTGAGTATAACGATTTGGTTATAGTCTCATAACGATTTGGTTATAACGATTTGCTCATAACGATTTGCTTATAGTGTTATAACGATTTGGTCATAACGATTTGGTCATAACGATTTGCTTATAGTGTTATAACGATTTGGTCATAACGATTTGGTCATAACGATTTGCTTATAACGATTTACTTATAACGATTTGCTCATAACGATTTGGTTATAACGATTTGCTCATAACGATTTGGTTATAACGATTTGCTTATAATGATTTGCTCATAATGATTTAGTTATAACGATTTTCTCATAACGATTTGGTTATAACGATTTGGTCATAATGATTTGCTTATAATGATTTGGTTATAACGACTTGCTCATAACGATTTGATTATGAATGCATAACGATTTATGCATACAACAATTTGTTTACAAATGAGCAACGATTCACATGAATAATGACTCATTGACAATGATTCTATAAGTCATGTTCATATCGACTTCATGAGCTATAACGACTTGATATTTGAATATCTTGACAAGTCAAAGTCATCCCGCGTATTTCTCTGTTATCCATGCATTAAATACAACCATATATTTCTCTGCACGATGCATGTCTAGATATCTTCTATTCTTATGCTCCTACATGTAATATCTTTTTAGAAAGACAGAATGAAAATTTCTGTCTTGATGTATTCTCACTCTAACGATTGACTGACAACAAGAGACAGCTTAGCTGTCTACGTTTTAGCATTTAATGTGTGCAGGTCTCTGCAAGCACATCTCAATACAACGTTGGACAAATGGAAGAGAAAAGGACATCGAGGAAGATCTTCTCTTTGCATGGTACGTAAAGATCTGTTGAAGACCATACAGTCTAACGTACACCAGCACTTAGAGACAACGGTTACTTCAACGTTCAATTTTCAAATGGAAAACATATATAGAAGACTGTTGCTCCAGAACAAGAAAGTGCTTACAACAATCTTTTACAAACCTTCTGCGAGCATCTGAAAGAGAGAAGTTTCACTCTTTTTGCTTTGTCTAGCTCTTAGCTCTCTGCATTCTTTTGTGTACTGAGAGTCCTCCTTATTGTAGAACCTTTCCTTTCAGTCTTAGCTTCAGATTGAGCGTTGTTCTATAAGCTTGATCTAGGGGCTTGTCTTCTTGAACACATTCTTGTGTTTGTTTCCCTTCGTGTTGAAGGAAGACCTGGTGGGATCCAGGGTGTTGTATTTCCTCTTCGGGTTGTGAAGAGAAGACCAGCTGCAGCTGGGTGTGTAAGTGTCCTTGAGGGGGACTGTAACCTTGGGTAGTAAATCTTGAGTTGTTACTCAGGGACTGGACGTAGGACTCTTGTGGAGAGGAGGTCCGAACCAGGATACAATCTTGTGTAGTGTGATTGCTTGCTTTGTGTTTGTTGTTTACTTTTCACTAACGCTAACAATCATCGACATGCTTATTATGTGAACATTTTTATGAACAGGTGTTTGATAATCAAAATTTAAAGAATCCCATTCATCCCCCCTCTGGGCTTGCTAGCTGGGCAACAAATTTTGTATCTAATTAATTAATAAATAGAAAATGGTTAAGATAAATATTTATTAATCTATAATTATCCTAATAAGGAACCCTTATCCCATCCTAACCCCTTGGCCACGAGATTAGGCCTCTTCCCCATCCTTTTTAGGTGGATAAAAGGCAGAAAAATAGGTGATAATTATGGATTTTCAGAGTTAGAGGAGAAGAGGAGAGTTTTAGGAACTTTGGACTCTATTAGCAAGCTATACACCCCCAAATCGACCCTATCACCCCATAGATCGTTGTTGGAGCTCTGGGAGATGAAGGAAAGGCTGGAGGATGAAGGAGCAAGGAGGAGAAGGCTTGGATCAAAGGGGGATTTCTTCTTCTTCGTCACCAAACCTACGTTTTCATTACACCACGAAAAGGTAGGCAATCTCTCAAGCACAAACTAATCAAATTTTCCCCTAGGTAGACCATGATCGCCTCTTGCAAAGCCCCATGATTGCGCTATTTTTGTTGCTCCACGAAGGAGTATTAAATGTTCTAAGTTCTGTCCATACCATGCACTTGATCTTCATGATTGCTTTCAATCCACGCATGTACTTGATCCCATGCCATGCAAAAATTCTCATAAAGACTACATCCTATTAGCTTTCAAACACCCCTAGTTTCCCTAAATTCCATCATGTATCCTTTGTGAATTAATTCATTTTCTATAAACTATGTATGTTTAGGTCACTAAAATATAACCTTGCTAAAGCATGCACAAACCTTGTCTGTTTCCTAATTACTCATGCATGTTGATAGATCTATGAGTCTACTTTCATTCAAAACTAGTTTCATATTTTTTTGGATCATCGTGCGATTTTATACCGAATTTAGAAGTGTCCTATATCATGTATGGGAGGGAAGGACCAAACTCAAAAAGGGCAAAAACCCCTTTTCTGGGTTAGGTCGCCCTTCTAAAATCGCGGCAGCCCGACCTGCCACAATATCAGAAGGGTTGCAGCCGGCCAATCCGTCGCATTAGAAACACGACGGCCCGTGCCGCCGGGATTCTCTCCTGGCCTGTGCCAGGCCGGCCGGGTCAGCGGGTCATGCCCAAATCGCCCGTCGCGACTTGAATCACGACGGGTGAACCCGCTGCGATTTCAAGATTTTGGCCATAATAGTAAATTGCGCTTGTGCCCCTGCTGTTTATGCTATTTAACCATTGTGTAGCCTTAATTTACATGCTGTTATATATATTTCAACCTGATTAATTAATAATGGGCAATAATTATATAAATCTAATTAATTAAAAACCAAATGCACAATCTTTCATGCTCTCATGATTATTTACACGTGCACACACTTAACACAAATGTTTACCATTAAACCTTATTAAATTACTCAATAATATATATGGTAATCATTAAGTGTAATTATTTCACTTAAATTTCCCTATTGTTTAAATGACACTTGTCTTCGCTTTATTCGGATATTTTGTACACCGATATCGCATCCCTCTGCCTTCGAGCACTCGAGGCAAGATGGACAACGTTTCGTTACACACTTTCTCTTGGCATGGACCACCTCTCTATTGGGAATACTCTTGACTAGACCAAGGACTTCTTGTCAAAGCCTCCGTAAGTCTCCTTGGCTTTGGCGCACGTCCATTGCTGACGAGCTGGTTGTACCCTTAAAGCCCGTTACACCCTTAGGGATCAGTAAGATCCAATGGCCTTAGTGTGTTTCCTTCTTATCTTGGGATCACGCCAGACCATCTAGCCTGTGTTCATCGCACAGCTAATGGGCGGATGTGACTTCTACCTGACTTCCGGCACCCGACCTAGTGCTGTGCAACTGTGACTATCTTGTGTTTAATGTTGTTTTTACGATTTACGTCCCTGTCTCATCTACTATCCTTGTACTCTCATTTGTTCACATTCTCTCTGTACTCTCGTCTATTCATCTACTACTCTCATCTATTCTTGGTACTCTATTTGGCCATCAATTGATTGTCTAAGATAACAAACATGACTATGCTAGGCAACATTATAAGGGGCCCGATCTAGTCCTGGGATGAGCGTCCGAAAGGCTATAACTCGCGAGGGTTTAATGATCAGGGTGTTTGGTATACACCTAATGCATGACACTCAAGATTTAATCTATGGCAATCAATCAATCATTTATTTGATACTTGAACTCATGGTTGAAAGAATATCGACCAGTACTTGCTATAGTGACTAGTTTACTTACTATCTCGTGATATGGTCAATCCTTTATCATACATGTGGTGTTATACTCTCGTGAAGGTGCTATTGTTCTCTTGCCATCGTTACTTACTATACCTGACTATTCTTCCTAGTTATCCTGCCACTTAAGACATTAATCATTTAAAGCATGCTTGTTCTCATGAGATATTAAGTCCTACTGAGCATTATTCGCTCATCCTGCGTTATTATTTCATGTGTTTCAGGTGAGTCGGATGGTGATTACCACACTCATGAGGAAGAGAACGAGGATGACGTTCAGGAGTGAGCACTATTTCAACAACCACTACTTTCTAGTTAGTTAGTTAGTTAGTCGTCAATTAGTCAATATGTATTAGTTTGGTTTCAATAAGTACTCTAGGCCCTAGTTATGGCTCTGATTAGTGAATGTAATGGAGTTTGATGAATTATTAATGAAGTTGGATTTTATTTGGCATTATTCCAACTGTGCAATGGTTTGTTGTCTATTTATCACTCTGTACTATTTAAATAATTGTAATATCGCTCCGATATTTCGTGTCGGGGTGTTACAGTGCAACTGACTGCTGACTGCTCGCTGCCACGGGATGCTGCGGTGACTGATATGCCGCTTTCTTCCTGTCTTGTTGCTAGAATGGAGGTGCATACCTCTTCTGCGAAGCCTTCTTCTGCTCTAGGTACTGCTCCATCTCGCTCTCCTATCTACAAGCCGCGCTGAGAGCCTCATCAAGGGTACGATGGTCAAATGCCACCAGCCTCGACCTCAGTGATGGCTTAAGGCCCATCACAAATTTCTTCGCCTTCTTGCGCTCATCAGCCACTATGTGAGGTACATATTTAGATAATTCCGCAAACCTGGCCTCATACTTAAGCACTGTCATGGAGCCCTGAGTAAGAGTGAGGAACTCCTGCGCCATCTTGTCCTGGATATGCTCGGGAACAAATTTGGCCAGAAAGAGCCTCATGAACTCATCCCAAGCTACCTCCACAACACCGTCCTCAAACCGGGTATGCAATAAAGAAGCCTACCACACATCGGCTCTCTCCTGCAGCATATAGGTGGCCAAGCTAACCTTGTCCTCCTCAGCACACCTAATGGCACGGAAGATCTTCTCGATCTCCCTCATCCAGCTCTTTGCTAGCAATGGCTGACTCTCCCCCTTAAAAGAGGGTGGATCCAGCCTCTTGAATCGCTCCATGATGGAAGGACCACCATGGTCATGCCCCTGGGGAACTGGAGCTAGAGCCTGAGCCTGCCACAACAATTAATATAAATAACACATAAGCAACATAACAATCATACATTTAAATAAACAGGCAACTTCTATCTAACATTTCTAACCTGAGCCTCCAATTGAGCCTGGAGTGCAACCTGGGTATGAGCCTGAGTCTACATAGCCTACACTAGACCCTGCATGAACACTCCATAATCTACAGACAGTGGTGGAGGAAGAACTGTAGGACCCTGGGGTTGTTGGTCCCTTTTTAGAACGACAACAAGCTAACCTAGAGGGGGGGGGTGAATAGGTTTTCTGAACTCTGAAATAGAAACTTAAATATAGAAAATTAACACTTGAAAATTTAGTTAGTTTAGTGTGATAAAGAGTAGCAGTGCGGAAGCAAATAAACAATCACACAAATAACACAAGGGATTTATCCTGGTTCGGCCCTTCCCACATGGAAGTCCTACGTCCAGTCCCCAAGCAACCTCTTGGGATTTCACTAACCAAGGGTACAGTCCCCCTCAAGGACATTACAACACCCAGCACCCCAGCTGGTCTTCTTCTCTTTCCCGGGCAAGAAAGCAGCCCACTTCTTTTACAGGTTAAGAAGCCAACCTTCTGGTACAAACCCCAGTGCGGTTCTGCTAGACACAAACCCCTAACTAAGTTCTACATTGTATACAGTCCTACAGCTGGACAGAAGTCTTTCTTAGAAAAGAAAGAACAATGCTGAGAGTTCTACAAGAATGGCCTCTAACCAAAAGTCTCAATAAAAGACTCTCCCCAAGAATTACAATGAGTACAGAGAGAATGGAGAAAGGAGAAGAAGCTTGAATGCTTGAGAGCTTCAGTTGCTTGAACACTTTTTCTTGGCTCAGGCTCTTTCTGTCTTTTCCTTTGAGTGTATGTGGCGATGAGGTTTCTCACTGGTTGTACACTCCTTCAAAGATCTTCAGGAAAGCTCTCTATGTTCTTCAGCCTTGCTTTATCTTTATATGAGAGGCTTTTGAATAGATCCGTTGAAGAGATCCGTTGGAGCTCTTCTAGCCGTTGTTGATCTTTCTGTTCTTTTTCTTCTTCAAATTGTCAGCCACTTGGTGGTCTTCAAGGTCTGTAAACATGGAAGAAAGTGTTTAGCTGAAACAGTGTTTCTGTCAAGAGCTCACATACCTCTATGCTTCCTATTTTCTCCCAGAAGTAGTAAGTGGCCACCTTTTTGTCTGACATGAGAGAAGAGATCTGGAAAGATAAAAGAGATCTTCTGTCAGAAACATTTTTGACTTTTCATTAGGCGCCAAACATATTTGAAACATCTAAATATAAAGGAAATCGATGTTTTACATGAAGTCGATGTTTGGACAAAATCGATGTTTAAGTGAAAGTAAATCGTTATTATAAGATAGGCAAATCGATGTTTAACTTATTGAGTCGATGTGGCAACCAAATCGTTATGAAACTTATCAAATCGTTATGACGCTTATCGAATCATTGTGAGAACCAAATCGTTATTTCTCACTTATGAAATCTATGTGAGAACCAAATCGTTATGAGAGCAAATCATTGTTCTCACTTATGAAATCGTTATGAGAACCAATCGTTATGAGAGCAAATCGTTATGAGAGCAAATCGTTCTCACTTATGAAATCGTTATTAGTGTGAAATCGATGTGGCTCTTTGAGCAGAAATCGATGTATATTGAATGAACATCGATTTAGCATTTTAGAGCGCCTCACACAGAAATCGTTCAATAAATTTATATTTATTATGAAATCATGATATTAAATATATTTAGTAATATTTAATTAATCATAAATTTTGTTATCACCAAATTATAAGAGTAAAATATAGGAGTGGTTCAACATCGGTGCTGGGGCCTACTGCTCATCCCTACCCTCACGCCTCTGCTCATCCTCTCGAGCATGGGCACCACGCCTTCCATGAGAAGCCATAGCCTGTAAACAAATTAGATCACAGTTAGAAACTAAGTTATTTAGTTCTAACCATTTTTTTATCTATCTTTCATTCCTTATTAATCATTTTCTACACATGTGAACAATTCTATAGAGACTTAGCATATATGAAGATGATGGTATATTCATGTACAATCTCAACCTACTCTCTGATACTAATATCTGTAACGACCCTCCTTATACTGGTACGATTATACCAATCCACGTCGGTATAATGAACGCCATCACAGTGGGACATTTACCCAACGCTAACATTAGATTGAGATGTACACGAATAACAAAAGATTACAGCGGAATTAAAATAACAATCTTATTCCATCATCAACATTCTACCCACAGTCCATATAGCATAAAAGGAATACAATTGCCCACTATAACACAACTCCAAAATAAATTACAATGTCCATATGAAATACATCATTTATTTGATTACATACTTATGGAAATAAAGGTACAAGAAGAATCTCCACAACACTAGCTACTCCTCTTGCTCGGAGTCGCTCCTAACTGTCTCCTCCAAGGAACTGGAGACACCTGCCACACCTGTACGCCGAAGTAAGAATGAGTCTAAATAGACCCAGTAAGCAATCTATTTACAACACCCTTATACAAGTCATATGCACATGATATTTGTTAACACTAGATAGTAACACATGTTGCATGCTTCATACCACTTAACTACTATACATGGAAATCTATAGTAAAAGAACACATGGTCCATGCTTATGACATTAAGCCATTTAACACACTAATCCTACACATACTTTCTACACAACATGTAATATGATTTACAATTCAAAAACTACTCATATCATGGTATAATTCTACCAATCTAGAATATAGAACTAAGCATAAAGTAAATAGCAATCTAGCATGAATTCTATTCACTCTCACTTGCACTTTTCACATTTAATTACACATTTCACTTGCTGTTTTAATGTAAATAGATCACATTCTCATGGGATTACACTATTTCACATGATAACACATTCACTTAACAATTTCACATGTTCATATTTCACATTTACACATTTCACATGATCACATGCACATATTCACATCTTTACATTTAGTTGCCGTGACACATAGTCCCAACCACCACTAGAAGGACACACATATACACATACACATATCCATCACCTAGGCAACATAGTGATAGATCTTGGTTAACTGCGCAGAACCGGGAGAAGCACTCCACCCTAACCAGTGATATTTGTCCACCTCTAGGATTTCATCCTAATGCCCTTAGGATATCACTCACATTGAACCTTCCCGTAGGGACTTTACTACGGTACAGTTTCGCAGCCCTCTATGGTAGTAGTGTCACTTAACGGCATAGTTTACTCATTATCACATGATCACGTTGTTTGCACTTTATACACATGCATTAATTTACACATTCACATGTACTCCTAGAATTCACACATGCTTCAGTTTATCTAGCACAAGGTTACTGTTCACAGTGATAAAATAACTCATTTCACAGTCATAAACATGTTGTTAATTACTGAATCACACAAGATTAAACATAATATGTTCACATGAGACTTTTTTTATTGTTAAACCAGTAATAGTACCTACTGTCATCAAAACAGAACGAAAATTTTATCATAGGTTCCAAACAAGAAATATATCACATGTTCAATTTTTCAGATTTTTTGGATTTGTATCCTAATTATAATAATTAAAATAGATATCATGCTTTTTCATTAAGAACCTCATTTAGCAGGGTTTACATTTACACAGTTAGTTCTAATAGTTCAGAAACCTGAAATCAGTCATCATGCTGTCATGGAAAAATTAAGAAACCCTAACTCACAACAAATCTAATTATACAAATTAAACATGGCCATATTATGCTCATAGTTCAATTTCAAGAATTTTAATAATTAACACAAATTTCAGAAGTTTGTTACATCCTCATGATATGACCTACTGATTGTACTTGACCTAAGAAAATTCTCACAGCATGTATACACATCCAGAAGTCCGAAAAATTCACCATAAGATCAACTATGCATTCTGTAACAAGACCTAATGAACTGGGCGGCATAGAGGTTGCCGCCAACCTGATTAACGACACACGATGTTGCCGCTATCTCAAGATCTCATTGGCAGCAAGTTGGCCGTTAAGTTCATGTCTGCAGAAAAGCAGACTGCACACACAAACCATGGTCAATGGGGGTTCCAGGACACGAGGAAAATTCTTTAAAAATACATGGGACCTATACGACATGTGTATGGATGATGTACAATGGTTACTTGCGTTTGAAATTTTTCTAGATGAGATTAAATTGTCAAAGATGCTCTCCTCGGCCAAGCCAAGAAGCGCCTCAAATCTCCCCTCGAACCGACTTCTGCGATGGAATATGATGCACGCCAGAGTCGGGGAAGCTTCCCAGATGTGTCGATGTAGATCGCCAGGAGACGCACCACAACGCTGGATCCAAGTCTCCCAAGTTCAGTTTTTCGCATAGGTTTTTTAGGGTTTTAACCAGAGCTAAAAAGGACCTAATCCGGCCAAGAGGGGTGTTTTTATAGAGCCAAGGGGTTTGGGTATGCGCTTAGGTAGGAATCCTACCGTTGGACGGAGGTTTCCAAATCAAGAACCGAAGGAAACACAGTCGTTTCCAGATCTAAAATCGCAGAAATTCTGGGAAATAGACGTCCACATTCCTGGCCGTCTACTAGGAATAAACATCCGTCGATCTGGACGTCGACTCCCTTGAAAACGTTCACTCATGTTGACGTCAACTGGCCTCTCGGCCAAAACACAGAAATTACCAGAAATACACATTCACCATATACATATACATGCCATGTAAGGTATAACTTAAACACCATCTATTCAATATGAAGAAAATAATATGTACATAAATAAACAAGCATATATATACATGTACAACATTATTTAATTATAATATGTACAAAAATAAATATATGTATTTATACATATACATATATACCCATAGCTATATACACATCATCTAAACATCACATGACCAAAATCTAAATAAAAGAGCAAAAATTTGAGGGCGTTACAATCTGGGTGAGAGAAGTCATATTGGATAGCTCTTATCCAATCCTCTATTATCGTTACATCATCCACCTTATGTTTGTGACCCTCTAGGCCCAATATTGAGCTGCCCGTAAGTTGCACTTGTCAGAATCTCTTCTGACTCAGAACTCCTTCTAAATTATTGAATTATTATCTCCATAATAATTCACTCAACTCATCAACTATGGACGTACTAAGCCATTGCGTCATAGTCCCCAGACGGTACAAAGGGATCTAATCCATTGGACCTTTCTTCTATCAGTTATAGTGTACCTTTTAGTCCTTCATCCATCTAATATCCCAGAGACAGTATATTAGGTAAGGTGCAGGCAGACCTATACTTAATCCATTTGAGTCTTACTCTTATCAGATTCTCCCGGAGAACTCATTCTCTCTCAATCCGATTGACCATGGCTAGGAATTTACCTGAGTAAGAACACACAGGATATTCCTCTCATGATACTGAGAGTAGATGATCTTTTATTGACATCCAATTTCCTTCATAAGGTTGGCTACCATTCCCAATAACTGACTATACTAGATATGTAACTACTAGACTTATAAGTCTGACATAAAGAATGGAGTACTCAAACAATACATCTTTGGTGTCTCAAGTCAAAAGACCAGTTACACAAATGAGACCATGAAATTATTGTTTGATAATTAAGTATCATAAACCATACAATATTGTGAGAGCGGATCATTAAGTGAATTTATTCTCCAATAAGCACCTGCACTATACCCATAGTGTTTCCACACAAGCAACTATGAGATCAGCTGCCTCCATCATATAGACGAGTATATAACATAGCAGTATGTCCGGTTATTTCGATGTCCTTCTCGAGTAACTTATGACAAAAAATATTTAGGATATGTGTTTAAAGAGGATAGTGTAGATGCAAATTTTTGACCATCTTCATAAAGCCCATTTCTTAGCCTATTAGGCCCATTATTTGTTAGGTCCAGTGACCAATTTCACTTAAAATCTTTAGGGTAGCTCTTGTTCTTGAAATCATGCTCGACTGGCATTAATATATTTTTGACCATAGAACATGTTGTCTTTGAAATCTGTTGGCGACATGTTTGTGTGTCATTTGTAGGGTGTCTGGCGACAACTCCGTATGCCGCTAGTGTGTGCTTGTGTGCTCTCCATTTCCACCACCATCCAGCTGTCCCCGTGTGTGTATCTGGCGCCATGCTAAAACCCATTAAACTCACCTTAACCAAGCCCATATAAAATAATAATAATAATAATTAAAAAACACAATAATTAAAATCCATAAAACCCACAATTTAAATATAGCTCATACATAAAATGGAAATCGAAACTGAAGGGGACAAGCTCAAGTGAAGAGAGTACCCAAGAGTTTGTCTTAGAATGTGCTTAGGCATTAATGGAATTTACAGTGGCATCTATAAGAGTCTAGTTTACTTTGATGGGATGTAGTTTTTACTTTTCAATAATGGGTCCTATGTTTTGGCTCTGAATATTAGAAATTGTAATTTGACATTGAAAATTTAATGAAATAAAAAGTTGTTGTTAAGATTAGTACAATTATTGTCTCATCTCTCTATTTTATTTAGTTTCACTTTGATTTACTTGGCTGCGTGACTAGCATGTAATCCTCATGTACCCGGTTTATTCCACTATAAATTGGGGGCGTGACATACACACCCAATCACAGTGGCCCGACCAATGTGCCATCAAAAAACTCGGTCCGATCCAAACTGACCCTTACCAAATTCGGAGGACATAAAACATGAATCACCTCAAAAGATACTTTGCATGTCAATTCAATTCAATATTACTGACAATCTTGTGAACAACTACTCTACCCTGAACTTAACGTCTTGAGGTTGGTACACTCTGCTCTACCACCTCCCTAAGCTAGTATACTCCGTTCTACTGTAGAATGTTCTAAACCTTGAGGTCAGACATGCTAGCGCGTTACCACCTCCCAAGATCAGTTCAGATTTGCTTTGCCACCTCCCATTCAAGTCTTGAGGTTGGTCATGCCAGTGTATTGCCAGCTCTTGAGGTCGTCAAGATCTGCTTTGCCACCTCCCATTCAAACCTTGAGGTCAAGCATGCCATGTGCTACCACCTCCCATCTATGCCTTGAGGTCAGTTAGGCTTCACACAACCATCTGTGAGCACCAAGGTCCATCCATATCCACTTTGCCACCTCCCCTAAGTTAGTATGCTTTGCTCTGCCACACTATATTCTAAGTCCTAAAGTCAATTAAGCTTTGCGTTGCCACATGTGAGCACTGAGGTCAGTCCAGATCCACTCTGCCACCTCCTTAAGCTGGTATGCTCCGCTCTGCCGCACAATGTTCTAAACCTTGAGGTCGGGCATGCCAATGCGCTACCACCTCCTAAGGTTGGTTCAGATCCACTTTGCCACTTCCCATTCAAGTCTTGAGGTTGGGCATGTTAGTGTGCTACCACCTCCTAAAAGTCGGTTCACATTCACTCTGCCACCTCCAATTCAAACCTTGAGGTCGGGCATGTTACCCGCTACCACCTCCCATCTAAGCCTTGAGGTTGGGTATGCCTTGCGCTACCACTTCTCAAGGTCGGACATGCTCTGCGCTACCAACTCTTGAGTATTGATCTTAGGCATACTCCATATTACCACATCCAAGTTTTGAGGTTAGGCATGCTCCGCACTACTAACTTCTGAGTGTAGAGGTCGCACACACTCCACACTATCGATTCTTGAGTACAAAGGTCAGCCATGCTCCACACTGCCACCTCCCACAAAGGCAAGACTATAATTCATCTGATTTTAGGTTGGCTCAGCCTCCTATTCGACAAACACCTTGGTGCCCTCCGCTGCCCCCAACCTCGTCCTTGTGGCTCCGGCCTCTCTGTGAGCGATTGAGGTGCCTGCTTCGACCTCTGCAGGCAAAACTGGTACCACCATCCTTGATATGATTGCTCGGCACACAGGACCAGAAAGACTCTAGTATGCGGTTAGGTGCTTTGATCATGACATTATGGTCCCCACTGAAGGGGGATTCTTGGCACACCCGTGCAAGGCAAAGAATTACTATGGACCTATCTGTTGTACCCGAGATCTAATCCAGGAGTGGAGGACTTGTGATGGGCCTCAGTATCCTATTTAGATCTGATGGCTCAACAACACGACAGCAATTTTGGCCCAAACAATGATGTTAGCCTACCCAAGCTCACTAGACATTTGACATCACCTTGGCCCAAAAGAGGCCAGCCCAAGTCAAGACTTACTCGAACTAGGATCCACATCAACATTTCAAATTTGACTACAACCAATATGAGATCTTTATGATATGTTTCGAGATCTACCACAACTCTTACTCTAGAAAGGAAATACATTTTAAAGAAATTTTTTCAAAGAAAATCTTTCTTGATTCTTGTTAGAAATCTTAAGGTAAGAGACCAACTTGCTAAAGACTTATCCCAGTTTGTTTACTACGCGGAGTCCTAGTTAAACTCAATCTCTCTATCTATATAAGCAGCTCCATAACCACACGTAGAAAGAGTCTAGATTTTAGATTCCCAATAGAAATCTAGATTTGACCTTTGCACTTATTTTCTCTCTCTACACTCGTCTCTTTTAACCTCCTCCATAAATCGATTTCTAACTTGAGTGTTAAATGATCTACTCCAAAATCACCATTTCAGTCGACTTCTTTGTAGGTTGGGTGACATTGACAAACAAAATCAGCATTTTCAGTGCCCCCCTCCTCCTCAACTATCCCAAAATCGATTTGTTATGATCCCTGCGAATTTAGAACCGGCTTCATCATGTTGTTCTAAATCTCTTAAAAGAACCTGATCCACGTGAGAGATTAGCGTGAGGGGCCGCGGGACCACGAGTTTATTACCTTATCAATTCCGTGCAATGTTCACAAACACTACCACTAATTGGAGTTCGGAATCCATTTGGGAGTCGAACTCAATTTCGTCATCAAAACAGAAACGCACGATCGAGACACACTGAACCACGCGAGTGCACGGAGTGGGAAAGGAAGCCAAACGGTGGGGGAGTGGGTGGGAGAACACATGGACGGGCGATAACTACAAAGCAGCTCCCTTTAGAATGGTGGTGTTACCATTAGAGGACAAATCTCAGGAAAGCGACCTGGACGGTGAACCAAGTGGAGAGAGGAGGACGGAAACGAAGAAGTGGATTGGTGGGTAGGTCAGGGGGCTGCGTTCTTTACAGTTGAGCTGGCCAGTCAATGGAGCCAATTGAGGTTGCCAAGCGAAGAACAGGCGTATGGCGTCTTCCTTTGTTGATTAGTACCAATTTATGTCAATGATCACAATTAAAGGGACACAATTATAGGTTTTGAAAAATTATATATATATATATTAAGTCCACTCCACACCTCTTTCTTATTCTTCACATCTCATTGATCTCAAATCAAGATTGGGCTCACTGCACCATATTAGTGTGGTACGTTGGACTCGTATTATGTCTAAAGAAATTGATTCCTAAGCATAGTTAATTGCCTCAGTTTGTTTTTCTTATTTATTTATTATTATTATTATTTTTGATAGCGAATTAGAGCACTAGAGCGTGTCGGTGTGATATGTTGAGCTCCATACCGGATTAACAAAAAATCGGTAAAATCTGGTTCATAACATTATCCAATCTTGCTTCACATGCACAAATGAGATAGAAAGATATGCAACACTTCTTTAATCAATTTTTTTTTTGATGCGTATACACTATACGTATACACAAGCTTCTTGGTTTTTGAAAATGAGACATAGTTATTATACCTATTGCCATATAATTAGTTCACTCTTCATTTGGATAAGTGATATTCAGGATTCACTAACTATGAAAGATAAGAATATGTAAAGAATTTACGTTCCAAATTTTTAAAAATTTTTAATTGCGGAGTTTTAGTAGAGTCGTTTTAATTTCTTTAGTATGAACTTTCTCGTCTATTCAATTCCATTTTGTTTATTTAAATTTAGTGCATACAAATATATAAGACGGTTGGATGTTTATTGCACAACCGTATCAAGTATTATTTAATTTATTTTTATCGATTTTTTATATCGCCCTCAAAATTAAATGGCTCTTATATCTTTACACAGTTTTAAGAAGAACGAGAGGTATAATTACAATTCCCGATGGGGAGGGTGTTTCTGTAATTTCGGACCTCCGTCTCTGCACTCTTCGCAGCGTATAATACGCCCTCCCAGTGCAAGATGCGTTCCTCCCCTTCTCACATCACACGCACTCACACACACATTCCTCTCTCTCTCTCTCTCTCTCTCTCTGCGCACATCGCCATTTCCGCTCGCTTCTTCCATCCACCGGCTCGCCTCCGCCGCCTCCCTCTCTCTACCCCGCCGCCTCTCCTCTTCCCTTCCAGGGAGAAGGAGGCGCGCCGCCATCGACTCAGTGGCCGGAGGAGGCGGCCATGGCTTTGAGGATTTCGCCGCTGAGCTTCCCGTCCCAGAAGTGCGTCTGCGCACCGCCTGCCTCATCCGTGGCTAGATCTCACAGGGGGATATTCATGGCGTCCACCCTTCACACCTCTGCCAAGTGAGCTCCGATCCTCTAGTTCTTCCTGCTCTTCCCCCATTTCGTGACCCGCTGTTTTTGCAACATGGATAAATCCAGGGATCTATATCCCTGTGCTGGAGCTGACGGCATTCCGGGTCTCTGAACGGGTTCTGGAGCTTTCCTGGATTCTGGTTGTTTCCTCTGTGATCGGATTCTCCAGTCGTTTCCGGATGTGTGTGCTATTTGATGTTTGATTCCGTGATGTGTAGGGGTGGATTACATGTACTGTCTTCTGACGATTTTGGATCTGTTACGAACGGCGTTTATTATGTTCCCATGTTGGTTGTTTCGTTCGTGATTGAACATATTATATTCGTTTTTGAAAATTTTCTTTCGTTCTGTGATGTTCCTAGATGCATGTATGAAGCATTTGCCGATTATAATGAGTAACTTATTCGCAATCGTCCTGTCGGTCAATTTTCATGGCTCTACTGTGATTATAAATCAGAAAACAGCGGTGTTGAGATTTAAAGGCCCAGGGTTATAAGCAACAGAAATCTCAACTCAGAAACTGACGCAACAGGAATCCCAACCCAGAAACTGATGTGGGACTAAATACCCAAGTTCCAGCACTCCCACTTAGGGCCAAGATGGGCTGTGGAGATTAATTGGGTGGAGGTGAAAAGGAGTGGGGATGAGCTTAGGGCTTTGCTCTGATGCCATATTGAAATCACAAAACCACGGTGTTGAGATAGGCCCCGAGTCATAAACAACAGGAATCTTAACCTAGTAACTGACGTAGGACTAAATACCCTAGCTCCAACAGTGATTCGATTAAACATACTGGAACTTTTCCCATTTTATTAGGCGCATTGCTGACGCATGCTCAACTCTCACTAGGTGTTGGCGAACAAAAATCTTATGCATGCAAAGCGATTTTATAGCCAACGCATTGACAAGGACTGTATTGATTTTTCATAAATCCGTCTCCTTTCGTATAATTATTTCTATACTGTTCTGTTTCAAATCAGGACCGAGAATACGGGAAAACCATTTAGCCCTCCTCGGGAGGTGCATGTTCAGGTCACCCACTCCATGCCACCTCAAAAGATCGAGATTTTCAAGTCATTGGAGGGCTGGGCAGAGAATAATATCCTGACACTCCTGAAGCCAGTGGAGAAGAATTGGCAACCTCAGGATTTTCTGCCAGACCCCAGCTCGGAAGGATTCCAGGAAGAGGTCAAGGAACTCAGGGAGCGGGCGAAGGAAATTCCTGATGACTACTTCGTTTGCTTGGTGGGTGACATGGTAACGGAGGAGGCCTTGCCTACATATCAGACTATGCTGAATACCCTTGACGGTGTTCGAGATGAAACAGGCGCAAGTCTCACTTCTTGGGCCATCTGGACGAGGGCATGGACTGCTGAGGAGAACAGGCATGGCGATCTTCTGAACAAGTATCTCTACCTTTCTGGGAGAGTGGACATGAGGCAAATTGAGAAGACAATTCAATACCTTATTGGATCAGGAATGGTGCGTTTTCGGCTGTGCTTTTATATTGTCATTGCTCATTTCCTGTTTAATATTCTTGATATCGTAGTACATTTTATGTTTGCCTAGTGCCTAGTGGTATGTTTCAGTTGAAGTCATAGGGTTTTTCTGACTAAAAACAGTAGACATATGAAATTTGAACCATTCATGGAGAGTAAAGAGCTGAAAAGGAGGACACAAAATGAGTTGGCAATAAAATCTCTTTTATTTCACCCACTGCTCAGTTAGCTACATTACCTTGTGGCTAGTGGCACTTGAGCACCAATACATTAGCCACAATAGGTTCATGTGGCTAGTGGCACTTGAGATAAGATGATCTTAATTCCATAAACATGCATGCACCAATTTTAAGAAGCATGTGAGGAAGGTAATACCAGTGGCATTGCATCCCATTTTTCTTTTAAAAGTAATCAGCAAATGATGAGGAGACAAGCATACACCATGTGATTAGTTCAGATGGGGGCGACAAGGCATGGAATAGTGTATAGCATGTGTTACTAAAAGCGAACAAAAACAGGTAATAATGCCTGTTTAAACTTAAGATGGAAAGTTTCCCACTACATGCCGAAAGCATGATATAACCCTTTCATTCTGGTGTCACCTTCAGATGCTTCATTCTATTTGCACATATTTATATAAGATGCAATCATTGTCCTAAACCTACTGATTCGGCTAGAAGCAACTGCCGCAATAATGGAATAATTTTCAGTGGCCATTACCAGAGGGCTTAGCTGTACAAATTGGCTACTCTCTTGTGGAGAATATGAGAGATTTTTGGGCGCAGTCTGGTTGGGGAGAAAAGAATGGTGAGGATACTATGCTAAATATGTTTCGACCAGATGTCTATGTTTTACACCGAATCTTCTCTTGTGCATAGAGGGCTATTGACTAAAGGAAGTGAATACTGGTTCTGGTTTGCCAAATGCCTAGTAAATTCATCTTAGTTGCTATTTCAATTGGATAGTTTGTATTTACAACTGAAGCATGTGTTATCCCTCAAGTAGCAGATTTAAATTACTGCCAACTTACTTGTATGCTTATATCATTTCCCTCCTTGTCGAGACATGATGCGAGATTTTAGCATGAGGTGGCTGATTGACTTTGCTGTTCACTTTGTTTATAGGATCCTCGCACAGAAAATAGTCCATATCTTGGGTTTATTTACACATCCTTCCAGGAGCGAGCAACCTTTATTTCCCACGGAAACACAGCTAGACAGGCCAAGGAACATGGAGATTTGAAGCTAGCACAGATATGTGGCACTATTGCTGCAGACGAGAAGCGCCATGAGACGGCATACACTAAGATAGCAGAGAAACTCTTTGAGATAGATCCAGATGGGACGGTGCTTGCATTTGCAGATATGATGAGGAAGAAAATCTCAATGCCTGCACACCTGATGTACGATGGGCGTGATGATAACTTGTTTGAGCACTTCTCTGCCGTTGCTCAACGGTTGGGTGTCTACACTGCCAGGGACTACGCAGACATTCTTGAGTTCCTGGTGGGAAGATGGAACGTGGAAAGCATAACTGGCCTTTCTGGAGAAGGGAAAAAGGCTCAAGACTTCGTCTGCACCTTGGCTCCTAGAATAAGGAGACTGGAAGAAAGAGCCCAGGCAAGGGCCAAACAAGGCCCTGCCATACCTTTCAGTTGGATATACGATAGAAAAGTCCAGCTTTAAGTATACATACACATCTCAGTTGCAAGCCTTCGACAGTCACTTCGCAAAACTGTGGCTACCGTTTCTTGTCTGCTTCCCTTTTGCTTTCC
The DNA here is from genome assembly GCA_014218235.1 of Colocasia esculenta. Taxonomy (NCBI): domain Eukaryota; kingdom Viridiplantae; phylum Streptophyta; class Magnoliopsida; order Alismatales; family Araceae; genus Colocasia; species Colocasia esculenta. The sequence continues at coordinate 13,768,364 of CM024755.1, read as the reverse complement.
CCCGTTTATTTGGGTGTTGCAGTATATCTAGGAAAGGACTTCACTTGATGTTATTTCTATAAGTAGAGTATTTTGACATAATGGAGCTTGTAGATAGTGAAGGTGTTCGATATGATGAGATGTGTTTTGGGAGGTCCCCTCTTGGTTGTGACCTCGCAGTTATGAACACCCTAACTGGGTCGGAAGCGATCCCCTCCGGCACCTTTTTTTCTTCATTTTTCTCCGTTCACAGGTCAAGAACTGCTGCCGAGTTAGATATTTCTGGCCTATGCGTGGGGCAAATCCAAGGCAAGTTGCTCCCCACTTCGTCTCTGCCTAACCCTGGATGCATATGTTTTGCAGGAGAGCTTGGGTGCGGATCACCATCCAGTGCATGTGCAGCAGCCGTAAAAAGTGAACATAAGCACAAATAAAAAGAGAGTACGTGGTGTTCTTTGTCGGAGGCGGTAATGAGATGAAATTTGTGCTTAAAAACAGTGGCAAACTTATAGTAGAGGGCTCTTGTTATGCACCATGCATTAATCTTTGGTTGCTATTGTTCACTAGAATAATTTAAATGTTTGTTCGGTTTTCTGTAAAATCATGCATAACACCGCAGGATGTCCTCTCTTGATGTTTTCCCGATGCGTGAAGTACCGTCGATCACCATGTGGCATTTGTTTTTTATCTACTTTTAATTGTTAGTTTAAAACCGTCATAGATCAAAGATCGTAAAGTTTAACCACCAGAAATCTCAAAAAACCAGAAGACTCGGGCATTTTCGACAGCAAATAACACGAAGGTGCTAGCTTGGTCCTCATGGACGCCCTTTTAGTGTGTTGCAGGCAATGCAACAGGCAAGCTATGTACAAAGAGCACGTCCAATTGCCCCGCGGAGAACAAACAAGTGCCACTCGTTGCTCATCCTTTTCAGACGAAGCACACCTCAGCTCTGGTCTTAATGTCATTTCTGTGGATGGGAATGCCTTCTTAGCCAGTGTGTCCTGCTCTCTCCACAGTACATCACTATATCTGAGCCCCATAAAGATATTCCACAGGTGGTGCCGAAAAAGATACCGGCCTTGGAAGAGCCCAAAGCGAGGAAGCCAAGTCTCTCATCGAGAAGAATCCCCTTGCCACGCCCACGTTAAGTTTGTCTCATTGGTCGATGAGGCATCCTTTGCTGTTTGTCGTTTCCGAGGAGACAAGTACCGATCGATTAATGGCGCAACAGGTACAAACAGTGGGAATGGGTTGGCCACTTTGCATGTAGCTGGCACCACAAAGTTAGGTGCCACATTAACTTCCCTTGCGCGGCTGGGCTCTGCTCCTGATGCGGTCGCCCAAGAGGCCAAAGTTCCCGATGAGGTAGGTCATTAAAAAGTGGAACTCTATCGATTAACAAGTTAGGTGTCATATTAATATAGTAATTATTAATGACATTATAGTAAATTATAATTAAACTTAATATAATAATGTAGTAATTATTATGGTAATTAACATATTAGTATTTCTGTATATTATTATAATAATTAATATAGTGACATAGTCAAATTATGATTAATAGCACAAGTAGATTATGATTAATCTTAATGTAATAACACATTAACAAAATATATATTTTTTACAGTGTTTTAGCAATTAACATAGTAATGAACATAGTACTATTACTATATTATTATATCCTAAAAACAATAGTAATTAACATGGTTCTGAACAGAATACTATTATTATATTATTATATCGTATATAACTATAGTAATTAACGTAATAACATGATCAAGTTAATGATAACGCCACACTAAATTATGATTAGAGTTAATGTAATAATAGTTTACACTAATATTGCCATAATAATTGAACTTAGTAATGTTACTATTATTATATTACATATAACTATTGTTAATACATAATAATATAGTCAATTATTTATATGTCGTAATAAATTATGATTATTATATTGACATAATAATATTATTATATAATATCTTCAAAGTTAAGTAAGGAGGATGAAATAGTCTGAAAATAGATCTTATTTTTATTATTATCCTCATTTTCACCAAATAGAAAAAAAATTAACATGAAGATATCTTGTGAATTATTATCCTCAAATATCATTACAATAAAGAACAATGATATCTAAAATTAAGTCGAGTTATGTTTATTTTCCTTTCAGCCTATCCAAATACCAACAGTAGCTTAAGCATGAGTCTCTTGTGGAGAAAACTTTATGCTGATAGAAGAGCTTCATGCAAGGTTTTCGACTCTCCACCCGATCCGAAAATTGCTATACCAAAGAATATTATTTGCTGCATAAAACGGTCTACAAATTTGTCTAGATACCACAGTGTGTAAAAAATTCACCCGGCCCGAGTTGTATGTTGCCGATAGCAGTACAGGGCCGTGAAATATATGTAATCGTAGCTAGGTGTCAAAGTAGGTGGCCGTGTCAAGTGGCAGGGTTTGGGTTTCTCAAGGTCTGGCCCGGCCCGATTATGCAAAGATCCGGCCCACGGTTTGGAGAAAGGCTCAGAAAGATGGATGAGGTCCAAAAAACGTGGCTCATTTGGGCCCAGTTAAAAGCTTCCAGGCGGCCCTCTTCAGTGTTCGTGAGGGTAGGGCTTTTGGAGGTCTCTGGTTGCCAAAAAAAAGAAAAAAAAATCGAAATAAGCAGCAGCGGGACGACGAAGCGAGGATGATGGCAGCCTCCTCCCTCGCCCGGGGATCCATGATCCTCCGGTGGGGATCTCCCACCCAGTCCCCGTTGGCGGCGGCCTCCCTACTGCCAAGGTTGCGCCCGACGGCTCCGACGCGGCCGCCGCGTCTCCGTACCGCTTCCGCCGCTCGACCTGCTCCTTCTCCTCCTCCGCCCCCTCCTCGTCTTCCCATGTAGGACAAATCATCCATCCCTTTTCATCTTCCTCCTCAGTCAGATCTATCGTCGTCACGCCACGTTCTGCATTATTGATGGAATGGATAATTTTTTACCGTCTTTTTATGGTTTTGAACCCTCAGTAGCAGGAGGGCCTTGAGCACGATGCTTCCCGTCCACACAGCCGTCGCATCCGCGCGCCTCGTCACTAGTCTTCCCCGTGAAGCTGGCGCTGTGTTATTTGAAGGTGCTAATGCCGTCTGTATCGTCTTATGCATGTGACGCAAATGCCTCTGCTTTGCTTGCTAGGTGTTTGTTTGCTGTCTTAAATAGCTGTAGTAGTAGCGCAAATTCCTCTGCGTTGCTTGCTCGGTGTTGGTTTGCTGTCTTAAATAGCTGTGGCAGTAGCGCAAATTCCTCTGCGTTGCTTGCTGGGTGTTTGTTTGCTGTCTTAAATAGCTGTGGCAGTAGCGCAAATTCCTCTGCGTTGCTTCCTGTGTTAAAGCTGCAGATTTTAGGATTCAGAAATTTTGTATTGCTACTGATTACCTTGGGAATATCGACCTTTATCTCATGATTAGCCACTTCCAAGTTAAGATGTCCATTAAAACGTGCTTAGAATCACATGAGGGAGATATCAGATTCATTTGACTTGTAAATATTGTGAGCTCAGAGTGTCCTTAGGTTATGCGCCATCACTTATTGGATCAAAAGGAATCATAGAGTCCACTTCTGTCCAATGATGCCTATGCACGCTGCCAACAATTCTTAGAAGTTTGGCATGAGTTACATACTGAACATAGGGTGGCATCAGTTAGCATTTGCAATCTAATCCCCACATTGAATTATGAAATCTTAACAAAACAACCACCATGACTTTCAAAATTAGAAGAAAGGGAAAAGGGATGATAATGAGCTGTTATGTTTTGAGAAATAGCAAGGAATTTTACTGAGGTAACCTGTGCCCTCTTCTTTGTAGATATTTTCCACAACATGCGTTGCCTTGGTAGGTTTTTGTGTTTCTACCTGGCTACAAACTACATCAAATTGCTCGCCTGTCCCTTCACAAGGAAAATTCTTAATGCCTGCGAGACAAATGTCTGCTTCACCAAATGAAGGTTGATATTGGACCCTCTATGAGTTGTAGCCACCTATGGCCACTTTGGCTGTCAGTCTCTATTTCAAGGCCAGGTTGACCCCAGCAGTTCTGATATCCAATTTTTGCATCCCTGTGCCAGAGCCTGAATGAGAGCCCAAGAACTAGGCCATTGAAAATCCTACCTTTATATTGGTTATTTGGTTAGAAAATTGTGAGCTGAACATCTTAAGGGAATTGTTAGAGGTTAGTGACACAATCAATTAACTTACATGTCAATTGTTCAGTGATGATAAGCCACAACCAAACCCCATACGAAGACATTACCCAGTTTTCCCCTGTACCTTGTTCTTTCAGTGTTTATTCTATGCACATTCATTGTAAATGAATTGGAGTTTGCAATTGTAATCAAACTGACAATGCCATTAATCCTGACACATATGTGGGCATAATTTATTTCTTGCATCAGATTGTCAAACTTGAAAAACTCGTGGTTGATTATTAATGTACCCAGCAACTGGTCTCCATGTTTTACCTAGTTTTACTCATTCCCTACACAGAGGCTGAAAGTTTCATGTGTTGGGAAAGAAATTTTTGCATAACAAATTTTGGAGATTTTCACAGAGGGAGGTCCTGCCGACACTGCTTCTGAGATGTTATTGTGGCTTTCCCATTTGTGATGTTAATTCCCATTTGTGATGTCAAATGTTGAATTATTACAATCATTGTTTATTGTTTGAGGGGTTTGCAATGCTAAAAGTGGCATGATGGTGTTTGTCATGCAGGAGTTTGGGGGGAGGGGGTAAGTTTGGCTTTTCTTGACCATCTGTATTGACTGGTCCCTTAGGTTATGGAACCTGGGCAACTGGTCTGGGGTAGTTGTCTTTATATCCTTGGAAAAAAAGGGTGCCTGATGCTAAGGGTGCGTTTGATAACACTTAATAGATGTCTAATATCTAAAGTGATATGACATTGCATTTTCAAATTGTTTGATAAAACGTCTAAAGTTATGTCTAAATGAACATCTATTATCTTAAATTTTCTCTTAAAAAAAGTGAAGAATATGCCACTTTTTTTTTTGAGACATGTAACGTTCTCGGCTCTCAACGCTTGGCAGTTAGCACCTGGCACCGGTCAGTCGACGCCTGGCGCCCTGCGCTCGGCGGCCAGCCCCGGACGCCCACGGTTGGCACCCGACGCCCGATAGTCCGACCGTTGGGTGCCGACAGCTGGGCACCGACTGCCGGACGTCGGGTGTTGACCGTCGGACGTAGGATGTCGGGCGCCGGACGCCGACTGTCGGACGTCGGACGTCGGGCACCGGACGCCGACCGCCGGACGTTGGGCGTTGCGCGCCGACGGCCGGATCGTCAGGCGCTGACCGCCAGATGTCGGGGGCCAAACGCCGAGCGTCAACTGCTGACTGCCGAGCCCCGGGCACCGATCGCCGGGCCTTGGGCGTTGACTGTCAGATCGCCGACTGCCGGGCATTGGCCACCGGACAGTCGGATGCTGGCAGCCAACCGATGAGCGTCACGCCGACCGTTAGATACCAATAGTCGACTGTCAGAATATATCTCATTGTCTTTAGATGTTATTTAAATTAGTTATCAAACAATTCTTTTTTCATGTCTTAATATGTTTAAGTATTTTTTAAATTTCAGATTTAGAGATTAGATGATAACTTAGATTTTAGGCAGTTTAAATAAGTGTTATCAAACGCCACAAGTCTACAGTCATCTTGTTTTGCACCATCTGTGTTTCAGTTCTTCAAGACGGAGGAGGGAAGCCGGGCAGACCCCATCATTGGAGAGGATGATTTCCAGTGTCCTCGAGAGTTTCCGGTGAGAAGGGGTGCTGTTGCAGCTTGGGTTTGGATCGGGGGGGGGGGGGATCATGGGTAGGGACTAGCGGGGTTGTTGGGGTGTTTATTATGCCTAAAGAGGTTGGTTAACGGGTTCTACAGATGGTTCTGGGCAAAGGGAATGCGCATGCCCTGAAAGTACTGGAGCACGATACCAAAATTATGTACTATACTTCTATTACGGTCCTGCTAACTTGCTGAAGTTACTTTAAGTACTGAAGTACAAAACCACGAGTTACACAGCCCTGAGAGTAAGTGGATAACTGAATACAAAATTGATCAAATTTACTTTACACGGCTTTGAAGTAACTGGACTAGAATGCCGGGTTGTTAGATTTGCTAGGGGTTACATGCTAGTTATGATGTGTGACAACTGACAAGCAATTTCATATTTGAGTTCTGGTAAATCTCTTCAAATCTGATGCACATTTTTTTTACTACTGAATTTCACCGGTAGTTATCTCGATGGACCTGCTTCCAGAGTATCCTAGTAAAACTAACTTGATGATTTCTTTTACTTTCCACTGTAGAAAACATCTGTTACTTTCTATCCGGACTGTACTTAATGGGTAGAGAAAGACTTTCTGCACTTGTGAAAGTGCAGAAATGTCTAGTCATCCTGCACTTCTCCCCTCCCATTGGTGGAAAAGAGGAGAGAGATCTATGTGTCAGCTTCATTCCCACCAATGGGAGGGGGGAAGTGCAGGAGAAAGTGCAGAAATATCTAGTCATCCTGCACTTCTCCCCTCCCATTGGTGGAAAAGAGGAGAGATCTATGTGTCAGCTTCATTCCCACCAATGGGAGGGGGAAGTGCAGGAGAAAGTGCAGAAATATCTAGTCATCCTGCACTTCTCCCCTCCCATTGGTGGAAAAGAGGAGAGAGGTCTATGTGGCAGCTTCATTCCCACCAATGGGAGGGGGGAAGTGCAGGATGACTAGACATTTCTGCACTTTCACTAGTACATAAAGCCTTTCTCTAATGGGTAATGTTGAAAAAGCTTGAACTCTATGTTGACAAGAAAGCTTATATATTTTCTGCTTGATTGGCAGGTAGATTTGCAAACTATGTCAGCCCTATCTAGTGCGCTCGAAGATGTTCATTTGGGGCTAGTTTTTTCTTCCGTCTTTAAAAGTCTCAACGCTAATTGACACGTCAGATGGCTGAGCCTTTAGTGATGTTTCCGATGTTTTTTAGCGTTAGCTGTTGGATGATGAGATATGGAAATATTTTACATGATTTGTAGTATTCATCACTCAAAAGTAAATCTAGTATGTCACAATTTTGGATGCTGTTACTTCAGCTTCCGAATCCAAGGATTCCATGTGATGTATAATACACTCGTCATCTGTTTTTCCTGGTGTATAATGTTGCGAAAAGGTTGGAGGGAATTGTGTATCCGAGAGGATTGTTCGTGTACTTTCTTGGCACTAGCAGCACATCTTGGACTCCGTTTTAATTGTTCTTTCAGTATCTTATGTTTTCTGGTGTAGGTAAGTAAAACTGTGAAAACTGTCTCATAGTTCCAAACAGAGGTATACGACTATACGAGCTTGCCCATTAAAATCTCGTAGGTTGCTAGTATGCTTCAGCCTTCACTCTTTTGCCCGTTAGGTAAGTTCGATTTTCACATTAATCTAGTGGTTAATTAAACATTAGTAAACTTTTAAGGTACTCCATTAAACCAACATGAACAAATCCATCCACAGATGTAAGATGGGTAATATTTTTAAAGAAACTAACCTATTATATTATCTTTTAGAAATTCCTTGTAAACTTCTAATGCCTGTGATCTCATCCTGGTGTACATTGAGAGCCAACCATTAACAAAAGTACTCAGAACTAGAAAATTTTAGTACCACGAGAACTAGCACCTTGTATTAATCTAATTTACACTGGGACTATAGTCTAACAAATAACCAAAGAATACTGTAAACTGAAACATTTACAAAACTTTACACTGTTTTTATGGTGAAATACACGAGCCCCTAACATAACTTTGCTTGACCCATGCACAAATTCAACGCTGACCTCCTCCGCTTTTCTACGGAGAGTAAAATGCTCCTCTGCTGTTCTTGTCACCATGGTGGTCATCTGCCATTTAGTCTTGGGCCATCTCGTGATTAACGGGTAGGCCATTTTGAGAAAGCATAAAGTTGCTGACGATTTGGGCCTCGTCTGTGATGGGCTGGATTGTTGGTGCGCATTGGAGCTTCATTTTAAATGAAAAGAGTTTGCAAAGTCAATTCGTTCCACACACCCCCCTCCCCAAGTGGTGTAAACATCCACCAGTGCAGAGTACTTTAGAAAAGTAGTATAAATTGCGTTTGTTCATGCACTTTAACTAGTAATGCGAATATGGAATCGGTCGACAAGATTTTAATATCAATTTACCGGTAGTGCTTAGATATTATTTATTGAATAATGTTACAATAATTTTGTTCAACTCTCTTTAATTATGATATGTATGGTAAAGATTTGGAAAGCCTTGTGGGATACTTTGCACTTGATACGTCACAGTAACAGCTTAACCTAGAAGCTATATCTTTCAAGATCTTTTCAGAACAAACACTTGGACAGATTCTTTAAAATGAGTGTGCTGTTACTTATTCTGAAAACTTTAAAGTACCTAATACATATATCTTAACATTTAGGCATCTATATTTGTGCCTTTGCGACTCAGACATCTCCACCTTTTTTGAAAAGGGTACGAGCATGGCCCACTAGCCCAATATCGTGGACCGTGTTGCTAACTCGGAATATTTTTTGGGCTGTGACCGAGGTGACGTAAACCAAATGCAATTGCTAGGAGGAACTGAGAAGACGAAGATGAGGAGGCCATTCTTTAGTTATCTGTGCTTTTAATTTATTTGTGCATCACTTTTTAAGGTGTTAAAACTGACAAGAAATTTTACGATCCCACAATTTGTATCATTTATGGAATTCATTTTTTGATAGTAGGGAAATAAAAAAATCTTGGGAGCATCGAACTCGAGTTTGACACTAACTGATCATTCGCATGCATTTATTTCAGTAAAAGAAAAGATTGGGATGGGACGAAAAAGATAGTAGAAATTAGAGAAACTTTTTATTTAGGTCTCGGAAATTGTTTTATTAACATGATTGCTAGAGACCGGTACATAAGCAGTACACATCCATGCATGCAGAACATAAACTTGACGACGCAGTTCCAAGCGTACGTTTTATCTGCTGCTTATGCGTCTTTAATTAATTCCTGCCGTCCATCCCGAACGCCAGGCTTCCAATGTTGTTGTGGTCGATGTGGATGTGCAAATCCACGAGAGGAGCGTCGCCGGCCGTCAGCGAACGCTGCTTCTGCGGCAGCGACGGTTGTCGCTGCACGCTGTCGTCGTCCCTGCCGTAGCCCAGCTTGGACAGCACTGTCTTCGAGTTGGCGTCGCCCCTCATCCACTGCTCGAACAGCTGGGGCGAGCGCTGGTTGCGGCCACCGTCGGAGTCATAGCCCGGCGACGAGCCCTGGCGGCTCCAGCGGGAGTTGGTGGTGGCGGAGATGGACAGACGGCCGAGGCCGTCCAAGAGGTCGCTCCCCGTAGGTGACGGGCGAAGACCTTGTTGCTTCTTCTTGTATGTGTCGTCGTTGTCGGAGTCGGTGCGTGAGTTGACGACGGCCGCGTCCTCAGGCGGAACCACCCTGTGACGCCTGGTCATGTTGAGAGAGAGAGAGAGAGAGAGAGAGAGAGAGAGAGAGAGAGAGAGAGAGAGAGCTTATGTGGTGCTGATTTGATCACTACTACTCCTTACTTGGGGAAGGCCTTGGTGCATGCTATCACACATATATATAGGTGGCAGTGCTCCTCCTGCTGATAACCTGAAACAAAACAACATGGAAGAGAAGTATATCTAAGAATGACAGGAGAGAGAGCCGGCATGGAAGACAAATGGGTCGTCTTGGTCATCCGAGCTCAGCATAAAGTAGAAAGCAAATCGTGTCGAACAGAATCTTGCAAGTGCGTTGGACTGCGGGTCACCTTTTAATCTCCATCACCCAGTACATGATACGAATTCCTTAACAGCCGATGAGGTCGGAGAAAGAAGAAGAGAGCGCGTTCCATACGTACGCTGGAAGGATAGACATGGATCGTGGTGGGGTACTACTTTGTGCAAAGTGGCCGAAAGGTAGGCGGGAAGGGGACATGTTATTCCTTTCGTTTGGGTTTGGTGTAATCAACAACAACTGGTTCATTTCTTGACCAGTTACTTATTTTTAGATCCTTTGACCAATTGAATTTAACAACCGTTTGAACATACTTATTTTTAGATCTAAAAAGTCTTCCACGGTAGAAGGCAGTGACCGGAGCTACTGCTACAAACGCGAGGTACCCAATACTTGTTTTATTTTATTTTTCTATTCACCACCTGCCATGCTGCTACTGCAAGAACTACTACCACCACCGCTGCTTCCTCTCTTCCACCCACATGTCAGCCATGGAGAAGTACAGCACCGGAGCCGACAGGAAGCACCACCCACGGTCCCCTCCGACCACGCGGCGGCGGTGTCTGTGGATGGGCCACCATGGATGAGGGAGGAGGGGAGGTGCAGATCTACCATGGACCTGCGGTGTCTGTGGATGGACCATCATGGACCAGCACTGGTCATTTTCCGACGTTGCGGCTCACCACCTCCGACCTCGCCCGTGTCCTCATCGTCTTGGGAAGTTGTGGAACTCCATAGAAGGGCCGGCGCCGATCTACCAGCACTGGTCGGTCTCCCACGTCCGCGGGGGGAAACGGGGCGAAGGAGAAGAGGAGGACGACACCGCCAAAGGAGAGTAGTAGGAGGCAGAGGAGGAGGGCCGGTAGTGGAAAGGAGAGGGGCGGCGGGCCGCGGCGGAGGTCACCATTCGGCGGTCGTACTCGGTGCGCTTGTTGGGGTCAGAGAGCGTGCGTAGGCGGCGTGGACCCGCATGAACTCGTTGGCCGACGCACCCTCCCGGCTGCCCCCGGCCGCTTCCGGGTGGCACGCCCGTGCCAGCCTCTGGTATGCTCCTGTCGATTTGCCCCTACCGAAGCTCGAGTCGACGATCTCACACCATGGGAATTTGCCCCTGTCTCGCCCGACTTCGCCTCTTTTGGTCCTTGTTGTCCTCCGCAAACGGAGGTCTCACGGAAGGGGACAGAAGGATCTACACATAATGAAAATTGAGTTGTTGGACTTAAAAATAATTTTTTCGGTCAATGGACTTAAAAATGAATAAAAGATCAACAAATAGACCTAAAATAAAAAAACCCTTTGGGTTTTAATTAGCCATGCTGTATGTGGTATGAAGAATTGGTAAAGTCGTCCTCGATTTGAGTTAATTAGATCACATGCTTCCTCGGGGTAGGAACATGCCGTGTCTTCTTTGTCCTATTGCAAGTTTATCCGGGTTTTTTTTTTGATCTTATATCCATTTGTTGACCACCTATAATTATGTTTAGGTACACTGACAGAAAAAATTAACTTTAGGTCTATTACTGTCACCTATGTTATTTTCTCGTCATTCTATCACGACGCCGTTTGAGGCGCAAAAAAGGAGACAAAAGGGCCGCCAATTTCGCATGGGAGGCAAAAGTAGGTGCTCGTGATTGGATCGCGTAGGCAATTGCATGACGGCCGGATCTTCCAGATGATCGAACGGTGGTTGGATCACGGTTGTGCTCGACTACAGATCACGCTTGGATCGCAAAACTTGTGTTCGCGATAGTGGTTGGTGGCTGGATCGTGGCCTGATCTTGTAAGAATGTGATCGCAGCGGTGCCTGGCAGGATTGAGGCGATCATTGGTGCTTTCTCCCCCACCCCCCTAAATGGGGCGATCTCAATTACGTACGTGCTTCCCCCCACCTCCACTCCACCAAGAGTAGATCGCATGTGTTTACTCTGTCATTAAGATGTCAAGTAAGGTGGCATGATCTTATTGATCTTTTTTATATTAATAAATAGATATAGATTACATTCCGAAAGTTTTAACCTACAAGAATGAAGCAATAGTAATTTTCTGTTTGGAAATCCATCTCTTTTTTTTACTCAATTTTAGAATTTTTCAAATCTGGTTGCAACTCTTCCATCCCCTTTTAACGTGTTTTACTCCTACAGGGATACTTTTGCCTTTTCATCAATTCCAATGTTAGCTATTGACGTTGGAGTCCTCTTTTTGGATTGAAAATTAAAATCATCCCTATTTTGGACTAGATGTTAAAATGGTTTGGTCATTGGACTAGAAAATAAGTAGGAGGTCAACATTTGGATCGGATGTTGATTTGCGCTTTATCCGGTGGCCATCCTCGTGACGTTAGGAGCGCATTGGGTCTCTTATGCTTGGGTTGCGCACGTTTAATCTGATCATACCTTGTGCTAGAACACATGCACGGAGATCAAACAGTTTGATGGATGGCTGTGGCATCGAGGGTTTTTATTGAGATGACATCACCTATTGGCGTTTGATAATGCAATTTTAATGTGCCCTCCAAAAGAATGAGCCTTGATATCAACACATTTATTTTCATATATATATATATATATATATATATATATATATATATATATATATATATATATATATATATATAGGTGAATGCTAGGATACGACAGGACGATCAAAACCATTAGATCGACATCCAACGATTCTGCACACACCTCAACAAACTCCGTGACGGCGAGGTCGTGATTTTTTTTTCTTTTCCCCTGTTGGATCACACCCCAACCGACCCCGTGACGGCGGGGTTGTGATTTTTTTCCCTATCCAATGGGGGTGTGCTATAGTACGGTGCCACCGTCCACTGTACTATAACACTACTCTCTCTCTCTCTCTCTATATATATATATATATATATATATATATATATATATATATTACCCTCCTAGTGAGGATAAAGATGTGCAAATTTTGTTGCGACAACACACTCAAACAAGGCACATATGTTGGGTAAAAAGGGGTTTGAGTGGGGGCAATTTAAGAAAGGGAGAAAAGAAACACAATATTTGATTAAACAAAAAGTGCATGAAAATGTGTGCAAGTTTTGTCCCTTATGTGAGGGCCTTAGTCCCACATGAGAAATCTTTAAGGAGATGTAGGACTTTATAATTCCAAGTGTCCATGAGACTATGTCTTATAGACAATGGTGGGGTTATGCTAGACTACGCCATCACACGCGCGCGGCCGCCCACTCTTATATTTTATCTTTTATTTTGGTGATAACATAACTAATGATTAATTAAATATTATTGAATATATTTAATATCATAATTTTCTAATAAATATAAATTTATGGCACTATCGCTTCGTGATTTGCACTGAAAAGGCAAATCGATGGCTGTCCAATACACATCGATTACTGACTAAGTGCCACAACGACTTTCATACAAATACATCGATTATGGTTCATCTCATGTAAACATCGATTTCACTTAAACATCGACTCTGTTGAACACCGATTTCATTAGAACATCGAGTTTGCTTAAACATCGATTTTGTTCAACATCGACTTCAGTGAAACATCGATTCACTCTCAACATGGATTATGTTTACATCAACTCTCTTTGTACATCGATTATGTTTAACATAGACTTCACTTAAATATCAACTTCAAACATCGATTTCGACCAAACATCGACTCCATTGAAACATCGACTTCGAAATATGGATTACATTTAAACAACAATTACATTGGAACATCGATTATCTTTCACATCGACTCTATTACACTTAAACATCAATTTCCTCTGTATTTCAAACATTTCAAATTGTCTTTGGTGCCCAATGAAAACTCAAATATATTTCATATGCGTAACCTACTATCTCTCTGACAGAAAATATTTTTTGCTTATCTCATAGGATCTCTTCCTTCCTGTCAAACAAAATGAGATTACCTACCACTTCTAGGTATCAACAAGAAACACAGAGGTATGAGCCTTCTGGCAGAAACACTTCTCTGGTCTAAACACTTGCTTTTATGCTTGCAGACCTCAAAGACCACCAAGTGGTTGTCAGTCAGAAGAAGAAGAATAATAGAGATATCAGCAACAACTAGAAGAGTTCCAACGGATTTCTTCAACGGATCTGTTCAAAGCTGCTCCATATAAAAGATGAAGCAAGGCTGAAGAATAAAAGAGAGCTTTCTTGAAGATCTTTGAAGGAGTGTACATCATGTGAGAAGCCTCAATGCCACATACACTCAAAGAAAGAGAGAAGAGCTCGAGCCCTTTCAAGAGAAGCTTTCAGAAGTTTTCAAAGTCTTCTCAAGCATTCAAGCTTTTCTCTCTTCACTCTCTCTATGTGCTCATTGTAATTCTTGGGGAGAGTTTTTTTTTTTCAGCTGAGAGTTTCTGAGTTAGAGTCCATTCTTGTAAAACTCTTAGCCTGTTCTTTCTTTTCTAAGAAAGATCTCTGTCTAGCTGTAGGACTGTATATAATGAGCCTCTTCCTGTGTGAAGAGAAGGCCAGTGAGGTTGTTGGCGGTTTCTATCTAGCTGAGGGACTGTACTCAGTGTAGAACCTAGCTGGGGTTTAAGTCTAGCAGAACCGCACAGGGGTTTATTCTAGGAGGTTAGCTTCTTGACCTGTAATAGAAGTGAGTCTCCTTCCTACTCGGAAATGAAGAGGACCAGTGGGGAGCTGGGGGTTGTATATCCAAAGGGGGATTGTACCCTGGTTAGTGAAATCTCAAGAGTTTGCTTGGGGACTGGACGTAGGACTTTCATGTGGGAAGCGCCGAACCAGAATAAATTCTTATGTCCATTTGTGTGATTGTTTATTTGCTTCCGCACTGCTACTCTTTATCTTCTCACACAACTACATTCACTAACCGAAGATTTCAAGTGGTATTTTTGTTTCAGATTTTAGATTACCTATTCACCCCCTCTAGGTTAGCGTGCTGCCGTACTAAGTGGACCAACAGGGCGGGTGTGCACGTGTGATGGCGTGGTCTTTCCGGCTTGTCTTGGTACCTTTTTGTTTCTTATTTTTGCGATTTTCCACTTTTCTTGGAGAGATTGGGTCAGTTTCTTTACCTGGCCCATTGTCTTGGATTTTACGGGTGTGAGACGTTTCATATAGTGATTAGGTCTTCCTAATCAGGGTTACCAATATTGAAACGCCTTTTGACTCCCTGGGAGGAACCGCTCACTGCGCTGCTACTCTCTCTCTCGCCCCTCTCTGTCAGGGTATTCGCCGCCGAGGTTGCCGTCGGGCGCTCTTTCGTTTGGGTGCGCAGTTGCTCTTCGATGTTTGGATCGCCGAGGTCGCCGTCTGTAACGACCCGACCTCCCGGACCCCCGCCAGAGATCCCGAAGGTCGCGCCGCCACCCACGGATCCGAAGACCCGGAATGGTTAGAATTTAGTCCAGTGAGATAAGCAATGAATTCAAATAACTATAACAAGAAAGTTCATACATTAATAAAGAAGTTATGTACAACATGTCCTAAATAAAAGTACAGGTACAGAAAGAAAAGTGCAATCCTTAAGGGGCATACCCCGAGGACTTGCAAAAAAAGCAACTCTCAACTCACACAGTACAAGAGCTCTCACGCTCACAACTTACACTGCTGGCAACGCACGGCGTAACCAACTGCCACCACAACTGTCCGGCAACGAACTTCTGCGATAGTGAGTCCCTACCTAAAGAAAGTAGGGGGGTGAGCCTCACGAACAAGGCTCAGTAGGGATAACCAGTCTCTTACCAGCCAGAGCAGCAGGAACTCTAAAGAACATGGAAGAAAACTACTCTAGAAAGCAGTAAAGCGAGAAACACCTACTACAGAGTACTACAAAGCAGTGGAATAGAGTAATGCCACGACCAACAACCAAGGTCGGGCCAGACACGACTCCTGCAGAACTAGTGGAGTCAGATACAATGCAGAAGCAACCCTTGGCACTCATCCGCCGAGACAAAGAGCTCACGGAACACCGGAGCAACCACGTGAGACCAGAGTCTCACGACACAAGCACCGCCATCCTAGACCTCCACGAGGTAAGGAAGGCACTGACAGGTGTCACCACGAGTGATACCGAGCAGCCACGTAAGAAGGACGTCTCACCACAAACACGGCCACCACAGACCTCCACAAGACCGAGGGCCCACAAGAAGAAACACCCTGGACCCCGGACACGCCACGAGGTCAGGGAACCACACACGCCGGTGCTACCATGAACGACACCAAGGAATAGATTATGGAACAACAGTCAGATGCCTGCACAAGGCACCTCAAGAGAGCACATAGTGCGGAAACCACCAAGCACGGCCAACGAGGCCAGACCGACAATGCCCATGGAAGCTAGACATGGCTAGGTTAAAACCACCATGCATGCTAGGGCAACGGGACACACTTGGAAACATGGAAGGAAACGTTGTCATAATAACAGCAACCAAGCCACCGCCACTGGCAGCTAAGAGGAGGACACACCGGCCACTCCTCTACTCGCCAGCCACTGGCTCCTACCTACAACCTCCCTAGAAGAGTGAGGCCAGTGAGCCACCACAAAGAACACCACACACACAAACAACCACAGCCCGGCCGAGCTACGGCCCCACGCCTAACACCACGACGTGGCTCTGGAACCAACACCGAGAGAGGCAATGAGAAGGACTAGCTGATTTGCACCAGAAGAAATGCCTCAACCACCTCGACGTCCCAGACTCAGCTAAGAGAGCTCTACAAATGACTCTACGCCGCTGTCCCCTACCATTTTCCCCTCTGCTACCAGAGTTTGTAACTCGAGCTCACCTGCCGCCTGGAGAACTCCCTCAACGGGTGTGGGGACTAGGGGTCCAGGTAACGGTGAAACCTCTAAAACGGACAAGCCCTCGAGTGCGAAGCACCGGGTGAAACTGAGAATAGGAGGGGCAACCACAACAAGCAAACGACACAGCTGGATTGTAACCAAGACAAACCAGCAGGCATAGGCACGCACGACACCCCTCCCGGAAACCCAGGAGGACCGTCGGCCAACTCCGACACACACACCATGGCCAAAAACTCGGCAACAAGAACGCGACCACAGGGGCATCGCCTTTTGAAACAGAAGGCGATGACCAACCCGCCGCAACCAGGTCGGTGTGACCGGTGTGTCACCTTCTGATATGAACACGATGTATCGACCCATCGCGTTCAGCATCAGAACGCCGAACCCCAAACAGGCTAGTAGATCCACAACCAAACAACACCAAAGCCAGATGGCGAAAAGCAAACCGTCGCGACCTGAAGACACCAGAACGCGACAAGGGACTGTCGCGACCAGAACGTGACAAGGAAGGTGTTGCCTTCAGATTCAGAATGCGACGTATCGACCTGTTGCATTCCTCATCTAAAGGCAGGACCCTTAGGGCAGAACCACCCCAAGGTCCACACCCAAAGAACCATGAAGGCAAACCACCAAACAGGAAGATAGGCCTCGTGCCAAGTTAGGAAAACCTCCCTCTAACCAACTTGGACATGAGCCATCCTCCACCATGATCGGAAACGAAAGACCACAGGGCACAAAGAATGCGACGGTTACCCTGTCGCGACCAGAACGCGACAGGACACACGTCGCCTTCTGACTGGTATAGCGACAGCCATCCTGTCGCGATCTCAGTCAGAAGACCAACACCGGGGATGGGGCCATCCCACGGTCCCCCAAGCTACAAAAATGCCACCAAACAGGGGAGGAAGAAGAGCACACTAAAGGCACAACTGAAAATGGCTCGAGGGGTACCAATGCCACCTCTCCTCGCTCACACACCACATGAACTAAACCACTCACAAAGAGGGAGCACCACCGGCAAGCTTTCTCCGGTGCAAAACTACAAGTAAACCTCGAGCACAGGGAGGATAGCCTAAAACAAGCTCCATCTCCTCAAGACAGCAAGAGAGAGCAAGAAATCCCTACTGAGAAATGACGAGCCAGACCCGTTGGGGCTCTTCACGTCGGATTGGCCACCTCCTCCTCGCTCCACGCCGCTCCAACGCTCCGCCACGAGCACGCCAGCACCTCCCCATACCCAAAGCCTGAGAAAGAGGGAGGGAGCTCCCCCACCACGGAGAGAGGAAGAAGGAAAGAGAAAGGAGAAGAAAGAAGAAGAAAAGAGGGTCTGCATGCCTTAAGGCCTCAGAACTGAGGTCGCGACAAGATAGGCGACGCGTTCTTCACTAGAACACGACAAGCATCTTGTCGCCTTCTCAAAAGTTTCGACAGGTCTTCTGACAGACAGATAGCCTCCAGGCCACGTGTCACGTACGCATCTGCCTCAGGTGAATGCGACAACTGGCACGTCGCCTTCACACACATGTGTGAGGGCACGTGGCGCACCAGCCACAGACAACAGGAACACGACAAGAGGGCCGTTGCCTTCTCAACCAGAAGGCGACACGGAACATGTCGCATTCAGAACGTGACAGCCCGATCCATCGCGATCCCAAGAACAACTCCAAGACAACCAAAACCCTGGATGTTACACCGTCGAACGCTCTCTCCAGTGTTCGGTGCATGCTTTCTGCCCATATCTTCTTTCAAAGAGGATTAGGTTTCCTATATAGCTTTCATTTTACGAACTCGATCTTGTGCGAGACCGACTTCATTGCTCGTGGTTGTACCCTAGGAGACGGTCGCCGGACCCCAATCGCACCGTGTAGTGGGGGAGATACTTTGTCTAAGGCGAGTTCCATTATTGAATGCCTCCACAGTCTTCTTTCGTCTTTTGATTATTCTCTAATCACCATGCTTATGATCAATATACTCATGATATATTTCTATTTTAGGGGTGTGCCCATAAACATGTTATTTCTTATTGTGGTTGCCATACAGTTTGCACTGTTTCACATGATGATGAATTACCATGATCCATGCCATATTCCCACTGTTTTAACAACAGTACAGTGCCACCGTCCGGTGTACTATAGCACTACTCTCTCTCTCTCTCTCTCTCTCTCTCTATATATATATATATATATATATATATATACCCTCCTAGTGAGGATAAAGATGTGCAAATTTTGTTGCGACAACACACTCAAACAAGGCACATACCCTTTTGTTCGTTTTTCTCTCACACACAAAATCGACGAAAAATACTGACTAAATCAATGAAACTATATATTTTCATCGCTAATATCGCCCCAACAAATTTCTAAACTCCTGCTCTCTCACTCTCTCTCTCTCTCTCTCTCCAGTGCTCCCTCCGGCCATCCACCGCAGCCGCCCTGGCTCACCGTTGCCGCCGCATCCGGCTTGCTGCGCCACCTTCGGTTTGCTCTCCGCCGCCGTCGGTATGCCCCTCACCCCCTGTTGATGGGTTTGCTCCCCGCCGCCATCGGTATGCCCCTCACCCCCTGTCGATGGCTAAGCAAAACCGTCTACATAATACTTATATGTAGACGGCTAAGTGTGGAGGTATTTCTCTATTTGGGCTGGAGCCAAACAGGCCTACACTCGGAGACAGGGAAGATGACTGCTGGTAGAGGACGAATGCCTGTAAAACCAGAATGGAATCAGGGGGGCTCGGTTGAAGAACTGGGGAGAACCCTCCAATGCCTAAGTCAGTAAACTGTAAGTGAGGCTTGGAGAAGAAGGGTTCAGTGTTGTGCGAGAGCGATGTGCGTTAGATCACGTACCTCTGCATGGAGGCTTACCGGAGCCTTTTATAGGCAAAAGTGTTGAGGAAGAGGGACGGAACGTCCCTGATCAACGCCGCAAAGGGCGTGCCTATTAGCACCATTGGCGGGGAGGCGCCCGTTGAGGGGCCTTGTAGTTAACGCACCATTTAATCGTGGGGCATGCATGATGCAGTAGTTGTAACCGTTACAAAAAGACGGAGGGCTGTTTGAATCCTCCTGGTCAGAGGTACCAGGCAGGGGACCTGTTCGGTAAATGGAACCTGTTGCTCGGTGACAAGGTCTGCTGCTAGATGTCCGATGCACGGAAGTGTTGCTCGTGTCGAAGAGGCCCCGACACATGCCGAGCAGCGTCTGCTCGGAAAAGAGGGCCCTGGGCCAAACAAGCTATAAGGTGTCTGGAGACGGTTCTTGGGTCCCGCTGGTACCTGAATGTAGGGATTGTCCTCGGGACCATAAAGCTGTTCCTGAGAAGATGTGGCGCCCTATGGAAGGGCCACGTTTGCCCCCTGAATTGGGATGGGCCATGATGGGCTCTGCGCACGAAGGTGGCTAGGAATAGCCACCACACTTGCCCGCCACGCCATCGAGTGAGCTCTGGAACGGGGACGCTCGAGGGCGGAAGCCTGCTCGAACGTCACCTCCATATTAAATGCGACGATGACCTCGGATGTATGAGTGGCGGCGAGGCGACGACGCTCACCATGCCTCCTTGATAGCAGAGGAAATTCCATGATGGCGGGGTGACGTGTCGAGCCGGGGGCTCCCCGCAGTACATCTAAACGGTCATTTTGAAGCGGGGGGGGGGGGGGGGGGGGGGGGGCGCCGCCTTGGTATTTTGAATTTCGCGCCCTCCTTTCCTTATAAGGAAGAGGAGGGGTGAAGGCGGGGAACCCACGCCTTTAACATTTTTCGGAGAGCCTGCTTACCCCCCCCCCCCCAAGCATCTCTTCTTCTTCTTTCTCCTCGCGATCTCCAGCTCCACCACCTTCTTTGTCTCTGCAACTTTCGGTGATGGCCAACAAGGGAAAAGCTGCCGCAGTCGCCGAAGTGAGCGGAGTGGCACCCGGGGGCCGCGATGCCGCCATTACGAAGGCCTCCGCGAGCGCTTCCGAATCGGTAATGAGTACGAGATTGTGATGGCGAGGGAGGAGGACTCACAATTGACGAACATGCCAGGGTGCCTCACTCTGTCGCTCGACCACATGGAGGCTGGATTCCGGCTGCCGCTGCCGGAGGTGGCGAAGGTGCTGTTGAACCGATGGGGACTCGCGCCGATCCAGCTAACGCCAAACTCATGGTGGACTATCTATATTTTCTGCATCGTCTGCAAGCTCCAGAAAGTCCGGAGTTCAGCGGAGGTGTTCTGGGCGCAATTCTGCCTCATCTCCTCGCTAGGGTTCGGGGCTGGTATTTACTATACCAAGCACCGACCGGACAGGATGCAGATTGAGTTGGCGAAGAAGCATTCCAACAACAAAGGTTGGATGAAGTGGCTCTTCTTTGTCAAGCGACGCGACGGTGCGGAGTGGGGGTTCCCGACCAGGGTCCAAATGGAGAGGAAGGATACGTATCCCTTCCTGATCCAAGATGAAGCGAAGGCTTCGGATAGTCTAAACCGAGCATATGTGCGCAACGGGAAGGGATACCTAACGGAGTTCCAACTCGTCCAGCATGGTCTGAGCCGACCATGGAGTAAGTACCCGATCATATTGCAATCGTATGTCTGTCGCATAATTGTCTTCTGACTGTGCGCTTTCCCCTCTTTTGGCTTGAAGGCGCCGAGGAGGTAGCCGCCGGTCGGGACCAGGAGGCTAATGAGGATTACGCCGAGTAGATCACCGTCACCGCTCATTTGGTGTTCGAGGGCGATGACGTTTCTGCCATGATAAGGATCCCTACTGCAGTGAGGGCTCCTTCCTCGGTGACCACTGCCATGGCGGTGCCGACTCCTACAGAGGGGCATTCCGCGAGAAGCTCGCCAGTCGCTGAGAAGAGGCCACAGAAGATCCGGTTGAAGAAGAAGGCCGTAATGAAGGCTGTTGCGAGGGGGTGCTGCCATCCTTGACCGAGAAGAAGGAGCAAGCCAGCCTCAGAACGCAAAGAGGAGACCGGTGGTCACCGAGCAGGGGACGTCCGAGGGCAGAGCAGAAGAGGAGGAGGTGGACCAGCAACCTCTGATGAGGAGGAAGAGGAAGAGGCAGCTGAAGGAGGCTGCGCCATGAGTGGTAGAAGGGGACGATGAGGAAGGTATTGAGGGAGAGGTCCCTCATTTTGCAGCGTTGAAGAAGCGCAAATCTACTGAAATGGCCACCGAACTGAGGCTCGTCATGGTGAGCAACGAGTCGGGGAGCTCGTCCGAGGACGTTTGTGCCCCAAGACCCCGTTGAGGGTCGTCCACAGGAGGTGGCTCCGACGGGGGTCTTGAGCACCGGCACCGACGAGCGGAGTTCTGCGCTCGTTGGTGAGGAGACAACCGTGCAAGGGGGCGAGAAAGCCCCGCACATTGCTGAAGTCCCCGAGGGGCCTGTCTCCTTAGCGACAGCAGCCCCTGCAGCCATGGAGAGGAGTTTGACGATGACGGCCGCCCTGCCCATGGAGAGGACTTCGGCCACGACGGGCGCCTTGCCCCCCATTCCCCCCACCAAAGCGGCTGTTGAGGCGATAGCACAAACAGTCGGCGCGGGTGGCGATGCGGTCGAGCAGGTCCCCGAGACCGAGGAGGGGGGGCTCCGA
This sequence comes from Colocasia esculenta, assembly GCA_014218235.1. Classification (NCBI taxonomy): domain Eukaryota; kingdom Viridiplantae; phylum Streptophyta; class Magnoliopsida; order Alismatales; family Araceae; genus Colocasia; species Colocasia esculenta. Next base: position 13,746,209 of record CM024755.1, on the reverse strand, counting down.
AAATCTCCCGTTGTCGCGGAGAACCAGGAGGTGGCAGCCGAGGTCCCCGGAGTGGTTGAAGGAGGCCCTTCCACAGGGAAGGTGGGCTAGGCTTCCGAAGACCAGGTCATCTCTGAAGAAGATCGGAGGCCTCTCTCCCAAGTGCTGGGGCGGAAGTCGCCAAAGCTTCCTTCAGAGGCCATACTGGAAGCGGCCCTGGAGCACCTTGAAGGACAAACTTCGAGGGTCCTTCCTCCGTGCCCTACTGCGTCCCAGCTGGAAGTGCTGGCGCGGTGCCAGCAACTGAGCCCGGAGGAGACCCCCGAGCACTCAAGTGGGGTCTATCACCCGGAGCACCCCACTGAGCATGACGATGATGATGTCGATGTAGGGGTGCTGACAGACAGAATCACGAACTCTCTGGGCATGCTGAAGAAGCTTGATATACGCGCCCAGAACCAAAAACAACTGTGGGAGGCAGAGTCTGCCTTCTGCAATGATCTGGTGCAACAGCATAAGGCTCGCGAAGCTGAGCTGCAGAATGAGGTGAATAACCTCAAAGACGCGCTTCGGGCTTCCGAGCTCCATTTGGCTGTTGCACGCGTAGAGAAGGAGGCGCTTGCCCAAGTACAAGGCGGGTCCGTGCTTCAAGGAAGACATGGAGCAGTTTGGGGCTCGCAGCTACAAGGTGGGCCTCGATGCTGGGAAGGAGCTCGGACGGGGGCTTGCAACAACCGAGCATGCCCGAGAAGCATTCAAGGCTGCAGTGGGGGAGTGCAGAAGCCGGACTAACGATGCTCATTTGGACGGAGTACGCTTCACCCAGTTCCAGTCAAGGTGAATGCCTTCTGTAGACGATGGCGCCGGTGCTTCCAGTCAGGTCCTTTGAATGTATCTGCCTTCCCTTTTTGTTTGGTAGCTCGGTCAGAGCGAGCTTTTGTACAGAATCTGAATAGATCTCCTCTCTTTTTTTTTAATGGCTTCACTTTTTCTATCTCCTTCCCTTGTACATGTTCTGTCCGAATCGGAATTCGTTGATCGTTTAGAAGGGTTCGCAGTTACCGCGCAGGTCGTTTGGAACTGTCGAGAGGTTCCGACCAGGGGTGTTGTGCGGAACACTTTATACTTGGTGGTATCATCTTAATCCTTTCGAGCTGAAAAGCTTTGAACAGGGATGGCTTCGTATACCAGCTCAAGCCGACCGAAAGAATGGGAGGAAGAAAAGTAGGACGCCGAACAGAAGGCTTTTATAAGTAGTAAGCCTTCAAATTGGATACATGCTAGGTTCTGGGTATGGCTCCGCCACTAGGAGTAGTTAGCTTGTAAGAGCCTTTCCCAAGAACCAGGGTGACCTGATAAGGTCCTTCCCACTTGGGGGCGAGCTTGCCGGCTGCTCTTCAGGGATCCGATGCCGAGCAACGGCGAAGAACGAGGTCACCTTCGAAGAAGCGCCTTTCCCGAACTCGGGAGTTATAATATTGCGCAAGTCGCTGTTGGTAGGAGACTAGTCTGATGCTGGCGTCACTTTGGCGTTCATCAAGCATGTCTAGGTTTTCCCTAAGCGCGCAATTATTGGTGGCCTCATCAAAGTGAGTCATTCAGAGAGTGGGGAGAGCCACTTCCAAAGGTACAATGACCTCTGTGCCGTAGGCCAAATGGAAAGGGGTCTCCTCGGTGGCTACCCAAGCGGTTGTTCGATGGCACCACAATACATTAGGGAGCTCGTCAATCCATGAACCTCCTGCAGCCTCGACTCTTGTGTGAATCCCGTACAACAATGTTCGGTTGGCTATCTCAACCAAACTGTTTGCCTGGGGGTGTGCAACTGAAGTGAAGTGGTTGTAGATTCCGAGCTCAGAGCATTTCTGCTTGAAGAAAATGCTATCGAATTGCTTCCCATTGTTGGAAGTAATCACCCTTGGGACACTGAAGCGGCAGAGGATGTTCTTCCAGATGAACTTCCATGCAGCTCGGTCTATGATGGTAGAAACAGGTTCTGCCTCGACCCATTTGGTGAAGTAATCGATGGCGACGAACAGGAGTTTCTTCCGCCCTTGAGCTTCTGGAAAAGGACCCAAGATGTCGATGCCCCATCTGGCGAAAGGTCGAGGTTCGAACAGGGTGTGAAGTTGTTCGGCAGACTGCTTGATAAGCTGACCAAACTTCTAACATTCTGGACACCTTCTGACGAAGGACATGCAGTCCTTTTGCAGAAAAGGCCACCAGAATCTGGCTCGAATGATGCTGCGCGCCAGCATTCTGCCCCTCAAGTGGCTTCCGCACAACCCTTCATGGGCTTCTTCAGTGGCTGATGCTGCTTCAGTGGGACTGAGGCACCGTAGAAGAGGTCTCGATAGGGATCGTCGGTACAGTTGACCTTCTATGAGGGCGAACCTCTAGGAGTGCAACCTGATCTTGCGGGCTTCGCCTTGGTCAGACGGAAGCTCATTTCGAAGCAGATATGCCATGAAGGGGTCTATCCAGCTCGGAGCTGGAGGATCAGCCTCAATGGCGGCTACATCTATATCTATGCTCGGAGAGGCGAGCTCTTCTATGAATACGGAGCGAGAAGGGGCGACGTCGCCTGAAGATGCCAACTTGGCGAGTGCATCAGCCCACACATTCTGCTTCTGTGAGACATGGATGATTTCGAAGTAGAGGAGGCTCTCTGTTCGGTTCTTCACCTGCTGGAGGTATTGTGCCATACGGGACTCCCTTGCTTCGAAGTGTCCTCTTACCTGGCTGGCGACCAATTGCGAGTCACTGAAGACCCGTAGTCGAAGTGCCCGAGGTGCCTAGCCATTCGAATTTCGGACATCAGCGCTTCGTACTCGGCAACGTTGTTGGAGGTGGAAAAGTGGAACCTCAGAGCATATTGGAACTCTAAGCCCTCCGGGGAGGTGAGAACCAAGCCAGCTCCATTCCCTGCAACACAAGAGGATCCGTCCACATAGAGCTCCCATGGGAGCTCGATGGCCAATGGAAGGTCCTGCTCGGCCAGAAGGGTGCATTCCGCGACGAAATCTGCCAACGCTTGCGCCTTGATGGCCGTCCTCGGACGGTAGCTGATGTCGAACTCGCCTAGCTCAATGGCCCATTTGATGAGCCTACCATAAGCCTCTGGCCACTGAAGGATGAGCTTTAACGGCTGATCGGTAAGGACCGTGATGGAGTGGGCCTGAAAGTAAGGCCTAAGCTTCCGCACGACTGTGACCAGTGCCAAGGCAAGTTTCTCTGCTCGGGGGTACCTTCTTTCAGCTTCTTGAAGGACCCTACTGATGTAGTAGATGGGACGCTGGGCCGCTCCCTCTTCTTTAATCAATACTGCACTGATAGAGTGTTCGGTAACCGAAAGATATACGAACAAGGGTTCCCCAAGCGCAGGTTTAGAGAGAATAGGTGGGGCTTCCAGATATGCCTTCAACTCAACGAAGGCAACTTCGCAGTCCTCGGACCACCATACATTCCCCCTTGCTGTGAGGAGCCTCTGGGTCCTTGCAGAAATTTGAAGAAGTTGAAGCTCCTCTCTGCTGCTTGGGACATGAATTGGTTGAGTGCAGCTAGACGTCCAGTCAAACATTGGACGTTGCGCACCGTCTTAGGGCTGCTCATTTCAAGTATCGCTTGGATTTTCTCAGGGTTGGCCTCTATTCCTCTATTTGAGACGAGGAAGTCGAGGAACTTACCTGAGCGTACTCCAAACTCACACTTGGCTGGGTTGAGCTTCATGTTGTACCTTTGCAAAGTTGCGAAGGTCTCTTCGAGGTCGAAGATGTGGTCGGTGCTGGGGAGCGTTTTGACCAACATGTCGTTGACGTAGACCTCCATGTTTCGCCCAATCTGCAGCTCGAACATCTTGTTGACCAGCCGCTGGTATGTCGCACCAGCGTTCTTCAGACCAAAGGGCATCCTGGTAAAACAGTACAAGCCCAGGTCGGTGACAAACATGGTGGCGTCATGGTCAGGAGGATGCATGCTGATCTGGTGATAACCAGAGTATGCATCCAAAAAGCTGAGAAGCTCATGTCCGGACGTTGCGTCCACCAACTAGTCGATGCGTGGTAGAGGAAAGTTGTCCTTGGGCGTAGCCTTGTTAAGATCTTTGTAGTCCACGCATACGCGCCATTTTCCATTAGCTTTGCGTACGAGGACCACATTGGAGATCCATCTTGGATAGTGAGCTTTCCGGAGGAGCCCAACTATTCAGCTTTTGACGACGTGATCATGGATCACGGTCTGCCGTTCTCGGTTGATGAATCGCCGCCGCTACTGGACCGGTGGAACCTTTGGGTCCAGACGAAGGCGATGCACCATCATGTCCAGAGAGATGCCTGGTAGCTCATCATCCGACCACGCAAACACATCTAAATTGGCTAAGAGGAATGCCTTGTAGTGTTGCTGTTCAGTTTCTGGAAGCAGCGAGCCAATATAGAGGACATGCTCGGGGTCGTTATCTATATAGATCGGTAGTAAATCTTCAACGGGAGTTCCTCGGCTGGTAGAAGGCTGATCGGCTTGTGGAGGCACGATGTGCGGGGCTTCGAGAGGTTGCTTGTCCCTCAGTGAGAGGACGTAGCACCGTCGAGATTCTCGTTGGTCTCCGAGCACCTCACTAATCCCATGCGGAGTGGGAAACTTCATCTTCTGATGGAGAGACGAAGGCACCGCCTTGAGCCTGCCGATCAGGCCTTTGCCCCAAGAGTTATTGGAAGGCGAACTCGCCCCATGGGCTGGACCGAGACCCCTGAGAAGCCGAACAGAGGTGACTCAACAGGGGTGAGCTGGTCGGTTTTCAGTCCCATAAGCAGGTAGCAGTCGTAAGCTAACACGTCGGGGGCACTTCCATTATCCACCAGGATCCGACGCACATTACAATGGTTGATGGTGGATGAAACAACCAGCGCATCAGTGTGCGGAGTAGAGATACTCCTACAAGATCCTCATCCGAGAAGGTTATAACCTCCTCGGATAGTGTACGTGCGAGGGGAGGGGGATAAGGGCCCAGACGAGGTGCTGGAGTCCTGTCCACTGCATGCACCCGCCGAGCGTAATCATGCCGGCTTTGATTGCTTTCTCCGCCTGCACCGAAGCCTCCCGCGATCACATTGATCTCTTGCTCATTGGGCTCGTTGTTGATGGGCTACTCGGGAGTCCACTCTCGGCACCTCTGGCGGTCTTCATTACGGCGCACATACCGTCCAAGATAGCCACGCTTAATGAGGGACTCAATTTCATCCTTAAGTTGGCGGCATTCAGAGGTGTCGTGGCCATGGTCGTGGTGGAAGCGACAGTACTTCTCTTGGTTGCGCCTTCGGGGGTCGGAGCGCATCCTTGGTGGCCACTGAACATAGGGCTCGTCCCAGATTTCTGCCAGGATCTATTCGGGCGCCACCGTGAGCGGGGTGTAGTCGGTGAAGGGACGTGGTCGGCGCGGCGAGTCCCCATTGCGCCGCCCTTTCTTCTGATCACGGTCGGAATCCATTATCGGAAGGTCTCTTCTTGTCCGACGATTCTCCCTGCTCTGCTCGGCCGGCTGTTAGGCTCTCCTCGCATGCGGCGTGGCGTTGTGTAGTAGAGAGCAGCTCGACAAGGGTGGACGGCTGCTGTACTCCCAGCGTCCTCTGCAGGAAGCCATTGCGAGTGCCCTGGATGAGGGCACTGGTGGCTAACGGGACATCGAGGCGCGGGATGCGGAGCGCCTTGGTCTGGAACCTCTTGACGTAGTCTCAGAGCGCTTCTCCCTTCTTCTGCCGAACAACGAGAAGGGAGGCCACGGTGCGCGGTTGTGACCTTCCGCCCAGAAGGTTGTCCCGAAAGGACTTCTTCAGCTGGTGGAAGGAAGAGATGGAACTTGCAGGGAGGGCTTCGAACCAAGCCTGAGCGGTTTCCTTCAAGGTGGCCGGGAAGGCCCGACATTTGGCCGCATCAGATGCCGCATGGAACACCATATGCGACTCGAACCCGTGGATGTGGTCCGCGGGGTCGGAGGTGCCGTCGTACGGTGCGATGGTGGGCAGAGGGAGCTTGGGAGAGACCCGAGCTTCCAGGATCTCCACAATGAACGGGGAGCAGAAGTTCTGGTCCTCTTCGGCCGGAGCTTTGCCCTCTGCCCGCTGGACCATCACGTCCACACGACGTTCTAGGTCGACGATGCGGCGCAGGCGCCTGGCCAACTCCTGTTCGGAGTGGGCCGAATCTGCACGCCCGGTCCTGTGGGAGTTGGCTCCCATGACCGAGCGCGGCGGGCGCGGGGCCGCCATGGAGCGACGGGGTGAACGACCGCAGTGCCTCGGTGCTAGTTCATCAAACGGGGCGCAACGCGACCTCCGGGATGAATTCACATGTTGCCCCTGAAGTGCAGGAGGGGCGTGAGATCGTTGGTGAGACGACTCTGCCTGAAGTTCCTACGGCAGGGAGGCCGCCAGGGCCGGATGCTTGGCCAACTGGGTCTGAAGGCCTAGGAATATGTCCGCGAGGTGCTGCATTTGCCCCCGAAGTTCTGCTACCTCCAGGGCAATTGCAGGCATGGTGACGGCGGGCGCAGAGACGTCGCTGGCCGCATCGGCAGGGGCTACGACGATGTTGACGGGGGGAATACGTTGACGGGAGTCCGCTCGCGACTGGCGGGACCTCGTCATACGGCTCCCCATGTTGTGGTACGAAAATCGTCCGCGAGCCATGGCTATCATCGATTCCCACAGACGGCGCCAAAAGTGTGGAGGTATTTCCTTGTTTGGGCTGGAGCCAAACAGGCCTACACTAGGAGATAGGGAAGATGACCGCCAGTAGCGGACGAATGTCTGCAAAACCAGAACGGAATCAGGGGGGCCCGGTTGAAGAACCGGGGAGAATCCTCCGATGCCTAAGTCAGTAAACTGCAAGTGAGGTTTGGAGAAGAAGGGTTCAGTGTTGTGCGAGAGCGATGTGCGTTAGATCACGTACCTCTGCATGGAGGCTTACCAAAGCCTTTTATAGACAGAAGTGCTGAGGAAGAGGGACGGAACGTCCCTGATCAACGCCGCAAAGGGCGCGCCTGTTAGCGCCATTGGCGGGGAGGTGCCCGTTGAGGGGCCTTGCAGTTAACGCACCATTTAATCGTGGGGCATGCATGATGCAGCAGTTGTAACCGTTACAAGGAGACAAAGGGCTGTTTGAATCCTCCTGGTCGGAGGTACCGGGCAGGGGCCCTGTTCGATAAATGGAACCTGTCGCTCGGTGACAAGGCCTGCTGCTAGATGTCCGATGCACAGAAGTGTTGCTCGTGCTGAAGAGGCCCCGACACATGCCGAGCAGCGTCTGCTCGGAAAAGAGGGCCCTGAGCCGAACAAGCTGTAAGGCGTCCAGAGATGGTTCTTGGGTCCCGCTGGTACCTGAATGCAGGGATCGTCCTTAGGACCTTAAAGCTGTTCATGAGAAGACGTGGTGCCCTATGGAAGGACCATGTTTGTCCACTGAATTGGGATGGGCCATGATGGACTCTGTGCACGAAGGTGGCTAGGAATAGCCACCACACTAAGTAAGCCGTCTATGTAACTTATGTAGATGGCTACTTAGAAGCCGTCTACATATGGAGGATATGTAGATAGCTATACATATCTCACCTAATATTTCGTTGTGCACCCACTTTTTCCCCATTTCTCTCCTCCTCCTCCGTTGACGCACCCATCCCCGCACGCTGCCTGTCGAGGACATTGCCTCCTGTCGTCGGAGACGCCTCCACCGGAGACACCGCTCGCCGCTGCCAGAGTTCACCCTCTCTCTCTCTCTCTCTCTCTCTCTCTCTCTCTCTCTCTCTGCGGAGAGTCCCTCTCAATTGCTCTCCCCCCTCTTTCTCTCTCCCTCTCTCTCTCGGGTGTCCCCATGGACGGACCTAGAGTGTAATGAGTGGGGTCCTGTGACCCCACTCATTTTTTTTTTATCTGAAATGACCCTATCAATTGAAGATTTGATAAATTTTTATATAAGAGGTGACCCCACTGAATTGTTTCAGTGGGGTCACTCCATACGTATAATATATTTATTTATATTATATATACTATATTATTTATATAAATATTAAAAAATAATTTATGTGACCCCACTAAATAAAATTTTTGTATCCGTCCCTGGGTGTCCCCAATCCCCTCGCCGCCGCCGACCTTTGCCACCATTTCCTTGTGCGCACAGTGAGAGGAGGAGAGTTAGAGTTGGGGGGGGGGGGTTCCGGCTGGGACGTGGGTTGGGGGGGGGCTCCGACTGGGTGGGTTAAATTTTTTTTTTTTTTTTTTAAAGTTTGTATGTTATGCAATATGCACATTTTATAAATGGTAACCATGTGTGTTGTTTCAAATTTTGGCAACATGAGATAGCTAGTAAGACCAATGGCATCCTTTGTCTAACTTCCATAGCAGTTGCTGGTAGAGTTCTCTTCGTCTTGAATTGAGTAGGATTCAGAATCCAGATGATCTACTCTTTGCGTCTACTAATTCTGAGGATTCCAAGTGGGCAAGAATTCCAAATGGTTGACATTTCCAAGGGATTCCGGTAAGCTTCCATCAAAATCATATAACTATATAAGAACAAGCTTCAAGTCTTCAAATCTACAAGGTTTCCCAAAGACTCCGGTGCCCCTCTGGTAGGTATAGTACCCTCAAATTCCAAGTGGCTGAAGTTTCCAAGGGATTCAGGAATATACACGAACAATATCCTCTAATACCAGTTCCCCCGGCCCTAGGTTGCTGTCTGAGCATTTCCGTATGTTCAGGTTGCCGAATGTGAGACAAGTGCGGCAGCTTCAACTTAAAGTCAATAAGTTTGGTGGTGTCCATACCTCCAAAATAATTGCTACTCAACTTAAAGAGTACCCTCAAAGATGTTTCAAGTTTTGAAAGCCATCAAGAATCGGGCGATGGAGACCACGGTTGTAACAAAGATCTAGCTCAGTGAGGCTTGATAGGGCCCTAGCTGGGCCGGCCCTCATTAGCTTTAATGGGCCCAGTCTAGCTCTACTAGCTTGGAACAAAGGAGGGGCCTAGGAAGAAGAGAGGGAGTTCCAAGAGGGAATTTAATCATAATGTCAAGCATATATTATTGGAAATGCCCCACTTCTACTAATTTATTAACTTTTGATAAAAAATTACTGCACATGCACACGGGTAGGGTTGTTCATAATACGGTCCAAACCGTAAAATCGAACCGAACCGACCGGTTCGGTTCGGTTTCGTGGGCCAAGTGGTTCAGTTCGGTTTGAAGGTGGGAAACCGAAATGAACCGAATATAGATATATAATTAAACTCGCGACCCCCAAAAAGGGGTTGTTTTGGTTTTTTGTTGTTTAAACCTCAGGAAAATGTCAGAAAAATACCTAAAAAATGTCAAAACTGTGGATTTCGGTTTGAACCGAACCGGTTCGGTTTCTTCCAAAAATGAGGAAACCGAACCGAACCGAACCGTGTACACCCCTACACACGGGACGTGATTGGTAAGCCAATTGGCACAATATGTTTTCCACATTAACTTTTCTTACATTTCTTTTCTTTCTATAAACGATCAAATTCTAATTCTGATTATCTTGATAATTACATTTAGGCTATGTTCCTCACTTTATCCTCACTCCATCTAAATATCAAACATAGCCTAGAATGTACTCGGCTTTGAGAGGAGTTGTAACACCTCCCGCCAAGTATTTATCAAGTTGAAAGTGAAAGTGATGTTTGCCGTGAAGAGGATGGGATGCCAAGTCTTGGGATTTAATTGGTGACTAAGATATTACTAATAATTAAACACTGGTTAGAACCCGGTCCACACTCTCGGGCGTCGTCATCTAGGGCTGCAATCGGGTCGGGTTCGGAACCGGAAACACATATTCCGATTTCAATTCCGATAATCAAAATATAGTTTCGATTCCGATTCCGATAAAATCGAAATGGTTAATTTCGATTCCGTTCCGATTCTGATAACATTACTGGAACCGAATTTCCGATAAGTTAAGATGTTTACTATGGGTTTACCTTTTGAGTTTATGGATAATTTATCGAATAACTGTTACTGATTCCGACTATTTTTTTTAATTCCGATTCCGATAACTTATTGGAATATCTGATACCGATTCTGATAAACTATCGATATCAATTTTTAATTCCGAAACCGATAATTTTTATTGAAATCGGATCAGAATATCGATATATTAAGTTCCATTTGCAGCCCTAATTAGAGCTCTTCTAGTGACTGGATCTCCCCTCTGCATTAAAAATTGTGGGCCTGGCATATCTTGTTCCATCTAAAGCCGCGCGCACGTTGAGACTTGTATATTTCCATCAGCTCAAAAGCATTAATATGATGAATATCTCATCCAAGCCTCTACGTGCCATCCATCCATCAACTGATAAAAGTATTCTGTTTTCTGATCCAGGAATCCAGACAAATAATTTGCTTTTGTTATATTCTAACATGATTCTTTTGCAAATGTCTGATTTTCTGCTCAGGAAAGTGCATCTTCTAGCTGTTCTTTTAAGTTCTACCCTTTAGAAAAAGATGAATGGTTAACCAGAATATCATTACTCCCAATTTTAGTGCTCAACTGCGTTTAGAAAGATCTCGGATGGTGTAGGAAGATACAGAGTACCGTGGTTGGGAGCAAAGAAATACACAACATCTCATTTCTCTATGTTTTTTTTTTCGCTTGCTTCTTTTTTTATCCACTTGGTTTCTGTGTCTACCATGTTTATTGAGTAATTATTGATTCTTGCATATATATATATGTAAAATATGATGATAGGTTTTGTTCAGAGCGTGTGCGCAGATCGATCTGGTTGCTTGCATCTTTTGTCAGTCTCTTTGTTCAGGTAAGATCCAGGGAATTTGAATGGTGACTTATCTTTAATTAATTCAACGAGTCTGGATGGTGGCTCAACTTTTATAATATGTGTGGATGTGTGAATGTATTTTTTGTAGGATGTGTTGATGTGTGATCGAATTTTTGTGACAGGATGTGTGATGTGTGAATATATTTTTTGCAAGATGTGTGAATGTATTTTAATGCAGAATGCACGCGTTAGATGTGTCTGCATGTAGATATATAATGTGAATGTGTTTGTCTATTTAATTTTTTTTTACAAGATGTGAATCTCTCTTTTGCAGGATGTGTATACATATGGATATAGAATGTGTCTCTTTTTTGCATGATGTGAAGATTTTTTTCAAGATGTGAATGTGTGGATGTATTTTTTTTTTAACAGGTTGTGTACACATGTGGATATGTTCTTGATATAGGAGAGTTGCTGTCGATTTTTTTTGTAAATTATATACACTATTTATTAACATCAATCTTTTCAGATATGAATTCATGCAATGGATCACGGGTTCGGAGATTACGAACTGTGGATGAAGTGCCAGGTCATTCATCTCAAGACTCTATTGCAGGTCATCCTTCTTAGGCCCTAGTTCCTACCACTCTTTAGTGCATCTTCTGTTCTATCTGCATCTTCTTTTGTAGCAGGTTTATTTTCACATTCAGTAACGTTGCAATTTATATTTATTTTAGTTTCATAAAATCTAATATTTTTCTTTATGTATATATCTTTACATAGAGACACCGTCGTGGGGTCGGATGATCGGTTGCCAGGGTCCCTCTAGAGGTGCCATAGAAACGAGGATAGGGCATAAGTGGAATGTAAGAGTGCTTGGTGGATACAGCGTAGGTGAGCAAGGGACAAATTTTGTGAGTCATATGAGCATTGTCATCAGACTGAATTGCAAAATATGATAGATTTTTTTTTTCAAAATTGCCTAAAGAGACAAAGAATAACATATTTTGAGATCTTGAGGTAAATAGATTAATATTTAAAGTGGATATTGTATATTTGTGAGATATTTAAATTACATTATTAATATATATGTAGATGACCTACCGATGGGATCGAACTCCATAGACGGATAAGGAGATGTTACAACATATGACAGCCATGCACAAAGGTTGGCGTAGGATTTAAAGTCGAAAGCAATATCTGATTAAAATTTCTTTTTTTTTGTATCTTGATAATAATTATCATTTTATAGCATTATAAGGGCAAGACGTTTGAGGATGCTTCGTTCCAACTGGTGTTGATCCATCAGATTGGCGGACAATGTGTGAAAAATTTAACACAAGAAAGGAGAAAGTAAAATAATATGTTTTAATTGCATATGATACTTATGATTTTCTATTTGATATTTCATCAAATATTTGTATTGTCTTCCTCTTTATAGGAAATTGCCGAACGTAACATGCAAAATCGCATCGATCAGAGTATGATATATCGGCGGGAGCGAATGAGTATATATCAATTGAGAGATGACTTCGTAAGTTTTTTCATTTTACTAAATGTAATTTTAATAATCTCTATTAATTATTTTTTCTTACTTGATGATTATGCAATTAATTTTAATAGGTGAAGACTCATCAACATGGGTCCGATTGTATGGAGATTTTTAGGATGAGGAGATGTAAAGACCTCCTCCATGATTCCCAACAATGGGTTGATGATGAAAGCAATAATCATTTTGTAAGTGTATCTGTCTTACATAAAACATTCTTAATAAATTAGTTTATTATTGAATATTTTTTTGTTAATGAAATAATTTTTCTATGTAGGAGATGATGACCCAAATGACAAATCCTGCCCTCCAAAGTGATGATGTCGCTCCTGTTTCAACTGAGGATGTCTTCATAGCTGTCATGGGACAAGACAGACTTGACCGTGTTCGTTGTGCAGGTAAGGTTGAGACACTCGGCAGTTGATACGAGATGGGGGAGGGATCGAGCTCCTCAGACAGCCACACTCAGGTGTAGCAACTTCAACAGTAGTTGCAGGATCTACATGAGGAGAGGAGCAGGGATCGGAAGGAGATGGAGGATATGCACAATCAGATTTTAGAGATGCGTGCCCTAATACAACGATTGGCTGATCAACTATCATCACATGTGCCTCCTCCTTCGCATGAGAGGATTGATGACTCTGCTGATGATGATGAATAGAATGTTATAGTTTGTGAGATACTTTATATTTTTTTTGGATGTTATGTTTATTTTCAGATAATTTGTGTGTGTATGGTACTAATTTTATTTAGATGGTTTGTGTATAAAGTTGTTGTACTTAACAGGTGGTAAATGTGAAATTTAAATATATATTTTTTAAAATAAGACATATGTAGACAACTTCTATCCATCTATAGTTTATGTAGATGGCTTGACAAACCGTCTACAAAAGTTATGTAGCCGTCTACATAACTTTTGTAGACGGTTTGTCAAGCCGTGTACATAAGTTCATGTAGACGGCTAGAAGCCATCTACTTAAACTATGTATATGGCTAGATTAAGCCGTCTACTTATGTCTGTAGATGGCTATCTAGCCGTCTACATTTGTAGTTTTCGTAGACAATTTGCAAATCCATCTACATATGATATGTATATAGATTTTTCGTTGATGGCTGCTTAGACGGCTGTGTAGCCATCTACAAAAACTTTCTCACACGATTTTCGATCCCAACCATCCATCAACATATCCACTCTTTCCTATAGTGAAATTTGTAATCATTTTTCTTGTCAGTAAAGACATCCACTGAATATAACCACGACACAACAAGATAAATAGTTTATTACCTACCTTTATTGTCACCCACGTCCTTGTGAATGGTATAAGAAATATGAATCTTTCGTGATCTGATGTGAGTTATGGTGCGAACAGTATTGTTTAGATGGGTTAGCCAGTTAGGAGGACATGAGATTAAGTGATTGATCATGAGGAATCTAAGATCTAAGAGATTTGGTAGTCTTCGCTGATAATTCCACAAACCTTCAGAGACTGCTAGCAGTTTATGATCAAATTTATAATTTTCCTTCGTCCTCACATGCTCACCTAATTAATTCACTATCTAAAACCCATCCCATAGCTCGACATGAAACTCCCGTTAAAATTAGCTGTATAGGAGAGAAAAAAAGAGAAGATTAATATTCAAAAGATGAAGAGCCGGATACAGATGCATCAGAGCTGATCAGACCCCCTCTCCAGTTAAACGGGTAAGCTGGTATTGATCTGCCATAAACCTGCATAATTTACTTCACTAGCATCATGTTCTTGCAAGGCCACAACACCCACATATATAGGAGGACTAGCTATAGCTACTGGCAGTACTCAGGGAGCAGCTCCCATGTACGCTATATGCATCCCCGTGTGGCGGCGACCAAGTCCCCTCCCTCACACGAGCGCCCCTAGCGCATCACACGGTTGCCCGACACACGGCCCCCGAGCCTCCGGCCGGCGCGGTTCCCTCGTCCGAACACCACGTTGGTAGGGTCCCCCGTGACCAGGTTGTCGTAGACGAGGATGCCGTCGCCTTCTGCCCCTCCGTCGCTGCGGTGACCATCATACGCCCTCCGCCGGGACGGCACGTAGCTGGCGTGGTTGTCCGAGTAGTCTCGGCGGCGCCGGGGGAGTGGTCGAGACCGGTGGTCTCCGTAGTCGTCCTCGTCGCCCCGCCGGGGAGGGGCAACCTCCTCGCCGTAGTTTGAGTACAGCCTTGACCGCCACAGACCCTGCAACAGAAGATCGGGATTAACTCCAGAGAGAGAGAGAGAGAGAGAGAGAGAGAGAGAGGTTAAACCATCGGGTTTCTATCAGATGCAGGGGAGTCTACTGAAGGTTTGAGCTCCCTCAAGTGTCTCTTCAGAACAAGTGGATATGGGGCGTTCCTCTTCTCCATTACGTACGCAAGCTGGTATTTAAGGCCACGCCCCACCCACCAGCAAATTAGACGGGGGTTACAGTTCCGTGTGAGAGGAGATCCTCTGGTGGGACTTTAGCTCAAAGGTTGCTGAGTAGTAAAGCTACCAGCTCTTTACTGTGGGAAAAGCAGCGAGCGAGGCCATGGATTAATGGAGATGGTGTGTGAGGGAACTGCGACGTGAGCCATGGTGTGGACAGCCACTATCCAACCTCTCTTGGGATTGGAATGGATAACTTCAGCAATAAGGTTCCTCGTGAAACAACGGTGGAAAGCACAAGTGCGCTGCCAGGCTTTCCGGTGCCTTCGTCCCTAAGCTTGTGTGGAACGGAGGCGCAATACATATTATATACTAGGTTCTTTATATGCTTTAAGTGCCTTTATATTTTTTTGCCTCTTTTTCTCTTCATATTGTACGTTAACATTGTTATCAGACTGTAGGTATTTTGAGGGACAAAAGCAAACTAACATGCTCTTGATGCCGCCTCCGACGTTGAGGTTCATGTTTCATGGTACAAAAGTTTTAATTTTTTTAAGCTATTTTCATTTTTATAATTATTAGTTTTTCACTGAATCTTAATTACCACCTTGGTGAATGTAATTTCTCTTTGAAAGATGTTCTCATCTCAGAAACAAGCTATGCAGCTGCAAACAAAAAGGATCTGTTTTAATTAAAAGTTAAAATATCTGAATCTAGGAATATAGTCATACAAAGGCTAATACTAATTAAGAAAGACTACGAGGACTAAAAAATTAAAAAGCCTGAGGTTCATGGTTAATGGTTAAGGGTGTCAATGGGCCGGGCCTGGACCGGGCCTTGCTAGGCCCGGCCCAGGCCCGGTTTTCTAAAAGTCGGCCCGGGCCCGGCCCAGGCCCAGTTTTTTAAAAACCGGCCCGGGCTTGGCCCAGGCCCGGAAAAGCCTGAAAAGCCTGAAAAGCCCGACCCGGCCTGAAAATATTATTTTATTTATATAATATATAATATATCAACTCTAACTCATTTTGCCATCAATTTTTTAGAAAATTTTAGACGGTTTTGTTATGTATCAGAAATGTTTAAATTTTTTTATAAAGAAAAATTGGGTGCATAGCTTTAATTTATAAAAGATTATATTTGGAGTAGATTTATTGTGGAAAAAATGAATATAATTCTCTTTTAAATATAAATTTTATATTTAACACAAATTAAATTTATATTTTTCGGGCCGACCGGGCCGGCTGGGCCGGGCCTCACAAAGCCCAAGCCCGGCCCTATTTTTTTCCGGGCCGGGCCGGGCCGGGCCAAAAACTTTTAGCGGACTCATTTTTCCGGCCCAAGCCCGGTTAAAATCGGGCCGGGCTTCCGGGCCTCCGGGCCGGCCCGGCCCAATTGACACCCTTATTAATGGTACAAGTTTTTTAAATTATTTAACTATTTTCATTTTTATAATTAGTTTTTCTCTGAATTTTAACCACTTAGTGGTGGATGAAATTTCTTTGAAATATGTCCTTATAATCTTAGAAACAAGATATGCATGCAGTTGCAAACAAAAAGGGTATGTTTTAAATAAAAGTTAAAATATTTGAATCTAGGAGTAGAGTCAAGTAACAGAGACTAATACTAATTAAGACTGAATTAAAAATCCTAAATGGTAATGTTTGTAGCTTGAAGAATAATAAGATTAAACTATTGGTTGGAGAATCAAGATGCTCAACCTTTATCGATGGGTGGAAGCAAAAAGATCCAATACGGAAGTAGAAGAATCATCCTCATCAATGTGACAAATTCTACACACAAAAAATCGGTGGGGTTCTATAACCCCAACTAGAATTTCCAAAGTCGTCCTTTAATTTTATTCAAAAATCGAAGTCCAAAAAGATTAAAACTATGGTCAACCTACTGACTTACATAACCGGATCTTTTCCCACTAGGTGACTTCATAAAATCGTTCGGGTGACTCCACTAAATAAAATTTTTATATTTGTCATTAACCCTGTGGCCCAAGAGTTTCAATCACACAGAGGTAAATTAAGATTTCCACAAAATTGATCTTATTAAGACTCTAACTAATGTGGGTGGCCACATGTCAATGTCTACCACTTAGACACATTGGTACACTATTCCCTCTAAAATATCTCATCTTGCTCTCCCTTTCATATGAGAAATGGCGCATGCGAGCCAACGAGAAAGATATGTAAATGAAGAGTATTATGCTACCACCACACTAACATAATTAGTACGCAAACAGTTTTATTCTTTTTTCTGATTATTCTTGATTAGTCCTTGTTCATTTCTGGATATGTTTGGGAGCTATTTTTGCAAGTCTTATACTGTGCTATCTTTGAAACTTCTTACCGAATACTTTAAACTATTCTTTTAGATTTTTGGTTGACATTTTCTCTTATGTATTATTTCTTGAAACATGTGGTTATCAATGATTGTCTAAATAATACACGAAATCTTATATCCACAACTAATACCTGACAATATAAGAATTAATTGGTTTGGTCCTAAGACGAGTGCCAATGGATAATGCTATATATTAGATTTTGCTCTGAACGACATGATTGTACATATGTATATAGATTTCTTCCATTTGATTCATGCCCTGATATTTTGCGTCGGGCATGACGTAATCAGATTCGCCTTAAACCTAAACCTCAAACATGCTTTAGAAAACAAAAATCTCTCTACGAGGTTTAATAAAAGCAATCATCTCACTTTTAGAGATATGTCTAAGGACAACCAAACCTTATATATGCTGTGATGTCCCAAATGAAATGATATTTTGTGTTAATATAATTTTCACTTTCCATGATACTTGAGATCCTTAAAATATGCAATTGCAGCCATGTTAATTATTGCAATAGATTATGAGGGTATCTCCAGCATGTGCTATAACATTTAAGCTCACCAACAATCGTTTTAATTATATATCCTCTTGAATTGCAGATATGCAAGCAACATATTTTGATTCCATCATAGACAAGTAGACACAATTGCTTCTAGCTGCACTAGGAAATAGCTTCTCCTCTTAAGTATGAATGAATATCTCAAATTGGACTTGTGTCATATATATCATTTAATCGCTGATTTATCAGTAATAGAGTATCTAGTCAACTTAAAATCTCCACCATGATAGCATAGAGCAAAATTCACAATACCTCACAAATATCTAAAGATCCTTTTGACTGCTTGCCAATGCACAATATTAGGATTTCCTTGATATCTACTCAGCAGGCATAGGGCACGCACGACACACCTCCCGAAACTCCTAGGAGGACCGTCGATCAACACAGGCACACACACCTCAGCCCAACAAGGGCAGCAACCACGGAAAACCAGTCATGTGCCTAAGTTGGGGAAGAAACATTCCCCTAACCAACATAGGCATAGACCACTCTCACGAAGCCCAAAAACAAGGAAAACTGAACGGGCAACGAGAATAAGACAAGAACCCCGTCGCAGCAAGAATGTGACCAGGAGGCTGTCGCGACCAGAACGTGACAAGGAAGGTGTTGTCTTCAGATCCAGAACACGACGTATCGACCCGTTGCGTTCCTCATCTGAAGGCAGGACCCTTAGGGCAGAACCACCCCAAGGCCCACACCTAAGGAACCACGAAGATAAACCACCAACAGGAAGCCCTGTGCCAAGTTGGGGAGACCTCCCTCTAACCAACTTGGATATGAGTCATTGTAACACCCCAAAAATTTAAAGTGCTAGAAAAATATGAATAGTGTGGTTAATATATATTAGGATTGTCATTAAATTGAAATAATTGATATTTGGGTGTGATTAGTGGTAACGAACGTTACCCTAGTATCGTACATAGAGGTGCGTACTTTCACAGGGCGACACCAGAAAACGACAACGAAATAAAAATTTGAGAACACCATAATTTCCAAAAAAATGTGGAGAAATCAGAAATGTAATTATCTGAATTTTTCGACGCGCGAATTTTGAGATTAAGTCGACGCGACCATTTTTCGGGTGATTTTTCACCTAGTGCAGAATGAAATCTAAAAATTAAATAAAAATCACCATAATTAGCAAAACCATCACATTAGCTTATGGTTGAAATTTCAATACAAATAGATACTGTTTGGGTAGGTTTACCTAAGGATCAAATGACCAGCTGATTTACGGGTGAATTACGGAAGGGATTTTGTGAGATTTTTACTATGCCTACGTGTGAAGCAATAGAGAGGCCAGCACACCTAACTGAACAGTTAACACGTTTGTTACTAACGTGTAAACATGAGGAGATTTGCATGGGCTACGTGTTGTGGTAAAAACCAAACGGTTTTTACTACGACACCTCAAGGGCCGACGTGCCAATTGCATGGGGAACCCGCTGGGCTTATAAAAACCCTCCCACAGCCATCGCAAGTACCTTTTCCCACTCCAACTTGTGTTCATGTGTGGTTGCTGAGGTTATGTTGTTTCTTTTGCTATTGCTGTCGGGAGAAGCTGCAGCTGCTGCCCTGTTGTGGTGTTGCTGTTATTTGGCCTTCGAAGAACTCCCATTTCTCCAGTACATTAGAGCATTTGTTGAGATTACAATACGTGCAAGATTCTCCTTATTCCTCTGTATCTGTGGAAGTCTTACTGGGGAAAAAATCTCACTATTCAGAAAGGTAGGATTCAATTCCTAATCCTCTTCCTTTCCATTCTTGGATTGATTGGTTAAAGTGATCCTTTACCATGAGTTTGTTGACTTCCAGATTTGTAAATTAATCCCATGGTAAGAATTTAGCTTTCATCATGTATGATTTTGTGGTTGGCCATGTGAGACAATACAATTCTTATCCTTCTATCATATCTTGTGCAAATTTGAAATCATGACATGACGATTTCACTATGTCGAGTAGACTGAACTATGACGGTTCTTTCTACAATCGAGAAATGATTCCTTGATAAAATCTTAAGTGAGTGTGTGTTTTGATAAGTGCTTGATAAGTAATGGAGGAAAAGAAGAGTTTTAGGAATATTACTCTTCCGGTAACTTTCCCTTTCAGTTTGTCTTCTTGATGGATCAACCATATGAACCATATCCCATGATTTATTTTTCACTCTCTTGTCATCTTAGCTTCAGGTTTGAGGCTAAGATTATGTTTGGATTAAGTCCTAATCATGTTAGGAGTGATAGAGGAACTTTGGAGAACCATTTAGAGTGGATTTTAATGACTTTCTGAAGGTTTGCACAGAACCTATCGACAGACGAACTTATGGCTGTCGACAGGAACCCATTTCCAGAAACCAGAAATCACCACCTGTGTGTGGCTGTCGACAACCCCATCACTGGCTGTCGACAGATGCACATAGAACTGAAGTTCTATCCCTGGAAAACCAGCCCTGTCGACATCAAGCTTGTACCTGTCGACAGGTACTGACAATGCCATGTTTCTAGCACCTGTTTTACTCCATTCCTTGATGCAAATCTTACCCAATTGTGTCAACTAATAGTCCACCTATATCTTGTGATTTTTACTACCTAAACACCTACTAAACTCAGTCATGTACCTTTCTTTTTATCATGAATTATTTCTCCAAAGTTCCGAACAAAACTGACCTCAAAGGCCTATCAATTTCTAAAATCAGTAAGGAAACAAAGTTCCTTCACTCTTGTGTGTAAATTTTAAATGAACCATTGTGTATCCTTGACTCATTACAATGAAGAGTGTGTGATGATGACAAATTGAGAGTCTCAGACTCATTTAGAAATTATGTCTGGCAAATAAAGGGCTGGTTCAGTCCTGGGGGGAGAGCCTGAATTCGTCAGTGGCCGTGTGGGGGCGATGAGGACATCGTGGATGTTGGCATGCATCAATTCGTGCTTGATTAGTCATCACATCATGCTTGTGTGTGTGATAATGTGTCTGTTTCTGAATTCAAGTTTCATCCTGAGTTATTGATCTTGCTTCCAAAATTGTTCTTGTCCAATATGTATTATCAAATTATCTTGCTTATTCATTTTCTTGAACACTCCAGGTTAGAAATTTATATTTGTCTTACCTTGAATATATACGTTTGAATCCTTTTGGATTAGAGAAATTGAGTTCTACTGGGCTAGTTAGCTCACTCAATTTAACATTTTCAGGTGAACTAGATGGAGATATGGCTTAAGGGGATTGTGTGCCGAGTGGACCACCCGATGTCAAGAAATGTTATCAGTTTTGTTTTCTCTGTAGTTAAATGTAAATGTAATAAGGCTACAATGTACTTTTGCATGATCCTCATGTATACTACAATGAGGAATACCATGTAATAAGTTCTGCTAAACACGTGGTTTATATACAAACGTTATCTTAGTTCTTGTAATGAATATCTGTCATATTCAGTAAATGTAATTTTGCTAGAACGTGACAGTCATCCTCCACCACGACCGAAAACTAAAGACCACAGGGCATAGAGAACGCGACGGTTACCCTGTCGTGACCAGAACGCGACAGGATACATGTCGCATTCTAACTGGTATCGCGATAGCCATCCTGTCGCGATCTCAGTCAGAAGATCAACACTGGGGATGGGGCCATCCCACGATCCCCCAAGCTACAAAAACGCCTCCAAACAAGGGAGGAAGAAAATGCTACAGCCCAAACACACCGATAGAAACCTCAAAAGACCAACTCAACCTCCTCCAAATCGCACACACAAGGCAAATACACAACAAGGAGAAGAAGCACCACCGGCAGGCGTCTATCCATGCAAAATGCCGAAGAACCACACTGTAACGACCTCGAGAACCCGACCCTCGGCCCAAGCTAAGGACCCAATTTTCACGGTCGCCGCCCATGGATCTGGGGACCAGGAAGGGCTATAACACAAGTCTAACATAATATGTAAGGGAAATAAACGTCAACTGCTAACTAGGAGCACACACGCGGAAGCAGAAGGAAGAGCGAGACTGCAGCGTATCGCTCTAGGTACAGTCCCAACACACACAACTAGTACAAGTAAAAAGGGGGAGAATAGAGCCCTTAGAGGCATACCCCGAGGGTGACGTACAACAAAAGGGGGAAACCACTGCTAGCTACGGGGACGACGACTACCGCCCCGCCTCCTCTGCCCGACGTGCGCCCTGTCGCTGCTGAGAAGTCTCATGAAAAAGAGGGGATGAAGAGGGACTAGAAGGCAGAAGCTAACTAACTAGCAGAAGCGGCAGTACGGAAAGGACACCATGGTCGGAAACTCCGTACAACCTGCACGTCGTGACCACCACACGGCTGGTAACACAGACAGAGCGAACCCTGCCTGGTCAAGAGACACTAGCTACGGAAACCGCTACCACTAGTCAACCGGTCAGGTGCGTCCACTGACGTCTTATCCTCAACCCAGGTCCAGACCTCCATGTCTCTTCAGAGTGGAGGCAAGAACACAAAGTAACACAACAGTAACCGCCATAGTCTGGCCAGACTACGGTCCCACGCCTGACCTCTCTAGGTGGTTCGGGGGCCACAAAGAGCGAGGCAGTGAGAAAAAGGACTGGCTGGCCTGCACCGGGTAGAACTCCGGCCGTCCTCGGTGTCCCAGACCAACCAAGAGAGCTCTACAAACAACTCGACGCCCTTGTCCTAACCACCATTTCCCCCTCAACTCCAGAGTCTGTGACTCGAGTACGCTCGTCGCCCCGAACACTCCCTCTAAGGCGCACAAAGATGGGGGTCCCAAGCAAACGGTAACAACCTCTCTCTCGGGATAAGCCCTCAGGTGTTGAGCACCGGGCGAACGACTAGTGTAAGACCGTACTAGGAACTAGCACTAGTGCCACGGGTACAGAAAGAACTGGAAACGGAGAAGACTCTACAAGAAACAGAACTGTCGTGACCATGTTGTGACGCCTTAGAGCGTCGCGATGATGTCGCGGCGGCCGTGCCGGTCATGACATCATCGCGACCTCTATGCCGGTCGCGATCTCAGCCGAGGGGCGTCCCGGTATAGTCCTCCAAAGGACCGCCCCAAAACCGGTACAAACACATCCACTAGGGGGAGGGGAGTATGGGAAACACCAGGAAAGCATAGAAATAGGCAAACCACCCTCACAACCTTACGGATCATACAATAAACATGGAGATCTACACTCAAAGGAAACCTCTCCATTCACGAGCATGGATCTCACTCCCACGACCCCAAACACAATGGGAAAACGAGAACCTTAAGGGGAAGGGAAGCATGCTAGAACGAGAGGGAAAGAGGGGTCCCTACCTCAAGGAGTAGAGCCGACCCGTTGGGGCCTTCACGTCGGAATGGCCACCTCCTCCTCGCTCCAAGCACCACGAGCACGTCACCTACAACAAGGAGACATCATCTCCCCGCCAAGAACGCCCAAGAACAAGCCAAGAATTGCCAGAGAAGAAGAGGGCTGAGAGGGGGAAGAAGAAGAAAGAAGAAGAAGAAAGGAAGGGGAAGAAGAAAGGGGGTCGCCTGCCTCGGTTTTGAACCGAAGGCCCCCGAGACGCGACGGGTCGAGCCGACACAACAACAAGCATGTCGCGACTCCCCCGGGCATTGTGACCATGTCGCGACTGCCGAGTCCTGTGCGACACCAAAAGGCGGTCAAACCTCGAAGACTGAGAAACCAGAACGCGACGGCTTGTTAGGTCGCGTCAACGCTGTACGCACCTAAAACCCGACAAGGCCATTCTGACAGAAAGGACAATAGTCAGAATAGTTAGAAAAGCAGTTTCGATGTCTCCAGATGTCGCGACAAGAACGCGATGCCCACCCTCGTCGCGACCATGTCGCGATGGCCAGGTGTGCCGCAACCAAAACCCTATCGCGACAGGCTCCTCTTGCGCGACCATGTCATGACCAAGGGGTCCATCGCGACCCTGATGACACGGCCAAGGGCCAAGAGGGCCGGGTCTTACACACACATGCATGGAAAGAACAACCCAAACCAAGCTCCATCTACACTAACAAGGAAGAGAGCAAGAAATTCCTATTGAGAAATGATGAGCCAGACCCGTTGGGGCCCTTCACGTCAGATTGGCCACCTCCTCCTCACTCCACACTGCTCCAACACTCCGCTATGAGCACGCCGGCACCTCCCGATGCCCCAAATCTTGAGAAAGAGGGAGGGAGCTCCCCCACCACGGAGAGGGGAAGAAGGAAGGAGAAAGGAGAAGAAAGAAGAAGAAATGAGGGTCTGCATGCCTTAAGGCCTCGGAACTGAGGTCGCGATAAGATAGGTGTCGCGTTCTTTACCAGAATGCGACAAACATCTTGTCGCCTTCTCAAAAGTTCTAACAGGTCTTCTGACAGATAGACAGCCTCCAGGCCATGTGCCATGCACGCATGTGCCTCAGGTGAATGCGACAACTGGCACGTCGCCTTTACACACATGTGCGCGGACACGTGGCGCACCAGCCACAGACAACAGGAACGTGATAAGAGGGCCGTCGCCTTCTCAACCAGAAGGCGACACAGAACACGTCGCATTCAGAATGTGACAACCCGATCCATCGCGATCCCAAGAACAACTCCAAGGCAACCAAAACCCGAGATGTTACATATTCTTTTCTATCACATGGTTGACCAAGGACTTAAAATTGTATCACGTACATTAATCCATAAAGAATACTCAGTCTTAGACAAAATGTTGCCATCCATTACATCAATTTCCGACCTCAAAATACATCTCATTCTAATGTTCAACTAACAAAAGGGATTTCTCTAGAACACCATCAGCTGGGATCACTCAATCACTCAGCCTTATCTCATTCGGTATGTGGTTTTTCTTCTTCATAGTCATCTGAAAATGTTAAGTAGTAATCTATGAGCAAAAATGCTCATTAGAAATTATATCTCTGTAACCAGACATAGTTTAAATATTAAGCATCTTATGTTTGAGACTACTGCAAGAATAACAGTTGCTATACAAGTGCATGCTTCCTATATATCATCTTAGGGAACATATGAGAGATACTCATGGGTCATGATAGACGATATCAAACACACAAGGACAATATGCATTAAGCAATAGAGAGGTCAATGAAACTGAGAATATTTATTCAAACATGTATTCAATGGCAATAACAATCATTCAGTAGCATTCAATGCATTCAGTGACGTTTAATAGTAGTAACTTTCAGTGATGGGAAATTTCAGTCTAGAACAATTTAGTAGTTAGTCAGTTGGTACAATCCACACCTAGTAGCTTGATATGTACTTCGGGGCACTCCTCCCAAGACCCAGCACGACCCTATTGCACAAACATTAGTTATCTAGTTGAGCCAAAATCCAGTTGAGCCGAAGTTCTAGTAATATCTGGACTTTTCCCAAAGAGTTCCAATAGTAAGTTTTAGCATTTAATGAGGAGTCATGACTACGGAAGTCAGTTAGAAGACAATACAATAGTTGGTACAATTACATAGTCATGATTCACCAGATAAAGATAGCAGTTGGCAAAGTGACCCAATCAATGTGTAGGAGTAATTAATCTTGAACTGACTTTTAAATGTTCAGATTGTTTTCTTTTAGATCCTTAGCACATATTAAGACACTTTAGCTAATCTGTGAGGGCTTTAGTCAATACTTTCAGGAAGTAGGTACTCATTGAGGATGAGAGAATGATCCATCACTGAAGGAAGGATTGGTCACTAAGTGGACACAGTTGAGAGTAGCCTAATGGCATGCACAGTGAGGAGGGAGGGTAGTCGAGCATAGAGTCCACACTGTGGTTTACCTCAACAACCCATAAGCAGATCAAGGGTTATGTTCTGATGGCCAAGCCCTAGACAAAGAAGGAATACAAAGAAGAGATCTTTAATAAGAGAATGATTAGAACACTGATCTTCTTTATTACCATTAAACCAAAACATGTTTTCTTACAGCTAACCTATAAGTCGATTGTCAGGTCTTCAATTAGAGAAGGTTTGGCCATGAGCATAGAACGCCTCACCTTCATATCATTCAATGAGGGATCAAGGGTACACATCAAGTAAAAAGATCACTATACTCTACTCTTATCATGCCCATAAATTTTTCCTTGAAAAGGGTAGTCTACCTAAAAAAGAACTCCTTTAGGAAATTAATTGCTTAGTATCCCAAAAACTCATTTTGGAAAAACTTAATAAGATTTGTTCAAGAGGCTCATTTTGAAAGACTTATTAAAGTGTTCAAAAGACTCCTATTAAAATACTCATTTTGAAGGACTTACAAAACCTGTTCAAAAAACTCATTTTGAAAGACTTAATACGCCTGTTCAAAATACTCGTTCTAAAATACCTGTTTTAGGAACTTAGTGGAGTCCATTCAAAGGCTTGTTTTGAAAGACTTAGTAGGGTCTTTTCTAGATGCTTGTCTTGAGTTTGTTTCATAAGACTGATTCAAAAGGCTCATTTTGAGTTTGTTCTAAAAATCGATTTCTAAGACTCGACAACAAAAGACATGTTTTCGCAAGACTCAATAAGAAATACTTAATAGAGTCTTATTCATAAGACTCGATAAGAAATACCCGATAGAGTCTTATCTATAAGACTTGTTTGGGAATACTTGATATAGTCATCTATTATTTTCTAAGGAATTGTTTCACCAGGCTCATTTTAAATAGGGTTTGAGACTCGATTCTAAGAGTCTTAGAATTAATTCATAGCTTATTCACATTTTGGTCTCCTATTTACTTTTTTGAGGAAAAGTTTGTTGGCTCTTTTTGGTACGGTAGCTACCTATCTAAAGGGGGGGGGGGTGAATAGATTTCTGCACAAAAATAGAAACTTAACACAGAAAAAATACCATTTGAAGATTTGGTTAGTTTAGTGATAAAGAGTAGCACTGCGGAAGCAAATAAACAATCACACAAAGAACACAGGAATTTATCCTGGTTCGACCTTTCCCACATAGAAGTCCTACGTCCAGTCCCCAAGCAACCTCTTGGGATTTCACTAACCAAGGGTACAGTCCCCCTCAAGGACACTACAACACCTTAGATACCCCACCAGGTCTTCTTCTCTTTCCCGGGCAAGAAGGCAGTCCACTTCTCTTACAGGTAAAGAAGCCAACCTCTTAGTACAAACCCCAGTGCGGTTCTACTAGACACAAACCCCTAGGTAGGTTACTACTGTATATAGTCCTACAGCTGGACAGGATGTCTTTCTTATAAAAGAAAGAACAGAGCTGAGAGTTCTACAAGAATGGCCTCTACCCAAAAACTCTCAGCAGAACTCTCCCCAAGATTACATAAGCACAGGGAGATGAAGAGAGAAAAGAAGCTTGAAGGCTTGAATGCTTGAGACGCTTTTGCTTGCTTCTTCTTGGCTCAGGCTCTTTCTCTCTTTCTTTGAGTGTATGTGGCGTTGAGGTTCCTCACTGGTTGTACACTCCTTCAGAGATTTTCAGGGAAAAAGCTCTTTTTTTTGTTCAACCTTGCTTCATCTTTTATATGAGCAGCTTTTGAAAAGATCCGTTGAAGAGATCCATTGGAGCTCTTCTAGACGTTGCTGATCTTCTCTTCATTTGTCTTAATCAGACTCTGGTGGTCTTCGAGGTCTGTAAGCATAGAAGAAAGTGTTAGCATAAAGAGTATTTACAAGATAACATGCATACTACTGTGTTTCGCTACCATGATAAAATAGCACTTCATATCTTTTCTGACAAGACTCTGAAATACGCATGTAGCTTTTTCTATCAGAAGATTTTGACTTCTCTTTAGGCGCCAAAAAGTACTTAAACAAATTGTGTTTGAATTGAAGTGAATCGTTGTTTAAGTTACTTATCAAATCATTATACTTATAGGACTTAACAAATCGATCTTAGCAAATCGATGTGAGGGCAAATCGTTGCGCTCACTTATCAAATCGTTATGAGAGCAAATCGATGTGATCACTTGAGAAATTGATGTGAGAACAAATCGTTGTTCTCTATTAAGAAATCGATGTGACCACTTAGGGAATAGCTATGGCAAGCAAATCGTTATGAGCCTTAACAAATCGATGTGAGAAGCAAATCGTTGTTTCTCACTTATGAAATCGTTATGATGTCTTAGCGAATCGTTATGGAAGGCAAATCGATGTGAGGGCAAATCGTTGCGCTTACTTATCAAATCGTTATGATGCCTTAGCGAATCGTTATGGAAGGCAAATCGATGTGAGGGCAAATCTTTGCGCTCACTTATCAAATCGTTATGATGCCTTAGCGAATGGTTTAGCGCTTATAAAATCGATCAAAATAAATCGTTGTAGCGCTTATTAATTTGACACTTGAACTAAAATCGTTGTATATAGATTAGACATCGATTTTATCATTTAGTGTGCCATATTGCATCAATAGGAGACTTAGCATTTTGCTATGAGATTGATGCGACACAGATGAAACAAAATATTTAATTTAAGTTACATCATAAATTTTTGTTAGCACCAAAAATGAAGGTAATAAGAGTGGTTCAACAATCTCCCCTTTTTGGTGATGACAAAATTTATGAGAATTTTCTGACTTAAAATACTATAGAGACTACAGAAAATTCACATGACATACACACTCTCCCCCTTTTTGACTAACCAAAAAGGATGGATCTTCCATCCATTTCTCTACCCCTGTGAGAGAATTTCTTACCATTTAGGGGTTCAACATGATTGCCATTTATTGAATACTCCCCCTTATCTGTGCTCCCCCCTGAGTGAGACTCCCTCTTAATCTGAGGTAAGTCAGATCTTGTTGCTCTGACCTTTGACATGTTGTTTTGTCAAGTCTTCAGAATCATTGCCTGTATTTATCTTAAAAACTTGCAAACATTGTTAGTAGAAATATAAATAAAAACAACATTTGTGACTACTCCCTCTTTAGATATGAGATGGATGAAGGGCTGGCAGTCATCAGTGCCTTGAGCATCCTTGATCTTGATGCTCCAGGGCTATCCTTCCAACAATCTTATTCAAAAATAGGTACCCAAATCTTTTTGGGTCCTTGATGGTTAGATGCATAAAAGTATCTTTTCGGAATCCAAACTAGGTGCCTTATTGTGTAGGTGTTTACTGTGTGTCCTAATTTATTACAATGAGAACAACAATGAATATAATCTATTTTACAGTTCTTACTGTTTTTATGATGTCTGTTTAGGACATAATTTTTGGAAACATTTTCTTTTACAGGGGCCTTTTTATGAGGCAACTTGGTTTCTTTTACAAATTTCGGCAAATGATATTTTCCTAAAATTATGACTTGTTTTCCTTTTTCCGGAGGTATGTATCCAAGCCCTTGTTTATTATTTCCAGATTTTGACCCTTTTAAGCATAGGGCTAAATATGTTTTCCCTCTAGTTAATTTTCTAACTGATTCATTTAAATAGAGATTTTCTTCAGTTAGAGTTTTTAATTTTTCTTCTAACTCTAACTTTCTCATTATTCTTGCTTTTCAAATCTTCATTTAAAAGATAATTATTATCTTTACTATCTTTATTTTTTATAGTTGCTCCAATTCGGATTTAAGATCAGAATGGTGTTTTCCAAACAAGTAGTGTTGTTTTTCAGATTTTTTAATTCTTTTACAACACCCTTATGTTTTTCATATAGTTCATTAAAGACTTCTAAGTCTTCAGACTCTAACCCTGAATCAGTACATGAATCAAAAAATGGGTCAGAATGTACCTCATCTAGTCCTACCATGAGGGTTAGACTTACCTGCTCTTTCTCCGACTCTGAGCTTGATGATTCTGAGCTTGTGGCCTCTTCATTTTCCCAAGCAGACGCCATGGCTTTTCTTTTGAATTTCTTGTGCTTCTCTTTGGACTTTTCTGGTTGACCAGTCTTCTTTAGTTTAGGACAATCTGGTCTTAGATGTCCAGGTTTTCTGCATTCATAGTAGACTGGTTCTTTTTCTATTCTCTCTTTCTTTTGAATCCTTCTTGATCCATTTTTCTTCTTCTTAATAATTTTCTGAAGCTTGGACAGTACTTCATCTACGTCACTGTCTTCAGAATCTGCATTTTTGGAACTAGAAGAAGAAGAAGTGGAAGGAGCAGCTGCAACTTTAAGAGCAGTAGTACATTTTTTCTTTGATGAGCTTTCAGATAGTCGCTCCATATTAATTTCACGTGCCATGAGGGAACCTATTAAGTTATCAATAGAAAGTTTGGTTAAGTTATGAGCTTCTTCAATAGCAGTTACTTTAGGTTTCCATGAAAAAGTTAAGGACCTAAGTATCTTTCTAACAGTTTTCTCATCAGAAAGATTTTTACCAAGAGAACTCAGACCAACTACTATGCTCAAAAATCTATTATACATCTGAGTGATATTTTCATTTGGAAGTATTTTAAATTGCTCATATTGTGAGACAAGAATATCTATCCTAGTTTGTTTTACTTTATCTGTTCCTTCATAAGTTATCTGCAGTTTATCCCATATTTATTTAGTTGATTTACATGCAGATACTCTACTAAATTCTCTTTTGCATAAGGTACAACATAAGTAGTTCTTAGCTTTAAAGTTTAAAGATAATTTACTTTTATCTGTTGCTGTAATGGCAGTAGTGCCTGGAATAGGAACAATAACATAATCACCTACCTCGACTACCTGCCACAGATCAAAGTCTGTGCCTCGAATGAAGCATTCCATTCTCATCTTCCAATATTGGTAGTCCTCTCCATCAAAGAATGGAGGTCTGGTGACTGATTGACCTTCAGCATATCCTTGAGATGCCATGGATCTTCTCTAAGATCATTAGATCTTCTTGATTGATTAGAGAACCTCGCTCTGATACCACTTGTTGGCCCTTTTTAGTACGGCAGCTACCTATCTAGAGGGGAGGGGGGGTGAATAGATTTTCTGCACAAAAATAGAAACTTAACACAGAAAAAATACCATTTGAAGATTTGGTTAGTTTATTGATAAAGAGTAGCAGTGCGGAAGCAAATAAAACAATCACACAAAGAACACATGGAATTTATCCTGGTTCGGCCCTTCCCACATGGAAGTCCTACGTCCAGTCCTCAAGCAACCTCTTGGGATTTCACTAACCAGGGTACAGTCCCCCTCAAGGACACTACAACACCTAGATACCCCACCAAGTCTTCTTCTCTTTCCCGGGAAAGAAGGCAGCCCACTTCTCTTACAGGTAAAGAGCCAACCTCCTGGTACAACCCCAGTGCGGTTCTGCTAGACACAAACCTAGCTAGGTTACTACTGTATACATCCTACAGCTGGACAGGATGTCTTTCTTATAAAAGAAAGAACAGAGCTGAGAGTTCTACAAAAATGGCCTCTACCCAAAAACTCTCAGCAGAACTCTCCCCAAGAATTACAATAAGCACATGGAGAATGAAGAGAGAAAAGAAGCTTGAAGGCTTGAATGCTTGAGACACTTTTGCTTGCTTCTTCTTGGCTCAGGCTTTTTCTCTCTTTCTTTGAGTGTATGTGGCGTTGAGGTTCCTCATTGGTTGTACACTCCTTCAGAGATTTTTAGGAAAAAAGCTGTTTTTTTTGTTCAACCTTGCTTCATCTTTTATATGAGCAGCTTTTGAAAAGATCCGTTGAAGAGATCCGTTGGAGCTCTTCTAGACGTTGCTGATCTTCTCTTCATTTGTCTTAATCAGACTCTGGTGGTCTTCGAGGTCTATAATCATAGAAGAGAGTGTTAGCATAAAAGAGTGTTTACAAGATAACAGTGCATGCTACTGTGTTTCTGCTACCATGATAAAAATAGCAGTTCATATCTTTTCTGACAAGACTCTAAAATACGCATGCAGCTTTTTCTGTCAGAAGATATTTGACTTCTCTTTAGGCACCAAAAAGTACTTAAACAAATTGTGTTTGAATTGAAGTGAATCGTTGTTTGAGTTACTTATCAAATCGTTATACTTATAGGACTTAACAAATCGATCTTAGCAAATCGATGTGAGGGCAAATCGTTGCGCTCACTTATCAAATCGTTATGAGAACAAATCGATGTGATCACTTGAGAAATTGATGTGAGAACAATCGTTGTTCTCTCTTAAGAATCGATGTGACCACTTAGGGATCGCTACGGCAAGCAAATCATTATGAGCCTTAACAATCGATGTGAGAAGCAAATCGTTGTTCTCGCACTTATGAAATCGATATGATGCCTTAGCGAATCGTTATGGAAGACAAATCGATGTGAGGGTAAATCGTTGCGCTTACTTATCAAATCGTTATGATGCCTTAGCGAATCGTTATGGAAGGCAAATCGATGTGAGGGCAAATCGTTGCGCTCACTTATCAAATCGTTATGATGCCTTAGCGAATTGTTATAGCGCTTGATACGGATAAGTACCACCGACGTGGGGTCCACGGATGTGGCCGACGATGCTGGGTCGTCGGATCAATTGGCAAGGTCCTCGGCATAAGATCTTTTCCGTCCCCATATAAGGAAATCCCAGCTGTGCTTACCTTCTCCGAAACCTCATTCCTAACAAGGAAAGGCTCTGAGATCTCAGGTCGCGGCAGCCCCTCCGTCCCTAGCTGGCAACTGCCAGCTGCAAACCAAGGGACAGCATCCGTTGATCGCGCCCCTTTACTTTAGGACGTTGACTCTACAAGGAAACTTACATGGCTAACTAAGGCAGGGGGAAAACCCACCTTGCTCAACCTCACCCTATAAAAAGCGAAGGAGACGCTTCAGGCCAAGGTATGCTACTCGTGGCATTAGAACTCTCTTACATCTTCTCTCGCAATTGACTTGGGCGTTGGAGTGTCTCCCCACCGAGGCCACTCGGTGGTTCTTTGCAGGTGCAGTGTAAGAAGTCTGAGCCGACGACGACATCGCCATTGCCTTGGGCCCACCCGATTTGACCCCGGTCAAATCTCCCTTTGCTTGAGCAGCAACATTTGGCGCCGTTTGTGGGAAGTTCGATACAAAAAGCTGTCCCCAATGGCACCTAAGGTAAAGGCGGTCGCTCGCACGTCGGAGGAGGATGTCACCCTCGTCAACACCACCGAAGCAGCAGTGGGAACATCCAATACAGGGGACCAGGACTCATCGACCTCGTCGCGGCTGGAACGCGTTGAGCAAACGTTAGCGAGTCTCCAACTGATTCTGATGAGGCTGGAGCAAAACCAGCGGGCCTCCCCCGCTAGGGACAAAGGTCCGAGTCGCCTAGTGGAGCAGGCTCAAGGTGAGCAAAATGATGCCGAGGCTCCCAACCGACAGCGCTCGGTTCCGGCGTTGTCGGCAAGCCACGCCGACGCTCCACCGTTGGTAGGTGGAACCCCGGCACCGCCTGTTGTTCAAGCCGACAATGCTACTCCTGTCACGCCAATGGCGGTCGCGGGAATCGCAGCAAGGACCGACCTCGCCGACCACTTCTCGGCGGAGTTCGCTCCAGGTACTAACAACGAGTTTCCCTTCGACTCGCGGTGGAAAGACGACCTACGAGAAATGAACAGGAAGATAGAGGCCTTGCAGCTCTGAACCCGCGCTCCTTCCGTGGCGATGCTTCTCACCTCCTCGCCATTCATAGAGGAAATCACCTCGGCACCAGTCCCGTTGAAATTCCAATTGCCCAAATTCCGACGATATAATGGAACAACTAATCCGTCCACCACCTTGATCATTTCAGGGGCAGTGGAAATGATAAATGTGACTGATGCTTTAAAATGCAGAGCTTTCATGTCAACTTTGGATGATGCGGCGCTACAATGGTTCAAAGAGCTACCAGCGTGGTCGGTCCCAAGCTTCGCCGACCTGGCGCAAAGGTTCCTTGACCACTTCTATAACACGGTGCAGCATTCGCTATGCACCAACGATCTATGGCTGGTATCGCAGAGAGAGGGCGAGATGTTTCGCGATTACGCCAAGCGCTTCCAGGTCGAAATAATGAAAGTAGTGGACCTGGACCTAATAACCGCAGTCAACATCCTCACAAGGGTATGCACCGACGCGGCATTCGTGGCATCAATCGCCAAAAAGCCATCGGTAAGCCTCTCCGACCTCCTCTCTCGGATGAAGAAGTACGTCCGACTGGAGTCGACCCTTGGAGCCGCCGGGCGACTCAAGCGACTGTTGGAGAGAGGAAGCGCAAGCTCGGGGCCGAGCGAGAAAAGGCCGAGGAGGGAGGAGCACCGCGGAGATAGGCGCCAGGAGCTAGAAGGCCGGCGAACATCGGACCAACGACCCGACGAGTACCGTCGCGTCAGGGACCTACCTCGATTCGGGAAGCTGCCATCATAGATCCTCCCCGTCATCAAGAAACTTCCGGAGTTCAGGCGACCTGAACCACTTGCGAGGCCTCCATCTGGGCGAGGGGCCGATCTGTATTGTGAGTATCATAGAGGCTATGGACATTTAACTGACCAATGCAGGAGCCTAAAGATGGAAATAGCGGAGATGCTGCGCCGAGGAATAATCGGAAGGACGTCGTCGACGGTAAGCCCAAGAATAGGGAGCCAGAAGAAGATCGCGACACGAGGGGAAAGGGGCCGTCTTGGTCCTTGCAGGCGGACCGGCAGGAGGTGGCGACAGCAGCAGAAAAAGAAAGGCGTACGCATCGGCTGTCATCCTCGGTGTGAGCCAACCGTCGCCGAACCTGAAGGAGGTGATCACATTTTCCGCCGAAGACGCGATCGGGCTGAGCTTCCCTCACGAAGACGCACTAGTCATCCACGCCGACGTTGATGGGTACACCGTGCATTGCATCCTCGTCGACAACGGAGCGGCGCCCGACGTCCTCTTCTACGATTGCTTCTTGAAGATGACGAATCTAAGCACAGAAATCAAGCCAGTCGCCACGCCTCTATTCGGGTTCAGAGGAACACCGGTGACCGCCGAGGGATCCGTCAGGCTTAAGGTGACTCTGGGCACCCGTCCTCGACATGTGACGGTTGAGGTCGACTTCCTGATTGTGAAGGTAAAGTCGGCCTACAACACGATCTTTTGGACGTGGATTGCTCGGAAAGCTCGGGGAGGTGCCATCGACATATCATCAGAAGTTGAAGTTCCCAACTCCTAACGGAGTGGGAGAAGTTGTCGGAAGTCAGGCCGAGGCACGCCTCTGCTATGTTAACTCAATTAAAGCAAAAGAACCAGCTATTTCTGAGTACGTGCCACTTGCCGACGACGCGATCTTCGACGATGTCCAAAAACATGAACCAGCCGAACTTACTAAGCAAATAAAAATCACAAACGGACTACTAACTATCGGGAGACCGAACTCAGCAAACTAGAAGATGACGTCGCCAAATTCCTCGGTCAAAGCGGCGACGTATTCGCCTGGTCCGACGACGACCTGCTGGGGGTGGATCCGAGCATTATTCAACATCACCTGAACGTCAATTCCGAGGCTCGACCAATCTGCCAGAAGAAGAGACCCTTGTCGGCCAAAAGGTAGGAAGTGGTCGAGAGCAACTTAACAAAATATTTGCGTGCAGGAACCGTTAGAAATTCGTTCTATCCAGATTGGGTCGCCAACGTCGTCCTGGTGCGAAAGGCAAATGGCAAGTGGCGGATGTGTGTTGACTTCACCGACCTAAACAGAGCCTGTCCAAAGGACAGCTTCCCATTACCTCGGATCGATCAACTGGTTGATTCGACCGCCGCACGAGCTGTTGAGCTTCCTTGACGCCTACTCGGGCTATCATCAGATAAGAATGGCCCCGGAGGATGAGGATAAAACATCTTCACCACTGAGAGAGGTTTGTACTATTTCACTCGTATGCTTTCGGACTAAAAAATGCAGGAGCAACATACCAAAGGGCTGGTCAACAAAATGTTCAAAAGCAAATCGGCAAAACCATGGAGATTACATTGACGACATGCTGGTGAAGAGCCGACGATCCGAGGACCACGTCAAAGACTTGGCCGAGGCTTTCGAAGTATTGCGACATTACGGGATGAATCTGAACCCGGAAAAGTGCGTCTTCGGCGTCAGAGCTAGAAAATTCCTAGGCTACCTCGTCTCTCAAAGGGGCATTGATGTCAACCCCGACAAAGTTCGTGCAATCCTCGACATGTCGGCTCCAAGGACGGTAAAAGAGGTACAGCAGCTTAATGGCAGGATAACTACTCTTAGCAGGTTCATGTCCAGGTCAGCGGAACGTTGCCGACCTTTCTTCGAGATACTGCGGAAGGGTCACTTCGAATGGACCGAGGAGTGCCAAAGAGCCTTCGACCAGCTAAAGGAATACCTGGCAAACGTGCCGACATTAAGCAAGCCAAACGACAACGAAGAACTTCTATTATACCTATCTGCGACGAACTATTCCATCAGCTCGGTGCTCATCCGAGAAGAAGATCGAGCCCATCTCCCGGTGTACTACTACAAGTAAGGCGCTACGAGGAGCCGAACAGCGCTACACCAACCTTGAGAAGCTCGGTTATGCTCTCGTGATGGCAGCCCGACGATTACGCCCGTATTTTCAAGCACACAAGATCGTTGTCCACCGACGCTCCGCTCCGACCAATTTTCGAGCGACCCGAGTCCTCAGGGAGGTTGGCAAAGTGGGCCGTCGAGCTCGGCGAATTCGATATCGATTTCAGGCCCCGGGTCGCTATCAAAGCCCAGGCCCTCGCGGATTTTATTTCCGAGGGCACCGCTGGGCAGTGGACGAAGAACCCAACGAAAGTTGGGAAATTTTCGTCGACGGTGCCTCAAATTCCAGAGGAGCGGTGCGGGTGTAGTAATGCGCTCTCCACCGGGGCCTCGACTTAAGGTGCGCTGTTCGTTTCAGTTTTGAAGCATCTAACAATGTGGCAGAATACGAAGCGGTGGTGTCGGGGTTGAAAATGGCAAAACCCTTGGGCAAAGAGGGCACGCATTCACAGTGACTCCCAGCTGGTCGTTGGCCAAGTATCCAGATGTTCGAGGCGAAAGAGGCAAGCTGCCTTGTACAAAGCCGAGGTGCTAAAGATGCTGGCAGAATTTGACTCAGCGGAGCTCATAAAGATACCAAGGTCCGAGAACGAACAGGCTGACGAGTTATCGAAGATCGCGTCGTCGGCACTAGAGGCACCTCCACCCTATTGATAGAAGAGTTAATGGAGCCAACCATATCGTCCAAGGATGTGATGAGCATCGACGTAGGGTCGACGTGGATGACCTTGATAAATTCCTCAGGAACAATGTGCTACCAGAAGACAAGAGCGAAGCTGAGCAAACTAGGAGGCGATCATCAAGGTTCTTCATCCTCGGCGACGACCTATACCGAAAAGGGTTTAGCTACCCGAATCTCCTATGCGTAGATCCATTCCAAGCCAAAAAATCGTCGCGTGAAGTACACGAAGGTACGTGCGGCTCTCATGCAGGCCCCAGATCCCTGGTGAGAAGAATAACCCGACAAGGATACTGGTGGCCGACGATGCTTAAAGACGCGCTGGAATATGTCAAATGTTGTCAGCAATGCCAATTATTCGGCAAAATCGACCGACAATCTCCGACAGAGCTCACGACTATAAACTCCCCGTGGCCGTTCGTGCAATGGGAATGGATATCCTCGGACCCTTTCCCCAGCATCTGGCCAAGGAAATTCATAATCGTTGCGTTGACTATTTCACCAAATGGGTCGAAGCCGAACCTTTGGCTAAAATCACGACGACAAACGCTTGGGGTTTCGTGTGGAAAAATATTATTTGCAGGTTCGGCCTACCACGGACGATCATCACCGACAACGGAAGAAAATTTGACAACCTCAAGTTCCGTAGAATTGCTAAGCTCTCGGGATTGAGCACATGTTCTCTTCAGTAGCCACCCTCAGTCAAATGGGATGGCGAGGTAACCAACCGAACTACTTAGATGGAATAAAGAAAAGAGTTATAGGCCACAAAGGTGCCTGGGGCCGACCAGCTCAGCATGTGCTTGGGCATATAGGACGCCGGAGAAGCCACTCGTGAAACACCTTTCGCGTTGGCCTTCGGGATGGAGGCAGTATCACCCGTGGAAATGCTTGTCCCTTCAAAGAGGGTAATCGGGTTCGACGAGCAACAATGACCGGTCCTTGCGCGATGAGCTTGACCTCATAGAAGAGAGGTGTGGAAATGCGTCCACCAGGATGGAGATTTTATCAAAGAAGAATCAAGAAAAACTTCGACAAGAAAGTCAAACCGCGACACTTCGCTGTTGGAAGCCTTCTCCTCAGGAAGCTCGCCATCTCGGACCCAAAGTCGGCTAGCGGGAAGTTGTCGCCAAATTGGGAAGGACCTTACAGGATCATCAGAGACCTCGGCTATGGTGCCTATCGGCTCGAAAACCTTGAGGGTTCTGTCGTACCGAGGACGTGGTACGCGAAACACTTGCGTAAATATTACGCCTAATCAAGAATACAAGGTCGCTTCGCACTCTGAGGATACGAGTCGCTTCGGCACTCTAAAAATACGAGGTCGCTACGGCCCTCTGAGGATACGAGGTCGCTTCGCACTCTAAAAATACGAGGTCGCTTCGATACTTGGATACGAGGTCGCTACGACACTCTGAGGATATGAGGTCGCTTCGGCACTCTAAAAATACGAGGTCGCTTCGATACTTGAATACGAGGTCGCTACGACACTCTGAGGATACGAGGTCGCTTCGGCACTCTAAAAATACGAGGTCGCTTCGGCACTCTGAAGATACGAGGTCGCTCCGACACTCTGAAGATACGAGGTCGCTCCGGCACTCCGAGGATACGAGGTCGCTTCGGCACTCTAAGGATACGAGGTCGCTTCGGCACTCTGAAGATATGAGGTCGCTTCGGCACTCTGAGGATACAAGGTCGCTACGGCCCTCTGAGGATACGAGGTCGCTTCGGTACTCTAAGATACGAGGTTTCTTGACACTCTGAGGATACGAGTCGCATCGGCCCCCTTCTGAATTAAAACAAAGTCGCCCCGATAGGCTAACCGAACAAGATCATACGAGGTCGCGCAATGTTCGACAAAAGAAGAAATAAGCGCCTCAGCGCAATGTTTGGCAAAAGAAGAAAAACTACGGAAACTCAGCATTCTTTGGACGCAACGTCCTCGGCCAATACCTTCTCGGCAACTTCGGTGAAGATCTCGTCGGCCGCCTTCGACATGGCTTCATCAACCGCCACTGCGGCAGCTTGCTTCTCGTCCTGCTTCGTCCCGCGGACGGCCGAGAGGTCAAGATCAGGAAACTGCTCCGCGACGCGAGCGAGGCAATCATTATAACCCTCTCCAAAGAGGCCAGTTATCTCCTCGGCAAGCTCCTCCGAAGAGCGATACTCCTGAATCGCCGCCTCCCGCTCGTCCGACACGAGCTGCGTCGTCTTCTTGTATAACTTGAACAACTCGGCCTCGGCGGCGAGCGCCGACCTAACGTCCTGAAGCGCTTCCTTTTCGGCCTGGAGGGCCTTGTTCGCAAAGTCAAGCTGCGCCTGAGCTCGCCCTCGATCTTCTTCGCTTCATCGGCCTCCTTCTGACGAAGGGATTTCTCTGACGCAATCAAGGCCTCCACCTCGGCGACGCGCTTGTTAAAAGACTCGGCCTTCACCTCGGCTCGGTAAACGAAGGCATCATAATTCGCCATTAGCGCCAGAACCGTGGAGTAAAACTCGCTGACCAACCTCCGAGGGGACTTCGCCAAGGTGTCGGTTTTCAGCTCGACAGGTATCGACGTCTGCCCCTAGTTAACTGGATCGAGGTTGATCTTGGGTGCAACCGGCTCCTTAGGGGGAACTGATGCGGAAGGCGTTGAGCTGTAAAGGTGCTTTGTCGGCCTCTCCACAACAGCCTGAGTCGAAGCCTTTGCTTCTGAACTCCCCTCCATCTCCTTTCTCGCCGTGACGACGACAGGTTCCGAGCCTTCCAGGGGACGCTTCTCGGCTCGCTCCGGGTCCCTCCGAGAACGCGCAATGTCGGCCAGAGAGGGGCCGGGCCTCGCCTTGCGCATCGGGGATTTCATCTCGGCCATCGCTGTATAGACAACAAAGCCAATGATCTGTCAGAAAAGGACCAAAGGATTCACGGGAAAAGGTAAAAACGACGCGCGACGACCTTCTAAGCCTTCAACAATTAAGTTCAGCAGATCGTCGGATGGTTCGGTCAGGTCGGGTTTTCTCCGTCTCTCGTAGATATGCGAAATCCACAAGCTCGACTTCACTAAGCTTTGGGGGCTCGAACGCCTTCTGATGAACGTTAACCGAGGACCACTCAGTCGGAAAGGCCAACCACCGGAGAATATATGAAGACAAACTCCCTCTTCCACCCATGCACGGACGACAGAAGATTCTTTACAAGCTGACGACCCGATCGAGCCGTGAAATACAACCAGTCGCCAATGGTTTGACAGAAAAACAATAGAAGAAGAGGCGGATCGTCGGACACACGGCGGCAGTGGCGCAAACGGCCAGAAAGCCGATGATCGCCCGCCATGCATTGGGCGTCAACTGCGAAGGGGCGGCCCCAAGCTCGAAAAGAAGGGCTATGACGAAAGGGTGAAAAGGAAAACGCAGACCTCCACGGACCGCCTCATTATACACACAAACCCCCCCATCTTGGACGTAATGGGCTCGAAACCGCTTATTGGTAAAAAATACCACATCGGCGGGAAGCTTGGGGCTCAGGCGCTTCCTGATCCATTTGAAGGTCTCGGAGGTTGTTGCGCACCAAGCGTCTTCGACATTATCGGCTTGGCGGCGATCCCCAGAGGTGTGAGCCGAAGGGGCGCGTGGGACATACTTCCCAGGCCGGATTCTCAAAACGAAATCCTCCTCAACCGGACCATAGATGAAGGTGCCGGTCCGGGGGTCATAACTAGAAGGGGCATCACTATCCGTCCTGGAGGAGGATTCCACGTCGGAAGGAGAAGAAGGCGTTTGGCTCATTGCTTACCTCGAAGGAGTGCAAGCGAAGGCTGAGCCGACGACACGGATCTGAGCGGAAGAGGAAAGAACACGACGTCGGAAAAGGCTATCCGCAATCACCCGGGAGAAGAAGCAGGTAGAACTCTTTCCCGCGACAGATCCGGCTATTTATAAGAGATACAGCCGTGGCGCAATCGGACGGTCGTGAGCAAATTTGATGCATT
This sequence comes from Colocasia esculenta, assembly GCA_014218235.1. Lineage (NCBI taxonomy): Eukaryota > Viridiplantae > Streptophyta > Magnoliopsida > Alismatales > Araceae > Colocasia > Colocasia esculenta. Next base: position 13,705,599 of record CM024755.1, on the reverse strand, counting down.
AGGGGAGGTAAAAGCCGCCACGTGTCAGAAGCCGAACGGACAAAGTACTGTACACCAGGATCGCTAATGCTTACCGCCATTCGGGAAGCCATCATTAGCAGTAAAATCGAGGCGATCGCGCGCCGATCGGCCTCTCAAATCGCACATTAATGAGCACGATCTCCGATACTTCCTGTCAGAACCGTCGCCTGGGAGCAACAAGACCATTCTCGGCTTATGCGTCCAGAGATTCTCGGGAAAGCTGTGGTGAAGAGTCAATTCTGCTAGTCTTCTCATCGGATCCCCTGGATCCAATGAGAAGCCGGGGGGACTGGTGATACGGATAAGTACCACTGACGTGGGGTCCACGGATGTGGCCGACGATGCTGGGTCGTCGGATCAATTGACAAGGTCCTCGGCATAAGATCTTTTCCGTCCCCATATAAGGAAATCCCAGTTGTGCTTACCTTCTCCGAAACCTCATTCCTAACAAGGAAAGGCTCTGAGATCTCGGGTCGCGGCAGCCCCTCCGTCCCTAGCTGGCTACTGCCAGCTGCAAACCAAGGGACAGCATCCGTTGATCGCACCCCTTTACTTTAGGACGTTGACTCTACAAGGAAACTTACATGGCTAACTAAGGCAGGGGGAAAACCCACCTTGCTCAACCTCACCCTATAAAAAGCGAAGGAGACGCTTCAGGCCAAGGTATGCTACTCGTGGCATTAGAACTCTCTTACATCTTCTCTCGCAATTGACTTGGGCGTCGGAGTGTCTCCCCACCGAGGCCACTCGGTGTTCTTTGCAGGTGCAACGCAAGAAGTCTGAGCCGACGACGACATCGCCATCGCCTTGGGGCCCACCCGATTTGACCCCGGTCAAATCTCCCTTTGCTTGAGCAGCAACAGCGCTTATAAAATCGATCAAAATAAATCGTTGTAGCGCTTATTAATTTGGCACTTGAACAGAAATCGATGTATACAGATTAGACATCGATTTTATCATTTTAGTGCGCCATATTGCATCAATGGGAGACTTAGCATTTTGCTATGAGATTAATGCGACACAGATGAAACAAAATATTCAATTTAAGTTACATCATAAATTTTGTTAGCACCAAAATATGAAGGTAATAAAGAGTGGTTCAACAAATTTTACAATAATAAAACTCTAAAATTTTATTTTCTAAAGGTATGGAATATATAAAATAAATTTGGATTGCTACAGTTTGCTTTTGAATGCTTCAACAATATATGCACTTTAGTTTTATGGTGGATATAATTCTAAACTTAAGCTACTTATGTATGCAAAGAAACATGTGGTTAATAGAACCAAACACACATAGGACATGGCTATTTATCTTGGTTTGGTGCTGAGCAATTCATCCCTACATCCAGTGCCCAATGACAACTTATTCTGGGATTTATTTTTTGGCCAGATGGCAAGCCCAAAGGGGGGTGAATAGGATGATTTGAACTTTTATGAAATCTAAAAACACAAGCACTAAGCAAGATAGTCAATATTGTTAGTTAGTGTGTAGAGGAAATAGATATAAACAATCACTCCTGGTTCGAAACTGAGATACACTTTAGCCTTACGCTTAGTCCCCAAGAATATTTGGGATTTCACTAAACCACCAAACAAACCTTGATCTTCCCTTCAACAAGGGGAATACAACACTTGCTCCCAAACAAGTCTTCCCTTCAACACGGGGTAAATACATCCAACTCCCTGCTAGTCTTCCCTTCTACAAGGGGAACAATGCTTGCACAACAAGTATTCTCTTCCATGAAGAGGTACAACCTGTATCTCAAAAGCATTACAAGGTCCCTAGATGAAGCTCAATGTAACAGTAATGGAGATTTGATCTGAGACAACGCCCAAGAGAGAAAAGATAAACACAATAAAACTTTCTCTTAGGCGAAAACAACTCTCTTTCTCTTAGAATGAAAAGCAAAACAACATGACAGAGAGAGAAGGATAAAGAGCTTGAAGATGAAGGCTTTTGACACTTTGCTTTCTTACTGGTTGAGGTAGGATATGGGCGTTGGTGTGCTCCTTGAAATTTCAGATGTTTTTCTTAAGAGGGGCATGGTTCTTCCATTGGTGACTGCATCCCTTTTCTTCTTTTATAGACTTTTGACAGAAGATAGTCATTGTCCTTAGCTTCAGTTTTTTCTTCTTCTCTTCTACTCTTCTTTCAGTTACACATCAAACATTCTCGTTGCCTCTGTGAAATCCAACAGTCAGACTCATCTTCACTAACCATTGGATTTTCAATAGATGTTCTTGTAAGATTTCTATTTGTTGGCTAACTTTGAGTCCTATAGCTTGCATGTTTCCAACGTTGTTGGATTTGCATATGTATTGAGAACTTGCAAGCATTTAATGCATAGAGTGGAAGTCATTTGGTGAGATTTCAGCTGTCAATCAGACACCCATACCTTAACTGCAAGTCATTAGATTCTCGATGGGGGCTTCACATCTCATCTTTTTTTCATGAGATATATAAGATGGACAGCTATATGAAGACATATAAATCACCAATTTATCCTTTACTTGACAAATCAATGGGGGCTGAAGTTGAGGATTGCCCAAATGTGCTACCCCCCCCCCCCCCCCCGTTCATGAAACAAGGTGCCGGTCGCCCAAAAAGATTCCAATGGCTTAGCAAGAGTCGCCGTAGCAAGGCGACGTTGCTCGTTGCCATCGCTGCTGAAGTGTTGTGTGTGGCCGGTGATAGAGGGATACAATCATCGATCATACAAGGTGCTTGTTGCCCTAAAAGGTGCCACCATCTTAAAAAGTCGTTGCTCGCCGCCGCCGTTGGCCGTCGATGAAAGAATGGCGCCGCCAATGACGAGGGAGTGGCGTCGCCAGGACGAAGTGGTGCCACCACCGTAAGATGAGCCTAGAACCCTATCTGCTCACGAGATGGGTTAAAAAGGATATGAAGGATATTTTTGGTAAAATAACTTACTATAACGGTTGTGGAAGGAATATACAGTCGAATCTTCGGTTCCTCAAATGACTATTGACCATAGGGGTTATTTACTAAGTGTTAAGAGATTTTAGATGTTTAATAATAAATAGATAGATTGCATGGGTTTTTACCTAATTATTAAGTTTTAGAGGGGCTGAAAATTAAAAATCCCTTAACAGAGCAAGTAAATCTAAAGCATTTGCTGTAGAACCTTGTGAACTCCTGACATACAGATCTTAATAAGTACCCCTGGTGTTAAGGATCCTTCGATCTACTGGGGAAGGAAAAGAAAATACAATAATATAATGACGTATCTATGCTCGGTAAAACAACTGGTTTTTAAATATGCCATTGCCATAGAAAATAGCTAAATCAAGTGGCTTTCACTTGTCAATATATGGGGGGACCCAATGCCTTGCATTTTGGGAACGTGGTCTTGGTGGCGAAGCTTTGGCGGGCCATCGATATATCGCACATCCTTGAGTGGTTTGTCCATCATGTCAGGGTTTTTTTATTTGTAGTAGTAAATTAAATCCTGGCACAGTGAGATCTTAAAATTATTGATTGTAGTACGGTGAAAAATAATATTATTGTCATCTTTTGCAATTGAAATTAGTATTTTAGAAGATTCTTGCAACTTTATGCCGTTCGAAACTCCAAAATATATAAAAGCTAGGTAAACAGTATGTCAGATGGGTTTGATAAAAATTTTAAATCTGTCTCTGACAATCTCAATGCAAAGAATGCCACAAATTAATGTGTTACATTCTAAACCTTATAAGTATCACATGGTGTAAAACAGACAAAACACATTAAACAACCGGCAGGCCCTAAGATCCGCAACAATATGGAGTATATATATGTGAAACCACATCTGATTTTGAAGATTATTTGATATCCAATGCTTTAATTGAGAAACCACTTTACAGGTGCCAGCCATGCTTTTTTGATGCTTATGAAAGGTAAGCTGCGCCCTTCTTCTTCCAGCTTTGTTATCCTGGTTAACAGATGCCGTTTTATTTCGGAGGAAAAAACCCTCTACAAGTTTCTAATTATCTCTTCTTCTTGCTGTTGTTGTAGAAACCCATCAACATGCTCTAGTTTTATCACTTTCCCACAAATACAGAGAAAAATAACAAAGTCAATGATTGATATGGTCGGTCCTTAAAAAGTACTTTTTTCCTTTCTTTAACCCTGAAGTTTCACCAGGATCTCTGGTTGGGTCTTGGTGTTTACTTGAGTTCAAAGAGACGGCAATCCATTTCCTGTTCTAGCTTCGTTCATGGTGGCTGCGACGATAGATTTTTCTTATGTACAGGAAATTCTACTCGTCCCACCCTAAGGTCCTTCCTGGTCATATTTCCCATCTCTCTCAACTACGTACGTACGTATACCATCTGCACTGACTGCATGCAGTGTAGTTTTTTTCTTATGATAGTTACATACAAGGAAGACTATCCTGAATACAAATGCATCGTCCCTGGATATATACATTTTGTCCCGTCGTGATGTGATATTGGCATGCCGTTCGAATTTTCTTCTTTTTCTACCAAAAAATAAAAGATCAATGTGGAGCTCCTAATCTTTGCGGTACGTCTCACGTGAAGCATGCGGTCGGTTGGAGACAAAAGAAAGTGCCCCCACAAAGGCTTCTTCTTAGCTTCTGTCTTGCATAGGCTTTTCTGCAATGCATGCTCTTGTCATTTTGTGTGCTAGGGACGAGGGGAGTGCAGGTTACATACAGCACTAGATCAGGTCGCCGAGTCTGGACAACTGTAAGACTTCCTGCAATTTGTTGGTTTCTTCTTTCCCAAGAGGCATGCCTTCTTTCCGTCTCTTACTGATCATGACGAGGGGAAATACTTAGTGCACACCCATGGTGTGCACTAAGTTGGGCACACCCAACACTACAACAAAAGTGGGCAACATTTACGGAAAGTTGGTTACGGTTTCTCTTTTCGTAAGTATATTAACTATTGTACTTACGGTTGTTAGAAAATTTATTAATATTTTAATATTATATCTCCAACACCGTAACTATACCGTAAGAATAGATTTTGACTAAACGTAAAAATTTGAAGAACCGTAAGAACAAACCCAAAAATTTTGTTGGCGGTCTTCACTCACGCAAATCCCGCCTCTTCTTAACCTTTCTCTCTCTCAAAATAAAATCCAAAAACCCTCCTCCCCCGTGCTCTACCGTCCCCCATCTTCCGCACTCAAAACTCCTTTCGTCCCCAACCAAAATCTTCCCTCCGTTCTCCCCCTCATGCTTCCTCCGCCCTCCCAAAAACCTCCGGCCTGAGGTTTTCACTGCGCAGGGAGCCCCTCGCGGCCGCTGCCTCCGCCTCCCTACTCACGCTCTTCCTCGCCGCTGCCTCCGCCTCCAAGTCCAATCACAAGGTACGCTCGGCGAGGGGGGTTGTCTTCCTCGTCGCACTTCTCTCCTGCTCCGTTTGGTTCTTGTTCAGATCTGAGTGAGTGCTCTTGCGGGACGAGGGAGATCCAGTTTGGTTCTTCTTCTTCCTCCTCCTGAACCCCATCTCCACCCCCCCTTCTTCCTCTCTTCGATCTCCTCCCCCTCTCTCTCGATCTCATCTCTCCCTCCTCTCCTCTCCTCTCCCTCCATCGACTTGAATATCTCATTTGATGTTTAGACACGAATGGACTAAACCTTCAGATGAATAGACATTGCCCTGTGGTTTGAATGTGGAACCAGGTGACCTTGTTTTGTTTTTTGATTCTACTCGTCGATGATTTTTTCCCCTCTTTTTGGCTTCACACCATATCTAGATTCGTTTGATACTATTACCGAGTCATTTAGTTTTAAACAATGTTGCGGCATCGTAACTTCTGCGGCTCATAGTTTCATGATCTACAAGATTTATGTCTCTGCCTCTCCATATAGTCTAGTCTTTTGCAGTTTGTAGAAAATTTGAAAAATAGCATTTACTAAGAAGCTTGGGGTGGCAGATGGTTTAATAGATAAAGCCTCCTTGACAGATTTACATAATCTTCACCCTGCTGATGTGAATGGTAAAACTTAACCGGGCATTCCCTTTTTCTGCTATGTCCATGAATCTGATCATGTGTGTGTTAAATTCTTGGTTGTTTGTTACGTAAATGATGTAACCATCACTAGGGTGAAATTATGATGGAGTAAAGTTCTTTCCTTGTTATCTTCCGGTTTGTTACAAGATATTTTATTTGATGTCTAATGCATTTCTTTTGGTTTTATGTCTGTCCATGTTATACTATCTATCTCTCAATGGATCTCCTTTCGTCGTACCACCAGTTTGCCTCCACCATCTGTGCCTCGGCCGTCCATTCCCTCCATCGGCCATCCCATCCCGTTGAGCGTTAGCCTCACCAGTCAGAGCCCCCCCACCTTTATTGAGAGTTTCGTAACCAGGAGTTAGTAGTAGGCTCAGGTGTCTGCATTTCCGCTAGTATCCTCAATCGACTGTGTGAATTTTACTTGACCATGTTTTCTCTTTATGTTTGTAGGCATCTTGCAGTGAAGCTCTTGGTTGAAGAAGCCACAAAGGTGCTGCAGAACAAACTGCAACTAAGTATGTATGGCTTATAAGAATGATCATTATACATGTAGAAATCTTTTTTTTTTGAGTTAAAATATGTTTTTTGTAATTTATTTTTGTCAATGAGTATATGATGAGAATTTTTTTTGTTAGAGTAAATCATTAAGAAAATGGATTGGAGTTGGATGGACAAGCCAAAGCACTCAAAGGAATATCTAGATGGAGTGGACTTGTTCATTGATTTTGCATGTGGGTATTTTGATCCGTTGTCAACTATCAAGTGCCCTTGTGTTAATTGTTCATGTCTGTGTAAATGGGACAAGAACATAGTTAGGGAACATTTATACTTCAATGGAGTCATCAAAGATAAAAAATTTTGGGAGTTTCATGGGCCTAATTCATCTTGCAGTAGGCTGACATCCGTAGATTCTGCATGTGAAGATGTTCCAAAGGATGGTGGTATGCGTTCAATGTTGCGAGATGTATTTGACTTGGAAAATAAAATATATATGGAAAACATCTCTGCCAATCAGAATAAAGGGGACTATGGTACATTCGAAAATCTACAGGAAGATGTTGAACAACCATTGTATCCAGGATGCAAGACTTTCAGCAAACTATCATTTATAATCCGATTGTTCAACATAAAATGTATGGGTAAAATGAGTAACAAATCCTTCAACATGCTATTGAAGTTGTTGAAAGAAGCTCTTCCAGAAGGTGAGGTATTGCCAAGTACATTTTATGAATTGAAAAAAATCATTAGTAAGTTGGGATACGGTTATCATAAAATTGATGCATGCCCAAATGATTGCATTTTATATTGGAAAGATTATGAGTCTCAAGAGCAATGTCCCAAATGTGGAGAATCTAGATGGACTACAATGGAAAAGAGTGGGTATAAAAAAAAAAGATAGCCAATAAGGTTCTTCGGCACTTTCCCTTAATTCTAAGGTTGAAAAGATTATATATGTGTAGCAAATTTTCAGCAAACATGAGATGGCATAGCGATGAGCGGCAAGAAGATGGTATATTGAGACATCCAGCTGATTCCCCTTGTTGGAAAGCTTTAGATGCCATAGATGAGTTTGGTTTAGAATCTAGCAATGTACGTCTAGGTTTGGCAAGTGATGGTTTCAATCTTTTTGGAACAATGAGTACGAGTCATAGTACATGGCCTGTGGTATTGACACCATACAACCTACCTCCATGGCAGTGTATGAAGCCACAAAATATTTTTGTATCTTTAATCATTCCTAGCCCTAATGGACCTATAAATGATATTGAAGTGTATCTTCAACCACTTGTAGAAGAATTGCAAATACTATGGCATGGAGTTGAAACATATGATGCTTCTAAAGGTGAAACCTTAATTTGTATGCGTGCTGCATTACTATTGATGGAAAAGAAGAAATGAGAAGTAGACCAATTTCATTATCTGGGAGTGATATATTGGAGCAGTTACATGGACTGACCTTTACTTTTGGCAAGGTTCCTAAAACGAAATCAAATGTAAAGGGAAAACATAAGAAAGACACATCTATGAGTAATGTTGAAGGTTCTGCCAACTATTTATCATGGAAGAAAAAAAGTATCTTTTTTGAATTGCCATATTGGAAGTTGTTACTTCTCCGACATAATCTTGATGTAATGCATATTTTTTTGCTAAGAGTTATGTCTGTATTTTATAGAGGTATAGTGACATAAACAAGAAAAGTAAAAGTCATCATAAGTATTTTCATTGTGCTGGGACAAAGAGCTTTGCAGACATCAATGAGGAGGAGGTAATCCCCTTTTTTTTGCTAAGTCTTATCTGTGCGTTTTCTGTTCTCATTTTTTTCTAACACTTTTTTCATAGATTCTCATTTTTTTCTGTTCTATAATTTGTCTTCTAGTATGTAAAAAATGGAGTGAAACTTGATCGCGGGGACCTGTTTATAAGGACCCGTGTGAAAAAAAGTGGGCAACCTGTTAATGAAGAAACTGCTGCAATGATTGTATGACATAGATTGTTGTTTGTTTTCCAATTTTATGTTATGTCTACTTTGTGTTTATTTTATTAATACTATATGTTACTGCTGGAGTAACGGGATCGACCTTAGCCGAGAGACTCCTGGGACGAGACCGTTGCTCGCGCAAAGCCGACGTCTTCTTGCAAGACCACCGAGTCGCCTCGGTGGGGAAATGCTTCGACGATCAAGTTAGAGATGGATCGAACTAGGAAGAGAGTTTAGGATGGAAGAAGATCGCATACCTCTCCCACGGCGGAGGCTTCCCCCTTATATAGTGTCCCTACCAGGACAACTTGGCTGGACACGATCTACACGTATTGCCTGAATATCGGTCCACAATCGTCGTGGATTCGGATTTGGGCCCGAGAATCTCGGTCCTCGCTCCGCGCTCTCCACGACGCCAGATTCTTAGGGGGGCCGTGACTGGCTCTTTCCTTGGTTAGTTACTTGCACTTGCTTGACGCTCACGCTTCGCGATTCAGGAGATATTCTAATGGTCCGAACTTTCCCCCAAAACCTTCCGAATTAATCAAGAGACAGCCGTCGCAACGTGTTCGCTCATCGGATTCGAGTCCGAGTACTCGAACATTCGAGCGAGCTCATGGCACAGAGCTGCCCTGAGAAGGAATTGAGTCCCTTCGGATTTAAGGGGGGACTCGGAGCCGAGTCTGGGAGCACGGGGATCACCATGTCACCGGTCTTATAGCCGAGTTCGAGACCTCGGGGATCACCCTGTATCATTGGCCCCCTGCCTCCTGCTCGGTGCGCCTCGGGCGAGCCGAGTAGGGGGCATTACTGCTAATCTTCTTGCCGAGACCTCATCGCGGGTCGGCGGGCGTCTCCTGCCCGCTACTTAAGCTGAAGGGGCATCGCAACTGCCACGGGACGCACGATCTCCCACGTCCCTGACAGCCGCTGAAGCGTCACGTCGCTTCACTTCCCGCTCCTTAATGATGGCGGGTGAAGAGACAGGCACTCATGATGGTGCCTCGATCCCCGCCTGGCGTTACTTGGATCGCGATCCGCGCCTGAAGCCCTCGCCGCATCGGATGACACACGTGGCGTCTTGCTGGCGCTTCGTTTCAGGCGAGAGCCCTCGTCCGTTGGATCAGGACGGCTGCTGGGAGGATATAAATAGCACTGGAGGCTTGATGGAGGGGTCTTTCGCGTGCGCATAGTCTCTTCGCAAAGCTTGTTCTTTCGGGAAGCGAGGGGGAGTTGGGTTGTCTGGGCCGAGCTCCGAGTCGTCCGTCTTTTCGATCGCCTTCGTAGAGGTAAGCCATGGGCTCATCCTCTGCGCTTCCCTCTTCTTCTTCCTCCCCTTCTTCTTCTTCTACCCCTTCAGTGGGATACTCTCCCTCATGGAGTCCCTCTCATTGTCTTCCTTCGGCTCCTCCCGCTCCGGCCTCCAGGCAATCAGGCGATCTCCCAGCCTCCGACGACCTCGTCTTAGCAGTGACGCCTGGGGAATATGTGCCTAGGGTCTCCTTAGCTCCTCCTTCTGGCGTGCGCCGAGCGGCCGATTCGGTAGCAGACACCGTTACCGAGATCGATAGTGCTACCCTCAAATGGATCACCGAACACCCTGGCCTTTGCTTCCCCGCCGATTTCACTGTTCATTCTGATTCTGGCCTTCGAGCCCACTATTCGATGGAAAACGGTTTCTGCCTGTACTCGGAATCCGTCCGAGCCGGCTTTCGATTCCCGCTTCATTCTTTCACCGCCCATCTCCTCTTGTACCTGGGGGTTGCTCCTTCGCAATTGGCCCCCAATTCCTGGAGGTCGGTTGTCGACTTTTTGGTCGCTTGTGCTCTGGCGAAGGCCGCGCCGAGTATTCGCCTTTTTTTCTATTGTTTTTCCCTTAAGATTTTAGGGGATTGGCTATTCTTCTCCGCTCGCTCAGGTCGCCAATTCCTTGGCCGCTCTCCGTCTTCGATCCACGGGTGGAAGAGATCATTCTGCTTCGTTCATAGCTCCGAGGGATGGAGTTTCCCGACTTCCTGGGCGGCTGTCAACCTTAATGACGCGGCCTTTCGATCCCCTGCTGACATGAGTGATGCCGAGTTGTCAGATTTTGAGGCATTGCAGGGGGTGATCTTGCCTGACTTGATAAATCCTTCGCCCGAGCTATTTGCCTTAATCCGAGAGGATAACGGAGGTCTGGCGTTATTCTGTCGCTTCGATGTTTTGCCGCATTTCCTTTTTCGGGAACAATCTGATTCTCATTGGTCCTCGCAGGAATGGCCGAACCAAGTGCGTCCCGAGGGCAAGGGGCCGCCGAGGAATGAGATACCGAAGACTACGCGGCCCTGGCCGCACAACGATTTGATGCTGGAGGAGGTCGCCGCAAAAGGAGGATTATCCGAGACCTGAGGCCATCTAATGAGGCCGATGTCCAGATTGTAGAGCCTTCCACCGTGGTTCTCCCAGCGGCCAGCCCCTCGGCGCCCGTAGCTGCCGAGTCGTCCCCTGCCAGAGCGCCTCTGCCAAGACCAAGAAAACGGGTTCGGCCGTTCGATTCGGTCCTGGTCGAAGGCGGATCTTCGAGCGTCGCCCCGCCGACCGGCCACTCCACTCCTGCCTCGTCCATCGCAGCCGAGCCGTCACTCCGAGAGTGGGGTCGGCGTTCGGTTCCGAAGAGTGTTACCTGTCGGATGTCGTCGGTGAAGACCTCAGATCTTATTGACGAGGTGTTCAAAGGGCTTCAGCTCAGCTTAGGCTCCTTCGCGAGCCTCGTCCACCGAACTGATCACACCTTGGAGGCGACCGAGGGGCGACTGCGGGCGGCAGAAGAGAAGGTGGCCGTTCTTAAGTCGAAGAATGCTGAGCTGGAGACCTCAGCTGCTGCGGAGGCCGCGCGGGCAGATCAATCCAACGAACTAGCCGCCAAGCTTGCTAAGGGAGTCGACAAACTTAAGGCTTCACTGAAAGAAGAGCAGTGGGATCGGGCAACCGAGAAGGCGGCTCGGGAGGCCGAGGAGCGGGCTCATGAACAGACGAAGGCAAAATTCATGGAGCTCGTCGCCGAAGAGCGCCGAAAGGCGGTGATGGAGTACAAAAGATCGGACGCCCATATTGACCAGATAACTGGTCTTTTCAAGGATGGCTACAACCATTGTCTGAAGGCGCTGTCCAAGACCTACCCTGATCTGGATCTTTCTCCCATGCGTCCTCCGTCCGATGACTCGGACGTGGAAGACGTGGGAGCCGAGGTGCCCGTGTGTTCGGGGACTGATGACCCGGTTCGCGGCTCCGCCGATCCCCCAGCTGATGCCCCTTAATGTAGTATTTTTCTCTTTGTTGGCCGATCGGTCCTTTATCATCGTAGATATTTTTGGGGTCTCGCAGCCGTCTGTCATAACCGAAAGGTTGAAATCCCGATGTTACGAATGGATGGATTCTAGTGCCGAACCCATCTTTGTTCGGTAGGTTTTGCTAACTTAGATGTATCGGAACGACCTCGTTAGATTGATTAGAGTGCCGAAGCGATCTCTGTATCTCGTAGAGTGCTGAAGCGATCTCGTTATCTCGTAGAGTGCCGAAGCGATCTTTCGTAGAGTGCCGAAGCGACCCCGTTATATCGTAGAGTGTCGAAGCGACCTCGTTATATTGTAGAGTGCCGAAGCGGCCTCGTTACATCGTAGAGTGCCGAAGCAACCTCGTTATATTGTAGAGTGCCGAAGCGACCTCGTTACATCGTAGAGTGCCGAAGCGACCTCGTTATATTGTAGAGTGCCGAAGCGACCTCGTTACATCATAGAGTGCCGAAGCAATCTCGTTACATCGTAGAGTGCCGAAGCGACCTCGTTACATCGTAGAGTGCCGAAGCGACCTCATTATATTTCAGAAGTAAAAAAGCTGGAGGTGCTCGGCGTTCCACATCCTCGGGACAACTGAGCCGTCCATTCCTTCGAGCCGATAGGCCCCCTGTCCTAGGTCTTCAATTACCCGATAAGGGCCTTCCCAAGTAGCTGATAGCTTTCCTACCGCCAATTTGGGGTCTGCGACGGCGAGCTTCCGAAGGACGAAGCTTCCCGCGTCAAAGCGCCTTGGCCTAACCCCTGCATCGAACTTCCGCTTCATTCGGCGTTGATAGACTTCAATCCTGGACGCTGCCTTGTCGCGACACTCCTCGACGAGATCCAACTCGGCACGCAACGATTGGTTGTTTACTTCTTGATCGAAGCCTCAAACTCTCTCTGAGGGCACCAACAGCTAGACTGGGGTAACTGCCTCCGTGCCGAAGGCGAGGGCGAAAGGAGACTCCTGAGTGGCTTCTCGAGGCGTTGCTCGGTAGGCCCACAGTACGTGGGGTAGCTCGTCTACCCATCGTCCTTTGTGCTCGGTGAGGCACCTCTTCAGTCCTTCAAGCAACGTCCGATTGGTGACCTCAGCCTGCCCGTTGGTTTGAGGATGAGCCACCGAGGTGAATCGGTGATTGATTCCGAGCTCCGCATAGTGGCGGCGAAACCGGGCGTTGTCGAACTGTTTGCCGTTGTCCGTGACGATTGCTCGGGGCAGTCTGAACCTGCATATAATATTCTTCCATACGAATCCCCATGCGTTGGCATCAGTTATTTTCGCGAGCGGCTCGGCCTCAACCCACTTGGTAAAGTAGTCGACGCCGACGATGAGGAACTTCCTTTGTCCCGACGCTGGTGGGAATGGACCAAGGATGTCCATTCCCCACTGTGCGAAGGGCCAAGGTGCTTGTAGTGGGGTGAGGTTGCACGGAGGCTGCCGATCTACCTTGCTAAAAAACTGGCATTGTTGACACTTTCGAACATACTTTTCGGCGTCGGCGAGCATGGTGGGCCACCAGTAGCCTTGTCGAAATATTCTTCTGACTAGGGATCGGGGACCCGTGTGCCTTCCACATACGCCCTCGTGTACCTCGGCGACGATGCCTCCTGCTTGCCTTGGGCTCACGCAGCGCAGGTGGGGGAAGCTAAACCCTTTCCTGTAAAGGTCGTCACCAAGCAAAAAGAATCGAGGGGCTCGTCTTTTTACCTTCAACGCTTCTCCTCTGTCATCTGGGAGTTGGCTGTCCCTAATGTACTAGACGAGAGGGGTCATCCAGGTGGGCTCGGCGTCTAGGCACATGACTTCTTCTATCCTTGTGGACGGCTCGCTGAGCTCTTCGACAAGGATGGGGGAATGCAGCCGATATTCTGAGGCGGCGTATTTGGATAATGCATCTGCTTGGGAATTATCAGCTCGCGGGATCTTTAGCAATTCGGCTACCTCGAACTCGGCCATGAGTGCTCGAACCTTGTCCACGTAGGGGGTGAGCTTTTCTTCTCTGACCTCGAATTCCCCTGAGACCTGGCTGACAACAAGCTGCGAGTCACTGTGAACTCGAATCTTCATGGCCCCCAACGTCTTCGCCATCTTCAGCCCTGAGATGACGGCTTCGTACTCGGCCACGTTGTTAGAAGCGGAGAAGCCGAATCGAATTGCGTACCTCAGAGTAAGTCCCTCTGGTGAGTTCAGGGTGACGCCAGCTCCACTTCCATGAGACCCGGACGCCCCGTCTATGTACGCCATCCATTGCTCCTCCGTTTCTTCCGGCTCGGACGGTCTCGCGGTCCCTTCTGATATAAAATCGGCCAGGGCCTGAGCTTTGATGGCGACCCGGGGCCTGAAGGACACGTCGAACTCCCCGAGTTCCACGACCCACTTGGCCATCCTCCCCGAGGCCTCGGGTCGGCTAAATACTTGCTTGATGGGGGCGTCGGTGAGGACCACGATCTTGTGTGCTTGGAAATATGGTCGGAGTCGACGAGCCGCCATCAACAGTGCGTATCCGGCCTTTTCGATGTCAGAGTAGCATTGTTCCGCCCCCCGCAAGGCTTTTCTAGTGTAGTAGACCGGAAGGTGATTTCGGTCGTCTTCCCTCACGAGCACCGAGCTGATTGAGTAGTCAGTGGCTGAGATGTAGAGGAATAACTCTTCTCCTGCAAAGGGGCTTACTCAAAGTGGGGACATTAGCTAGATGCGCCTTGAGCTCGTCAAATGCCCTCTGGCACTCGTTGTTCCATTCAAACCGACCTTTCCTTAACACGTTGAAGAATGGTCGGCACTTCTCGGCAGACTTAGACATGAACCTGCTTAGGGCAGTGATTCGGCCGTTAAGCCTTTGTACGTCTTTGATGGTCCTCGGGGCCGTCATGTCGAGGATGGCTTGCACCTTATCGGGGTTGACGTCGATGCCTCGGCTTGAGACGAGGTAGCCCAGGAACTTCCCCGCACGAACGCCGAAGACGCATTTCTCGGGGTTGAGCTTCATCCCGTATTGACGGAGGATGTCGAATGCCTCAGCTAGATCTCGAACGTGATCCTCGGTCTTCCGGCTCTTCACCAGCATGTCGTCGATGTAGATCTCCATGGTCCTCCCGATTTGTTTTTCGAACATCTTGTTGACGAGCCTTTGATACGTGGCGCCTGCATTTTTCAACCCGAATGGCATTCTAGTGAAGCACTACAAACCTTTCTCGGTGGTGAAGGAAGTCTTCTCCTCGTCTTCGGGAGCCATCCTGATCTGGTGATATCCCGAGTAGGCGTCGAGGAAACTGAGAAGCTCATGCCCCGCTGTTGAGTCAACGAGTTGATCTATGCGAGGAAGAGGGAAGCTGTCCTTTGGGCAGGCTTTATTGAGGTCGGTGAAGTCTACGCACATGCGCCACTTCCCATTGTCCTTTCTGACGAGGGCTACGTTTGCTACCCACTCAGGGTAAAACGCGTCCTGGACGGTACCTGCTCGAAGGTACTTCGTTAGGTTCTCGTCCACGGCCCCTTGGCGATCTGCTGAGAGGGGACGCTTCTTCTGGCGCACGGGTCGAGCTCTGGGATCCACCTTTAGGTGATGTTGAATCACCTCGGGGTCGATCCCTGGGAGATCATTCTCGGCCCAGGCAAAGACGTCGCCGCTCTCTGTGAGATAACAGACCAGCTCCGCCTCCAGCTCATGGAGTTCGGTGCTGATTTCCAGGGATCTCCCGTTGGCTATTTCGATGTGCTTTGTCTGCTCGGCAGGCTCATGCCTCTCACCATCAATGTCATACTCAGGCTTGTACTCGGGAATAGAGGGTTCCTTTGCTTTAATGGAGTTTACATAGCACCTGCGGGCTTCAGTTTGGTCCCCCGAGACCTCCCCTATTCCGCATGGTGTTGGGAACTTCAATTTCTGATGGTAGGTAGATGAAACCCCTCCCAACTTCCCTAAAAGCCCCTGGCCAAAGATGGCGTTGTAGGCCGACTTCACTCTGACAATTAGGAAGTCGACCTCAACGGTTACAGAGCATGGGCTAGACCCGAGTGTGACTTTCAGCTTGATTGAGCCTTCAGTGTTGACTGGGGATCCGCTGAAGCCGAAGAGCGGGGTCGTCACGGGCTTCAGGTCAGTGCTCAGATTTGTCATCTTCACGAAACAGTCGTAGAAGAGGACGTCTGGGGCTGCTCCGCCATCCATGAGGATTCGGTGGACGTTGTACCCGTCGATGTCGGCGCTGACGACGAGCGCATCGTCGTGGGGGAAACTGAGGCTGAAGGAGTCGTCCTCAGAGAATGTGATCACCAGGTTCGACTTTGGGCCCGAGCTCCCTGAAGTTGAGCCAGCTGCCGAGGCGTATGCCTTCCGTTTCCTTGTGCTGTTGCCTCCACCGGCCGCACCTCCGGCGAGGACGAGGACCACCCCTTTCTCTCCACGGGGACCGCGCTCCCTGTCTGGTGTTTGCTCTTTTTGGCGACCATCCACGACGTCCCTGCCGATGAGGCCTCGGCGCAACATCTCGGCGATTTCCAGCTTTAGACTGCGGCACTGGTCGGTAGTATGGCCGAAGTCTTTGTGGTACTCGCAGTAAAGGTCAGCGCCGCGCCCTGAAGGTGGTTTAGCCAACGGCTCGGGCCATCAGAACTCGGGGAGCTTCTTGATCACAGGCAGTATCTCGGAGGGAAGTCGGCCGAAGCGTGGCAAATCGCGCGATCGACGGTACTCGTCTGAGTGGCGGTCGCTGGATCGACGGTTCGAGTCTGACCTCCGATCTCCACGAGCCGAGCTGTCTTCCTTCTTCGCCTTCTTGCTTTCTGGTGCTTTGCTTGATTCCGCAGGGCGGCTCAGCTTCCCTGCGGCGCCGAGAGTGGACTCCAACCTCGAGTACTTTTGCATACGAGATAGAAGGTCGGAGAGACTCACAGGTGGCTTCTTGGCAATGGACGCCACGAAGGGAGCGTTGGAGCACACTCGAGTGAGGATGTTGACCGCCGTCCACAGGTCGAGGTCAACAACTTTCATTACTTCAAGCTGGAACTTCTTGGAGTAGTCCCGGAAGAGCTCTCCGTCCTTTTGAATCACGAGCCATAGATCATCCATGCAGAGGGAGTGCTGAATTGTGCTATAGAAGTGGTCCAAGAACCGTTGTGCGAACTCGGGGAAGGAACTGATGGATCTCGGCGGAAGGGCCTTGAACCATTGCAGCGCGGCGTCGTCCAGAGTTGACATGAACGCCTGACACCACAGGGCATCGATGAGGCTGACCATCTCGGTTTGTCCCTGAAAATTGTCGAGATGATGAACGGGGTTAGAGGTTCCGTTGTGTCTCCTGAACTTGGGGAGCTGCATCTTCGCGGGGACCAGCGCCGAGGTGATTTCTTCGGAAAAGGGTGAGGTGGTTAGCAAGGTCGCCACTGAAGGCGCCCGAGTTCCTCGCTGCAGAGCCTCGATCTTCCGGTTCATCTCCTGGAGATCGCTCTTCCATCGAGACTCCGGTAGTGGGGCATTGAAGGGGACTGGAGTCGACTTGGCCGTGTAGTGATCCGCGTCCGTCGCCCGAAGGCCCCCCTGCTCCAACGCCGAAGCCGTGACGCCTTGCGTCGCCATTGGAGGAGGCGGCTGTAGTTGAGCAGAAGGGGCGTGAGCGGTCCCCTGGCCATCTGCCAGACTTGTTGAAACCGCCGGCGGAGCCGGCTGCGTCCCGATGGCGTCGTTGCCGCCAGGACCATCCGAGGCGGGAATCGCCGGCCAGTTGGCTGCTTCTACCTGGGCCGTCATCTGTTGCTACTTATGTTCCATGCGTGCTAGGATCTCATGGAGTCCAGCCACAAGGTTTTCGACGCGGTCGAGTCAAGAGGATGTGTTTGAGCCTTGCTCTCCGGTGCCGGATCCTCCTCCGGTTGTTCCCTCCTCGATGACGGCGAGTGGTACTTCGTCGTCGGACGCGCGAGTTATTGTCTTGCCTTTCGGAGCCATTAGAGCTTGCTTTTTGTTACATTTCCCACAGACAGCGCCAAAATGTTACTGCTGGAGTAACGGGATCGGCCTTAGCCGAGAGACTCCTGGGACGAGACCGCTGCTCGCGCAAAGCCGACGTCTTCCTGCAAGACCACCGAGTTGCCTCGGTGGGGAAACGCTCCGACGATCAAGTTAGAGATGGATTAACTAGGAAGAGAGTTTAGGATGGAAGAAGATCGCATACCTCTCCCACGGCGGAGGCTTCCCCCTTATATAGTGTCCCTACCAGGACAACTTGGCTGGACACGATCTATACGAATTGCCTGAATATCGGTCCACAATCGTCGTGGATTCGGATTTGGGCCCGAGAATCTCGGTCCTCGCTCCGCGCTTTCCACGACGCCAGATTCTTAGGGGGGCCGTGACTGGCTCTTTCCTTGGTTAGTTACTTGCAGTTGCTTGACGCTCACGCTTCGCGATTCAGGAGATATTCTAATGGTCCGAACTTTCCCCCAAAGCCTTCCGAATTAATCAGGAGACAGCCGTCGCAACGTGTTCGCTCATCGGATTCGGGTCCGAGTACTCAAACATTTGAGCGAGCTCACGGCACAGAGCTGCCCTGAGAAGGAATTGAGTCCCTTCAGATTTAAGGGGGGACTCGGAGCCGAGTCTGGGAGCTCGGGGATCACCATGTCACCGGTCTTATAGCCGAGTTCGAGACCTCGGGGATCACCCTGTATCACTATATATGTGCTTATTGTAGACAAAACTTCAGGAAGTAAAAATCACACAACCATCATCATCCTCAAGTTCATCAATTGCAACTGCAGATGATATTTACTCACAATTATTTGGGAAAGAAAGGCCTGACCGAGTACGTGGAGTGGGCACAGGCCCGACACCAACAAGTTTGTGGGGTACTTCAAGCCAATGTCAAGCCCAATTAAGAGCAGAAAATGCTCAACTCAATGCTATGGTTAAGGAATTGGCAGAGAGATTGGGTAAAGTTGAGTCTATCGTTGTTGAGGTAATTCTAAAATGTTTTCATTTATCCATGTAAAATGTGATTAGCAAGTACTTTAGATGGATTTGCATAATACATTTCAGTTGGCTTTCTGGGCATGTCCCTGTTGTCCTAGGCATGTCCCTGTTGTCCTGGCGTGTCCCTATTGTCCTAGGCATGTCCTGGGCATGATTATAAAGAGTGTATGCCTTTCTTTAAGTTTAAGAAGGATCAAGGATGAGGTGATATCTGTTAGCAACCAACCAATCAAGGATATCTGTTGGCAACCAACCAATCAAGAAAGAGTGTATGCCTTTCATTACATCTGTTTGGAATCACAAAACAACACTCCATACATAACACAATTATGGCACTTGATGATATATGATGACACTAGACATTTGCAGGAAAGAATTAGAGGGGTAAAAGTATTCAGCAACATAAAAGATGAAAAGTGACAGTTGTCTCCTGGCTATTACATAATGTTATTTTTATCAGATTAACATGAATCAGTGACAGTTTTGTTTTTCCTGATTAACTCTTGGATCAGGTGGTAGATTACCTGATTATTCTGATGTTCTTGCTTTTGATAAAGCCTGGCTTAGCTGTTGGACACTTCCTTTGCTCACTTCATCAACTTGGGCAGGAGCTGATTACAATGAACATACATTTGCAGCACTCTCACTTATTTAACACTAATACATTTGCAGTAGTAGAAATAAACTCCTGGCTTGTGTTTATGAAGTCTTCTTTTTGAAATATTTTTTTCTTACTAGTCTTCTTCTTTCTTCACAGTCAAAACAAATAGAAAGTACTCCCAATATGGAAAGATATGTGCAATCATCTGCAAGTGTAATAGAACCTAAAGGAAAAGAGGTAAATATGTTCATATCTCATTATGTTCTATATTCTTATTAGAAACTCAATTGTGTTTTCATGTGTGATCTGTAAAATGTTTTGAATAACAGAGTTTGATGTTGGGCAAGAAAGTGAAGTTGTGTGACATGGAAAGACACCGGTAGCCAATGCCATAATCATGTCGTTAGATAAATCTAAGATGGTTATGGGTAAGAGTTTGGGTGATGAGTATTATGAGGTAGCTATTTTGTTTGCTTACAAATCCAATGCACCTCTATTTGTGAAAGATAATGAACGAAAAATCGTCCAAGATGCTGTTGGAAGTCACATTGTGTAGTTCAGAGACTTTGTAAGTTTATGACACTTAAAGTTTTATTTTACAGAATTATTTTGAAAAATAAATAAACTTGTTTATATGTATACTAATTGAATGATTTTTATTTTACAAGTTGAGTTAGATGACACTTGAAGTTATGACCAAAACAGCAGGTTGTGCCAACAAAACATCTCTCAATGCTGGCCTTTTTTACTCCACCTTGGAAAGACAAATTCTTCAATATTTTGATTGAGTCCTTGAATTGACGCATCGAATGATGAGAAACATTGATACACCGTGCTTGAATTATTAATATTAATGGCCCAAGAAAACTGTGCAGCATCCTTAATTTTCCAGTACTCTGTGCCTTAGAATGTGAGTACTGCAAGTGACCTCTTAATTTTAATATTGCATCAAGTAAAAGCTAGAGAAACACAATGCAACTTAATGTAGGAAATTGTACTCTTCATATATGAATTGTCCATTCCTTTACGAAGTTTAGCTTGTCCCACCCTCGAACTCTTACAGTCGGAGGCCCTATATATGCAGTACTGTCTATTCCCTGTTGTTATAGATGACCTGGTACCGTGGAGACCGGTGGATGAACACTTGACCCTAAATATGGACGGTTCTTGGAAGGGCAATCTAGTCCATGTCATGGAAGAGGTTTTAGGGAAACAATAGGGTCGAGTCTACTTAGCATTTGCATGTTCTTATGGCCATGGTTCTAACTTAATAATAGTACTCCTATAAACCTAGGCTCTTCTAGATGTGATATATGCAAAATATTGTGTACTCAAGGAGTAGTTTAGTGGTAGTCTTTTAGATGATGTAATTCTAATAATTAAAAAAAATGCGAAGTATTGCATGTACATGCTAGCAGCAAACCATTGCCCTTCATCTTTTCTGATTCACGTACACTTGTTGCTCCATAAAAGGGAGCTGCCTTGGTGTGTCGTTATGTGATGTAGGTCGAATTAAGAGCTAGCTGTTTCAGATACTTGATTGTTTTCAGTGTCGTTCAATCCCACCATATATGTCTAAAGAGGAGAGTCTCGTCTAAATGAAATATTCGAACTTGGCAGCTCTATATATGCCACCGATTTGAAGACTAGAGCTTTTGTGGTGGCTGATCATGATGTTGTAAGCCTTTCATCAATCAGAACATAATAATGTTATCCCTTTATGTTTTCTTTGATGACCCCAGCAAGAGGATACGTTCCCTAGCTATTCATTGTGCATGTGTTATATTGCATTCTTTTGTCAGTAATACAAGTCAACCTGTTGACTTGTTGGAATATGCCACTTCAATCGTTAGGCTTTTACCAAAAAAATGTGACAACAAGGACCTACAAGGCACTTCACATACAAATTGGTGTTGTATACATGAAAAAGGCAGTAGCTTAGATTCTCACAAAATTTCATTTTTAGTAGGGTTACGTATGCCAAAAAAATTTTTCTAGAAGGAGGAATCTCTGTGGGACAACGTTATGAGATCGAACTTCTTATGGATCCTATCTTTTTCAGGTGGTGCAAAAACGCAACAAAATTGAAGTTTCCGAGTTCAGAATCTAGTTGACAGCTAGGTCATTTTACTGATATCAGATAATATGATATGAATTTTTTTCCTAGCTAGAATTAAAGCTAGGTATATATGGAAGCTTGAATAATGTTCTCATATGAAACCTATGAATATATAGACAAAAATGCTGATTGGGAATCGTGTTAGCACATACAAATATCCAAATATTTTATCATTCAGATAGAGAGAAAGCATTAAAATATATACTAATAGAAATAATATTCTTTGTGAAGGCATAAATTAATATGGTGTACGTGGAACACATGTCCGAATTAAAGCCATGGTACCGTAAGACCCGAGGAAATATTTTGAAGTAAACTTTGATGAACTATTGGGCTAGAATAATTTTTCCAAGTATTTTTTAAATATATAATTTTGATGTTGAAAGGTAGGGAATCTTATAGGCTTTTGGATTCTAGAATATATAGGCTTTTAATTAACATCTTACTAAATCAAATCATAGTAATATTCTAAAACAAGAACAAAAAATCTTTGAAAATGTGTGAGGCCGAATTGTGTCTACATAAGCCATGCATAAGATATTAGAAATGAGAGACATAAGATTAGGAAAATCCAATGTTTGTAAGTGTGGTGTGTTCTTTAGTTGTTGTGGGCATTTCCCATATTGGAAAAATTAAGGAAATTACATAAACTTTAATACTAATTACTTCCAAAATACCTGAATTAAACGGAGCTAGCTATGCCCCACCGCACATGCAGTGCGCTATGCGTGCGTAGGATTCTAAATCTTTTGCTATATAGAATTTTAATTTCTTTTCTTCTTATCTGAGAGGTGTGGTTTTTTAAGATGTCCGTTCTGTGAATTTGTGTCTATGCTATGCGTGCTGCTGTTATATGTTAATTTGCATGCTTCTTCTAATGTGTTTCCTACATAAGAGAAGAGCTAGATATATATGAAAGCCTATTCTTTATTCGTCCAGACAGAAACTTTTTCCTTCCTTAATTAAATTACAAATTTGTCATGTGCATCTGTGATCGTGGAGAAGAAATAAAACCTGAGTTAAAGTTAAATCTTCACTGCCCACTCGAGAAAGAGGGAGAGCTAGTGAGAGAGAAAGAGATCATGGAAAGAAGGGGGAAAATGATATATATGTTTCAACTTGAATTGAGACAATACTGATTAATTTACGCCTCCAAACTTTGGGAAATAAAATTTTATTTCATGAAACAAGCGTCTATTATAATTCCAGTCCTTCGAGAGGGATGAATCTCCCTGATCGCAACTTTTGCAATCTTCTTGCAGTGAGTAATACTTACAATTTTTGTGGTTTGCCAACCATTTAAAATGATTGGTACATGTAAAAATGATAAAATATGGAGATAAAAAACATCTATGTATCCCATATATATATTACTATTTGTTCCAGAAATGCCGACAATGATCCAGAAGAAACCTGCAGGCCTTGCGGTCCAAAATTTATGTAAGTTTGGAAGGTGGCTAGTGGCTACTGCTGCTTCTTTTTAACCGTGCTCCGGTCCTCCATTCTTCTTGTTAACTCCTTTTTTGCTCTTTTCGGAATTGTTCGTACCCCTCTCTCATCAGTCCTTAGACTACGTAAATAGAGTATCTTCGAGGAGTGCATAAGCCATTAAGGGAGTAAAAATAACATCCCCCCCGACTAATGGTTCCACAGGGACGTATCTACGTGGCAGTCCAGGTCATCCCAATCAAAGCCCCTGTGCCTCGACGGTGGAGTCAGCGTCAACCCCTCAGCCATGCCGGCGACCAACCCCGGCATGTCGAACAGCGCCTCGTCGTCCAGGAATGCCTCCACTGCAGGCGTCCGCGTGGGAGGCGCCGGAGCTCGTTGGTTGCCCTTCGCAGCAGCAGGCGCCTCTTTCGGCACGGCCACACGGCGTGTTGACGCTGCTGCCGGCGACGGTGCGGTGGCAGCGTCTGCCGCAGTCCGCGGGCGAAACATGTCGGCCGCGCGGGCGGCGGCGCACCGGATGTCCTCGGCTGAGGCAGACGCGGCGCGCGGGAGCAGCCATGCCGAGTCGGGGAAGTTGAGCGGCGCGGCCTTCCCTCGCAGTGCCAGCGCCGCGACGTCGTGGGCCCGGGCGGCCATCTCCGGCGCCACGTACGTTCCCAGCCAGATGCGGGCTTTGTTGCTCGGCTCCCGCACCTCGCACACCCACTTCCCGCCGTTGCGCTCCCGCACCCCTCGGTACACCGGGTGCCGCGTCTCCCGGAACTTCTTCCGCCCTGCCCGCTTCTTCTTCGGAGTCGACGTCGACGACGATGCCCACGACGACGTCGGGGACGACACGCCCGGCGGTGGCAGGGCTTGTGAGAACTCCGCCGAGGAGGACGAGTTGGAGGAGGAGGTGGAGTGCTCGGAGTTCATGGCCGCAACAAAGCTTCTGTCCCCCGACCCTTAGCAGCAGCAACGAAGATCTCCAAAAAGATGATCTTTTTAAGGCAGAATAGAGAGACGTGCGCAGCGCAGTGATGGCAGGGGAGAGAGAGAGAGAGAGATGGTAAATAAGCTACCAGAGGGAGGAGGGAGGAAGCGTTATATAATATAGAAATAAATACATATATACCTCTAAATGTGTAAACATATTATGTATACCCTTAAAATTTTCACCCTATTAAATACATCTAGGGTTGGCCAAAATCGTTATATCAGACTGGAGGACTAGAAGATATCTGACACGATATAGTACGTAAGCATTAGATTGGTTCTGCAAACCATTTATAAACCTCATATATATATATATATAATCACAAACTAATATCTTAGTTAATCCCAATATAACTGGGTTAAAAGATTGAAAAGATTAGTCTAGCCTCAATTTAGAATCTCTTCCTACCCTCACACTCCACTCCCCTATATCTTTCTCTCACATGCACAATTTTTTTTAGTAAAGACATTTTTATCTTTTGAAACTCATTTAATAATTCCATCCATATTTTAACAGAATATTTCTTAATTTTTTTAAGGTCAGAGATATAATCAAATATAGAATATATTTGATAAGGTCAAAAAATTACAAGCATATAAGAAAATATGGGTATGTGTATTTTAACTCTATAATATATAATTCACAAGTATACATATATACATAGTAGGCAGACGTACGGCAGACCCGGGAGAAATATGTATTGCATTTGAAATATAAGAGTGTTTTTTTATTGATCATAGATCAAAATATTGTGATTAATGATTTGATTTTATGAATCCAACTTAAAATATAAAAATTTTATGAATCTAGTTATAACTAAAACGTAAGTATATATGTTCTTCCAGTAAACATCATTTGTCGTTGAGAAAAATTTATTGTACTTATATTTACATTTTAAGTATAGTATATATGACTAAACAATAAATTCATGTGACATCTAATAATTAGATTGTCACTTTATCAGAAAAAATATTACATGAGTTATTTTCTAGCCAAATTACACTAAGTGTAATAAATAGGGAAAATTAATTAAGGGTCCCTGTCAGAGTGTTGACTTAATTTGTAGTCCCTGTCAGAATACCGGTTGATGTAAAGTCCCTGCTTTTCTCCAGGTTTAATTTCCAGTCCCTGCTTTTCAGATGTCACCATTTACGGCCCTCCACACACGATTTCCGTCTCCTTGGCCTCCGTCTCTTTTTCCCATTCCCGTCTTACCCTTCCCTCCTTTTTTCCATCGCCTGTTCCCCAAACGACGCTGACGCTTCGGTGGCCCGTGAACTCTGACCCATGCGAAGTTACTCTTACATACCCTGCCAAGAACTGATACAGCAACCATTGACAGCACTTACAAACCGCCTTTCGAAGGCCCGTGAACCGTTCTTCACACTATAAAAGGAACCCTGGGTCATTCCTATCCTTCATCACAAGCTTCCCTCGCTCTTCTTCTTCTATCTTCTTGCTCGTCTTCTTCATCTTTATTTGCAGATGTCTTCATCTAACCGTGCTCCCCGAGGGATGGCAAGGCACCTGCCTCACCGGTGCCACCGTCGCCCCGGCTCCCCGGCTCTACCTTTCCGGAGACGTACAGCCCCGACTACTGGAACGGATTTTACGTTGGGTGGACGATGGCTTTACAGAAAGCCTCTCGGCTGTACCACCACAAGGGCCTCACCAACATCCTCCCTGACATTGGCCCTAGGGTAGAACACATATCTTCCTCACCTTCCCCTCGTCCCTCCCCCGCCTGCTCCTATTCCTCCCCTCCCTCGTCCACCGAGTAATCGGGTTAGGGTGTTTAGAATGTCTCCCTCCCCGACCAGTTCCTCCCCTCCCCTCCCATCCCTTCCTACACCTCACCTCCCCCCCCTCCCTCCCTTCTCTGCAATCCTTCTTATTCCTCCCCTCCCCTCCTATCTCTGCTGTCCTTATTTGTCCCCTCCCCTCCGTTTCATTCCAGTGTCCATGCTATTGGTTACGGAGTTAAGATTGTAACAGTGCTTGTTTATGGAATATAATATTTTCCTTATATGCAGTCTTCTGTGGGCTTGTATGTGCTATCTATGATGCGTGTACTGTAATACTAACAGGTTCCTCCGAAGCGGTCAAGCTGTACTGCTGGAACTGTAACCCCATAGCATGGACACTGTAATGAAAAAGGGCACATACTGTAACACGGGAAACAGGTAATGTAATAAATAGTTGTAGCTTTAGTTCTCGAACTGTAACCTCCTATCATGCAAACTATAAAACATAAAGGTTACGACTGTAACAGCATTCCAACTGTAACCTCATAGCATGCATACTATAATGACAATAGCTAAGTACTGTAAAAGATTTCAACTGATACTGTAATAATGTGTTCTGGAATGTAACCTCCTATTATGTATACTATAAAAGAATAGGTAAGACTGTAAGAGGATTCTACACACATTGTAATGAGGTAGGCGTAGCTGGGCGCTCAAGCTGTAAGACAGTACTTCAACTGTAACCTAGTATCATTTATACAGTAACAGGAATAGGTAAAGACTGTAACAGGATTCTACACACACTGTAATGAGGTAGGCGTAGCTGGGCGCTCAAGCTGTAAGACAGTACTTCTTCAACTGTAACGTAGTATCATTTATACTGTAACAGGAATAGGTAAAGACTGTAACAGGATTCTACACACACTGTAATGAGGTAGGCGTAGCTGGGCGCTCAAGCTGTAAGACAGTACTTCTTCAACTGTAACGTAGTATCATTTATACTGTAACAGGAATAGGTAAAGACTGTAACAGGATTCTACACACACTGTAATGAGGTAGGCGTAGCTGGGCGCTCAAGCTGTAAGACAGTACTTCTTCAACTGTAACGTAGTATCATTATACTGTAACAGGAATAGGTAAAGACTGTAACAGGATTCTACACACACTGTAATGAGGTAGGCGTAGCTGGGCGCTCAAGCTGTAAGACAGTACTTCTTCAACTGTAACGTAGTATCATTTATACTGTAACAAGGAATAGGTAAAGACTGTAACAGGATTCTACACACACTGTAATGAGGTAGGCGTAGCTGGGCGCTCAAGCTGTAAGACAGTACTTCTTCAACTGTAACGTAGTATCATTTATACTGTAACAGGAATAGGTAAAGACTGTAACAGGATTCTACACACCTGTAATGAGGTAGGCGTAGCTGGGCGCTCAAGCTGTAAGACAGTACTTCTTCAACTGTAACGTAGTATCATTTATACTGTAACAGGAATAGGTAAAGACTGTAACAGGATTCTACACACACTGTAATGAGGTAGGCGTAGCTGGGCGCTCAAGCTGTAAGACAGTACTTCTTCAACTGTAACGTAGTATCATTTATACTGTAACAGGAATAGGTAAAGACTGTAACAGGATTCTACACACACTGTAATGAGGTAGGCGTAGCTGGGCGCTCAAGCAGTACTTCTTCAACTGTAACGTAGTATCATTTATACTGTAACAGGAATAGGTAAAGACTGTAACAGGATTCTACACACACTGTAATGAGGTAGGCGTAGCTGGGCGCTCAAGCTGTAAGACAGTACTTCTTCAACTGTAACGTAGTATCATTTATACTGTAACAAGAATAGGTAAAGACCATATAGTATCACCATACTGGTAAGAATGGTTAGTAGTTAGCGGCGCAGTTCTCCTTCAGTTGTAGACGCTATGAACGCCCTTCTCCATTGAAGTACGCTTTGATGAAGTGGAGGGCGATTTTTGCTCGCACAATAGGCATGTCATTCTGACTGAAGGGCAAATCTTGAATGTCCGTACGTGCTAGACATTCCATGTATTTGCAAGTAAAAATTCCGCAGTCGTCTCCCGATCCTTGTTGTGGGCATGGGTCGGGGTAGCGTAGCGGCCATGTAGCTGCATCTATCTGCTTGCCCTTCAGGTATCTTATCAGTTCCTCCACCTGCATAAGAGAATGAACAAAAGAGTTCGAGCAACTTAACGTAGATTTCATGTTACTGTTACGTCTGTAACACAAGTGCTCGCGCTCTGTAATGAATGTAAGCATTGTATGGAACACTGGTCACTTACATATTGTGGAATGTCAGCACGATGTTTGTTTCGTAATGAGTCGTACACGTGGAACTCTTTTTCCTTCATGCGGATGACCAGAAGAGCCCAATGGTTCGTTCCAACGTGCATGGGGGAGAAGATGACGTCGAATTCATTTGGGGCGCGGTCCAATCTCTTGAAAGCGTTTTCGAAATGTTCTTCCTTGCTCTTATCGTCTCTGCAAGATTGGACATAACCCTTTAAAGCGGCATGCAGATATCCAAAATTCCAAAAATGTCCGGGTTCTCTTCACGGGGGCGAAACAAGTAAGCGTTGACGTAGCAGTCAATTACGACCGATTCGCTCTCCCTCGCGAACAATAGCTCCCGGATGTCATGAAACGAGAGGAAATTGTCGTATCCCTCCACAGGGCCGTTGAACATGAAATTTCTACAGGTAAGAATTAAGACTGTCATCAGTAATTGGCGAAACTGTAAACATGGTGGACATATAGTGTAAACATGGTAGACATATATTGTAAACATGGTAGACATATACTGTAACATGGTAGATATATAATGTAAACATCTTTGGTCGAAACTGTAAACATGGTAGACATATAATGTAACACGTACTCATTAATGAAGCACTCATTGAAAAAATCGTTCAATCAATGACTTTTCGGCCACTCCTAATGCGTCCCGGGCGACGTAATCACGTCTCTCCTCTTTCTTGCCCGTTGGAAGTGTGTCTGCACTCTCTTGAGACTGAACAAGGATCGGTTCGCAAGTGGACACATTCACTTTCGTGGCTTTGTGGTGCCGAAAATCGTCTGGCTGCGATAGAGTAAGTAAAAAAGGAATGTTCTGTAAAAATATTATAATGTAATTGTAACGGACTCGGAACAAACTGTTATGTCTCATGAAGGGTTCTGTAACCGAATGCTCAGCTTATGTAAATTCTGTAAGGGGAAACCATACCGTAAAGATATCTGGTTGTCGTCTTATCCTCGTCCCAGCTGTAACACGTCGGGACAATGATGATGGGGATATCTGACGCCGCTTCCTTTTATTTCCTTCTTCTTCCCCCTCCTTCTGCTTCCTGTCCGCCTCCTTCTTCGTCTGCTCCTCCTCCTCCTCTTCCTCTCCGCCTCCTTCTTCCTCTGCTCCTCCTCCTCCCGCCTCCTCTCCGCCTCCTTCTTCCTCCTGCTCCTCCTCCTTCTGCTTCCTCTCCGCCTCCTTCTTCCTCTGCTCCTCTCCTCCTGCCTCTTCCTCTCCGCCTCCTTCTTCCTCTGCTCCTCCTCCTCCCGCCTCCTCTCCGCCTCCTTCTTCCTCTGCTCCTCCTCCTCCCGCCTCCTCTCCGCCTCCTTCTTCCTCTGCTCCTCCTCCTCCCGCCTCCTCTCCGCCTCCTTCTTCCTCTGCTCCTCCTCCTCCGCCCCTCCTCTCGCGCCTCCTTCTTCCTCTGCTCCTCCTCCTCCCGCCTCCTTCCGCCTCCTCCTCCTCTCCCGCCTCCTCTCCGCCTCCTCCTCCTCCGCCTTCTTCCTGTCCGCCCTCTTCTTCCTCTGCTCCTCCTCCTCCCTCTTCCTCTCCGCCTCCTCCTCCTCCGCCTCCGCCTTCTCCTCCTTCTTCCTCTTCCTCTGGTCCTCCTCCTCCTCCTTTCGCCCCCTCTTTTTCCCCTCCTTCAACTCGGGAATGTGCAACTCCTTAAATGACCGCCGCGACCTTGTTTGCACGGATCTCCTTCCTGTAACTGAGAACACGAAAGTCTGTTAATGTCTATGAAAGAGAGCTGTAAACATAGAGAACACTTCTGTAACTTCGTATATGAAAGACTGTAACAGACAAGGAATGAAACTGTAAAGGTAGAGTACAATCGTATTACTAAGTATTGGAATGACTGTAAGAGAGTAGGACTCTAACTGTAAATGAGGAAAGCATCTTCTGTAACTAAGCAAATGAAACAATGTAAGGACACAAAACGTTTACCTGGACGTTGGTAACTCTTCTTTGCCACGGCATGTGATCGTACTGAAGCTGTTGGGAGCTCCAATGGCGGTAGGGCTAAAATTGCACATTCTGTCTCTGGGGGGGGATGTTGCCACCGAGGCTGCCGCTGAAATTGTTCCTCCAGTCTATGTAGCCTTCCATCCATTGACTGGAGGATATTGTTCTGCCGTGTAATTGGTCATTCTGCCGCTTTAACTGGTCATTCTGCCGAAGTAACTGGTCATTCTGCCGCTGTAACTGGCTAAGAATGCCATGCAGAGAGTTATCTGATGGAGGGGTTCGGGAAGTGGTTGACGTGGATGCCGTCAATCGTCGCGAAGCTCTAGGTGGCTCCTCATTTTCATTATACTCCAAATACACCTGAATTAACACAGGTACAGGTACAGGTATAAGTCATATACCAAGATAACACAGTTCCAGGGTAAGTGACACTTACATCAGATCGTCGCAACCCCCGTAGTAGGGCGGATAACTCCGGTCCCTTATTCCGGCAATCCCAACGGAAAATGGGGGATTCCTTTCCGGATGATCTGGTTTCCATTTGTATTGGTGCATCAAAAACCATGCCTACATCATTATGAAATAGATAATGCGTATGAGAAGTGTATCGTAAACGTATGTAACAGATACATATGTCTTCTGTAAATGTATGTAACAGATACTGTAATAGGTTCATATGTCATCTGTAATATAGACCGTCTTGAACTGTAACATAGGAAAACGTATGTAACATATACATATGTCTTCTGTAAATGTACTCTATGAGTCTTCTGGAATAGACACATTCAGGAACTGTAACAGAGTGTACCGTAACAGTATACTCACACCGAGAGCGGGAACACAACCGGTTAGGAAGATGTTTTTGCAGGAACCAGCTGCTGTTTTGAATGCCATCACCCCCGACATCAGGTACTCGTGGATTGCGGCAGCCCAATTGGCGTTGTTCATGTCATGGAGGTCGTCCAGGTATGGCAGAATGGACAGCGACCCCGACATCCCACTTGTGGGGAAGAAGAAACAGGAACAAAGAAGCGCAACCCAAAGCTTCACGGAAATCTCAACAGCAAGCTGACCCTCCTGTGGAACGTACTCCTTAAGTTTCAAATGGACATTGTGCCTGTCCATCGTTCTTTTGGTTCCAAGGATCCGGCGCAAACTGGCTTTTGTCCCATCCGTGTTCAGGTCGATAGGGGAACCAACGTTTGGTATACCCATAACTTTGGCTATGTCTGAAGGGCGAAAAGTCATGCTGCATGAGCCAATCTTAAAACGCTCTCCATCGAAACGTGTCATAAGATCGACAATGAGTGAAATTGGGTAGGTCACCATTTCGCATTTGATATACGCGCGAAATGGTGAATTCCTCATCAACTTCAGATGCGCGCTCCTAAATTGCAAATCGGCCATAACGGAACGGTAGAAACAGAAGCGAGCATCGCGTATTATATTCATTCTTTTCTGCAAAGAAAAGATCGCATCTTAAAATGAAAACATTCATTCGACAAACATCCGTATTAGGGTAAGAAGAAACTACTTTTTCGTACGACTTGGAGTGTGTGTTCTCCACGAACGCTTCTTGCACCGCATCCGCCGCAATGCTCTGAATGTCAGCGCTCGTAGGAGATCGACGGCTTGCCATCGTTAGAGGGGAGAGACGGATTGCTTCGTCTGGAGATGTAACTGAAGGATGGGAAACTGTAACAGAGAAGAGGTCTGGTGGAGGAATGGCGGTGTAGGAGAAGGGAAGGAGAAAAGTCATGATATATGAAGTCGGTGTACCCGACGGGTGGACACTGGACTCAACAAGATGGCGGTGCACTGCAATGATGACCATCGGGCGGCTGAAAATACTCGGTACGACAGACGACGGGACGTCAAGGAAATCACAGCCCTTCGTATAGAGCTTTCCCGCCATGTTAGGTAGCCACATACGCACTCCCGCCAATTTGACCCCCAGTCCAAGCCACTCATACACGAAACGTCTTCCACGAACCGTTTGTCTTCCTCTGCCACCCAATGGAGCAGCTCCCTGCAAGATGTTCATTTGGAGATCAAAGTTTCGTTCTTTCATAGGGAGGACACGGATTTGGCGTCCATTCATAGCAGGGTTTCCCAAAGGTTGGGTGTAGACATGCAGGAGAACATGCTGAAGTATCGTCTTCCCATGGATACCGACGTTGAACAGGTGTTGCTTGACGATGGGGATGTCCTAGCTATGTTTGATCTTCACAAGTGTCAGGGAAAATCATTGATAAATCTACAAATTCATCAGGTGGAAACTCGTTGCCTTAGTACGCATGCTAGTCGTCATTCAGATGGAACGCAACCACTTGACAGGTACGTGGTCCATGTATTCTTCACCACCCTTCATGTTATCCCATGCATTCTTAACAAGCCTTCGTCTTAAGAATGTATGTATGTACATTATTTGCAGAAGTACTTCAAACACGCATGGCGGTTCTTTGGTAACCCCAGAACCCCTCCAATTACCAGGAAGCAGTTTCGAGTTGTATGTGCGAGGAGAAGGAGCGGAAGGTGTAGTACCAGTGTTGACGCAATATTCCGTAGGTAGAATACACTCAGTAGGACAAGTCTTCATAAGCAAAGAGCTATTGCAGATGGAACTGACAAATTACGCGATCGCACGAGGATTTAATTGGAAATATTTGAAGAATGACTCTGTACGATTAACTGTACGTTGCAATGTCTCTGTTTGCCCATGGCGCCTGCATGCGTCTGTCGTTCGTGGAGGTCCACAATTTGCAATCAAAAGTCTCAACAACATACACACCTGTGGATGTGACATTATGAGCGACGGACATCCACGGACATCTAAGAAGTGGGTAGCAAATGCTGTGAAGGGGAAACTAGTTGATAAACCCACCTACAGAGCAAGTGAAATGATGAGTGACATCCGTCGGGAATACGGTATCTGCATCCCTTATCATCAGGTATGCCATGAATTGAATTGTAACACATCATGACGTCTACTGTAATCAATAGATCCATAACTGTAATTCTCTGACCCTAGCATTGTAACAATTGTCCTCATATACTGTAAGACTATCATTGTCATAACTATAATCATTTCGACGTATACTGTAACAATATCTGCATGCCACTGTAACAACTGTAATCATATACTGTAAGTCTCTGACCCTTGTATTGTAACAACTGTAATCATATACTGTAAGGGTTTGTATTGTAACAACTGTAATGATTTGAGCGTATACTGTAACAACTTAAGAAGGATACTGTAAGGTATGAGGACAAGAACTGTAACACTCTTACAGAACATGTATAATCATTTGAATAGGCATGGTGGGGCAAAGAGGTTGCTGTCGGTTCACTATACGGCGATTTCAGAACAAGCTATCATATGTTGAACTGGTACAGCGAACGTGCATTACAGTCAAACCCGGGATCGATCTTGTCTCTAGAAGTGGACCCGGAGACTCAACGTTTCAAACGGTTTTTCATATGCTTCGCGGCGTCTGCATATGGGTTCGAAGTTGGTTGTCGACCTATGCTCTTTTTGGACGGAACTCATATCAAACAGCATAGAGTGCAAGGGGTTATACTTGCTGCAAGTGCCTTAAACGGTAACAATGAGCTATTCAGTGTAGCCTACTCCATCGCAGATTCGGAAACATATGACAACTGGGTCTGGTTTCTACAAAATTTGAAAAAGGCATTGCTATCAGATAGAAGGATCGCGTTCCTATCAGACAGAGGGAGAGGTCTGAAGGAAGCGATCCCTGACGTATTTCCGAATGATCATCACGGCTACTGTTTCCAGCACATCATGCAGAACTTCAACGACCAATGTGCGGGGAAGTATGCCGCCCCTTTCAAAAAATTACTTAGAAAAATTCTCCAGCGCATTGCCTATGCTGTTACTGAACAAGAGTACCAAGACGCAATGACTGCAATGGAGCTTAATTCTACTGAGGCCAAAGAATGGGTGCTCCGAAATGATGTCGAACACTGGTCCCATGCTCTTTTCCAGGGACAAAGGTTCGGCTCTTTAAATACATAAGCGATATGTTCTATTACATTCTGCCATTTATGTGCTTACAGTTGTAGGGATAATCTATTACAGAACGTGTTAAATAAGGTTACAGTATGTAGTGGACACTTGTTACAGATATTTGATGTTATCCTAATTTCCTTCACATGGCCATACAGGTTTGGTGAATTATACTCTAATTTGGCAGAGTCATTCAACAATTGGATACATGACGCGCGAAGTCTACCAATACTACAGATGGTTGACAAAATTAGAGTGCAAATGATGGAAATGGCTGCAAAGAGGAAAATTGATGCTGCATTGTGGGATACACCATACTGTCCTAAAGTACAAAAAATCATCGAAAAAAAACCTTCAAGAAAGGAGAAGCTTAGCAATCCGTCATTCAGATGGAATCAAATTTGAGGTTGTTGAAAGTATGAAGACGTACGCCGTAGACCTCCATCTACAAACATGTCCTGTGGACACTGGCAACTTGTCAAGATTCCTTGCAAGCATGCATGCGCAACAATTGGCAGTAACAAGGAGGCCGTTACTCAATATGTTTCGGCATTTTACAGCACAGAAGTGTATAGGGCTGCATATGAAAGAAACATTCAACCTATCCCAACATTTGACATGCCGGATCCGCCTCAACCATCAGAAGTTCTAATCAAGCCACCGACAACAAAAAGGTTGCCAGGAAGACCGAGAAAGAGGAGAATACATTCAAGAGGAGAAGTAGATCATGCATATATTTGTTCACGGTGCAAACAAACAGGTCACAACCGAAGAACTTGTAGCAACCCACCCACAATCCTGACGGATTTTAAATGTTGTATATTAGTTACAACAGAACGTCGTCCTTATATTCCAATATTACAGTGTATGTAATACATTATTACAGTCTACGCACTACGATGTTACAACTCCACTACTACGCTATTACAGTTTCAGTAATACACTTGCACAGTTCGCGCACTTACAATTACGTTTTGTTGTACAGTGTACGTAACGAAGTGTTACAGTTTAACTCTAATACTCTTACAGTTTAACCTGTGTACCGTATGTTAGATGAAGACATCTCAGAATAAAGAGGAAGAAGACGAGCAAGAAAGATAAGAGGAAGAAGAGCACTGTCTCCTCACAATTTCTGTTACAGTATATGTAATAAGATGTTGCAGTTTAAGCACTAGACTCTTACATTTTCAGCAGTACACTCTTACAGTTCGCGCACTACACTCTTACAGTTCCAGCACTTACGATTTCTGTTATATTATACGTAATAAAATGTTACAGTTTAAGTACTAAGCTGTTACAGTTCGAGCACTACAGTGTTACACCTAAAGAACAGCCCTGTTACAGTTTGAGTACTACTCTCTTACAGTTCAAGCACTACATTCTAACATACAGTTTTACATTATATGTTATAATCTCTTACAGTCGTTGGTCATGTTGATTATAGTATATATGAGGGGATGTTACAGTGTGTTATTGGTAACATGTTGAATTTGCATGATACAGAGCACATACATAAGCACAGAGAAGACTGCATCAAACGAAAATGCTTATCATAAAGAAGCCATGTTACAATAACTCTCTACCTCTACTCTACCGACCACTCGGTAGAGTACGGAGGGGAGGAGGCAGAACGGTCAGGGGAGGGATGGGAGGAAGGGGAGGTGCCGGAACGGTCAGGGGAGGAAGGGGAGGTGCCGGAACGGTCCGGGGAGGAAGGAGAGGAAGGGATGTGTTCTACCCTAGGGCCGATGTCTGGGAGGATGTTATTGAGGCCCTGTCGCCGTACTGCCGGGAGGCTTTCTGTAAAGCCATCTTCCAGCCCACGTAAAAACATCCCAGTAGTCGGCGCTGAAGGTGGACTGTCGCAACGGGGGAGCCGGGGGTGACGGTGGCACCGGTGAGGCAGGTGCCTTGCCATCCCTCTGGGGAGCACGGTTAGATGAAGACATCTGCAAATAAAGATGAAGAAGACGAGCAAGAAAGATAGGAAGAAGAAGAGCGTTAGAAGCTTGTGATGAAGGATAAGTATGGGGCCCTGGGTTCCTTTTATAGTGTGAAGAACGGTTCACGGACCTTCGAAAGGCGGTTTGTAAGTGCTGTCAATGGTTGCTGTATAAGTTCTTGGCAGGGTATGTAAGAGTAACTTCGCATGGGGAACAGGCGATGGAAAAAAGGAGGGAAGGGTAAGACGGGAATGGGAAAAAGAGACGGAGGCCAAGGAGACGGAAATCGTGTGTGGAGGGCCGTAAATGGTGACATCTGAAAAGCAGGGACTGGAAATTAAACCTGGAGAAAAGCAGGGACTTTACATCAACCGGTATTCTGACAGGGATGAGGAAATAAGTACCAGGCTCTGACAAGGACCCCCAATTAATTTTCCCTAATAAATATTTCTCTTATCGTCTGAGGGGGCCGCGGTGGTTGGATGGGACGTCGAGGGCCATGCGAAGAGCAGTCTTTTAATTAGACGTGACACGATCCAAGGGGATGTACGGGGGTCGGGCGTGAGAGAACCTAGGATATCCGCATGTCTGGACGCAGGCCGGTTCGCCAATGAAGACACAACAGGCCTTCGGCTACTTGCATATGATTTCCATGGTCGTCGTCACCGTCTCCACGCGGGAAACGTGGCGGGATTACAACTTCGTTTGAAAATGGGACGGATGTGTACGCTTCTATCGGACAGCGATGCACCGTTACCTATCGTGCATGGTTTGTCGAATACCGATTGTATTTGGTGCGTTTCCAAGGATACCTTATCATAAAAAATTTCGATCTTTAGTGACATCGGCCAGAGCTAAGGTGATTAGCGCTGAAAGATCCGTACATGTTTGTAAGACTGTTGAAGAGTTTTGATAGAGTGGTATTATGACGCTCGAGTCAGTTAATCGAGAAGAGTGATAGAGTTTAGAGTAGAGAGATTATGTAATTATGAGCGTCGAACCACTACAGGAGAACCAACATTTGGCAACGAATATATGTCCGCGGCTGAAAATTTAAGGACAAAAGAGATATAAGGCAGCGGCTATTGTAGACCGCTGCCATACAACCGTTGTGTCCGCGGTTAGTTGTAGGCGCTGATAAAAGTTAAGCATACATCAGCGGCTAAAATTTCACCGCGGACAAATGTTGCCTTAAGGCCGCGGCTTTATTTAACCGCGGACATATATTCTGCAGCGGCTTCGTCCACCGCTGATATATATATGTTATGTCTGCAATTCTACAAACCGCTGACATTTAAATAATTTAAAAATATTACTTTATTCATTTTTAAATTAAAAATTTTTAATCAGTCATAAGTAGAACATATACATTTTTTAATAATAAATTATTTGAGTTTAGCGATTGATATATACATATGTTATTTATATTTGAAATATATATGTATATTTGTGCTAGGAGAGACTTTGTGCATTTGTGCAAAGTGCATAAGTGTCACATGGACATTTTGCCCATGTGGCACCATGCACATGTGTTTTTTGCCCATGTGGCATCATGCACATGTGTTTTTTGTACATGTGGCACCAAAAAAAAACCCATGTGGATTGTAGCAGCGGTATACGAATATGGCCGCGGCTATATAGCCGCTGCCATATTTTAATCGGTCGACCGATGATGCACATTCGGTCGACCGACGTTTACACTGCTAAAATTATAATCTGCACTGGGTAGGTCGGTCGACCGATATATTAGAATCGGTCGACCGATTCCGGTCGCGATTTCGTCCGGTTCGGTTCGGTCGCGACCGGCCCACTTTGTATCAACCCAAACCCCCTCCTATATATGTTAGGGTGGGTGGGAAACATCCCACATAAGTTCTCCTCCATCTCTCCAGCCCCTAAGGTGGTTTTCTTGCCCTAGAACTCTTCCCTCCTTCTCCATTGCCTCCTTCTTGCCCTAGAACTCTTCCCCCCTTTTCCATCTTTCCCTTCTTACCCTAGAACTCTTCTCATCTTCTCCTCTTCTCCATCTTCATCTACTTGCCCTAGAACTCTTCTCCCCTTCTCCATCTTCCTTCTCATTTCCCTCACCCCTTCTCCATTTTCCTTCTCATTTCCCTCACCCCTTGTCCATCTCCGATGCCTCCACGGATGCGCCATCGTCGTTCGGTCCCGAGTCGTCGCCGCCACGTTGGTGAAGGATCAGGGGCGGCTACACAAGTTCCCTTGGCTCCTGGAGAGTTGTTGGTTGAAACAAGAAGGAAAATTCTGCCCCCTCGGTATGTGGACTTCGACAATCTAGACAATACGGAGCCCATGGTCAGTCTTCTATTTGCAACACAAGGGTGGGTTCACTTCATGTCTAGCCATAGAGTCTATTATCCAGATTTGGTTCAACAATTCTATGCAAATTTATATACAAGCAACAACAGACTATTTACTGCTGTTAATGGAGTTGAGATTCACGTGAGTGATACAGTTCTTAGTCATGCATTAGAGATTCGAAATGCTGGTTATTTAGTGGAACATGTCCAGTATTATGATAGTGATATGTGCCAAGTTTGTTGGGAAAAGATCCGGCACCTTGGATGGCACATCATGCTTTGATCAATGCAAATCATTTTCCACCACTACAGAGGATCATTCACCACATGATCACCACTATACTTTTTCCAAAAGGTGGATCTCGGGATGAAGTCACTCGAGTGCACAAATGTATTTTTCACTGCTTATTTCACAATGTACCACTGTGTTTACCTGAGATGATGGTAACGCTGATCAAGTTAGTAAAGAATCAGAGAAGAAGATCTCTACCTTATGCAGCCCAACTTACGGCTGTGTTTGAGCATGCTGGCATTGACCTCACTAATGAGCGAGCAGAAAATATTTCTGTCTCCATGGTCTACAATGAAACCAACATCATGAGGTTCATGAATTACAGGAATGTTAATGGACAATTCATGAGGAATGTCACTGATGACCCTGGTGAAGACAGTCAAGAAGAAACGGAAGATGAAGGCGAAGGTGAAGCACAAGGTGAAGACGATAGACATGAAGAAGAAGAGCATTTGGCTCCTATGGAACAAGATTTGCCTCCTTCGGCTGCCGGAGGTGATGACTTCCAACTGCGGATCCAAGGTAGCTTGACCAGGCTTGAGGGGGAGATGGAATCTATTCGGGGAGAAGTTCGGCAAGTGGGCGACACAGTCGGGAATCTCTCTAGAGAACTTGCTGAGTTGAGAGTTAGCCACCAGGGCCACATGGACTCCCAGTCTCAAATGTTACGGGAAATCATGGGTTATTTGCGACCTTCTCAGAATCAGCCTCCTTCTGAGTGATTCCTTAGCTGTTCTATGATGTCTACCTTTTGCTTTTCGTATCCTACTCTCGCCTCTTTGCTGTGACAAAAGGGTGCTCTTTATGTAATAGCTACAATATGTCTATCATATTTTCTGCTTCATCTGGTATGTGATTGCTTGATGTACTTTATGGTATATTGCTTGATGACAAAACGAGGCTCAACACAAAACTGCTTAGCTTAGCATGAACTTAATCTCTACCTTAGTTTAGTGATTCATATATACATATGTTATTAATTTATATTACAAATAATCAAGTATATTTGTGCTAGATATGCATGTATATACTTGTAATATTCTCAAATATAAATATTTTTACACAAATTAAGTGAACATATCCGTCAGGCAAGAGGATAGCGTAGGCGTTGCAAACAATAGATTGCCTTGATCGGTCGACCGACCAATAGAAATCGGTCGACCGCCTGTCTCACCTCTGCGTTTCAAAATGCACTGAATCGATCGGTCGACCGACAATTAGAAATCGGTCGACCGATTAACTCACTTCTGCCAGCCAAAATGCACTGAGTAGATCGGTCGACCGACCAATAGAAATCGGTCGACCGCCTGTCTCACCTCTGCGTTTCAAAATGCACTGAATCGATCGGTCGACCGACAATTAGAAATCGGTCGACCGATTAACTCACTTCTGCCAGCCAAAATGCACTGAGTAGATCGGTCGACCGAACACTAGAAATAGGTCGACCGACTAACTCACTCAAAATGCACTGAGTAGATCGGTCGACCGAACACTAGAAATTGGTCGACCGACTTTCTCACTGCTGGCAGCCTAAATGCACTGAGAAGATCGGTCGTCCTACCACGAGATATCGGTCGACCGACTTTCTCACTGATGCGTGGCAACAACTTTTTTTTAAGTTTAATTACATATGGCAGCGGTGGTTAGCCGCCGCCATAAATATAAATAGTAGTGGCTTTTTTTAGCCGCTGCTAAATACTAATATGGCAGCGGCTGTACAGCCGCTGCCATATTTTCGCCTATCCCGCCAAACAAAAACACCACTGCGCGCCATATCGCTCGCTCTCTCTCTCTCTCGCTCGCTCTCTCTCTCTCTCTCTTCCCGAAGACTGGCGACGCACCGACGCCTTCCTCTCCCTCCGGCGACGCACCGACGACGGACGGCAGGCGGTGGCTCCGGCGACGCCCTCATCTCCGGCGGCTGTCCCCACCCCCTACGGTGAGCCTCCGGCGCCCCCACCCCCTTCTCTCCGGCGGCCCCCTCCCCTTCGGTGGCCCCTCGCCCCCACGAAGCAGGAAGGGCTGCAGCGTGTGTAGCGGTAGATCCTCTCGAGGTACCTCCCCACGCCGATACTTGGTGCCCTCACCCCCCGGAAGCCGTCCAGGGGGCCCCGAGGGGGGCCGCCATCGCCTCCACTTCCTCCCCATCCTCCCCCTGCTCCTCCGCCGCGACAGTGGCGATCCGGTCGTTCCGCTCCACCAGCCGCTCGATGGCCGCTGTCACAGCGGCCAACACCCTCGGGGCCGCGTCTTTGGGGTTGTCCCACACTCCCCCGCCGCCTATCGGCATCTGCAGTGGTAAGGTCGACGGCTACGCCATGTGTTCTCTCTCTCTCTCTCTCTCTCTCTCTCTCTCTCTCTCTCTCTCTCTCTCTCTCTCTCTCTCTCTCTCTCGTCACTCCCCTTTCTGTTTGACGGTCCTTTGGCCACCCCAACTCTCGTCAGCCCTCGTCTTTTCCAAAGAACCGGATAACCAGACACCCTGTGACATCACAAAGATTTCACATTTTTGCTTGACAGTAGATGTTGCCTCACTGATGAGATTTTCACTATCCATTTATTGTCCGAGGTTTCACATTTCTTCCTTCCGCTTATTTCCATTTTTGCCCGTTCAAGACTTGTGTTAGGATATATGCTTTTA
The DNA here is from genome assembly GCA_014218235.1 of Colocasia esculenta. Taxonomy (NCBI): domain Eukaryota; kingdom Viridiplantae; phylum Streptophyta; class Magnoliopsida; order Alismatales; family Araceae; genus Colocasia; species Colocasia esculenta. The sequence goes on along the minus strand of CM024755.1, from coordinate 13,664,421 downwards.
CTGTCTTTTGATAGTAATGTCATATATCGAGCATAAAGTCTTGAATTGTGAATGTGGAATGTATATGGACATGTATATGTGTGTGGAAGGTATGTGTGAAAATGCTCCCGGTATAGGGGAGGTGCTGTCGAATATTTTTTGAATTGTCGGTTAATTCATATTTATTCGATACAACATAGACATCGTTTGGGTACAAGTTAGGCTGATGGGTTATTGTCAATGCAGAACTATTGCATCCAAAAATGGCAGGACTCGATAAGAGTTGGATACAACTTAGAGATCGTTTGGATCCTAGATATGAGAAAGGAGTAGATGAGTTCTTGGAATTTGCTTTTGATGAGCAAAGACAATGTTTTAGACATGGACAGAATTATGAGTTCATACAATGTCCGTGTCGTAACTGTGTTAACGGAGTGAAGTTATCCCGGATGGATGTTGAAATTCATCTTAAAGTAGATGGATTTTGGACACGGTATACCAATTGGGTATGTCATGGAGAGGCACCGATAGTTCATGTTCAGCAAGTTAGCCCGTCTGCTAATGAAGCACAAATGGAAGTGCAGATTGATACAACAATAGAAATGTTGCAGGAGTTACAAGAGGCTGAAATAGAGGGAAGAGCAGAGGAACATGAACCAAATGAGAAAGCAAGAGATTTTTATCAATTATTAGAAGATGCTCAAACACCATTATATCCTAGTTGTGTCAAATTTTCAAAATTGACATTTCTGTTGAAACTATTACACATTAAGACTATGAACAAAGTGACAGCTTCTTGTATGGAAATGTTTCTTGAGTTGCTTAGAGAAGTATTACCAGAAGGAGCTAATTTACCTCGAACATGGTATGAATTGAAGAAGACTATGAAAGATTTGGGGTTAGGTCATGAGAAGATAGATGCTTGTCAGAATGATTGTGTCTTGTTTCGAAATGAACATGAACATAGGGATCGATGTCCAGCATGTAATGCTCCTAGGTACAAAGAAAATACGCAACAAGGTAGCCTGAAGAAGAGACGTCGCAAACAGATGCCATATAAAATATTGCGTTATTTTCCATTGAAAGATAGATTGCAAAGAATGTTCATGTCTTCTAAGATTGCCAAGTGGATGACATGGCACAAAGATGGCCGATTGGACTCGAAAAATGGAACTATGCGACATCCTGCTGACTCTGAAGCTTGGCGACATTTCGATGCTCAATATCCAGATTTTGCGGCAGAGGTTCGCGACGTGAGACTCGGCTTAGCGACTGATGGGTTCAATCCATTTGGGATGATGAGTAGCAGATACAGTGTATGGCCTGTGATGATAGTAGTTTATAATTTGCCGCCATGGATGTGTATGAAGCAGACGTTTATGATGATGTCATTACTTATTCCAGGTCCTAAAAGTCCTGGAAATGATATCGATGTCTATTTACAACCGTTGATAGAAGAATTGAAAGATTTGTGGGACAACGGTGTTGAAACATATGATGCTTCAAAGAAACAGAATTTTAAAATGAGAGCTGCCCTGCTGTGGACGATCAATGATTTTCCTGCATATGCCAATTTATCAGGATGGAGTACCAAAGGAAAGCGTGCATGTCCATCATGTCATTATGATACAACTTCAAAATGGCTGCAAAATTGTCGGAAATTTTGTTTTCTAGGGCACCGACGATTTTTGCCAATCAGTCATAGATGGAGAAGGCGTGAATATCGACACAAATTTGATGGCGTGACTGAACGTCGTAACCGTCCAGAAGTGTTAACGGGTGCTGCAATGTGGAGTCAACAACTTCAACTTCCTCATATCAGATTTGGAAAGAAATTTAAGAATGATATCAAGAATTTAGAGGGATGGAAGAAACACAGTATATTTTTTAGAGAGCTGCCGTACTGGTCAAATCTACTCATTCGGCACAACCTGGATGTAATGCACATTGAGAAGAATGTATGTGACAATTTGTTGGGAACTTTGAATCTTCTTGGTGGGGAAAAGAGCAAAGACAGTCTGAATGCACGGTTAGATATGGCACAGTGGGGAATAAGACCAGAATTCCATCCACAAACAGACAGTCAAAATAAGACCAGGTTACCAGCGGCAGAATATACATTGAACAGATTGCAGACAACGGCTGTGTGCAACTTTCTGCGTAATATAAAAGTTCCAGATGGATATTCCTCCAACTTGATGAAATGTGTAGATATTGGAAGTCGAAAATTGGTAGGGCTAAAGAGTCATGATTGCCATATATACATGCAAGTATTATTGCCTTTGGCGATTCGTGGTATTGTGAATCAAGATGTCACAGACCCAATTACAGAGTTGAGCATATATTTTAGAGATGTCTGTTCCAAAGTTCTTCAATCTGATCGTTTGCTTACATTGGAAGGTGATATTGCAGTAACATTATGTAAGCTGGAGCAAATTTTTCCACCGTCTTTTTTTGATGTCATGGTTCATTTGGTTGTACATCTTGCATATGAAGCGAGAATTGCGGGACCAGTTCAATACCGATGGATGTATCCTATAGAGAGATTTTTGAAGAAATTGAAAGAATATGTTTTAAATAGGGCACATCCAGAAGGTTCAATTGTTGAAGGCTACCTTATGGAGGAAACAATCTCATTTTGTTCTATGTATATGGAGGGTATTGACACTCGCTTTAATCGAAGGGAAAGAAACTTTGATGTCCCATCTGAAGACAATAATGAAGGCGGTTGTTCGATATTCAAGTCTTCAGGACGTTTCTTAGGAGGAGCAGGTAATAGTCGTATATTGTCTGAAGAAGAAGTTGAGAAGGCACATCTGTACATTCTTAAACAGATTGAAGATATCGATGAATATTTTTTGAACACAAGAGATGTGTAGAGAGTTCAAGCCACACAGAAAGGAATTTCTTGAAGTGGTTCCAAATTTATGTGAAAGATTTGTACGATGCAAATGATCCTCGGTGTACTCCTGATATATACTGTCTGGCACGAACACCTTCAAGGTTTGTGCGTTCACACTCGGGCTATATTGTCAATGGATTCAGGTTTCGTGCATCATCTATTGATGCAACAAAGGTCACTCAGTTGTGTGGAGTTATAGTGAATGCGGAACTTGAATCCGGATGTGATGGATATTATGGACGTCTAAATGATGTATTGGAAATATATTTTGATAATCAAAGACGTGTTGTTTTATTTGAGTGTGACTGGTGGGATGTTTATAGAAAAGACAGAGGATTTAAAATAGATAAATATGGAACTATCAGTCTGAACACTCGTCAAAGACTCAATACAGATGAACCATTTGCCCTGGCAAGTCAAGTGGAACAGGTGTTCTATGTCAATGATAACACAACAGAAGGATGGATCATCCCTGTCAAAGCACGTCCGCGTGATTACTACGACTTGCAAGATGATGCTCCTGAGAATGATATAGAACCAAGTGACGAAGCGTTTCAGGACAATCTGATTGATGTTCCCATTAGAGGAGAAATTCAAGATGTGGATCTATGTCAAGAAAGTAGCGTAAGAGTGGACGATTATATTGACATTTAGGTGATTTATTTACATTAGTATTTATATTGTGCATGCTTCAAATAAATTTTTAACTTGTTATGTTTACATGTTTACTAACAATTTTTTGTAACAGATGACTTCCACTGGTGAGCGCTCTTCTCGTGATGGCTCACGCCCACGGAGGCTTCGGACTCTATCGGTCCCTCTCCCTCCCACCTTTCAGGCGATGCCTCCCCCTCCCACATTTCAGGGGCTCTCTCCCGCTCCCACCTCTCAGCAGCTTCCTCTACCTCTCACTGTACAGCAGATACCTCCCTCTTCCAGCCCTCAGGACTCTTCGGCGGCATCTGCATCTTCTGTAGCAGGTTCATATTTTAATTTCATGTAAATTTATATTCATTGTTTAATAGATATTCTCTAATGATGTTTAATGTTTATATTTCAACAGGTCCATCTGCACGACCTTGGGGGAGGGGTCATGGCCGTCGAGGGCCGACTAGGGGAGTTACGGAGAGGAGATGCCCTGATGGACAACAATGGAATGTCTCTCTTGTCCGAGGCTATGGCGTCGGCCCTACTGCAGATCACTTTACTAGTCGCATGGGCGTTGTATCAAAGATATATTGTAAGATTTGGCAAAAAGACTTTGCGAAGCTGCCTGCTGCGACTAAGGAGTTTATATTCAGAGATCTGCAGGTAATTATTATTTAAATTGAATAATATATATGCATATGCTTTTGTTATAATTCAGTGACTTTGTTTTGCAGTTGACATATCAGTGGGATCGCACAGACCAAACAGATAGGGAGATGCTTGCTCACATGAGCGCCATGCATCGCAGCTGGCGTAGCAAGCAAAAAAAAAGAGTAAGTTAATATACTATTTCATTTCATATGTACTTTATTTTATATACTTGTTTATATATTGACAAAAATTTATTTTTCATGTCAGCATTTTAATGGGAAGCCTTTAGATGATGCGATTGCATCCGTCCCAGCAGGTGTTGACCCCTCCGATTGGCAAACAATGTGCGAGTTGTGGACTACTGGGGATGAGAGGGTAATATTTTAAAATGCTTAGAATATAATTGTTTATGATTATTTTGTTTCTATAAATGGAACAATAACTGTCTATTCTTGTCTTTTTAGAGGATTGCTGATCGAAATAAGCAAAATCGTGCCACTCAATCTATGTCATATAGACGGGGCAGGACTTCTCATTATCAGTTGATGAGTGATTTTGTGAGTTATGCTTTATGAATTATGTTATCCCTTTTATTCATTACTTACTTATATGTCTTTAATTTAAACAGTCTCTAATGCATGGACGTACTCCGCATCGACTTGAGGTATTCAAGATGGGTCGATGTAAAAATTTACCTGACGGCACTGAGAGTTGGGTAGATGAGGAGAGCAGGAGACGATATGTAAGAAACTTTATTTCTATTTATTTTATGTGAATATGTTTTCATTACAATAGTTGTATAATTAATATTTTTTCTCTACCTTTTGTTGTAGGAGGCTATGAGTGAAATGATTGCTCCGTCTGACATTGATGCCGAGAGCCAGACTCCCGAGGACGCCTTCATTTCAGTCATGGGAAAAGATCGACCTGGGCGTGTTCGCTGCGCAGGGAGTGGAGAGACGTTGAGGACATGGTATGGATCTACATCTGCAGGACCGTCTGCCTATTCAGAGCGAGAAAGGCAAATGCAAGAACAATTAAAAGTACAAGAAGACAAATTGAAAGCACAGGCAGATAAGATGAATGAAATGCAAGAACAGATTTCTCAATTGCAGAGTGTAGCCTCGAAGGTGGACGAGATGAGCGTACTCCTCTCCCAGATACAGGCGTCACAGGCACGTACCCAGCCTGTACCTGTACCTCCTCCAGTTCAGAGCGAGAGCGACACTGAGACAGATGAGGCGGCAGATGATTATTTAGATCATGATGTTCCTGTCTCTTGATTTTCCCCTTATTTTATTACACATTCATATTTTCTATTGTTCTGGATATTTGTATAACAATTTTTACACATTATATTATATGTGTGTGATTGAATGATCCAGCGAGCCTGGGTGGTGGCTCAATGATGTGTGATTGAATGATCCAGCGAGCCTGGGTGGTGGCTCAATGATATGTGATTGAATGATCCAGCGAGCCTGGGTGGTGGCTCAATGATAATATATGTAATTGAATGATTCAGGTGGTTCACATGTGAGTATAGAGTGTTGTATGTATTTAAATAATTTTTTTTTCTTTCTGATCATTGTCAGCGGCTCAATAGCCGCTGCCAAAAGAACATATATCCGCGGCTACAACATGCTGACAAAAATGGACATATGGCCGCTGCCCTAAGACCGCTGACAAAAATTATATGGCCGCGGCTGTAAGCCGCGGCCATAACATTTATTGGCCGCGGCTTCCAGCCGTTGCTGTATAATCTATTGCCGCGGTGGTCCCAACCGCTGCCAATAGTACTTTATGGCCGCGGCCGCAGTAGGCGCGGATAAATATTTATATGGCAGCGGCTACATGTAAAGCGCTGACATAAGTTATGTCCGCGGGGTTTTTGTCAGCGGCTTTGGCAGCGCCTGGAGAGGCGCGGACATAACAATATGTCAGCGTTTTCTGGACATTTGGCAGCGGTTCCAAACCGCTGACATATGCTCTTCTTTTTGTAGTGAACCTACGTACCTTATATATATAGATTGAATGATTTGAACCGTCGATCGTTTTCACAGATCTCACACCATGATTTCAGAATAGTCGCGTCATGTCGATTAGGTTGTGGTCTTAATAGGCGTCGTTACAAGGCGCACGATCCACATGTATTGATCTAACGGTTAGATAGTGAGCTGTTACGTGAACCACAATATTTGAGATTTTTGTGGTCATACTATTCGCTCCTTGCATGTCTGAGTAGGCCGAGGTAAACTTGTCCTGCTTTAGTTGAGAAGAACCTCGTCAACTTAATTTGGCTGAACTCGACGTTCTGTACCAAGACATGGAGTTACTCATGTTGGTATATTTATTTTTCTTCCATAATTCATTTACAATTAATTTTTAAATTTTATGTAGACCGAAGTGGACCGTATGTTACAATTTACATCGTCCCACAAAATTTCAGTAAATCAGACGGAACGGATTGTAGAAGTTTGTGGTTTTAACAAATTAAAAGCCTCATATTCAAATTTTATTGCTTTTTACCTACTTGATCATCAATACTATTAGATAACTGACTGAGAAATATTTATTACAAGATTATTCATGTAATAATAATGATGTAGATTATAAGAAAATAATTTATTAGCTAGAAATAACAAATAGGATTATTTTCTTATATTTAATTCATGTCATTATCATTGTAAGAATAGTCGTACAATAACAATTTCTCTAGATGAGGATGCAAATAGTTTGATGAAGCACATTTGATTTGACATACTTTGTCATGTAGAAATGATAGGATAGCATTCCGCTAGCGCTACTTTCACTGTGGGGGATCTCTAGTTCTACTACTAGAGATTTCCTTTCATACTGTCTCAACAACCCATAATTTGTTGTATCATGAGATATGAAAACGTGGTCAACTTACTGTCCTCAACATAAGAAATATTACTGTAACTATCATCAAGACAAAAAAAAAATGTGAGATCAAAATTTGGACTTTGACAATTTATAATTATATTCAAATACCTTGCTTAGCTATGACCACAAGATGTATTTTTTTTTTTCTGAGGGGACCGGAGTGGGGGGAAGGGGTGGGGGTGTCTGCAGCGGCAGATATGTAGAGTTCAGTGGATTTTTATGACTTCACTGAATTTTTAAAAAATTTTAATTAAAATCAAAGTCCAAGTATAAAATTTTTTTAAGTCTAATGATGACTCTATTGATCTGACCTGTGTATTATTGAGACCCCACATTTATTGAATGATTCCACTAAACAATGTAAATTTGCCGTTGAGTGTCTGCTCCTACCAATGAGAATGGTCGACCCCTAATTAACATGCGCACGATGGCTTAATATACGTTTGAAGTGACTGCGAATTACTTATAATTTGATTTTGTGACACAAACCTACCATATGCATGTATATATATACACACATACTATGTACTATATATGCTAGCTAGCTTTATACATAACATACTACATGCAGTGGTGTGTATGAGAGAGAGAGAGAGAGAGAGAGATTAGAATAAGGGAGGACCATTAAGAATGACGTTGTCGATGACGCTTCCAACATATATGTCATTCTTATGTGTACGAGTTAGTTAGTTTGAATTGGGATTCTCTCGGGGGGGGGGGGGGGTCAGTACCATGGGTGGGGGAGAATTTTTTATTTAATTTTTCATTAATTTTTTTGTGTGTTTACACAGGAGTTAAAATGGAAAAAAAAAAAAAAAAAAAAACCTCACCCATGGTACTGACCGGCCCCCCTCCGGCGGGGGCCGAGAGGATCCCAGTTCAGCACATAGACTTTCTTGCCAACAACTTTCACATGTACATATATTATTACAAGAAAAATAAGATTTGTGACATAAGTTTAACATATGTCAACGGCTACAAAGGTTGTTGAAATAAGATTAACATATGTCAACGGTTACTGAGAGTTGTTGACATAAGTATAACATATGTCAACGGCCTCAGGTAGCCGTTGACATAAGATTAACATATGTCAATAGTTACTGAGAGTTGTTGACACATAAGCATAACATATGTCAACGCCTTCAAGTAGCCGTTGACATAAGCTTAACATATGTCAACAGCTACTGTGATCTGTTGACATAAGCTAAGCATATGTCAACGACTACTGGGAGCCGTTGACATAAGCTACATATGTCAATGGATCCTAGTAGCTGTTGACATATGTTGATGAAAAAAAAATCACGAGATATTTCCCGCCAACTTTCCAATATTTGCCAATAGCTCCGAATAGCTGTTGACATATGTCCCATTTGTCAACGGTTATATAAACCGTTGACATATACTTAATACCTCAGCTTTGACTTGTCCTCCCTTCTATCCTCCTCCTTGCGGCTTTAGAGCCCTTATCCTTCCAGGTTCTTTCCTTTCCATCCTTCTCAATGGTTGGGAACATCGACCGCCAGTTCTTGACATTGCCGGTGGTACATCCCGCCGAGGGGGTATCCCAGGCGGCCCTCCTCCAATCCCTCATGGCGATTGCCCGGGATGTACAGAGGTGCTACGGATCTGGATCCTTCCCAACTCACAAGCACAACCTATGGGAGGTGATGCGGGAGGTCGACATCCTCTTGCAGTTGTTTGAGGTGATCCAAGAATGCGGCGGTGCGGCACTCCTCCCAGATTTAGCTGTCTTGAGCCTCTAGGATCTCCATGTCACTTTCTAGAGGATCCAGCACCTCATAAGGGACTGCGGCCACAGGGGTGCCATGCTTTGGCTCCTCATGCGGTCCGATATTTGGGTGTCGTGCGAGTTTCGTATCCTGATTCCATCAGTCGCCACAACCCTTGATGTCCTCCCCCTGTCAGCAATCCATGTGCCGGGGGAGGTGAAGGAGCTAGTCCGGCTGGTGGCGGAGCAGCCATGGAAGGTGCACATTAGGACCGACCACGCTGATGCCCTAGTATCGAGGGAGGTCCGCTTGATCTTGGGGCAATTCGAGAAGGGTGTCAGCCAGGATCCATCTCACTTGGGACGGGTCTTGAAACACCTGCAGGTTCAGAGCTAGACAGACTGCAACAAAGAGGTCTTGTTCCTGAAGGAGGAGCTTGGCGCTGCCCTGAGCCCAAATGGTTTATGCGACAACCTCCAAGGGGAGGTGCTCCACCACCTAAACTTACAAGAACTCAGGCGCCCAGTCTCCTCTGCTTGCATGATCGACCCTCTACTAGAGCTCCACGAACTCCACCTCGTCCAGCACGTCCTGAGTGTCCTGGGCGAGCTCCCTGATCTCCCGTAGCCACAGTCGGACCTACTCATCCGTGATCTGCCTCTCCTCCGCGTCAGCGAGCACCGCCTGGATCCGCTCCAGTGTTCGGCCCAGCCTCGCTAGGTCTTCCTGGACATTTCGGGAGGAGGGCGTCGCCGACGGCGGCGACGGGGCAGTGCTAAGGAACCCTAGGGAACCAGCCGCGAGCACCGCCTGGATCCGCTCCAGTGTTCGGCCCAGCCTCGCTAGGTCTTCCTGGACATTTGGGGAGGAGGGTGTCGTCAACGGCAAGGACGGGGCAGTGCTAAGGAACCCTAGGGAACCAGCCACGAGCACCGCTTTGAGCTTCTTCAGCGCGGAGAAGACGACTGAGAGAGCCATAGTGTGACGGATCGGGGTATTTATGCCCATTAAGGCTCCATATCCAGATCCGCCACCCGCGAACAGACCGAAGTCTCGCAAGGGATAGCACACACAACTGTCTAGTAAGAATATAAAAGACAAACCACAACAGTATAAGACACAAGAAAGTACATGTGCTCATACCTATATATAACAATTTACAACTGTCACATTACATTAATACATGTCTAATTAAAAAGTACAACTACCTGGGGCATACCCCGAGGGAGCACAAGCTCACACAACAATATATAACTACTACACAACTGGTGGTGGTACAAGTCTGACACAACGCTGCTGCAAGCCAAACACTCGGCAAGCTGTGAAAAGAACTGTAGGGGAGTGAGCCTCAACAAGTCACTGGCTCAGTAGGGCTACCCAAAACAACACCGTAACCATGGACACCTCAACCCCAATCGGTCTCACTGGCAACACCAATAGCCAAACCATTTCATGCTCACAACATTTATATTTAAATAACAGCTTAAACAGTAATTAATAAACAAAAGTATATTCCTTATAAAGAAAAAGGAATCACAGGCTAGTCCGCTCAATAACTGGAATGCCTAGGCCGCAAGCCTCACAGGCACACTACAGTCGCAACTAATCATTTAAGCTATAAGCTGCACAAGTCAACCACTGCCTAGGCTTATAAGCTTCACAGGCAAATCTCAAGTACGTGGGTAACAGGACTAGCTAACCAAAAGCTGGTCCTTTATACCTCAAATCACAATATGTCGAAAACCACATACACCAAGTAACATGATCGGCTACAGCAGGCCAATCCATCACACCTGAAAACCATATATGGTAGTTTATCCGAGGAAGGTAAAAACATATTGAGTGGAAGGTCACACCACACGACCTCCACAAACCACAATTCCACGTCAACACCAAAAAGACTGGTATATGACATACCCCACAAACCATTACCCATACAGGGTACAGGTACCTATTACCACAAGGCACCAGCACAGAAACCACAAATAAACCAGTGCCGCAACAGGGCACACCATAGCAAACTAAACCACATTTGGTGAAATCAATATTCACCAACTATAATCAAAACTGTGCCACCGCTCGGGCACTCCACAAGCTACAATCGTAGTCACAACTGTGCCAACACTAGAGCACACCTCAAACGAGTCAAACCTCGACTACGAGTCACAAACTCATGAACCACGACAAGTAGCAAAGCACGAGTCGGAAAGGAACGACGCCACCACACGGGAACAGACTATTGGCTGATCAGGCCAATATCCAACCCAGACAACACAACACAAGAACAACCTCTCAGCCTCGCAGTCACGGACGAAAGCTCCAACTGCCGCTCCACAAGAACAAGTCAAACAACTGTGGAGACCAACCAACACCACACCTGCAGACACACAACTTCAGGTCCATGCCTGGCACCTCTAGGGTCTCTGGCCGGAGCACCCTAAAGTGAGGCACTGGAAAACAGGACTAGATGGGGACCAGTGACGTCTACTGGTGTCCGTACCCCCAACTACGAGCGCGCTACAAGCGACACAAGAACAAACTCTGGGAAGCCGCTGTGCCACTGCCGTCTTTCCCTCAGCCGGACGTACAACTCAAACATAGGAGTGAGGGTGTCCAGAAAGACGACACAGACTTCAACGGTACAACACAAGTACCGGGACAAAACCCCGAGCACAAGAAACACACGTGCCTGGCTCACAAAAAACCTGGGGTACTCGATTAGAGAGGCATTCCGGAATAGGCTCCGGACCACCACACTCGGCAAGCTCAAACCACGATATATGCATAAACTGTAACGACCCAGAATCCGCAATACCAGTAACAACCAGTAACCCGAATTCTGACCCGCTAACCCACAAGACAAGCTCGGAAGGGTAGGAAGTGAAAGTCCGAGGAGACTATATGTAAGAAGATACACACCATGCAAAGCAGTAAAATTCCACTATATGAACATATCATATACAACCTCAGAGTCTGAGACAAAGTACAGAGTACAGAAGTACAACAAAAAGGTACAACTCACTGCAGCTAGGGAGCACCAACACCGGAGTGGCTAGACTCGCCTGGAACGGGAGTCGACGAAGACCCACCTGAAAGGGAAGGGAGTGAGTCTCAAGAAAAGAGACCCAGTAGGGAAAAGTAACCCCACCGGCAACTAAACTAAAGTGCGGAAAGTAAAAACTGAAAGTAAGTACACGTCGCACCACAACACAAAACTGTAAACCACGCGGCTCAGTAACACACACTCACACACACAGCAAGTAGGACTCAGCTAGGGTCTGTGGCTCGGCGTCCCGTCACCACAGAGGCTCTCAACCCCAGCCACGTGTGCACACTACAGACGCTCTCTCTCGCGTCTGGTCCACGACCGGTTTTTCCCCTACGCTTGACCCTAGCGGTAGAGAAGGGGCTCCACGGAGACCGGCTCAAAACCACCAAAAGGAGTACGCACAGGACAGAGTCGCACTCGATGTCCCGGCTCACTAGCGGAGGACAACCACACGCTAGTTGTCTAGACGGAGTCGCACCCACGCCTAGGTAACACAACAGAAACGGGTACACGGTAACGCAACGCACGTACAACAGACGGAACACACTCAACGTCTGAAACCCCGTACAGTAAGTAAACACCTCGTGCCACAAACAACTACTCTTATGCACAGGCGGAGTCACACTCTAAGCCTGGCCCACTTGTGCTATTAGGGCGGACATCACAGGTCAATCGCCTCTAATCACACAACTTAAGTCTGCTGGGACACAGAAGATTAACGGCCTGATCGATTGCCGCCAATATGAGGTAAACGGCACTCCCCATGTCGTTTATCCTGATTAAACGGCAGTCGACCTTGTCGTTTAAATCACCCCTGAAGATCTCAACGTCAACAGATGTGGACGTTGATATCTTCAGTCCCCCATACCCAGAACTGAACCGAATCAGTCCCAATGGGCAGAAACACTCAACCAGATTTCGACTGATGGAAGGAAACACTCCCTCTCATCAATCTACACTACCAGAACATCAAAATTAGACAATCTAACACCTAGATTATCCAAACCACCCTCAATTCCGGCATGATATAACCTAAACCCTAAACCATAAATTGCATTCCAATTCACTTAATTGGGCATGCTAGTTTGCTGGGGAGGGTTATTAGGGTTAAGTCCCTACCTCAGAACGCCTTAAGAATCCCCAAACAGTCACTAATCGCGCCGGATTCCCCCGAAGACTCCGCGCGAATCGCACCAAAACCAAGCGTTTCCCGCCCGATCTAGCAACGCCACACAATCCAGGGGCTTCCCACGAGCTCAAATCACTCAACAGAAGCTGTAGGAATCAAGAGAGGCAATGGTGGAGGGAAGGAGAGGAAATGAGAAAGGTAGGTTCTGCTCTCGGGCTGCCCTACTTCAACAGGCCCGACCAGTCAACGTCAACATCACTGGCCGCCTACTGAACCGCCTACAGACTGACGTCCAGATCGCATGTCGTTAAGTTCAAGCTCAGACGTCCACATCTCTGGACGCTGACTCTGACTCAACGGCAAGCCTTGGCAGTCAACCACACAGAACCACTACAGACCCAATAAGGATCCAATAAGAACCCGAGACCTTACATAAATACTTTCTATTATCGTTCACGATACACAAATTACCAATAAGGATAGCTTGTCCTTGTCACCTTGTGACTCACAAGCTAACTTGCACAACTACATACACTAACCATATTAAAGATAACACCGCAGTTTGTCATTGGTCACACGGTGACCTCCAAGCTAATTCATACAAACACGCATATAAACCACGATAGCCAATCATACTTGGTCTATCATTGAACATCTTGTGACAGTAGAGGTCACATTAAACACTGACCACAATACTTACATAATAATCATACTTACACTTTACTAATTATCCATCCAGGATAATCTATAAAAGATTCTAGAAGATCGAGGCTAGGTTCAGACGTGAACCTCATCGCCACAACACGCAGACTGACCTCACTAATTATTAATCATAATAACGCACGGTATGCCATGAACACACAAACCATATACAAAGCATCCAAACCTCGTAGATATCACGTGTATATTACCTTACAATGAATATATCACACATTATCTATGTAAACAAGATGTCTAACATATGGACAATATACACATACTTAAACCTCTACGTGCACCATACATTATTCACGTAAAACATGCCCATTACATGAGCAGTATGCTCCAAGAGCGAAACAAGTGCACTGGCTCACACCGGTCATCGCCATGCACACATAAACACGTAAAACAGATAGTGCTGACGCATGCACACATTAGCGACAACATCGATTGCCGTCTAAAGGATATAGACGACAATGTCCCTTGCCGTAAACACCAAGTAAGCGACCACCACTTGGCCGTTTACTCACAATCAACGGCTAGATACCTGGCCGTTAATCTCCCAACGAAGAACTCTGCGTCAACCGATGTTGACGCCAAGATCTTCACTGCAGAACCCGCCTGAACACACAAAATGGCCCTAAACCGATTACACGGGCACTCTAGCCATAAATACAATAGAAAAACAAGAGGAGACACTTCCTCTTACATCTAACAACCACAATTAAACCGAAAAGACATGATCCAACGCTTGGCTCAATCAAACCACCCGATTACCCAGCATGAAAACCCATTTTCCCAAAAACTCAATTAACATCCGAATTATGCAAAGAAAGCATAACAATTTAACCAGAGAAGATCAACGGGTCCAGTCCCTACCTCAGAAACGTGATTAAACTCCCGAAGAACCTTGAATCACGCCGAAACCCGAGGAACGCCCCGCGAACACCGCGCTCCAATTCGACATTCCCCGCCTGATCTGCTGCTACCACCCGCACCACAGCCTTCCCACGTGCTCCCGCCAACCATCGGAACTCGTGAAGAAGCTCAAGAGTGAAGGTGGGCGAAGTGGAGAGGAGAGAGTGGGGAAAGAACAGGGCTCGGGTCAGCCCTAAAAACACAGGGGCCACAGGTTAACGTCAACCTCTGCGCCGCTAACCAAATCGCCCCAACTAGGCGTCCACATCTTTGGCCGCCAAGTTCATCACACTAGACGTCCACATCGATGGACGCTAAAACCATGTTAACGGCAACCCATGGCCGTCAACACAAAGTCGACGTCACCCACCTGGACGCCAACCTACAGTTGATGTCCAGTGCACTGAACACCAACACAGACCCATAACCAAACCTGGTAAGGATCTAATAAGAAACATACAACACTAATGGGTCACACATTGGCCACCAAACCCGCTAAACCTGGATCCACGGGATCCGGAAAACGCGCGACGTTACATTATTATCACCTAAAAAGAAATATCATCCTCGATATTCAAAACAAATCACAACAACCGGATTATTACCTAAAAAGAAATAAAATCGTACACAGAACAAGAAGGATACTCTTTCTCTGCATCAGCCTTTCAATCCATCTAACTATTTCCATTCTTGCTTTGTTCTTTTCTTTCAATTCATTTAATAATTACTTCATTCTGTCGATTCCATTGCCTTTCCTTACTTTTCAATTGTAGACAATTTTACCTTGCCAATGGCGCTTTATCTCCTTGGACTGAACCCACTTCCACATTTTTCCAGCTGTGTTTCCAACATTTCTTTCGGGACCATTTCACCTTTCTTGAATATCTCACACTGTAATATTCTTTCATGCTGCAATTTTCTTTTTTTTCTATTTATCATTGCTTACTGTTATTCTGCCTCATCTGCATTTATATTCGCAACTGCCATCTCTTCAAAGAAAACCAATTACCATCTTTAAATTTCCTGCCCTTTTCATATTATTCGGCTCATACCATTTCAAGTCATCTCTAATTTAAAATCATAATAAACTCTGTTCCTTTATTCCGCTGCGCAAAACTTTACACTTTCTCCTTATTCAAGCAAACTTGAACAATCTGTGGATATTAAATCCTTCTTATTTCCGCTTCCGCTGCGCTACTCTGATCACATTGAACGCTTGCAAAATATGCCACAATTTCTGTTCTCATTATTACTTTCAATTATTTCCATCTGGCTTCAACTGCTTCTCAAATCATCTTCTTCAATTAATTCATGCTGAAGAAATTACTGTAATTTCTGACCTGCCAAACTGCTATTAACATACTTCACTCTTCGTATACCTTTCCTACTTTACTAACATTCTTTGACTAATCTCATAATTCTGGGGCATAAACTTTCCAAATATTACTTAATTAATCTGCTCCAGCATTAAACCCTGAAATACTTAATAACAGTTCACTCATGTTTAACTGAATCATTTCCTTTGCATTGATTTGCAAATTCTGATTGACATTTCCTGACTCATCTGATTTTATTCACTTCATCATTTGCTAAATTCTTCCTTTCTCTGATCCATATCTCTTCTTTAGAATACAGTAAAAACTCAAACTTAAAGACCAATTTCTTTAAATATAACAACTTGCTCTGCTGCTTCCCTCATTCTATTAAATGCTCTTTTCTCAAATAACAAAAATATTACAGTCTGCCTTGCTGTTTTTCTCAACTCAATATTTATTAACTGCTTCTCCATCAATGCACTTCTTTCCATTCTATTTCATTTGCCTTCAACTCATTCTAACATACTTAACTTTAATTTTGATTTTCCTCGAACTGCTCACAGTTACTAACTTTCACTGCTCTTATCTTTAGCACAGCCATCTTTACTAACTTTCTCTAAAGAATTCCTCATAACCTGTCATTCATCAACTAAATATTTCTCTTGTGCAATTTCCAGAAAATCACATTGCACACTAATTTTTCTTTTCTCTCTTTCTTTATTCAACTGATCCTTTCTATACATATTTGTACAAATCCTCATATCAAACTTCATATTACATTCACTATTCATAACAACGCTTTTCTCAAATTTCTGATCTCAAGCATATTAAATCCATCTGTCATAAATCACTGTTCTTTTATGTACTAATATTTCTTTTAAAGCTGATCTGCCTTACTTAATCATATCAAACTTTTCATAACACTAATCACATTCTTATCCACACTGTTTCTTAATATCATCCAACTTAGATCTCTAATGCCCCAATACATTTGCTGAGGTTCTTAACTGCAACTTGTCACACACACACACTATTTCTTTATTAATAACATTCTGCTGATCTATCGTAGTAATATCCTATACTTGTCTCTGTAAACTCTGTACTTTACTAACATATAACAGACATATCCCTCTCAGAGCACTACTTTACATTTCTCCTCTAATCTCTGCAACTGAAAACTTTTAAATACTATACTTTAACTGCTTTAACTGCAGTAGTGCCAGGATGCTACCACACAACTTATACCACTATTCACGTTGTGGCACAACAACTGCCAATTTAACAAACAGAAACACACGGTTTACGTGCCAAAAGCTCACGTAAAAACTACTTTATATCACACAAAACCGCAGACTTACTACCAGCAGTGGACATTAATCCATGTATTGGGACATTGTAACTTCAATGTCTTTTCATATTCTAACTAGAAATTGCTCTGATACCAACTGTGACGGACCGGGGTATTTATGCCCATTAAGGCTCCATATCCAGATCCGCCTCCCGCGAACGGACCGAAGTCTCGCAAGGGATAGCACACACAATTGTCCAGTAAGAATATAAAAGACAAACCACAACAGTATAAGACACAAGAAAGTACATATGCTCATACCTGCATATAACAATTTACAACTGTCCCATTACATTAATACATGTCTAATTAAAAAGTACAACTACCTGTGACGTACCCCGAGGGAGCATAAGCTCACACAACACTAACTACTACACAACTGCTGGTGGTACAAGTCTGACACAACGCTGCTGCAAGCCAAACACTCGGCAAGCCCTGAAAAGAACTGTAGGGGAGTGAGCCTCAACAAGTCACTGGCTCAGTAGGGCTACCCAAAACAACACCGTAACCACGGACACCTCAACCCCAATGGGTCTCACTGGCAACACCAATAGCCAAACCATTTCATGCTCACAACATTTATATTTAAATAACAGCTTAAACAGTAATTAATAAACAAAAACATATTCCTTATAAAGAAAACTGAATCACAGGCTAGTCTGCTCAATAACTGGAATGCCTAAGCCGCAAGCCTCACAGGCACACTACAGTCACAACTAATCATTTAAGCTATAAGCCGCACAAGTCAACCACTGCCTAGGCTTATCAGCTTCACATGTAAATCTCAAGTACGTGGGTAACAGGACTAGCTAACCAAAAGCTGGTCCTTTATACCTCAAATCACAATATGTCGGAAACCACATACACCAAGTAACATGATCGGCTACAGCGGGCCAATCCATCACACCTGAAAACCATATACGGTAGTTTATCCGAGGAAGGTAAAAACATATTGAGTGGAAGGTCACACCACACGACCTCCACAAAACACAATTCCACGTCAACACCAAAAAGACTGGTATATGACATACCCCACAAACCATTACCCACACAGGGTACAGGTACCTATTACCACAAGGCACCAGTAAGGAAAAAACAAATAAACCAGTGCCGCAACAGGGCACACCATAGAAAACTAAACCACATTTGGTGAAATCAATATTCACCAACTATAATCAAAACTGTGCCACCGCTCGGGCACTCCACAAGCTACAATCGTAGTCACAACTGTGCCAACACTAGGGCACACCTCAAACGAGTCAAACCTCGACTACGAGTCACAAACTCATGCACCACGACAAGTAGCAAAGCACGAGTCAGAAAGGAACGATGCCACCATACGGGAATAGACTATTGGCTGATCAGGCCAATATCCAACTCGGACAACACAACACAAGAACAACCTCTCAGCCTCGCAGTCACGGACGAAAGCTCCAACTACCGCTCCACAAGAACAAGTCAAACAACTGTGGAGACCAACCAACACAACACCTACAGACACACAACTTCAGGTCCATGCCTGGCACCTCTAGGGTCTCTGGCCGGAGCACCCTAAAGTGAGGCACTGGAAAACAGGACTAGCTGGGGACCAGGGACGTCTACTGGTGTCCGTACCCCCAACTACGAGCACGCTACAAGCGACACAAGAACAAACTCTGGGAAATCGCTGTCCCCTGCCGTCTTTCCCTCAGCCGTACTACAACTCAAACACAGGAGTGAGGGTGTCCAGGAAGACGACACAGACCTCAACGGTACAACACAAGTACCGGGACAAAACCCCGAGCACAAGAAACACATGTGCCTGGCTCAAAAGAACCTGGGGTACCCGACTAGAGAGGCATTCCGGAATAGGCGCCGGACCACCACACTCGGCAAGCTCAAACCACGATATATAAATAAACACTTTCTATTTTCGTTCACGATACACAAATTACCAATAAGGATAGCTTGTCCTTGTCACCTTGTGACACACAAGCTAACTTGCACAACTACATACACTAACCATATTAAAGATAACACCGCAGTTTGTCATTGGTCACACGGTGACCTCCAAGCTAATTCATACAAACACGCATATAAACCACGATAGCCAATCACACTTGGTCTATCATTGAACATTTTGTGACAGTAGAGGTCACATTAAACACTGACCACAATACTTACATAATAATCATACTTACACTTTACTAATTATCCATCCAGGATAATCTATAAAAGATTCTAGAAGATCGAGGCTAGGTTCAGACGTGAACTTCATCGCCACAACACGCAGACTGACCCCACTAATTATTAATCACAATAACGCACGGTATGCCATGAACACACAAACCATATACATAGCATCCAAACCTCGTAGATATCACGTGTATATTACCTCACAATGAATATATCACACATTATCTACGTAAACAAGATGTCTAACATATGGACAATATACACATACTTAAACCTCTACGTGCACCATACATTATTCACGTAAAACATGCCCATTACATGAGCAGTATGCTCCAAGAGCGAAACAAGTGCACTGGCTCACACCGGTCATCGCCATGCACACACAAACACGTAAAACAGATAGTGCTGACGCATGCACACATTAGCGACAACATCGATTGCCGTCTAAAGGATATAGACGACAATGTCCCTTGCCGTAAACACCAAGTAAGCGACCTCCACTTGGCCGTTTACTGACAATCAACGGTTAGATACCTGGCCGTTAATCTCCCAACGAAGAACTCTGCGTCAACCGATGTTGACGCCAAGATCTTCACTGCAGAACCCGCCAGAACACACAAAATGGCCCTAAACCGATTACACGGGCACTCTAGCCATAAATACAATAGAAAAACAAGAGGAGACACTTCCTCTTACATCTAACAACCACAATTAAACCGAAAAGACATGATCCAACGCTTGGATCAATCAAGCCACCCGATTACCCAGCATGAAAACCCATTTTCCCAAAAACTCAATTAACAATTGAATTATGCAAAGAAAGCATAACAATTTAACCAGAGAAGATCAACGGGTCCAGTCCCTACCTAAGAAACGCGATTGAACTCCCGAAGAACCTTGAATCACGCCGAAACCCGAGTAACGCCCCGCGAACACCGCGTCCAATTCGACATTCCCCGCCTGATCTGCTGCTACCACGCGCACCACAGCCTTCCCACGTGCTCCCTCCAACCATCGGAACTCGTGAAGAAGCTCAAAAGTGAAGGTGGGCGAAGTGGAGAGGAGAGAGTGGGGAAAAAACAGGGCTCGGGTCAGCCCTAAAAACACAGGGGCCACAGGTTAACGTCAACCTCTGCGCCGCTAACCAAACCGCCCCAACTAGGCGTCCACATCTTTGGCCGCCAAGTTCATCACGCTAGACGTCCACATCGATGGACGCTAAAACCATGTTAACAGCAACCCATGGCCGTCAACACAAAGTCGACGTCACGCACCTGGACGCCAACCTACAGCTGATGTCCAGCGCACTGAACACCAACACAGACCCATAACCAAACCTGGTAAGGATCTAATAAGAAACATACAACACTAATGGGTCACACATTGGCCACCAAACCCGCTAAACCTGGATCCACGGGGATCCGGAAAACGCGCGACGTTACATTATTATCACCTAAAAAGAAATATCGTCCTCGATATTCAAAACAAATCACAACAACCGGATTATTACCTAAAAAGAAATAAAATCGTACACAGAACAAGAAGGATACTCTTTCTCTGCATCAGCCTTTCAATTCATCTAACTATTTCCATTCTTGCTTTGTTCTTTTCTTTCAATTCATTTAATAATTACTTCATTATGTCGATTCCATTGTCTTTCCTTACTTTTCAATTGTAGACAATTCTACCTTGCCAATGGCGCTTTATCTCTTTGGACTGAACCCACTTCCACATTTTTCCAACAGTGTTTGCAACATTTCTTTCGAGACCATTTCACCTTTCTTGAATATCTCACACTGTAATATTCTTTCATGCCGCCATTTTCTTTTTTTTCTATTTATCATTGCTTACTATTATTCTGCCTCATCTGCATTTATATTCGCAACTGCCATCTCTTCAAAGAAAACCAATTACCATCTTTGAATTTCCTGCCCTTTTCATATTATTCGACTCATACCATTTCAAGTCATCTCTAATTAAAAATCATAATAAACTATGTTCCTTTATTCCGCTGCGCAAAACTTTAAACTTTCTCCTTATTCAAGCAAACTTGAACAATCTGTGGATATTAAATCCTTCTTATTTCCGCTTCCGCTGCGCTACTCTGATCACACTGAACGCTTGCAAAATATGCCACAATTTCTGTTCTCATTATTACTTTCAATTATTTCCATCTGGCTTCAACTGCTTCTCAAATCATCTTATTCAATTAATTCATGCTGAAGAAATTACTGCAATTTCTGACCTGCCAAACTGTTATTAACATACTTCACTCTTCATATACCTTTCCTACTTTACTAACATTCTCTGACTAATCTCATAATTTTGGGGCATAAACTTTCCAAATATTACTTAATTAATCTGCTCCAGCATTAAACCCTGAAATACTTAATAACAGTTCACTCATGTTTAACTGAATCATTTCCTTTGCATTGATTTGCAAATTCTGATTGACATTTCCTAACTCATCTGATTTTATTCACTTCATCATTTGCTAAATTCTTCCTTTCTCTAATCCATATATCTTCTTTAGAATACAGTAAAAACTCAAATTTAAAAACCAATTTCTTTAAATATAACAACTTGCTCTGCTGCTTCCCTCATTCTATTAAATGCTCTTTTCTCAAATAACAAAAATATTACAGTCTGCCTTGCTGTTTTTCTCAACTTAATATTTATTAACTGCTTCTCCACCAATGCACTTCTTTCCATTCTATTTCATTTGCCTTGAACTCATTCTAACATACTTAACTTTAATTTTGATTTTCCTCGAACTGCTCACAGTTACTAACTTTCACTGCTCTTATCTTTAGCACAGCCATCTTTACTAACTTTCTCTGAAGAATTCCTCATAACCTGTCATTCATCAACTAAATATTTCTCTTGTGCAATTTTCAGAAAATCACATTGCACACTAATTTTTTTTTCTCTCTTTCTTTATTCAACTGATCATTTCTATACATATTTGTACAAATACTCATATCAAACTTCATATTACATTCACTATTCATAACAACGCTTTTCTCAAATTTCTGATCTCAAGCATATTAAATCCATCTGTCATAAATCACTGTTCTTTTATGTACAAATATTTCTTTTAAAGCTGATCTGCCTTACTTAATCATATCAAACTTTTCATAACACTAATCACATTCTTATCCACACTATTTCTTAATATCATCCAACTCAGATCTCTAATGCCCCAATACAATTGCTGAGGTTCTTAACTGCAACTTGTCACACACACACACTATTTCTTTATTAATAACATTCTGCTGATCTATCGTAGTAATATCCTATACTTGTCTCTGTTAACTCTGTACTTTACTAACATATAACAGACATATCCCTCTCAGAGCACTACTTTACATTTCTCTTCTAATCTCTGCAACTGAAAACTTTTAAATACTATACTTTAACAGCTTTAACTACACTAGTGCCAGGATGCTACCACGCAACTTATACCACTATTCACGTTGTGGCACAACAACTGCTCACAACTGCCAATTTAACAAACAGAAACACACGGTTTACGTGCCAAAAGCTCACGTAAAAACTACTTTATATCACACAAAACCGCAGACTTACTACCAGCAGTAGACATTAATCCATGTATTGGGACATTGTAACTTCAATGTCTTTTCATATTCTAAATGGACATTGCTCTGATACCAACTGTGACGGACCGGGGTATTTATGCCCACTAAGGCTCTATATCCAGATCCGCCTCCCGCCAACGGACCGTAGTCTCGCAAGGGATAGCACACACAACTGTCCAGTAAGAATATAAAAGACAAACCACAACAGTATAAGACACAAGAAAGTACATAGGCTCATACCTGCATATAACAATTTACAACTGTCCCATTACATTAATACATGTCTAATTAAAAAGTACAACTACCTGGGACATACCCCGAGGGAGCACAAGCTCACACAACACTAACAACTACACAACTGCTGGCGGTACAAGTCTGACACAACGCTGCTGCAAGCCAAACACTCGGCAAGCCCTGAAAAGAACTGTACGGGAGTGAGCCTCAACAAGTCACTGGCTCAGTAGGGCTACCCAAAACAACACCGTAACCACGGACACCTCAACCCCAATGGGTCTCACTAGCAACACCAATAGCCAAACCATTTCATGCTCACAACATTTATATTTAAATAACAGCTTAAACAGTAATTAATAAATAAAAGCATATTCCTTATAAAGAAAAAGGATTCACAGGCTAGTCCGCTCAATAACTGGAATGCCTAGGCCGCAAGCCTCACAGGCACACTACAGTCACAACTAATCATTTAAGCCATAAGCCGCACAAGTCAACCACTGCCTAGGCTTATAAGCTTCACAGGCAAATCTCAAGTACGTGGGTAACAGGACTAGCTAACCAAAAGCTGGTCCTATATACCTCAAATCACAATATGTCGGAAACCACATACACCAAGTAACATGATCGGCTACAGCGGGCCAATCCATCACACCTGAAAACCATATACGGTAGTTTATCCGAGGAAGGTAAAAACATATTGAGTGGAAGGTCACACCACACGACCTCCACAAAACACAATTCCACGTCAACACCAAAAAGACTGGTATATGACATACCCCACAAACCATTACCCACACAGGGTACAGGTACTTATTACCACAAGGCACCAGCACGGAAACCACAAATAAACCAGTGCCGCAACATGGCACACCATAGCAAACTAAACCACATTTGGTGAAATCAATATTCACCAACTATAATCAAAACTGTGCCACCGCTCGGGCACTCCACAAGCTACAATCGTAGTCACAACTGTGCCAACACTAGGGCACACCTCAAACGAGTCAAACCTTGACTACGAGTCACAAACTCATGAACCACGACAAGTAGCAAAGCACGAGTCGGAAAGGAACGACGCCACCACACAAGAACAGACTATTGGCTGATCAGGCCAATATCCAACCCGGACAACACAACACAAGAACAACCTCTCAGCCTCGCAGTCACAGACGAAAGCTCCAACTGCCGCTCCACAAGAATAAGTCAAACAACTGTGGAGACCAACCATCACCACACCTGCAGACACACAACTGCAGGTCCATGCCTGGCACCTCTAGGGTCTCTGGCCGGAGCACCCTAAAGTGAGGCACTGGAAAACAGAACTAGCTGGGGACCAGTGACGTCTACTGGTGTCCGTACCCCCAACTACGAGCACGCTACAAGCAACACAAGAACAAACTCTGGGAAGTCGCTATCCCCCTGCCGTCTTTCCCTCAGCCGGACGTACAACTCAAACACAGGAGTGAGGGTATCTAGGAAGACGACACAGACCTCAACGGTACAACACAAGTACCGGGACAAAACCCCGAGCACAAGAAACACATGTGCCTGGCTCACAAAGAACCTGGGGTACCCGACTAGAGAGGCATTCCGGAATAGACGCCGGACCACCACACTCGGCAAGCTCAAACCACGATATATACATAAACACTTTCTATTATCGTTCACGATACACAAATTACCAATAAGGATAGCTTGTGCTTGTCACCTTGTGACTCACAAGCTAACTTGCACAACTACATACACTAACCATATTAAAGATAACACCGCAGTTTGTCATTGGTCACACGGTGACCTCCAATCTAATTCATACAAACACGCATATAAACCACGATAGCCAAACATACTTGGTCTATCATTGAACATCTTGTGACAGTAGAGGTCACATTAAACACTGACCACAATACTTACATAATAATCATACTTACACTTTACTAATTATCCATCCCGGATAATCTATAAAAGATTCTAGAAGATCGAGGCTAGGTTCAGACGTGAACCTCATCGCCACAACACGCAGACTGACCTCACTAATTATTAATCACAATAACGCACGGTATGCCATGAACACACAAACCATATACATAGCATCCAAACCTCGTAGATATCACGTGTATATTACCTCACAATGAATATATCACACATTATCTATGTAAACAAGATGTTTAACATATGGACAATATACACATACTTAAACCTCTACATGCACCATACATTATTCACGTAAAACATGCCCATTACATGAGCAGTATGCTCCAAGAGCGAAACAAGTGCACTGGCTCACACCGGTCATCGCCATGCACACACAAACACGTAAAACAGATAGTGCTGACGCATGCACACATTAGCGACAACATCGATTGCCGTCTAAAGGATATAGATGACAATGTCCCTTGCCGTAAACACCAAGTAAGCGACCACCACTTGGCCGTTTACTCACAATCAACGGCTAGATACCTGGCCGTTAATCTCCCAACGAAGAACTCTGCGTCAACCGATGTTGACGCCAAGATCTTCACTGCAGAACCCGCCTGAACACACAAAATGGCCCTAAACCGATTACACGGGCACTCTAGCCATAAATACAATAGAAAAACAAGAGGAGACACTTCCTCTTACATCTAACAACCACAATTAAACCGAAAAGACATGATCCAATGCTTGGATCAATCAGACCACCCGATTACCCAGCATGAAAACCCATTTTCCCAAAAACTCAATTAACATCCGAATTATGCAAAGAAAGCATAACAATTTAACCAGAGAAGATCAACGGGTCCAGTCCCTACCTCAGAAACGCGATTGAACTCCCGAAGAACCTTGAATCACGCCGAAACCCGAGGAACGCCCCGCGAACACCGCGCTCCAATTCGACATTCCCCGCCTGATCTGCTGCTACCACGCGCACCACAGCCTTCCAACGTGCTCCCGCCAACCATCGGAACTCGTGAAGAAGCTCAAGAGTGAAGGTGGGCGAAGTGGAGAGGAGAGAGTGGGGAAAGAACAGGGCTCGGGTCAGCCCTAAAAACACAGGGGCCACAGGTTAACGTCAACCTCTGCGCCGCTAACCAAACCGCCCCAACTAGGCGTCCACATCTTTGGCCGCCAAGTTCATCACGCTAGACGTCCACATCGATGGACGCTAAAACCATGTTAACGGCAACCCATGGCCGTCAACACAAAGTCGACGTCACCCACCTGGACGCCAACCTACAGTTGATGTCCAGCGCACTGAACACCAACACAGACCCATAACCAAACCTGGTAAGGATCTAATAAGAAACATACAACACTAATGGGTCACACATTGGCCACCAAACCCGCTAAACCTGGATCCACGGGGATCCGGAAAACGCGCGACGTTACACATAGCCTCGAGCTACTCGGACTACCAGAACGACGATGGTGAGGGTGGGTCAGGGTTGTGCTTCGAGCGATCGCTCGGCCTGTCGTGCCGACTAGTAGATTTTTTTTAAAATAAATTTTTTTATCAGCGGCTGTATATATCCGCTGACATATTTATGATGTGTCAATAAATAATGACAGCTGACATATGTCCCTTATATCAACGACTTTCATTCATTGAGACATCTTATATATGTAAGCAGCTGTAAACCGTTGACATATATCTCATATGTCAACGATTGCGCTTGGCCACTGATAAACATTAATCGATGACTAATTTATCAATAATTTTGTTAACGACTTGTCAGCCGCTGACATATATTTATGTCAATGGTTATATTTTTTTTCAACGGTTTTAAGTCACATTCTTGTCGCGTATATAAAGCGATGCTCATGATGAATCGGTATTTGAATAAAAACAAGCCCGGTCAACGACGTTCAATCCGGTGTTAACACATGCATTTTACGTTACATTTGCACTATCTTACCAAACCTCGTCGCTAGCCACTTACCAAGAATTAAGAACCGGCCACAACGGGCCGGATATTTTTGATTTGCTATTTCAAACATGATCTGTGGCATTACGATTGCAACATATATATATTGCAGATATTTGGGCGCCACTGATCAAGGAAGATGACGAAATCTTGATGTCTGATCTCTTGAAAGCATTCCCACAAAAAATTAAACCAGGAATTTGTTAAAGCATATATCTTATATAGTCGATGACGAGATAGATATATATCCCACTAAGCTCGTACTCTTACACCTGTGAAATGTCAACTTTAAAAATTAAGCGTTAAGGTGACAGAAATATGAGTATATAAAGACGAATTTATTTGTTGATAATTTCAATATGAGATAATATATCAACAGTACTCTCTCGCACGTGTAGGTCAGATGTGGCATTAAACAGGTTGAGATTAAATAGAGAAGTGTGATAATTGATAAATTTATAAATATAAGATCTATTTTAATACCATGTGAAATGTCAGTTTTGAAATTTCAATGTTGAGGTGACAAAAATATGAGTATACGAGGACCCGCCCATTTGTTGATAACGGATATTGGATAATATATCAACACGGCCTAATCAATACCGCCGTCGTCGTGCAGCATATGGCCTCGTGGGGAGTGTGAAGTGGTCGCTACAGGAGACGACTCCCACGACTCCCACGCGTTGTGCTCACGGCCTGTGCAGTTGGCTGTGGAGCCCCTTCGGCGTGCTTCTAATATTCCTCTCCCACTTATAATTTCCACTCGTCTGTGTATGGCAGCTAGCTGGAAACAAATGCCATGTTGGGCAGGGCAGCACTTTCTCTGGATACCATTGGAATTCCGTACGAAGTCCTTTGCTCTTTGTTCGCTTTCTAGTCAAAGTTTTCAAATTAAGAGAAATATTTAGGTGGTATTTGATAACACTTAACATTTAAAATTTAATTCTTATTTATTCTTTAAATCAAAAATTTAAAAAAAAATTAATATATATCAGACATTATTTAAGAGGTGTTTGATAATTGTTGCTGCTCAAGCGAGTGGATCCGGCCCAAGCCGAATAGGAGATGGCCCAAGGGATGAACGGTGATACGCCGATGTCTAGCCTACAAATAACCACCGATGGTCCTCGGTGGGTAGACACTCTGACGATCAAGTCAGACTAGGAACAAAAAAATTACAGGATTTATGTCTGTAGAATACCGTACCTCCTTGTGTGGGCTGCTTCTACCTTTTATAGGGGATCCTCGGTGACGGGCCTAGAGGGGTCACTTATGGACATGCCCATGATCTCCCCCCTAAATCTTGTGATTCGGAGCCGTGGGTGGCAAGTGGCCACGATTTCGGACCTTACCGTTAATGAGAATTCCCTCAATAGGCGTGCACGGTCATTGGCGTTTACATAGCTGAGAATCTCGGGGCTCCACGCCCACGATGATTCATATAGCAAGTCCAGCCAAGCATTTCCCGTATGGGATCTTTTGCTTGACCGCTAGAGCTTCCTCGAAGATGAAGGGGTTCGTCGCGAGGAGGGACGAAGTTCATGAACCGAGGAGTTGGGACATCGGCCCATCTCCCTCTGTAACTCTGCAGCCTCTTCTTAAGCCCGTTTAAGATTGTTCGATTCGTCACCTCGGCAAGCCCATTAGACTGAGGATGGGAGACCGAGAAGAATCGGTGGTCTACTCCAAGCATTGCACAGTTGCGCCGAAAGTTGGCGTTGTCGAATTGCTTGCCGTTGTCGGTGACGATTGCTCGGGGGGAGGCCGAACCTGCATATAATGTTCTTCCAAACAAAACCCCAGGCGTTAGCGTCTGTAATTTTTGCTAACTCCTCGGACTTGACCCACTTGGTGAAGTAGTCGACTCTGACGATGATGAACCTCCGTTGTCCCGACGACGGGGGAAAAGGCCCGAGGATGTCCATTCCCCACTGAGTGAACGACCACGGTGAAGTTATGGTCGTGAGCTCAGATGGTGGCTTCCAATTTGTCCTGCTGAAAAGCTGGCACTGATGGCAACTCCTCACATACTTCTCGGCATCCTTCAACATGGTCGGCCACCAGTAACCCTGTCGGGTTATTCTTCAAACGAGGGAACGAGGACCCACATGGCAGGCACGCGTTCCCTCGTGCACCTCGCCGATGATCTCCTCAGCTTGTACCGGGCTCACGCATCGGAGGAAAAGATAACTAAATCCCCACCGGTACAGGTCGTCGCCGATAAGAAAAAACCTCGCCGCTCGTTTCCTCATCTTGTCTCCCTCTTCTTTATCTTCCGGCAGTGTGCCGCTTTTAAGGAATTCCACCAGTGGGGTCATCCAAGTCGTTCCCACGTCGGCACACATTACCTCGGCCAGTGATACCGATGGCTCTCGGAGCTCCTCCACTAGAACCAACGACTCTATTTCCACTGAAGACGATGCGAATTTGGACAGGGTGTCGGCTTGCGAATTCTCGGTTCTAGGAATCTTCACCAGCTTGGCAACCTCGAATTCGCCCAGCAGCCTCCGGACTTCAGTCATGTAGGATGCTAACTTGGCTTCCTTCGCCTCGAATTCTTGTGAAACCTGGCTGACGACTAACTGGGAATCACTGTAGACCAGGACCTTCGAAGCACCGAGGGACTTTGCCATTTTTAATCCTGATATTACGGCTTCATACTCAGCCACATTGATAGAAGCATTGAAGCCGAAACGAATCGCATACCTTAAAATGAGACCATCGGGCGAGTGGAGGACGACCCTTGTGCCGCTGCCTTGAGAGTTGGATGCCTCATCAACGACTGCCTCCGCTCCCGCCTCCCGATTATCGCCTCCGTCGTCGCCATCAGAGGGGAGAGCCGCACCCGACAGGTCAAGGCTGGGATACATCTCCTTCACCTTGTCGAGGCATGTGATATAGCCTTCACGGAAAAGGCCCACGACCTCTTCCCCGAGTTCGTCAGACTCACGATACTCTATGTCCGCCTTCTCCTTCTTGTCGGCTACAAGATGCGAGACCTGGTCCTTCATCTTTTTGTGGGCCTCGACCTCATTGGCGTGTGCTTTCTTCTTGTCCTCGAGTGCCTACTTCTCAGCTTGAAGAGCGTCCTTCACATATGAGAGGGAAGCCCGAAGCTCGTCTTCTCTCTTCTGCGCCGCTTCTGCCTCTTTTAAACGAAGGGCCTCTCAGAGGCAGTCCGCTCCTCGGCCTCTGAGACCCACTTGTCGCAGACGCCCTCTTCACCTCGGCTCGGACGTAAGCCTCGTTCAGAGCATTTGCCTTTAACTCCGCTGGGAGAGCCTGACGACCCCATTCGACCGGATCCAGCTGAACACGGGTCTTCGCCGACGACGAGGGGACGGTGGTCGGAGATGACGGCTGGGGTTGTGGACGTTTCATTGGCCTCTCCTCCTCCCGTTGAGAGATGGCAGCCGAGCCATGCTCATGTGCAGCACCTGACGAGTCTTCTAGAAGAACATCTTCGATGACCCAAGGACGCTTCTCTGGGCACGGAGCAACCTTCTTCCCCCTCGCAAGCACCTTTTCACGCGCCTTTTCTGCAAGTGATGATCCTTTACGTACTGAAGGGGCCTTGGAAAAACCCTTGTCGGCCATAACTGTAAAAGGAAAGAGGAGAGAAAACGTGAGAATCATGGTAGTGCGAGTGAACCGAGAAGGCTGATGAAAAGGACGACGACCTTTAGTGCCCTCGGCAATCAGCTCGAGTAGCTTCTCAGAAGATTCATACAGGTCGGGGGCCTCACCTTCTTTAGATCCGCAAAGTCCGAGAGCTCAGGTGCGGTAAGTTTAGGCGACCCGGACGCTTTGTTCTGAAGATCGATTTCCGACCACTGGGTCGGAAAAGGCCATCCAGATGGGCAGTAAATGAAAACGAAGCTCCTCTTCCAATCATGGATGGAAGTAGGAAGTTTGCCAAGGATTTTCCGACCAGATCTGGACGAAAAATAAAGCCAGTCTCCAAATGGCTTTATGAAGAAATAGTAAAAGAAGAGGCGCAAGGTCGGAGGGACCCCAGCCGCGACGCAAACCAAAAAGAAGCCGGTAACCGTTCGCCAAGAATTTGGTGTCAACTGTGATGGAGTGATCCTGAGCTCCAAGAGTAAGAAAATGATAAAAGGGTTAAGTGAGAACCGAAGACCATCCCGGATCGCCTCGGAATATACACACACTCCCTTCTCCATTATGTGGTAGGCTCGGAATTATCGATTGGCGAAAAATACCGCGTTGGCGGGAAGGGAAATCCCTGAATGTTTTCTCACCCATCGGAAGGTCCCGCAGGTGGTCTCGCATACAACGTCGGCCACACTGTCTGCTAGACGACGAGCACCAGACGTATGTGCCGAAGGTGCCCGAGGGATATACTCACCGGTGCTGACCTCAAGGACGAATTGCTTCTCTACAAGACCCGACACTAGAGTACCAGGGAAGTCACTAGAAGAATGGGGGTTCTCACTGGGAGTCCTATCATTATCGGAAGACGACGAGGAAGACGAAGAAGAACCCCCAGACGAAGAACGAGCAGGTGGAAGACTCATCGTTTACCTCTGGAGGAAGCAAGCTGGAGCGAGCAAACGACGTCCCTAAGGACAACGAACAGGAGTCGTCGGGCTAACTCGATCTGATGGTCCTAAGCATGACGCAGGCCGCGGACCGTGTTGATCATGCCACGTGTCGGGATATGATCGGTCATCAGTTTATCACTCGGATCCATAACATGCGCGACCACCGAAGAGATGCCATCATAAGGATCGTGCTGATTCAAGTACATGACATTCAGTTTCCTAACACTGACAGTGTGGCAGGTTGACGCGGGATGTGAGGAAATCACAGACGCTATCAATACAGAGGCGTCATCCGAAGGCGGCTCAGCCATTATGAGATACGTTCAGACCTGACAAAGTGACGGCAATAAATGCGCGCCACTTGATAGTACACTGACGGCTGATCAGCCAGAAAATCGTCTGATTGCTATGGCTTCTCCTCGACCCGAGTGCTCGCCTCGAGAAGAACCGGGGGGGGGGGGGGGGGGGGGGGGGGGCACTGATGTTGGTCGTTACTAGCCGACCTGACGGCTACCACTGTACGCTTTCCACTAACGACAGTCCGACGACCGACCAACCGTCTCGTCGCCGGTCAGAACGCCTGACGATCCGACGATGTCCCGACTCCTCGGTTCATAAACTTCGTCCCTCCTCGCGACGAACCCCTTCATCTTCAAGGAGGCTCTAGCGGTCAAGCAAAAGATCAAGGCAAGCCTAACCGCACCCTCCCATATGGGAAATGCTTGGCTGGACTTGCTATATGAATCATCGTGGGTGCGGAGCCCCGAGATTCTCGGCTATGTAAATGCCAATGACTGCGCGCGCCTATAAAGGGAATTCTCATTAACGGTAAGGTCCGAAATCGTAGCCACTTGCCACCCACGGCTCTGAATCACAAGATTTAGGGGGGAGATCGTGGGCATGTCCATAAGTGACCCCTCTAGGCCCGTCACCGGGGATCCCCTATAAAAGGTAGAAGCAGCCCACACAGGGAGGTACGTTATTCTACAGACATAAATCCTCCAATTTCGTGCTCCTGGTCTGACTTGATCGTCAGAGTGTCTACCCACCGAGAACCATCGGTGGTTATTTGTAGGTCGGCGCTCACAGGCTGGACATCGGCGTATCACCGTCTGTCCCTTGGGCCATCTCCTATTCGGCTTGGGCCGGATCCACTCGCTCAAGCAGCAACAATAACTAATTTAAATAACATCTTAATTGTAGTGTAATTGGTTAAGATGTTACATTTCTAATAGGTAGGTCGATTTAAAATCCAGAATGGTTAAAAATTTTTTTGAAATTGAGTAATCAGATTTCGACATCGGCCATCGAAATCCGCCGCCAACAGTCGGTCTCGGATGATTGCCGGATTTCGGCCATCGGTCGGCCTCCGGATTCTGACGTCGACGATCCAACAAAAGTCTCCGACAACAATTTGAAAAAAAATGATTATTCTTAGCTTAAAAATTAAGTGGTTTTTTTATATTTAAGTGATTAATTAAGAGTTAAGACATCATTTTAAATATTTTATCAAATAATTTAAATTTTTAAAAATTAAATATTTCAGATAATAGATATATATATTAAGGGTTATCAAACGAACCCTTAGTGTAAGAATATTTTTGTAACTGAAATATAAGAGAGTTCATAAATAGAAGGATGGGCTCATAAATAAGACTCTGGATCATTAGATCATATGCTAGGTACGTGGATCAACGAGAGAATCTTCTTACATTTCAGTTGCAAGAGTATTCTTACACTAAGGGTCTATTTGTTTTCCTGTAAAATCTCTCACAAGAAAAGATTTTCCCGAAAAAGTTTATAAAATTGGTCATTTGATTGCATTGAAAAGTTGATCCATGAAACCATTTTCGTGAAATCCTTGGATTTTGGCATCCGATGGAAAACCCCGAATGTCGTTTTCCTCCCACGTTCCCTTCCCCCCTTCCCATGGCTGCGTGATCTCGTCCCCCTTCTTCCCTTCCACCATCGGCGCAACGAGCTTCGGAGATGGCTGGAGGAGGGTGCCGCCACTTCAGTTACGAGTTCTACCCCCCGCCGGAAGATGCGTGGGAGATGGGCGACATGCTACTGCTGGGAACAGCACCGTCCTCCGCCGGAGCTGTCGTCATCGCTGGAGTTGTCGTCATCGCTGGAGCTGTCGTCCGCCGTCGCCGCGGCGCCACCTCTCCCTCTTGCTCTCTCCATCAAAGGTCGCGCCAGTGCCCTACCCCAGTCCATCCTTGCACGCCCACGGCCTCGTCCGTGGCCGCCCTGACCTCTCCAGCACCCGCGTCAGCCAACGCCTACGAAGTCCCATACCAATGATAGAAGCTTCAGACAATACATAATATGGAACCCTCGTCGAGACGGAAATCGGGAAACGAGAGAAAGAAAAAGGCAAGGAGAGAGAGGGCTTGAGATGAAGAGCGCGCGAGGCGCGCTGACCTTCTCACGATCGACGGGCTGGAAGCGGGGGCGAGCGGAAGGCGGAGGTGCAGGCCCCCTGCCCGGGGGAGCAGGTCCACCCGGCCTTCCCTGCAACTACCGGTTCTATGCCGCCTCAGCAACTGCCGCCATGTCCCTGAAGAAGACGATCTTCCTTCCTTCCTCCGCAGAAATGGCACCCGGGCGAGCGGGCAGGGAGGAGCCGCCGCCATCGGAGTCGCCGCCGCCGCCGAAATCGGCCGTTGTCGCAGCCGCTGGCTCGCCAGCAGCCTTCCCCTCCTTCGCCTACAACTGCCCCAGCGTGTGGGCTCTTTAAAACATATTTTACATACATCCAAATGACCCGATTGTGTTTTTAATTTTCATGTAAAAGTGATTCGGTAGAAAATATTTTTCTTATAAAATTACTTTACATACAACCAAACGGACCCTCCATTTGATTACATGGAAAACCCCACTCGTTAAAACATTTTCAAGAAAAACTATAGTTTTGGGTTATTTGGTTTCCCTTAAAAGTAAAATATGAAAAACTTTATCCAAAAAAATTTGAATTTTGACATCCGCGGTAAAAATTTGTATGCCATTTTTTGGTTCACAGGCATTTATTAACGTATCTACAGTGCCAACCTGTGAGGCACTATTCATTTAAGTTTCTTTCATTTTTTTTCCCTCATTTAAGTCACAATTGTCAAATCTAATTATTGTGCATTAGTTGTTTTGATTTTTTATTTTTTATTAAAATATCCGTAGAATACTATTCATTCAAGTTAGGTTTTTATTTTATTTCTCCTAATTTAAATTGTCTATGTCAAAGTTATTTGTTTTCAACTAATTTTTTTTATTTTTTATTTTTAAAAATATCAAAAAAAATAAAGTAAAATAAAATTTTGATAAATAATGCACTAGGAGTATGTGGCCCCCTCTCATTAGAGTGGATCATAATATCTCATGTGCCCCAATGCAACTCTCTAATAAAGTTTACATTTAATGTTGTTGATCACTTTTCACATTTTTTTATCTTTTATTTACACAAATAACCAGTGAAAATATTTATCTAAGAACCAAAAATATAATTACTATTTTTTATTTTCATATAAAAATTATTCCATGAAAAACTGTTTCTAATGAAAATATTTTATATGTAATCAAATAGACCCTAAATATTTCTCTCAAACTAAGTTTCTAATCAGATTTTAGAAGAAATATATTTACTGTACTCTTACACATGTATTTACCGCGCATTTTGTGGGAGGTGTTCTCAGTAGTGTTAATACATTGACGACACGTTATACCCATCTAATGGAAGTCCTCAACAGTGTAATAAAAATTACATTTTATTGCTCTTGTGAGAGTGAAATAATTATTTCTCAAGATTCAAATTTGAAGTTTCTTAAATGCAGAAAAAAAAGATTTAGATAAGATATAAATAGCATAAACAATGTTAGACTTGCTTCCATATATAATTTCATTTAGATTTTATCCTTGGTTTTGATTTTTGATATGGATCACATGCGCACGTAAACCAAAAAGGATTAGTGCCATGTACAAGGACGAAGATGATCCTATTTACGTTCCTTGATACAAAGTCAAAGAAACCAGTACCGGAAAGGTGGCATGAGATAAAGTACATAATTAGTACCTTTTATAATACTCTCTATAAGACAAGCAAGTCCTTAATAGTTCTCATGTCAAAAGTGAATATATATATATATATATATATATATATATACAACGTCTACTAAAAACTATATATCAAAATATGCCGTTAAATTAAATTGAGGAAAGTTAATCAAATTGTTGTAGAAAGAAGTGGAGCAGCATATATATTTAAAGAGTGGTTTAATGGTAGTCTTTCATATATAAGAAGAAGAGATCAAGAGTTCAAGTCTCTCAGTAGCAGATTTACAAGAGATTTTTAAGAAATTTTTTAAAAATGATATCAAGAGTTCAACATTATATCCACAAGATGATGTAATAGCTAGGTTAATATTTTAATTTTTTTTTCAACCTGCAGAATTTATTAGATTTGACATTTGTTACGATATGTGTAACACCGAGGTCGGCTCAGGCAGAGGTGAAAGCCGATCGAGGGGATCAGTGCGAGACGTCTGAGCCAAGACAACTAAGTCGAGGGATCGAGCCGAGGTTCGTTTAGCCGACCTGGGATGTGTGTTTTGAGCTCCCGACGACGTTGTCTGAGAATCTGTAAAGTCCATCGAGGGGTCTCGGTGGAGAGACACTCTGACGCTCAAGTCAATAGTTAGTCGAGTAGAATAGCATAACCCAATGAGTGAAATAACATCCCAAGTCGGCTAAGTAGATCTCTACTCGGTCCCTCGGCTTAGTCTTCTCGACTTAGATGCTAATTGGATGTCTCGCACTAGTCGCCTTGATGATCACCTCTGCATGAGCTGACCTCGGTGTTACACATACCGTAACATTTGGCGTCACTCCTTGGGCTAGGTCATTTTGCATGGCTAGCTATTAACTTGAGCGTCAGAGTGTCTCTCCGCCGAGATCCCTCAGTGGGCTTTGCAGGTCTTTGGACAACGTCGTCAGAAGCTCAGAACATGCGTTTCAGGTCGGCTAAGCGGACCTCAACTGGTCCCTCGACTTAATCGTCTCAACTCGGATGCCTCGCATTAGTCGTCTCGGAGATCATGTAGTACCCCAGAAAATTTATTAATTCAAAAATAAAGATAAATTGAAAAATTTTCAATTAATAAACTTAAACTAGTTAAAAAAGGTACGCATCATTATCGCATGTGTAAAAACCCCTATAAAAATGTTGTAAAAATAATGGTTATGCTTTAAATAATATTCTCTAATGACTCATCAAGAGTTTAGATATAGAAAAATCATTTGGACCTAGTTTAAGAATTTATGCGACTTAATGTCGTAATTATAGAATAAGTCGGAGAACTCATTATTATATGAGCTAAAATGAATTAAAAATCAAAGTAAACATGTGAGTAGACTTTAAATAATATCGGTTGATAGCCCATTATGACAATTGGACCAATAAGACAATCTTGGCCCATGAATAAATTCTTTAATAAAAAGATAATTAAAAACTCATTAAGTAAATGGGTTGTACAATTAGGCCCACGTAAGTTATTGGGCCAAAAGCAAGATCCCAAAGGTTGGATAAAGATTAGGAATATTAGGATAAATAATGTTGAATTAAATTGAAATAAGAAACGAATTGAATAAATATGTTAAATAGCTTTAAATTAGAATAAAGGGTGAATAAATTGTGATAAATAAAAATTAAACTAAAACCCATTAAGCAAAATTAGTAATGGGCTATCCTAATGGTCCTAACATGAATTGTTGGGCCCAAATGAGAAGAGCCCATCATGTGATGGGAGTTAAATTAGTGAAATTCACATTAAAAATAAAAGTAATTAATAAAAGGGGTGAAATAATTATTTAATAGCTCAAATCTATCTTTAAAAAAATCCTAGACCTACCCAAATCTCTTAGCCACGAAATTGGAATTCTCCCCAAGATAAATGGATGGATAAATGAGGGAAAAGGGAGAGATAAACGTGAAATTCAGAGTTAATTAATAAACAAATTAAATAAGGATAAGAAAAATATTATAAAGGGTTATAAATATCCTAAAAAGAGTCTTAATCCTATCCTAAACTATTACCCATGAATTTAGACTTCTCCCCATGCCTATTAGGTAGATAAAGACAAGAAATTGGGAGATAAATGTAGAAATTAAGAGTTTGAAGGGAAAGAGGAGTTTTAAGAAAGTTAGACTCTTACACAATCTAATAAACCTCTAGTTCGTGTCTACCAAGCCTCATTTCATTGCTGGAGCTCTGGAGCACGAGGGAAGGAGGCTAAGGATGAGGAGCAAGGAGAAGAAGGAGGTTTGGAGCAAGAAGAACTTGAAAATTCGTCACTCCCAAACGCTAGGATCTTTACAGTGTAAAAAGGTAGGTAATCTCTCAAGCCAAATTCGTGTAAAAATTACCCTAGGGAGATTTCATAATCTCGTGTAAAAGCCCTCTAGTTTTGCTCTATTTTGATCTCCCATGAGGGAGAATTAATTCTTTGAATCCCTGTCTTATCCATGTACTCGAACCTTCATGTTTGCTTTCAAACCTCGTGCATACATGATCACATGCCATGAGAAAATTCTCATAAGTACTACATCATGTTAGCTTTCAAACACCCTTAGATTCCCTAATTTTCATCATGTATCCATCGTTAATTAATTCGTTGAACTTTGACTATGCATGTTTAGGTCACTGAAATGTAACCTAATCAAAGCATGCCTAAACCTTATCTATTTTTAAATTAATCATACATGTTGATAGATCTATGTGTCTACTTTCGTTTAAAACTGGTTTCATAATTTTTGGATCATCGTGCGATTTTCTATTGAATTTAGAAAGATCTTATATCAAACAGGATCCGCCCTGGAAAATAGGAAAAAGGGTCGGACCCTTCTGATATCACGACGGTGCGACCCGCTGCGATATCAGCAGGGTCGTGCCCTACAGTCGCGTCGCGTTAAGAATGCGGCGGCCTAAGCCGCCATGATTTTCAGCACGAACCGGGGCCGCGGCAACAGTAATCGCTGCCGAGACCCCCGACGCGTCTTTAGTGGAGTCGCGGCGCTTAACCCCGTCACGACTTGATCGCGACAGGTCACCTCGTCGCCTTTCCGAAATTTTTGCCAGAATCCTATATTATGCATATACCCCTGCTGTTTAGGTTATATGACCCTTATTTAGCCATGATTAAATCATGTTATAGATAATTCGACTTGGTAAATTAATAAATGGCAATAATTACATAAATTTAATTATTTAAAAGCCATTTGCAGGATTTATCTTATTCTCATGATTTCTTTACACTTACACACACATAATATTAGTGTTTGACATTTGGCCCTAATAAATTATGCAATAATGTATCTAGTGAATTAGTGAAACAAATGACTAGATTCCCTATTTAATTAAATACACTTGTCTTCGTTTTATACGCGTGTTTTGAATACCGTTACCGTTTTCCCTCGGTCTTCAAGCACTCGAGGCATGACGGACCCGTTTCTACACACTTTCTCTTGACTTGGACCACCTCTCCATCGGGAATACTCTTGACTGGGCCAGAGACTCCTTGTCAAGGCCTCCGTAAGTCTTCTTGACTTTGGCGCACGTCCTTAGCCAACGAGCTGGTGATTGTACCCTTAAAACTTGATACACCCCTAGGGATCAGTACGATCCAAACGGCATTAGTGTGTTCTCTCTTACCTTGTGATCAACTTGGACCATTTAGCCTGTGTTCATAGCACGGCTAGTGGGCGGTTGTGACTTCCACCAGACTGCCGGCACCCGACCTAGTGCTGTGCAACTATTACTATCGATGTTTAACGTTGTTTTACGATTATACCCCTATCTCATCTACTATCTTGTTTCTCTCATCTGTTCACTTTCACTCTATACTCTCATCTATTTCGTTTATTACTTTCATCTCTTCTTGGTACTCTATTTGGCCATTAAATTGATTTTCTAAACAAATAACAAAACAGTGCTATAATGCCAAAGCAATAGGGCCCGGTCTGGTCTTGGGAGGAACGCCCGAAGAGTGCTATTTCCTCATGAGAGTAACATGATCAGGATGTGTACGACATACATCTAGCGCCATTTAACAATAAATACAATTCAATCTATGACAATCAAACAATCGTTTTACTATGATCGCTGGGTTGACATGATGCTCGACCGGGGAAGTGCTATTGCACCTTGGTACAGGCGTTACATATTTTTTCACTATATGGCCAATCTTCTATCATGCTAGTTGCAATTATTTGTGAATGTGCTATCATTCTCTCGTTATCACGTGCTACTACTGTCTTGACTATACTTGATCGATCTCTCTAGTTAATCTGCTTTACAAGACATTAATCATTTAAAGCCTGCTTGTTTACATGAGATATTAAGTCTTACTGAGTATTATCGCTCACCCTTCGTTATTTGTTATTGTGTTTTTAGGTAAGTCGGATGATGACCCTACACTCACCAACAGGAATGGACTGGAGTGAAGAGCGACCAGGAGTCATAGCGATGAAGTGTCCTTAGTACCTTAGAGATTAGTTAGATATTTACTTAGTTATCTTTTCTAAATGTAATGATGTTATTGAGCCCTATGTTTTGGCTCAGAATTAGTAGATGTAATAGTTTTAGGTGATATATCAATAAAATAAAGAGTTTATTGCACTTATTATTTATTTAGATGCTCTGATATTGACGACTGTATGTGCAATTTACGTTACTATACACGTTCGTCATGCCTACCTGATTTATTCCGCTGCTAAATTAGCGGGGCATGACAGATCACCTCTGTATAAGCCGACCTTAGTGTGTTACACATGTACCGTAACAACATTGAAAATACAAACACTCAAAGTGGCCGCTTATAACTAAATACTCTGCCTAAAACGTAGTACCCCAAATTAAAATAGAGAGGTGTTTACAGAGGGCAGGTAAATACACACAAATATTTTTATAATTAGAGATAGAGGATATCTAAAACAAATTTTGTTTCAGTAAGCCGACGAGAAAAAATCTTAGTAGTAAATATTTATTTATTCAGGGTAAAGATCTCAAAATTTTATCGTTTCTATACACATCTAATCATTCAATCAAGATTAAAATGTATAACTAGAGAAAAATGAAAATCTTACGACTTTTTCTCTCTGATCTTATGAAAGAGCCCCAATCTACATGTAAGGCGTTTCTTCTCCAGTTGTGTGACCGCATATCATCTGCGCACTCAAAATATTCAATATTTTCTCTTACCGAGAACTATTAAAATCTACAAATGTGTGGGCTCATTTTTTATGGGCAGGTGGAAGTTGGAACAGGTCTGCATGCATGTGAAGGGTCGGCGCGCCGCACGTTTGAAGCTCCGAAACCTCGGCCGGGGTCCTCCTTGGACGCGCCCCGATCAGCTTTCTCCCCTCCGCATGTCGTAATCGGTTTGACCGTCTCTAGTCTCAGACCACAAATACAGCGACATGCCGCGCCGACCGCTCCTCCCGTTCCTTGTTTTGTCCACCACTAGAAAGACAGTATACACACATGATTGTAAGTTATAGTCGTCTATAAAAATAATATTTATAGATGGTTATAAATAATTATTTACATATTAAATATGTGTACACGATTTACAAAAATTATCTACGTATATAACACAAATTAATGTATAGTGATGGATCTAAAAATTTTATTTAGTAGAATCACTATAAAAATTATGGTGTAATTATAGATTTTATTTGTAACCAGTGAAGTCACTCTCTTTAAATAAATTTTCAGCCAAAGTTATTTTAATAAAAAAAAATTAAACTCCTTACTAAATTTTTAAAATTTTAGTGGAGTCACGTCACCTCACTAGACCTATACATATGTAGATGGTTTCATATAGGCGTCTACATATTAAACAAAATGTAGATGGCTATAAGAAGCTCTCGGCATATGTTATGTAGTCGAATTCATATAGCCGTGTACATATGTTGGATATTTAGACGGTTTCTCGTAGCCATCTACATATGTTAGATATATAGATGACTATATAGACGACTATATAACTTGTCGTCTACATATATTACGTAGACAACTTCTTTTAGTCGTTA
The DNA here is from genome assembly GCA_014218235.1 of Colocasia esculenta. Lineage (NCBI taxonomy): Eukaryota > Viridiplantae > Streptophyta > Magnoliopsida > Alismatales > Araceae > Colocasia > Colocasia esculenta. The sequence continues at coordinate 13,622,592 of CM024755.1, read as the reverse complement.
CATATGTTCAATATGTAGACGGCTTCTATGAGACCATCTACATATCTAACATATGTAGACGGCTACAGGAAGCCGTCTACATATGTTATGTAGTCGGCTTCATATAGTCGTCTACATACGTTAGATATTTAATTAGACGGGTTCTTATAAACATATGTAGACGGCTATAACTCATCATCTACATATGTTATGTAGATGGCTTCTTGTAGTCGTCTACATATCGTCTCATGGAAGCCGTCTACATATCGAGCATATGTAGACGGCTATGCAGCCATCTACAAATGTGGGATAGACTGCTATACAACGTCGTCTACATATGTACCATATATTATGAATATTAACTTTTTCTATAATAATATTAATCTTTCATAAATTTTAAATTAAATATTCAAAACTTTAATAATATATAAAATTTTACATATTGAGAATTAAAGTTTAGAATGTACATTTATTAATAAAAACAATTATTTTATATGTATATTGTTGCTGAAACAACAAGAGGGGTCGGCCGGAGCCGAGCTGAGCGGGCCCCGAGGGATTGGCGGTCGTCGCGCTGTCGTCGGTGAAGAGGACCCGACCTGCAAAAGAACCACCGAGCCTCCTCGGTGGTCGGACACTCCGACGATCAAGTCAGTAGGAGAACACCAAGTGAGAGAGTTTGGTGCTACAAATAGCGTACCTTTTTCTTGGGGGTCTTTGTGCCTTTTATAAGAGCTTTGGATCTTTGGGTAAGAAAGGAAGGTGACCCTTTCTTGGCGGGCGAGCCATTGCGAGTTAAGTGCGCCAATCAGGAAATCCCCACCAGTCGGCACCCGATGATCTCGCCGTGACAGTCACTTACTCAGAGTAGTCATGGGCCAGCTGTGGGTCGTGATTCACGGGATTTGTCTACGTTTAGGGCGAGCATGACCTGGCGCCAGCTAGGAGCGCCCGGATATAACGTCTGGCCCAATTGGTTTTCGCCAGTGGTCGGCTGACCTCTGAAGACGAGACTCGACGGATGCATGGGATCGTCGGGTGTCATCTTGGTCGGACTTCGTTGTCCTCGTCGGGCGGACTCGTCGGCTAGCGACGACCGGTATCACTATCCCCCCGGGTTCTTCTCGAGGCGTATTCTCAACTCGAGGAGAAGCCAAATGCCTCGTTGTCGATGTGATTCCTCAGTGGGTCCTGGAGCATGAACTGCCACGCGCCACCTTCCCGGTTTCCGTGCGTTACTTTTCGTGTCAGAGCCACTCGCGAATGACGTTTCTGTCATTATGGAGATCACGATCCTCTGCCATAATGGCAGGAGCGGGTACGCCGACCGCCGCAGAACCGCCTTGATCTGCTCGCCCATGATGACCCCTCTAGATAGCTGCGACATTACGAATCCGGGTGAACGGCTTTTGGCTGCTCACATTCCGACACGTGGCGGACATCGGGACCGCCCCTGGATCGCTAACCGTCCGTTCGCTTCAGCCTCGCTTCCCTATAAATAGCTGGGGTCAGGGCCGGATTGGAGTACCTTTACCTCGCGTGCGTATCTTCTGGTCGTCGAGCTGCCGTTTTCCCGACATCCCGACGCATTCCTAAGTTACCGACGACCCGACGCATTCGCGCCAGTTTCCCGTCCTTGCTTCTTTCCGAGGTACGCGATGAGTCCCTCTTCCTCCTCTTCCTCATCCGAGGGATCCTCGTCTTCCAACTCTTCCAGTAGCCAGTCTGCCCGTGGGGACCCCACCGTTTTCGATGACGTTCCTCCCCACACTCCTGTAGATCCTGAGAATGATGAGGTTCCCGATCTTGAGCCTGAGGATCCAGAAGTCGAGAACAAGGTTCTTGATACCTTAGTTTGGGGCCCCGTAGAGGATTCCTTCATGCTCGAGGTCAATCCTGGTCAATATGTCCCTAAGGATCCGTCGGCCCATACCTCAGGCGCCTGCCGTCTTGCCGACAATGTGGCCGACGCGCGGTGCGAGACCTCCGACGAGACCTTCACCTGGGTGCGAAAACATCGCAGGTTTGTTCTTCCATCTAACGCCGTAATGTTTGCCAACCGAGGTCTCAGGGCCCATCACGTCATGAAGGGGGGGTTTTCCATCTATTCTGACGTGGTCCAAGCAGGTTTTTGCCTCCCGTTTCATCCTTTTACCGTTCTCCTTCTCTTGGAGCTCGGTGTAGCACCTTCCCAACTAACACCGAACTCTTGGAGAACGGTCGTCGGTTTTCTCTATCTATGTATCTCGGCTGGTGTTCCCCCGACCCTATGTCTTTTCTTCTATCTTTTTTCCGTCAATCCGTTCGGGGACTGGCTCTATTTTACAGCCAGGAATGGTCGGCATATCCTCGGCCGCCTTCCTTCCTCGGTCCACGGATGGAAGAGGAACTTCGTCTTCATTTACTATCCTTCTGGGTGGCCTTTCCCGACCAAATGGTCGGACATTGACGTCCGAAGTAAGAGGTTTGGGTCGCTGAGACTTAGCGCCGCCGAGCTCGCGGACATTGCCTTTCTGAAGGAGGTGGAACCACCTAACCTGATGATAGAACCTTCCACGGAGCTGTTCGAGATAATTGACGAGGGCACCAAAGGTCGTCATTTCCTCGATTATTTTCTCGCACGATTGAATCCTTACGGTTCTGGCTTTGTCATCGTCTTTGCAGTCATGGCCGACAGGAACGCCTCCGTTGCCCCGACGCGTAGGGGGCTGTCGCTTGCCGAGAAGGCCAAGAACCGAGTTCACTCAAGGGAGAAGAAGGTGGCCTCTCGTCCCGAGAAGCGTCAGCATGAGACCGAAACCGCGCCGCCAGTGGTCTCGTCGGTCTCGGCGCCTGGTCAGAGCTCGGCCTCCGTCCCGTCGGCTGAGGAGAGGCCAGCGAAGCGCCCCGTCCAGCCGTCGTCGTCTTCGGCACCCGCTGTCTCAGCACCGACCCAGACTCGCTTTTCCCTGGATCCGGTTGAGTGGGGGCGTCAAGCCCTTCCACCTGAAGTTAGAACTGAAACGCTCAGCCGACCTACGCGTCGGCTTATGCACGATTTCCATCACGGTTTGCTGAACCAGCTGGCCGCGTTTGATGAGTTCGCGCATCGGACCGAGGTAAAGAGGTTGGCCTGCGACAAGCGCGTCGCTGAGGCCGAGGGGCTCTTGGCTTCCGAGAAGGCCCGCTGTCTCAAGTTAGAGGAGGAGGTGAAGAAGAGGGAGAGCGACCTCCAGGCGGCCCTGGCATCCGAGAAGGAGGCGCTTCGCGCCATGCAAAAAGTGCTCGAGGCCGTGAAGAAGGCTCAGTGCAACGAGATAGCTGCACATGAAGAGACGAAGAAGAGCCTCTCGCGCCTCGTCCCTGAGGAGAGGGACAAGGCGATAGAAGAATATCGCGACTCCGACGAACTTCAGGATGAGATCTCCGACCTCTTCAAGGAGGGATACAATGATTGCCTTGCGAAGGAGAAGGGGTTGTATCCCGACCTTGACCTATCGGGAGTGGTTCTTCCTGACGATGGTGGCGACGACGGCGAGCGGGTTGTCGGGAGTCGGGACGAAGAGGTCGCCGCAGTGGTGGACGAGGCAATAGACACGGCCATTGATCGTTCTCTTGACAAGGCTGCCGATGATGTAGCGAACGAGGAGTAGTCGACCTCGCTTGTGTCCTTGTGTTCCCTCTGAATGAAATCAGTCCTTTGCCACATTTTGCTTTGTCGACGACTGTTGCCCCTTTATTCTTTCGGTTTCATTTATGAGCGCCGAAATGACCTCGTCGATAAGAGAGTGCCGAAGCGATCTCGTCGGTAAGAGAGTGCCGAAGCGATCTCGTCGGTAAAAGAGTGCCGAAGCGACCTCGTAAGTGATTACCGAAGCGACCTCGTTAATGAGTGCCGAAGCGACCTCGTTGGTAAGAGAGTGCCGAAGCGACCTCGTAGGTGATTGCCGAAGCGACCTCGTAAATGAGTGCCGAAGCGACCTCGTAAATGAGAGTGCCGAAGCGACCTCATTGGTAAGAGAGTGCCGAAGCGACCTCGTTGGTGAGTGCCGAAGCGACCTCGTAAATGAGAGTGCCGAAGCGACCTCGTTGGTAAGAGAGTGCAGAAGCGACCTCGTAAATGAGAGTGCTGAAGCAACCTCGTCGGTAAGAGAGTGCCGAAGCGACCTAAGGGAAGTACCCTATGAGGTGCTCAGCATTCCAGGTCCTTGGCATCATTGTGCCGCCAAGGTCCGATAGTCGGTAAGTGCCATTGCCGAGGACTTCCACGACTCGGTATGGCCCTTCCCAGTTTGCCGACAACTTGCCGGCGACCGACCTCAGATCTGAGACCGACAACTTTTTGAGGACGAGACTTCCAACGGCGAAACGCCTCAGTCTGACTTTCCTGTCGAAGCTCCTCTTTATCTTCCGTTGGTAGAGCTTCATCCTTGCCGATGCGTTCTCTCGCCTCTCTTCGATAAGATCCAATTCGGCGCGCAAGGCGAGGGTGTTGGCTTGTTCGTCGAATCTGAGGATCCTTGCTGTCGGGACGAGGAGCTCCACAGGAGACACCGCCTCCATGCCGAAAGCAAGTGCGAAAGGCGACTCTTGCGTTGCTTCTCTTGGCGTGGTTCTGTAGGCCCAGAGGACGTGTAGAAGCTGGTCGGCCCAAGCACCCTTATGGCTCTGCAGCCTTTTCTTCAACCCATCTAAGATTGTCCTGTTGGTGACCTCGGCCATCCCGTTTGACTGGGGATGGGTGACCGAGGAGAATCTGTGCTCGATATCGAGCGCATCGCAGTTCTGACAAAATTTGACATTGTCGAACTGTCGCCCGTTGTCGGTAATGATTGTCCGGGGTAGGCCGAACCTGCAAACGATATTCTTCCAGACAAAGTTCCAGGTGTTGGCATCAGTGATTTTAGCCAAGGGTTCGGCTTCGACCCACTTGGTGAAGTAGTCGACTCCGACGAAGACGAACTTTCTCTGGCCTGACGCAGGCGGGAAAGGTCCGAGGATGTCCATTCCCCATTGCGCGAACGGCCATGGTGAGGTTATGTTCGTGAGCTCCGAGCGAGGTTGTCGATCAATTCTGCTGAAGAGCTAGCACTGACGGCAGCTCTTCACGTAGTTCTCGGCGTCCTTGAGCATCGTAGGCCACCAATAACCTTGTCGGGTTATTCTTCGTGTCAAGGAGCGAGACCCTGCATGGCATCCGCACGTACCTTCATGTACCTCGCTGATGATTTCTTCCCCTCTGTTGGGATCTATGCAACGAAGGCTTGGGTAGCTAAATCCCTTTCGATATAGCTCGTCACCGAGAACGAAGAATTTAGGTGCTCGTCGTTTTATCTTCTCTGCTTCTTCCTTACCTTCGGGAAGTGTCCCGTTCTTGATGAAATCTATCAGCGGGGTCATCCAGGTCGTACGGGTGTCGACGACCATTAGTTCCGTCGCCGCGATTGACGGCTCGCGAAGCTCTTCCACCAATAGGGCGGTCGGCGGCTCGACTAGGGACGACGCGACCTTGGAGAGAGCATCCGCTTGTCCGTTTTCGGCCCTTGGTATTTTAACGAGCTCAGCGGACTCGAAATTAGTCATGAGCTCTTGAACCTTGGTCTTGTACGATGCAAGCTTGGCCTCTTTTGCCTCGAACTCTTCCGACACTTGGCTAACGACCAATTGGGAGTCGCTATGAATGCGCACTCTTTTGGCTCCAAGTGACCTCGCCATCTTTAATCCCGAGATAGTGTCTCGTATTCTGCCACATTGTTAGAGGCATCAAAACCAAAGCGAACCGCGTACCTTAAGTCGATGTTGTCGGGCGAGCGCATGATGACCCCCGTCCCACTGCCTTGCGAATTTGAAGCTCCATCGACGAAGATTTCCCATCCTTCGGCGACCTCTTCCTCTAGGTTGGTTTGAGCGATCCCTTCGGAGATGAAATCAGCTAGAGCCTGGGCCTTGATGGCAACCGAGGCCTAAACTCGATGTCGAATTCACCGAGCTCGGTGGCCTACTTGGCCAACCTTCCCGAGGACTTGGGTTGCTCGAGGATTTTTCGAATTGGTACGTCGGTGAGGACGAGGATCTTATGCGATTGGAAGTAGGGGCGTAGTCGCCGTGCCGCCATGATTAATGCGTACCCGACCTTTTCGAGGTCGGAGTAACGTTGTTCTGCTCCCCGTAGGGCTTTGCTTGTGTAATACACTGGAAGGTGGGCTCGGTTTTCTTCACGCACTAGCACCGAGCTGATGGAATACGTCGTCGTCGAGAGATACAGCAGCAGCTCCTCCCCCGATTTTTGGTTTGCTCAACGTCGGCACGTGAGCCAAGTATTCCTTGAGCTCGTCGAACGCCTTCTGGCATTGCTCGGTCCACTCGAAGCGGCCCTTCCTCAGTACTTCAAAGAACTGCTTACACCGCTCCGCCGACCTGGACATAAACCTGCTGAGAGCAGTGATCCTGCCGTTAAGCCTCTGTACCTATTTTACCGTTCTCGGAGCCGTCATGTCGAGGATCGCTTGGACCTTGTCGGGGTTGACATTGATTCCTCGGCTAGATACGAGGTATCCCAGGAACTTTCCTGCTCGAACGCCAAAGACACACTTCACGGGATTCAACTTCATCCCGTATTTTCGAAGCACATCGAAGGCCTCGGCGAGGTCTCTTGCGTGATCCTCGGCTCTTCGGATTTTCACCAGCATGTCGTCGATGTAGATCTCCATCGTCTTGCCGATTTATTTTTCGAACATCGTGTTGACTAGCCTTTGGTATGTCGCACCTGCATTTTTCAATCCGAAAGGCATACGGGTGAAACAGTACAGACCTCTTTCAGTGGTGAAGGATGTCTTGTCCTCATCCTCGGGCGCCCTCCTTATTTGGTGGTAGCCAGAGTATGCATCGAGGAAGCTCAACAGTTCATGTCCTGTAGTTGAATCAACGAGCTGGTCAATTCTGGGCAAGGGGAAGCTGTCTTTCAGACAGGCTTTGTTCAGGTCGGTGAAGTCTACGCACATTCGCCGCTTGCCGTTAGCTTTCCGTACCAAGACGACGTTGGCGACCCATTCTGAAAAAAAGGTGTTCCTGACAGTCCCTGCACGCAAGTATTTTGTTAGACTATCGTCTACCACTTCCTGGCGATCGGCCGACAAGGGTCTTTTCTTCTGACGGATGGGTCGAGCTTTAGGGTCGACGTTCAAATGGTGCTGGATGATTGTCGGGTCAATTCCTGTCAGGTCGTCATCCGACCAAGCGAATACATCGCCGCTTGTGCCGAGGAAGGCGACGATCTCGTCCTCTAGCTCTTTGAGCTCAGTGCCGACGACTAACGCTCCCCCTTCGATTTCGATTTGTTTCGTTTGTTCCACTGGCTCATGCCTTTGGGAATCATCATTGACACTAGACACATACTCCGAAACAGTCGGTTCTTTTGCTTTAATAGAATTTACATAACACTGGCACGCCTCGGCCTGGCTCCCGACAACCTCTCCTATCCCGCCAGGAGTTGGAAACTTCAACTTCTGGTGATAGGTTGATGGTACCCCACCTAATTTCCCGAGCAACCCACGCCCAAAAATTGCGTTGTAGGCCGACTTCACCTTGACTATGAGGAAGTCGACCTCAACCGTTACATGTCGTGGACGGGTGCCCAAAGTTACCTTCAGCCTGATAGATCCCTCGGCTGTAACAGGTGCTCCATTGAATCCGAACAGGGGGGTGGAGACTGGTTTGAGCTCGGCACTCAGGTTAGGCATCTTAAGGAAACAATCGTAGAATAAGACGTCGGGCGTGGCCCCGTTGTCCACAAGGATACGGTGTATGATGTAGCCGTCGATGTCGGCATGGATGACCAGCGCATCGTCGTGAGGGAAGCTCAGACCGATGGCGTCTTCATGCGAGAAGGTTATGACTTCGGCTCCCGATGTCGGTCCGCTTACGCCGAGAACGAGGGATGACGCGTATGCCTTTCTCTTCCGGTTGCTGTCGCCGTCGCTTGCCGTTCCTCCGGCGAGGACAAGGATGGCCCCCTTTCCCTCGCGCTCGCGTCCTTCTTCCTTGTCGCGCTCTTTCGGCTTTCCGTCGACGACGTCCTTCCCGATGATCCCTCGTCACAGCATCTCTGCAATCTCCATTTTGAGGCTCCGGCACTGGTCGGTGAGATGACCATACCTCCTGTGATATTTGCAGTATAGGTCGGCTCCCTTCCCCAAGGGGGGCCTCGCCATAGGTTCGGGTTGCCGAAATTCTGGCAACTTCTTGATGATGGGGAGTATCTCCGATGGCAACCTCCCGAAGCGAGGGAGGTCTCTGACGCGTCGGTATTCGTCGGGTCGCCGATCTGAATCCCGACAGCTTTCAACTTCTCGTCGCCTATCCCCGCGGGGTTCTTATCTCCTCGGCCTTTTCTCGCTTTGCTCGGCTCTCGTCGTGCCCTCATCGAGTGGTCGCTTGAGTCTTCCCGCGGCGCCAAGGGTCGACTCGAGCCTCACGTACTTCTGCATCCGAGAAAGGAGGTCGGATAGACTTACAGGGGGCTTCTTGGCAATCGAGGCTACGAACGCCCCATCGGTACATACTCGTGTGAGTATATTGACTGCCGTCCTCAGGTCCAGATCTACCACTTTCATTACTTCGATCTGGAAGCGCTTCGCATAGTCGCGGAACATCTCGTGCTTCTTCTGGGCGACCAGCCACAAGTCGTCGGTGCACAGTGAATGATGTACTGTGTTGTAGAAGTGGTCCAAGAAACGTTGGGCCAGGTCGGTGAAGCTGTCGATCGATCTCGCAGGTAGCGCTTTGAACGATTGCAGCGCTGCATCATCTAGAGTAGACATGAAAGCACAACATTTCATAGCGTCAGTGATGTTTACCATTTCCACCTGTCCCTGGAAGTGGTCGAGGTGGTGCACGGGGTTGGTCGTCCCGTTGTAGCGTCTGAACTTCGGCAATTGCAGCTTCGTAGGAACCGGTGCCGAGGTGATCTCCTCGGTGAATGGCGAAGCGGTCAAGAGCGTCGCTACCGAGGGAGCGCGCGAGCCGAGCTGCAATGCTTCTATCTTCCTATTCATCTCTCGCAGGTCGTCCTTCCACCGCGGATCGAGTGGCGACTCGCTTGCGGTGATCGGAGCGGACTCAGCCGTAAAATGGTCGCGGAGAGGTAGATGAGTCTTGTTCCCCATTGCCGGAGGCGCCCCCGGCAGCCTCCTCAACAATGATGGTCGGTACGACCTCCTCCTCCGACGTGCGAACCACCGCCTTTCCCTTGGGTGCCATTGATGGAAGCTTTTGTGTATCAAGTTTCCCACAGACGACGCCAAATGTTGCTGAAACAGCAAGAGGGGTCGGCCGGAGCCGGGCTGAGCGGGCCCCGAGGGATTGGCAGTCGTCGTGCTGTCGTCGGTGAAGAGGACCCGACCTGCAAAAGAACCACCGAGCCTCCTCAGTGGTCGGACACTCCGACGATCAAGTCAGTAGGAGAACAGCAAGTGAGAGAGTTTGGTGCTACAAATAGCGTACATTTTTCCTGGGGGTCTTTGTGACTTTTATAAGAGCTTTGGACCTTTGGGTAAGAAAGGAAGGTGACCCTTTCTTGGCAGGCGAGCCATTGCGAAGCAAGTGCGCCAATCAGGAAATCCCCACCAACTGGCACCTGATGATCTACAGTCACTTACTCAGAGTAGTCATGGGCCAGCTGTGAGTCGTAATTCACGGGATTTGTCTACGTTTAGGGCGAGCATGACCTGGCGCCAGCTAGGAGCACCCAGATATAACGCCTGGCCCAATTGGTTTTCACCAGTGGTCGGCTGGCCTCTGAAGACGAGACTCGACGGATGGGACCGTCGAGTGTCATCTTGGTCGGACATCGTTGTCCTCGTCGGGCGGACTCGTCGGCTAACGACGACCGGTATCATATATCATAAAAAAATAATATTATTATCTTCAAATTTTTGTACGTTTGTTATTACAATATATATTATCTTCGTCGCATATCAGTTGTTAATCTATGATGAAAAAATTACATTTTCTTTCAAATTGGGTCAATTGTAGTACTTTGTAGATTTTGATGATTACAAAATACTAATTCTAATTCATATTTACAACAAAGTCCGCCAAGGCTTGAACAAAACAAAAGTGAAGACTGAAATCTGACAGTTAGTTGATCAAACTCTGATTATCGATCGACCGATCCTCCATATAGGCCACGTTCTGAAAACAAATCAAAATCGGTTGACCGAACTCCAAAGAATTGTCGACTGAACTATAGAAGCATATAGATTGGTGAACAAACACTACAAGAAATTGCGGGATTTCCGATGGACACAATCCGTCAAAAATTCGACGGCAATCCGTTGGAAACCGAGACTTCCGACGGCTTTCCGTCGAACGGTCATCGGAACTGATCCGTCGGAAACAACTGGTCAGAAATTACCGACGGTAAAAGATTTCGTCGGAAATATGTCAGAAATACCGACCGAAATATCCGTCGGAAAATGGGTCGGAAATTTTTGACTGAAACCGTCGGAAAGCTTTGTCGGAAATTTGGTCAGTATTGATCGACGGACTTTTCCGTCGGCATTTCCGTCTGTAAATTCCGACCAACAAATCCGTCGGAAATCAATCTATTAGAACTTTAGACAGAAATGTCGACGGGTAATTTCCGTCGATAATATCTATTTTCTGACGGAATACTATCCGTCGGAAATTCCGTCGGAAAGTTCTGTAATTTTTTTTAAAAAAATAGAGAAATAACAATGATTCAAACCTGCTACAATATTCATAAATTTCACAAATACTCACAATCAACATAAAATCATAAATATAATAAATATAAAATCATACACAATAATAAATACAAAAAATCAGGACAGATCTGTTGGATCGTCTGCTATCCCCGCCTCGTGATCGTCAAGTGCCGGAGGTGGATCCTATATTAAAAAAAAATTAATATGAGAAACATTAATAAAAATTAATATACATATATTATTTTCAAAAATTAAATTTAAAATATGTGATTATTTCTCAAGTTGAATTAGAAACTATTTTTAGATCTGTCGTTTCTTGGGTTTTTTTTAGATCCGTCATTTCAACGTCCAACCCAATCCGAGAATATAAATTGGATTTCGTCAGTTCGCACACGTCAATTGAACCACCCGGTTGTGTCGGAGCGAACGGCACGCCGATCAGATCCCTATTTGGGATTTTGGACCCCCGGGCTGTGTGTTTTAACCCTTTAAACTTGGGTTTTTTTAGATCCGTCATTTCAACGCCCAATCCAATCCGGGAATCCAAATCGGATTCCGTCAGTTCGCACACGTCAATTGAACCCACCCGGTCGTGTCGGAGTGAACGGCACGCCGATCAGATCCCTATTTGGGATTTTGGACCCCCGGGTTGTGTGTTTTGACCCTTTAGACTTGGGTTTTTTTAGATCCGTCGTTTCAACGTCCAACCCAATCTGGGAATCCAAATCGGATTCCGTCAATTTGCACACGTCAATTGAACCCACCCGGTCATGTTGGAGCAAACGGCACGCCGATCAGATCCCTATTTGGGATTTTGGACCCCCGGGTTGTGTGTTTTAATCTTTTAGACTTGGGTTTTTTTTAGATCCGTCATTTCAATGCCCAACCCAATCCGGGAATCCAAATCGGATTCTGTCAGTTCGCACACGTCAATTGAACCCACCCGGTCGTGTCGGAGTGAACGGCACGCCGATCAGATCCCTATTTTGGATTTTGGACCCCCGGGTTGTGTGTTTTGACCCCTTAGACTTGGGTTTTTTTTGATCCGTCATTTCAATGCCCAACCCAATCCGGGAATCCAAATCGGATTCCGTCAGTTCGCACACGTCAATTGAACCCACCCTCTCGTGTCGAAGCAAACGGCACGCCGATCAGATCCCTATTTGGGTTTTTGGACCCCCAGGTTGTGTGTTTTGACCCTTTAGACTCAGGTTTTTTTTAGATCCGTCATTTCAACGCCCAACCCAATCCGGGAATCCAAATCGGATTCCGTCAGTTCGCACACGTCAATTGAACCCACCCGGTCGTGTTGGAGTGAACGGCACGTCGATCATATCCCTATTTGGGATTTTGGACCCCCGGGTTGTGTGTTTTAATCTTTTAGACTTGGGTTTTTTTAGATCCATCATTTCAACGCCCAACCCAATCCGGGAATCCAAATAGGATTCCGTCAGTTCGCACACGTCAATTGAACCCACCCGATCGTGTCGGAGTGAACGGCACACCGATCAGATCCCTATTTGGGATTTTGGACCCTCGGTTGTGTGTTTTGAACCTTTAGACTTGGGTTTTTTTAGATCTGTCATTTCAATGCCCAACCCAATCCGGGAATCCAAATCGGATTCCGTAAGTTCGCACATGTCAATTGAACCCACCCGGTCGTGTCGGAGCAAACGGCACGCCGATCGGATCCCTATTTGGGTTTTTGGACCCTAGGTTGTGTGTTTTGACCCTTTAGACTCAGGTTTTTTTTAGATCCGTCATTTCAACGCCCAACCGAATCCGGGAATCCAAATCGGATTCCGTCAGTCCGCACACGTCAATTGAACTCACCCGGTCGTGTCGGACCGAACGGCACGCCGATCCGATCCCTATTTAGGATTTTGGACCTCTGAGTTGTGTGTTTTGACCCTTTAGACTTGGGATTTTTTTAGATCCATCATTTCAACGCCTAACCTAATCCGGGAATCCAAAACGGATTCCGTCAGTTCGCACACGTCAGTTGAACCCACCTGGTCATGTTGGAGTGAACGGCACGCCGATCAGATCCCTATTTGAGATTTTGGACCCCCGGGTTGTGTGTTTTGACCCTTTAGACTTGGGTTGTTTTTAGATCCGTCATTTCAACTTGTGTTTTGACATTCTTTAGTGGTTCCATTTCATTCAAAGTATATGAAATTAATAGTAATACTGACCTGAGGGGCTGGCTGTGAGGGGCGTACTGAGATCAACTGCTGAACTATATCACCGAAGTGCGTCCGTAGCTCTTCCCGTAGCTCTTCCCGAATGAGGATTCTCATCTCCTCTACACCACTGACGGGCGGCGCAGCAGATGAACTCGCGTATGCCGTAGGAGCGACCGAACTCTCATATGAGGACAACACTGGAGTAGTATCCAGGCTGTCCCCAAAGCCATACACTCGACCCTTCCTCGGCCCTCCCGCTGCGTCGACCCAAGCCTCCGGATCCAAGTCTGGCTGGGGAGTGCCCTCTACATAGAGATCCGCCATCGTCCTGTCATAGGTCTCCTGCAGAACAAATTAAAACTAAATTATTGAAAATAAATTATTTTAATATCTTAATTGAATTCAAAATTTATAGCTTGACTTACAGCAATCGTGCGAGCACTCTCGCTGACATAGTCATCCGTCCCCTTCCGCTTATGAGTCCGATCAAATAACTCGCGAAAAGTAGGGGCACGCTCGAGCTCGTGATGCTTACAATTCAACAAAATTAGTTAGTTTCACAATAATAATCAATGTATTAAGAAATTGAACAATAATATGCTTACCAATTTTTGGCTGTGGGTTTCATAAGATACAGACCCACTAATATGCACATTCTTCTCCGGATGAGTTGATCGGTTGCGTTTTGCCGCCTGTGACCGCTCCTGCCATGGTCCAGTAGCCCAACGCTCACAAAGGAACTCCCAATAGTCCCTCCTCAACCAAACAGGGCCATAATCCAGCCAAGCCCTAGGATCCCGGTTGCCTGTGGTCTTCATTGCCTTGTCCCGGGCCTCCCACATCGACTTTCTTAAATTAGTCTGGGCAGTAGACTCCCAGACGGCTCGAGCTCGAGGGAGATCCTCAGGTCTCGTGAACGCGTACCTCCGCTGTAAAGAAATAAAATTACACAACTGTCTGCACTAACAGAAATAATAATTAAATAAATAACTTCAAATTGAACAATAATATATAGAGTTTTGTGTTTACATATACGTATACCTGTCGCCGTGACGATTGGCATGGACGGGGAGGCAGTCCCTACATAATTGTATGTACGTTAGATCTCGTGAATTTAAATTGAACAATAATATGTAGAGTTTGTTTGTGTACATATGCATATACCTGTCACCGGGACGACCGGTGTGGACGGGGAGGTGGTCCCTGCAAAATTGTATGTATGTTAGAAAATATGAATTTAATATGAACAATAATATAAAAACTCTTGTGTGTACATATGCATATACTTGTCGTGGAGGGGGACGCGGACCCTCGGCCTACGGACGTGGAAACCGTCCGACTCCGTCCTCCACGTACCATATCTCTATTGAGATAAATAAAGATATAACATGTCATCAGCACTCAAATTTGAAGTAGCTATTGAATAACATATAATTAACAAAAACACGAAGTTCTTACAAAATGTAGGGTATATTATCTATATTCATCATCAGATGCTGAAGATATGTTTAATTCAGCGTCATCTTCATCATCCTCCTCGAATTCATCCTCATCATACCGGAACTCTTCCTCCACATCAGACTCCACTGCCCACTCAGGGGCATTTGGGCCAACTTCTTCCTGTTCGTTATCCTTATATAAGCAAATTGTTTCATTTATATGATCAACATTGAACTGCGTAGAAGCCGCCAACTCTCGTACGTCACTCCGATCTGATTGGAAAAAATTGTCATTAACACCTTCGAGGTCCTCATCAGCCTGGAGAAGCTCATACTCAGGGAATAGCCTTGATTTCACACTACATGCAGCCCACCAATCTCTCAATTTGAGGGATGAATAATTTAAATAATAAACTTGTTGGGCTTGTGCCGTCAGAACGAATGGCTCATACGTACTCAACTTGGACTTATGCTTGACATCGACAACCCATATGTTGTGTCATTACGAATAGTGGTCGGATCAAACCAATGACACTTGAAGAGAATTACATTGTTGTCTTGTCCCAAAAATTGCAGTTCAATGACTTCTTCGAGAATGCCATAATAGTCTATTTCATTTTCATTTTAGGCACTTCCCTTCACACATACGCCGTTGTTCATCATAGATTTATTCCGTCCATAATCTCTCGTGTGAAATCGGTATCCATTCACAATGTAGCCTGGATAGATGCGTACAATCTTCGAGGGCCCATAACTGATCTCTTGTACTCTTGAATCAGTAACCAAACCTTGTTCAACCTATTATTAAAAAAAGGGACAGACAATGACAAATTATGCCAACTAAGTATGCATAAGAGCATAACACTTATGCTTCAAAATATTTAGACACTTACTCGAGATCTTAACCAAGTAGGAAAAGACTTCTCTCGTTCCTTTTCAACCTGCACGTCAGTCAGACGTGGATTCCGTTGCAGTATGACCGAGTCAAACTCTCTGCAATGTAAATGTCACACAACCTCTAAGTACTTCAGTATTGCTCGCAAATAATGTATTTCATTAGTGTTGAGAGCTTACTCAATGTAAGGGTCCAGTTCTGCGCAATTCATAAATACGTAGATCTCCGCAGCTACTAACTCTCTGTCTTCGAGTGCGCGAGTAGAAGAATATCCAAATGCTCGCCCGGGACACTTGAACACAGAAAGTCGGTCAGACACATTAGAATCTCCACCATCATCATTACGTAGAGGTTGAGTGCGTCGGGTTCGGATCTCCGTGTCAAAGTACATCGAACAAAAGTTCGATATCTCTTCAATAAGGTATGCCTGGGTAATGGAGCCCTCAACTTGTGCTTTGTTGCGGACTTTCATCTTAAGATCGTGCATGCACCTGCGACAATAATTCAAATGAATACATATGAAATATAAAAGATCGTCGTAATGTGAATAAATTGAGACATAGGAATATACCTCTCAAACGGATACATCCATCAAAATTGTACTGGTCCTCCGACCCTAGCCTCATATGGTAAATGGATGATCAGGTGCTCCATTGAATCAAAGAATGCTGGAGGAAATATCTTCTCTAATTTGCAGACTGTCTGTATTATATTTGTTCCATATTTTGCAAGTCATGAAGTCTGAGTTCTGACGCAGAAATTTTTTGAAGAATTGACTCAGCTCAGTCATTGCTCCTCATATTTGCTTCGGCAACAATCACGAAAAGCAAGTGGCATCAGTCTTTGCATGAAAATATGGCAGGCATGACTCTTCATTCCGTATATTTTCCCCTCGTTGACATTTACACAACGGGTAATATTCGAGACATATCCATCCAGAAATCTCAATTGCTTCAACCATTGCAACACTTCCGTAATCTGTCTAGCCCCAAGCACATATGAAGCTTTAGGTTGCACCACTTTTCCACTAATATGCTGCAGCTCTAGTTCTGGACGTCTGTACAGTACTTTCAAATCTATTTGTGCCTTGACGTTATCCTTCGTTTTGCCTTTGACATCCATAACTGTGTTGAACACATTATCAAAAACATTCTTCTTTATATGCATGACATCCAGGTTATGTCGTATCAAAAGTGTTGACCAATAAGGCAATTCCCAAAATATGCTTTGCTTCACCCAATTGTGATCCTTCCCAAAGCTGGGGATTTGTCGGGTACTACCAGGCAGTTGTGATACAGTCGATAAGTTCTGGACCCACCTCGCCATGTTTCCACCAGACACTCGTTCCATATCTACCTCCTCCATCACAATTGTATTTTTCATAAAAGAATCATTTTGCTTTCGGAAAGGATGGTCACTCGGTAGAAACCGACGGTGACAATCGAACCAACATGATTTTCCCCCAGATTTCAATACGAATGATTTAGAATCCTCCATGCAATAAGGACATGCCAACCTCCCATGTGTGTTCTAGCTAGATAACATGTCGTACGTTGGGAAGTCACTTATTGTCCACATTAATACAACCTTCAAATTGAAATTCTGTTTTCTGGATGCATCATAAGAGAGAACCCCATCTGACCATAACAATTTTAGTTCATCAATCAAGGGTCTGAGATATGTCTATATTGTTTCCTGGACTTTTTAGACCCGGAATCAGCAATGAAAGGAACAGATTCTCACGCTTCATGCACATGCCTGGCGGAAGGTTATACGGTGTTAGAAATACTAGCCAACATGAGTAAGATGCCACCGAACCTCCGAATGTATTGAAATCGTTTGTGCATAAACACAGCCGCACGTTGCGTGGATCCCTTGAGAAGTAAGGATGAGTACGGCTAAAATGAGCCCAAGCTACACCATCGGCAGGATGACTCATTTCAAGATCATCACGACGGACTCTTTCCGCATGCCAAGTCATGTGTCCAGCTGTCTTCGGGGAGATGAACAACCGCTGCAATCTAGGTGTGATCGGAAAGTACCGCAATGACTTATACGGAACATCATTCTGCTTTGACTTGTCCCCTCTCTTAGGCTTGAATCTATCATGCTTACAAATATAACATGATGTCTTATCTGAATCATCTTTGTAGTACAACATACAGTGATTCGGACATACATCAATTTTCATAAAACCAAGCCCCAGATCATTCACCATCTTCTTCGCACGGTAAAAATCAGCAGGTAACCTCTCTGATTGAGGAAGCATACTCTTGACGAGTAAGAGAAGCCGATCAAAACAACTCTCACTCATATGAAATTCAGATTTCAAATTCAGTAGCTGCGACACTGCAGACAACCGTGTATGCTTCTCACAACCATCCCATAATGGCTCATCAGCATCTTGAAGTAACTGATAAAATCTTTGAGCTGTATCATTCGACACTTCTTCATTTGTTTGATCTTCATGAATATTGAACTCCGACCAGCAGCATCGACAACCATGTCTACGTATGTACTTGTGGAGGCAAAGTAATTAGCTGGTGCAGACGACTGAATATTCAACTCACCATGAGATGACCATAACTCATAATGGGCAACAAATCCTCTCATATACAAATGATGCTGCACATCCCATGTCGATATCCACTTTCTGTTCTTACAAGCCGAACACAGACATCGGATGTTACCCATCGGATCAACTGCTACTGATGAATTACTTAATGCAAACTGAATAAAACTGTCAACTCCGTCTTTAAACTCCTCTGTCACAACTCCATTCACTATTCCACGGTACATCCATAACCGATTCTCATAAGACATTTTTCCTACACAGATTCAATGTCATGTCACAAGTTAAAATCCAACACACCCTCATATCATTCAAGTACCATACATATGATACATACGTTATATGGAGAGTCACAGAGCTAATGGGTGAAACAAAGCATTGACGTAAAGATAAATGAAGAGTAAGCATACATGAATATTAAATAAATTTGAGTACTATATAAATACTTAATGGTATTGAACATTAAAAAGAACACAAACCGTGATGTCTTCATATTAGGCCACCACCACTTGATCGGCTCTTTATTCACCAGCTTCTCATTAGATTTCCTAGGTTTTGAACTAACCACTGATATCCCTAAATATAGTTTGTCAAATACATCTGTTCGTACATAATGGGAAGACATAACTATCAGAATGTCAAGTTCTTTGACACATTTATTTTTCACAAATTTTGACCAGTCTTTTCCACTAAACATGTACATATTACCACACCAACTGCGTCGTAAGATTATAGAATATCGCACTCCTTTTTCATCTTGAACAATAACAGATAATCCACTTTTGTTTTCTAAACTTTGTCTTTCTTCTTTTCGAATAATCTTTATGATTTTCTTCATCTTCTCTTTCACCAAAAGTAAACCATCATGCAATCTTCAAATATCCATCAGTAATATTTTTCGTTCAAACAAACACGTACTTTGATACGTTGGACATTTGTTCTTCTTTGAGTCTAATTTCCAATCGTGAACTCTCATCACTAATTAGAAAAAAATTGATAACAAGCGTGTAAGTGTACCTGAAAGAAGCAGATTCGTTCACAGGATTTTTGCTAACAGAAAAGAAAGAGTTGCGCCTTTTTAAGCGACAAAACCGTAAGGAAAACTCTCCTAACTATGCATACAATAATTTTGGTAAGTCAATCTCGACAAAACCAAAAATAACTAAATAAGTCAAGGTCAAAAATCAAGAAAGTAGCTAAATAAGACAAGTTTATCAGGATGGATGCAACATACTTTTTCATGTATAAAGTAGAACAAGCAGGTAATTAAAGGCTAAGCATGATTATAAGTACGACATTATCACCGAGACATTTTCATTCAAATTCACATTATCATTTTAACAATAAACTGAACTAGGAGGACATGATCAAGCATAATGTCATGGTGATAGAGAGACATAGCCATATCATTGGCGTCCATAGTGTGTGTCACCAATTTAAGCAGAATTGGCATCCACATAGTGGGTCGCGAAGTCAAGCAGAATTGGCATTCTATATGGAGAATCACGATTGTGTGCAAAGGCCTATAATCATGCGTTCTAATTGGTTTTTGCCAAAACTCTCAACATGCTATTTTATTTCCAGAGTTAGGCGCATCATCCATCTTCATGATTCTGGTAGATCAACTGGATCGGCCAATCCAATCCCAATCCAGACTAGATCAACCTAGGGCAAATCTCTGAGACAAGCCAAAAATTAGTTATGGACTCGCGAGTCTCCACAGTCTGAGATCTAACAAGTGGATTTTCCCATTATTCTATGTCTAATTCCTCTGATCTGTACTCAGACTAATGAACAGACATTTCAGTAAAATATCACTGTCAGATATACCGACGGCTTTTCCGACGGACATATTTCCGTCGGAAAATTCCGTCGACTTACCTAAATTAAGATTTTCCGTGCCGTGCAATTCAGTCACATCAAGTTTTGTTGATACGGTACAATCTGAATCATATCATATTATTCATACCACATAAATATGGTACAGTTGCAACATTTTTTTAAAAAAAATTATATATGTAATATGATTTTTTAGATAGTTTTAATTCAAATTTGATATTTAATAATGATAACCCATATAATAAATATATAAACAACATATTAAGCTACGGAGATGATAAGAATATATAAATAAATACATGATTTAGAATTGTGTAAGTATCTCGTGCACATTAAATGACCATATAAATATCACACTATTCAATTGAGATGATAGAAAATGACAAAAATATATGATTATAAATTGTCAGGAGGGGAGTGGGGGCGGGTGGGAGGTTGGGAAGGGGAGGGGGCTGACAGGAGGGGGAGGGGGGCCGGGTGGGAGGTTGGGAAGGGTAGGGGGGCTGACATGAGGGGGAGGGGGCCAGGTGGGAGATTGGGAAGGGGAGGGGGGGGTGGGAGGTTGGGAAGGGGAGGGGGGGCTGACATGAGGGGGGGAGGGGGGCTGGGTGGGAGATTGGAAGGGGAGGGGGGCTAGGTGGGGAGGGGGGCGACAAGGGAGGGGGGGGCTAGGACGGGAGGGGGAGGGGGGCCGACAGGGAGGGGTGGCAGGGGTGGGAAGGGGGTGGCAGGGTTGGGGAATGGAGGGGGGGGGCGACTGGGGGGGCTGGGACGGAGGGGGAGGGGGAGGGGGGCGACAGGGGAGACTCGCCAGTTAGGGGAAGGGGGGGGGGTCACCGGTTGGGGAAGGGAGGGGGAGGTGGGCGACAGGGGAGGGACGCTGGGACGGGAGGTGGGGCCGACAGGGGGTGGGTCACCTATTGGGGGAAGGGGGGGGTCGCCGGTGGCGGGGGTGGGGAAGGGAGGGGGGCGGATGTACATACCGGCGGTATGGTGGCACCGGTGGCGGAGCATGGCGGCGGCGGCGGAGCCGGTCGGGGTGGATGGTAGTGGCACGACAGGCGGCGAGCGGCGCGGCGGCGAGAGAGAGAGAGAGAGAGAGAGAGAGAGAGAGAGAGAGAGAGAGAGAGAGAGAGAGAGAGAGAGAGAGAGAGAGAGAGAGAGAGAGAGAGAGAGAGGAGGAGAGAGAGAGAGAGAGAGAGAGAGAGAGAGAGAGAGAGAGAGAGAGAGAGAGAGAGGGAGAAGGTGGGTTTCGTGAGGATGGCGGGAGGGAAAAGGCAGGTGTACCAACGGAACTTTCGACGGACTTATTTCCGTCGGAATATCCGTCGGTAAAATTATAATACCGACGGATATTTTCGGCGGAAATATATCCGTATATCGTCGGAAGTTCTGATCGATTTTCTGACTAAAGATTAGTCGTCGGAAATTTCGACGGATATATTTCCGTCGGTAATGGCACTTTTTCTTGTGGTGAAAGCCTTCTGATTGGTATGAAACTTCTTCACTAATTGGAACAAGTGTTTCTTCTCTAATCAGAATAAAACTTTCTTCAGTAATCGGTATGAAACTTTTCTTCAGTAATCAATAGAAAGTTTGTTCTCTAATAGGTAGAAACTTTGTTCACTAATTAATAGAATGTATCTTCAGTAATCGATGTGAAGTTTGTTCTCTAATTGGTAGAAACCTTATTCAGTATAATTGATATAGCACTTGTTCAGTAATCGATGTGAAGCTTGTTCTCTAATTGGCAGAAACCTTCTTTAGTATAATTGATATAGCACTTGTTTAGTAATCAATATACATTGAACTGTAATGGATATGGATTTTCAGTATAAACCTTTTTCCAACGATGGAAATTATCTTATTTCAAGAACATAAATACCTTGAAAAATTATTATTAAATATATTCATGAGTGAAAATTATTATTAAATATATTTGTGATATTCATGAGTTTTTGTTGTCACTAAAATAAATAGATAAATAGATGTGAGTGGTTCAACAAAAGGATGGTTAAACCGCAAGTTAGACACCTACTCTGATACCAATTGAAATTTCAATGCTATGGATCACACCCAAGAGGGGGGTGAATTGGATCTCAACACTATTTCACTACACAGTGAATAGATTCAAATAATCTAGCAAAAGTGAAGGGAGATGAAGAAAAGGGGCACACCACAAAAGGTGCACGAGATTTTTAAAGAGGTTTGGACACACCAAGAGTGCTCCTACGTCCTCTCCCCAAGTAAAACAGGCTACCCTCTAACTAGACCTTAAAAGATCACACGAACACATGTGTTCAATGCACATACAACTCGACACACACATTTCTGCAGACCACCACACACAGCACCTCTCAGAGGTGCGATCCACACACATCCAAAATCCCCTAGTCCCACGATGCACACCACGACCAAAAGATGGGCACTCACACAAAAGTTCAATCAACAAGAGTATTATTGGCAATGAAGCACAAGGGTGGAAGGATAAGAGATCAAATATGAGATCTATCCATCTCCCCCTGCATATCTAAGTCCTTCTGTGTCGAAGCAGCACATCTTTTTCAAGCCTAGAGAAGGCTCATGATGATTCGATGCAGTCACAAGAGAGTAGAAGTCTTCCTCCACGAAGTCTCTCTCTCTATCTCTCTTGGAGAGCCCAAAGCCTAGTTCCTCTCAGTTAGAATGATGGATGATCTCCCACCTTGACCTAATCTCGCATCCTTGTTATGTAGAGTGGCAAGAATCCTACAAAACAAGGGAACAAACTAAAACCTGAAAATCTAGAGGGGTTGACACTCTGCCTACCCAGAATAAGAAACTTGTACATTTGCAACTCTGTTAACTTTTCAACCATACATTCTTTGTTAGCAAGATTTCACATGTTGGAAAAACCAAATAAAGGCTGCAAAAACCTTCACACATCACCATTTAAATATCATTAATAAGCTTTCAAACATTACTTGAAATAGGATTTTATCACACTACACACAATCCATCTACTTAAGTATTCATCTCAAACTCGCAAGTCCACATGTAATAAGGATTGGCCCAATAAGAATGAATTTTGTTATCATCAAAACCATGGTGAGATCAGAACAATATTAGGCAAACCCACCTGCGCCTGCCTCCTCGTGAATAGGTGGCTGCTAGTTGGGATGAGGTGGTGCACGGGGGTGTTATCATGGCAACAGTCGCAGGGAAGCAAAGGCCCTCGCATCCTCTATAGTACCCATAGAAATCTCCCATATAGAGCCTCTCTCTTTGGCTGGTTTACATACGACAAGCACGGTGCATCACTAACGAAGCCAAGGATTTGAAGCATGAAATTTGGAGCGATTTTAGGGTCCATTTGATTGTTTATAAAATATATTTATTGAGATTTTTTAAAGATTAACTTTTACAAGAAAATCAAATATATAATTATTTATTTGGAACCACGTAAAGTTTTTTCCTAAAAAGAATTTTATGTTTGTTTTTTAGTAAAATATTTAAAAGAAATAATTTTAAAAATTGAATAAAATTTTAAAAAATAAAAAATGTTGTAGCAATTCTAAAATTTTAAATTCGATAAATGAATTTAAATTAAAACTGTGAATAATTAAAACTCATTAAGTAAAAATAAGTGATGGCTTTGCCCTAATGGTCCATGTATGAACTAACGGGCTCAAAAGCTAGAGCCCAATGTTGGATTAGAGATAATTAAGCCTAATTTCGTGATTAAATTATTAATAAATTAAAAGGGTTAAGATAATCGCTATTTTAACTCATAATTATCCTAAAAAGAGTCCTAGTCCTATCTTAATCCCTTGGCCATAGATCTAGAGCCCACCTCATGTCAATTAGAAGGATAAATGCTAGAAAAGGGTGAGATAATTATGGAATTTCATAGTTGGAGGAGAGGAAAGAGGTTTAAGTGTTTTGGAGACTTAAAACATACAAATACTCTTCTATTTCATACCTAGCCAACCCTATTGACCCTCTGGAGCTTGGAGGACAAGAAGGAGGAGCTTTTGGACAAAGAGATAAAGGAGAAGGAGGCTTGGAACGAAGAGCTTCTTCGAGTTCTTTATATTCAAACCCTAGGAATCAAAGCACTCAAAGGTAGGCAATCTCTCAAGCAAAAACAAATTAATTTTGGCCCTAGACAGACCATGATCCAAGCATCAAAAGCCCCTTGTTTGCCCCAATTTTCATCATGCCGTTTAAGAGTGTTTCATGCCCAAAGTTCTATTGAGAACATGTGACCGACCCTTCATATTCGCCCTAAATCTCTATTCATACTTGATGTCGTGGCATGAAACTTTTACTTTACATTCTACTTGATGTTAAGGATCTAATAATACCATTTTCCCTGATTTCTATCATGTACCTTGTTCGAATTAAATTATTCATCACCACTGTATCAGATTTTTTGTTCATCGTGAAGAACCTATAAATCGCATGCTCTTACCATGATAGAAATATAATTACTCTTTACCGTTGATACTCCTGCAAGTCTAGTTTCGTTTAAAGTTGATTCCGTGATTTTTCATCATGTATACGAATTTATATTGATTTTTAACCAGCCTTGTGTCAAGCCCTTGGTTGCATGGGTTGTAGCCCAAGGAGGCCTGATCGGGCCGAGACCCTGAGAACGCGACGACCCGATAGGTCGTGTTCTCGATCGGGTCTCGACAATGCCTCACGTCGCGTTCCTAACGCGATGGGACTATGCATTGCGATCTTCAAATCGTGCGGGTCTCGACCTGAACGCGTCGCCCTAACACGTCTCGACGAGAATCTCGTCGTCGCGTCAGCGTCTTGGCTGAGCCTGATTGCGTCGGCTTGTCGGTCGTGACCTGAATGCGTCGGTCCGACCCGTCGCCACCAGATCAAGGTCATCGTGTCAGCCTAGTACGTCGCGACCTGAACGCGATGCTTGCCGACGTCGCGACCTTACTGTCTATTCCAGAAACCCTAATTTTCATGTAAACCATGATAATCATGCCTTATAATCATGGTTTAACTCCTGTAAATGCACTGTTGTGAGTAGTAACAACATGTTATTGTATTTTGATAATATTCACATTATTTATTAATTAAAATATTTGTGCACAACGGCCCTGGATATTTATACCCAATAAGGGTCCATATCCAAATCCGTCTCCCGCGAACGGACCGAAGTCTCGCAAGGGATAGCTTGTACGCGTGTCCAGGAAGAATATAAAAGACAAACCACAACAGTAAGAGACACAAGAAAGCATATGTGCTCATATCTACATATAACAAGTTATAACTATCCCATTACATTATTACATGCCCAAATTAAAAAGAGTACAACTACTTGGGGTATACCCCGAGGGAGCACAAGCTCACATAACTGTACTAACACTACTGCTGGTGGTACAAGTCTGTCACGACACCTCCGCAAGCCACACCATCGGTAAACCCTGATAAGAACTGTAAGGGAGTGAGCCTCAATAGGTCACTGGCTCAGTAGGGAACCACCCAAAACCACACACAACATAGGAGAACCTCAACCCCAATGGGTCTCACTGGCAACACCGGAAGCCAAACCATTTCATGCTCACAATAAAGCGTAATTATATCAATTCACACTAATTCTGGAAATAAGATGAGACAACGGCAGAACTAGCACCACGCTACTAGTCTGCCCAAATAATTGGAAAGCCTAGGCCACAAGCCTCACAGGCACACCACCTCAACAGCTGGTCGCCTAAACTGTAAGCCACATAGGCAAAGCATTGCCTAAGCTACTAGCTTCACTGGCAAGCCTCTAAACATGTGAGTAACAGGATTGCTAACCAAGAGCTAATCCCATATACCCTTAAATCACGATATATCGAATGTCACACTAAAGAAACAAGACTGGCTACCACGATGCCAATCCATCGCACACTAAATCATATTCGGAAACTTACCCAAGAAAGGGTAAAACACAACAAGTGGAAGGTCTCACCGCATGACCTCCACCTCACCACCTAAAAAGGCTAGTACTCAGCGTACTACGAGAAACTAGTACCCACAAAAGGTACAAGTACCTACCACCACGAGGTACCACCACTGAAACACAAACACAACTGTGCCACCACTTGGGCACATCATACATAACCAGAACCGTGCCAACACCATGGCACACCTCGACGGATAAAACCACAACCAATACATGCTATAACCAATAGCAAGGCACGAGTCGGAAAGCACGACGCCACCACACGGGACAGACTACTGGTTCATGACGCCAGTATCCAACCCGGACAACACAGCACAAGAACTACTTCTCAGTCTCGCAGCCACGAACGTAAGGTCCAACTACAGCTCCACAACACAAGTAACGTCAAAGAACTGTGGAGACCAACCAAACCACCACAACATACAGGTCACACACCCTGCAGGCCCATGTCTGGCACCTTTAGAGACTCTGGCCTGAGCTCTCTAAAGTGAGGCACTGGTAACAGGACTAGCCAGGGCCCAATACGTCTACTGGTATCTGTAACCCCCAGCTACGAGCGCGCTACAAGTGACTAAACACAAACTCTCACAAGTCACTATCCCACTGTCGTCTTTCCCTCAGCCGGATGACAACTCTCCCCGAGAGTGAGGGTGTCCAGGAAGACGACAAAACCTCAACGGTAACACTGTACCCGGACAAGCCCCGAGCACACTCACGTGCCTGGCTCTCCTCGGAACCTGGGGCACCCAACTGAAGAGGCATTCCGGAATAGGTGCCGGACCACCAAACTCAGCAATGCACAAACCACGATATATACTTATATATTCTTTATTACAAACCAGAGTACAAATGTCAAGAATAGCTTAACCTCGGTCACCCTGTGTTCCACAAACTACCTCACACCAATACACATGTAAACCACGATAACCATTTACAAATTGGCCTATCATTGGTCATCACATGACCTCCTTGCTACATACATACCATATACACTAACCATACATTACCTCTTAACCTTACTTGCATTACATTAATTAGACCATCTCTATTAGTCCATAAAGGATGTTACAAGACTGAGGCTAGGTTCACACTTGAACCATCATTGCCTAGTCATTACAATACTATGTGCCATGCACATATTCATATTACGTAAACACCACACCAACTATGTAAACCATACGTAATCCACTCACCAACCACGTGGACAACATGCTCATAGAGCTTTACAGGTGCCAATGCACCTCTTACCAAAACCATCCACGTTAAACATCGATAATCGGATAACCATAACACTAAAAGCATGCAAAGCAGAACCCTTGGCTGTGATCGTGACAGAGGCCATGATCGCCTTCTGATCGCGACGCCACGATATGTCGCGATAAGAAACCCTGTCGCGACGGGTCGGCCTGTCACGATCTAGTCGCGATAGCAGAGTCTGTCGCCTTCTCAGGCAAAAACCTAATCTGGGAACCATCTCCGGATTTTCCATGCAAACCACCCTAAACATGATTTCATCCTAGTTTTCATGCTCATTTCACCTCCTAGACATGGTATCTACTATTTTTAAAGCAATAAACAAACCAATATGCAATCCACGTAACAAATCAAGGTAGAACTCCCTACCTTCACGAAGAACGCGCAATCCACGCATGGCGCGGCGTTTCCCCCACTCCTCACGACGTCCTCGCGACGAGAACTCCGCCGAAACGCCAAATCACCCAACAGAGCCGCAGTAGCTTCTTCCCTGGTCGAGCAGAGCTTGTGAAGGCTCTGTTTGGCCAGCTTGCTTAAAAACCGCACAGCGGTTGGGATCGCGACGTACCTTCCCGTCGTGACCTGATCACGACGGATTAAGGCGTCGCCTTCCCATTCCTGACGTCAGCAAACTCCACTCCATGCGCGACACGCGGCGCACATGCAGACGTTGACCCCAGCAGCGGCAACCAGAACATGACCCCTACTGCCGTCGCGTTCAGAACGCGACTTACACCCCCGTCGCGTTCACATTCAGTGAACCAACGGGCACCACGGGCCTAACCTGCCGGCCCACTAAGCTTCACACAGCACGCAAAAACCGCAACCAAGGCCCAATGACCCCATATTGGTCATGAGCACCATACCAAAGCCAGTAAACACATATCTGAACTACCACTAATCAATAATCCGCAAAGATCTGAAAAACACGCTACGTTACATATTAAGTCCTACTGAGCGTTATCGTTTATCCTGGGTTTTTGTTATATGTGTTTCAGGTGAGTCTGATGGGGACTACCACACACACAAAGAAGGGGATGAGCAAGACCAGGAGTGACCTGACATTTTGACAACCAATGCTTTTAGTAGTTAGTCAGTTGGATAGTTAGTTTGTTTTGTTTTAAATAAAGTACTCCAGGCCCATAGATTTTGGCTCTGAATTAGTGGATGTAATAGTATTTAATAGAATTATCAATAAAGATGGTTCATTTGACATTACTCCAATTTGTACAATAGGTTGATGTATATTTTTCACTCTATACTATTTATTTAACTGTTTATCACTCCGATATTTTACGTTGGGGCATTACATATGTTTTGTATGTCAACCACTTGATCACTGACTGTTCGATGTCAGCTATCAAGCGTAGGCCGCCAGACGTCAGGAGTTGGAAGTCAACCGTCGGTCGCCCGACGCCAAATGCTGGACGCAGTCGGGCGTCGGGCGCTGGACGTCGGATGTCGAACGTAGCCGGGCGCCGGATATTGGACGTAGTCGGACGCCAACCGTTGAGTGCCGGCCGTTGGACGTCGATCGCCAGACACCGGCCGTTGGACTCTAGACGTCGAGCGTCGAATGCTGGTCGTCAAGTTTCAAGCATTGAACACTAAGAATTAGAGTGGATCTTGTAGTCACACTCATGAAAATCCTACATGAAAGTAAAATATATAAAAATAATAATTTATGGAGTCTTATCAAAGATGTCAAAATCTATAATTTTAGGTAAAATAATTTCATTGATAACTTTTTCATTAGTACCAAACAAACTTTTGTATGAATTTTTTTTTTTCAAAATTCTGACATGAAATTTTACGGACCTTTAGTTGCCGACTTCGGGACCTCCGTGGGCAACATTCCAATTACATGTACGCTTCCGCGGCACCCACTAGATGTTTGACAGAATATCTACAACTTTTCTTCCCTTATTTGTTCTTTGTTTACATTGATGCTTCAGCGACTGTAACTTCAGGTAGTCGGCTAGTTTGGCGAGACCCATATTTTCTTTCTTTAAGCATACCCTGTTTTGTCTCCACCTTCTGTCAGGTAAGTTCACCTTGTGGGAAAAAGTCCCCAACTTTTATTTTAACTTGTCGCAGTAAACTTGGGACAACTTGGTTCAAGTATATGGTTTGACACGGTGTGTGTATTAACTAAGCAACCTATAGTTTGTTGATTCCTTGTGTAGAGAGATTATATAAAGAGAAATAACAAGAATAGATGGTGTTGGTAGCAAGACCTATATAGCACGGCCACAAAATTCCGCCGGCGTTGGATTAACACGCACGCAAGCTGCACTGTTAACCACCTGATTACTGCGTTCTTTTGTCTTTTTCCCTTTTGTTTTTTCTGTTTCTTCTTCTTCCGGATGTTTGGTCGCGAGGCAAGGAGGTTTGGAAGGAGACTTTTCTTTGTGTTTTTGCTCCCTTCTCTGCTACTGTTGTCGCATAGTGAGGGCCTAAAACGTGAAACACATCTTAAAGTGAAAAAGATAGTAAGTCCAGAGTTGCTATATGCTACAGAAGAACACTTCTTAATGTGAGTACGTACTTATATTAATGAAACAGCTAATTGAATAGCAAGCACATTAAAAAACATTTCTGCTTAAAGCCACCTTCCAAGAAACGAAAATTAAGGGGAAGGCTTTCCTTGCTTCTTGAATGCCTTCTATGTGCCGGGTGATCTATTAACGCCTTAGATTTGGAGATTGCAGCTTTCGCAAATTAGTCACAATGCTAAATATATATTCTTGGAGTAGAACAGATAACAAATATTTTCATACACAGTCAAAAGTTGCGAGTATTTTCCTGCGATAACACGCAGCCAACCGTTGTCTCTGTGAATTAAATTAGTAATTGTAGCCATCCTCAGTACCATGTCATTGATCGATCAACCTCTGTGGTAGAAAAGCTAAAAATCAACATGTTACCAAACGCCTTGACATCGACAATTAGGAACAAAGTTCCTTGTTCATACTTGAAGGGCAAGTCAATCTCACTTTTTTCTTTTTCTTTTTAAATTTTTTGACAGAGAAAAATTTTTTCCATTCAACAAGTAAAGAGGTAGGTGTCCTATAGGACTGTGGGCACCCAAATATATATATATATATATATATATATATAGAGAGAGAGAGAGAGAGTAGTGATGGAGTGCGGCGGTGCGGCCCCGCCGCACCCCATCGGGCGCAGCGACAGGCGTGCACAACTCCTTTTTTTTTAAAATTTTGGGAGCCGTTGGACGCCCATCCAGCGGCGCCCGATGTGGTGCGGCAAGGCCGCACCACCGCACCACATCACTACTATATATATATGTGTGTGTGTGTGTGTGTGTGTGTGTGTGTGTGTGTGTGTGTGTGTGTGTGTGTGTGTGTGTGTGTGTGTCCCCTCAAAACACCACTCAAATGACCTATGTAAGAGGCCCAAAAAGACTCATTTCTAAGAGGCTCAAACACCTCATGCAAGGGGGTGAGCCTAATAAAATATTACACATCCCAAAAAAATGTCCCAAAAATGGTAAAAGGTGTTCCTGCGCAAGAGGGCTGGCAAGGGGGTGAGCCTAAGAAAATGTTACACCTCCCAAAAAAAGTGTCTCAAAAATGGTAAAAGGTGTTCCTGTGCAAGAGGGCTAATTCCTTTTTGACAAATTTTCTAGAAGCTTTGGAGAAGGCCCAAAAGGGGCTCCTACGTAACCAAGCCAAGGGAGAGGGGTTTGGAAGGGGGAGAAGCCTTCTTCTCCAAGCTTGCTGCTGCTGCTCCTGTGCTCTCCCGTGAGGCTAGGGCTGCAAACGGGTCGGGTTCGGAACCGGAAACACAGATTCCGATTCCGATTCTGATAACTGAAATATGATTCGGATTCCAATTCCGTTAAGAATGGTTAGTTCCGATTCCGTTCCGATTCCAATAACATTACCGAAACCGAAATTCCGATAAGGTAAGGTGTTTACCATAACTTTACCTTGAGTTTATGATAATTTATCGGAATAACCGATACCGATACTGATTCCGATTATTTTTTCAATTCCGATTCCGATAAGCTATCGTTATCATATTCCGATTCCGAAACCGATAATTTTTATCGGAATCGGGTCGAAATATCGGAATATCGGGTTTCGTTTGCACCCCTACGTGAGGCCTTGTTGTAGGAAAAGAGAAGGAGAGAAAAAGAGAAAGAGAAGAAGAGAAAGAGAAAAAAAAGAAAGAGAGAGAGAGAGGCCCCCCTTCTTGTCTTGTCTTATCAAATGAAAAGAGAAGAGAGGGTGAGTGGGTAGGTGGCGATGGGAGGAGAGCTTCTCCTCTCCTTTCTTTAAGTTTTTGTACTTCTCCCTCTATCTCCCTCTTCAAGAAAATGTCCAATCCATGTACTCCCTCTTCCCCATGATGTGAACATTCTCCTCTTGGCATTTAATGTATCTTTTCTTTCTTGCTATGCACGCCCTTTTAGTATTTGTTTAAGGTTTGCCCCCTTCTTTTGTATTTTGGTGAGAAGAAAGGTCACGGAAGAGAGAGCCCCTCCTTGTGGAGGGGTGTTCTCTCCTCCCAACATCATTTATGAGACCTACAAACTTCCCCCCCCCCCCCCATGCCTCCATAAATGGCCTTGCATGAACTCCTTTAGAGCATCCTCTTTTCCACTGTTTTTTCAAAAGAAAAATGAGTTTTCTTCACTGTTTGCTCTCTCCAATAGGCGGTTTTCTCACTGTTTTGACCCCTTTAATGGGTGTTTTATCACTGTTTAAACCCCCCCCCCCTTTAGGTGCATTTCAGTTTTGGGGCATGTCCCCTTTGCTAGCCAAGAGGTTGAACAATCAATGTTCATGCCCCCATGCTTAGCACCCATTGTGAATAGCCCTTTAAGCCCATTTCTGGCCCAAAGCCGTCCATTTCCCTTGGGAAAGACCAGCTTAAACAGTGCTAGTTCACTGCTGTAACACCCCAAAAATTTAAAGTGTTAGGAAAATCTAAATAATAATATTATTATACATTAATTTTGTCATTAAATTAAAATAATTAAGATCTGGGTTTAATTAAGGTTGACGTACGTTACCCCAGTGTAGTACGCTAAGGTGCGCGCTCCGACAGGGCGACACCGGAAAACTATAACGAAAAATAAATCTGAGAACATCATAATTCTCAAAAAAATGTGAAGATAATATAAACGTAAATATCTGGATTTATTGGCATGCGGACTTCGAGGATAAGTCGCCGCGACGATTTTTCGGGCGAATTTTCACCCTGTGTAAAATAAATTATAAAAATTAAATAAAAATCACCATAACTTGTAAAACCATTGTATTAGTTTATGGCTAAAATTTCAATACAAATGGACATCATTTGAATGGGTTTACAAGAGGATATTTGGACCAGCTGCTTTATGAACTAATTACGGGAATGATTTTGCTGGAAAATTTTGTATGCTTACGTATCATGGGCAACGTAAGCTTAAGTCATGGTGGGTTAAATCCTTTACACGTTTTTACCCATGTGCTAATCGTAGGGCTATGCTTGGAACAGATGGCTGTGGGTGATTACTTGAGGGTTTTACCCCAACACCTGTAAGCCTGCGTGTCTGGAGCATATGAAAGGCTTTGGGTTATAAAAACCTCCTTGTACGCAGCATACCAACCTTTCCAGGAGAGTTTCTCCTAGATGTTCTCCATGTCTAGCACCCTTCTTCGGTTCTTCTTCTAGTGTTTCCTGCTACTACTTCTGAGCAAAAGGTGCTGCAGATCTTGGAGTTGGAGCTACTTGCAGTGTGCTACTCTTACTTCGGTTGATATAGATCAGACCTCTCCAACTACTGCAAGCCTTCTCTTCTTTTCTATATTTTTGGAAGTTCTGTGTGAAGGAGACTCTACTCAAAAAGGTAGAATTCTTTTCCTCTCTCTCAATCTTAGTCACCTGACTTGCTATGAAATCTCCTGTGAAGGATTCACTTCTTTTCCTTCTCTTATATGATCCTTGTTTTGACTATCAAGTTGCTGTTGGACTGTTCATGGCATTCTACGCGTTTTACCCCACATTGGAAATCCCTGTCGTGGAGATAAAAGCATTTCTAGAGTACTCATATGATTAGGTTTCTAACTCAACATGGTTAGAACCATCCTTACAAGCCTAGAGTGCACATCCCTGTACACACATATGATCATACCAGTTGCTGTGAGACTATCCAACACCCTGTTAAAAAGTTTATCAGATTGTGAGTTTACATGTAATTCGACTACCAGTTTATACATAATTCGACTGCCACATTCGACTGCTACAGTACCATATTCGACTACTAGTTTATGCATGATCCGACTACCACATTCGACTGCTACAGTATCACCTTCGACTGCCACATTCGACTGCTACAGTACCACATTCGACTGCTACAGTACCATATTCGACTACCAATTTATACATGATTCGACTACATGATTCGACTCACCCATTTGTACATGATTCGACTCACATATTCGACTCACCCATTTATACATGATTCGACTCACCCATTTGTACATGATTCGACTCACCCATTTGTACATGATTCGACTCACATATTCGACTCACCCATTTATACATGATTCGACTCACATATATATAGAAGACTTAGCCAGATTTCTGTGTTTCTGTCAGGACTGCTTCCTTCAGAAGTGTCAGCAGAACCTCTGCAAGACTGCAAACTCATACCTTATTTACATTCCATATCATTTAAGTAAATGTTATAATTTGATGTTTCATTTACTTAAGATATTACATGTAAATAAGGAAGTACCCCCCATTTGAATCCAATAAAAATGTCAGAAAAATCATATCTCTTACCAATAAAAAGTCAACTCTCCCTCCGAAGAAGAAAAATGCGATTTTGGCGATTTCATCAAAATAGCGTCTTTCTAATCTCTCACAATTTGGCCTACCTAAAAATTTCATAATTCAAGTAAACCTAGTAGAATGATAAAAATGCAAGGCCCGGTGAAAAATGATAAGCACACATATGACTTCTCCAATGGGGCCCTCTCCTACTGAAGGAAAAGCCAAACCTGTGCATTCCTTATTTTGCATTCCTATGACTTTTACAATGATATGTTATCAACCTCCTGCGTACAAACTCTCATTAAAACTTCATCCTATTAACCTAGCAAGCTACAATCTTCCCTTTCTTTGGTAAAATTACTGTCATATCACCCTAGAACTCATCCATATTGTGTACTTTACCCTCCTTGAATTATTCAGGAAGTATCACTTCCAAATAATACCCTGTTAATTATACATGAACAACTTGTGATGACAACTTTTGGGTCCATGGACCCCACTTGACTGATAATGCCTGTGCAATTAGGGCTGGTCCAGTCCTGGGAGGAGCACCCGAATTCATTTACTGGCCGTACGGAATGATAAAGGACAACGGGATGTTTGGCATTGCATCAATACTGCCTGATTGTGGTCATCTTATTAACTGTCCTGTGTGAACATTTATATGAATCAGAATTTTGATCTTCACTGTAAATTCCTGAGCATGCCCTGTGTTTTAATACTACTGTTTATATTCACTGCCATGATAAGATGTTTAATTGTCTCCCTCTGACATCAGTCATGCTCTTTACCTTGGTTATCATATGTTCCTGTTCCTAAAATTTAAGGATTTGAATTCTACTGGGCTAGCTAGCTCACATCTTCTTTCCTTTCAGGCAACCAAGATGGGGATGAAGTTTAAAAAGGGCATGTGTGCTGAGTGGACCCTAATGACGAGCTATTCCACCTTTTTCTGTTTTAGATATGTAATTAGAGAATGTAATGAATAATGGTTTACTCTTGCCCACTCCTCACCTAGTTTTCAATGAGGAGCTTATGTAATAAAGACTTCCGCTTACGGTAACATAAAGATTATATGTTAATCGTATCCTTGTGCCTGTTTTCTGTCATTTTCCAATAAATAGATTTTTATTAGGACGTGACAACTGCCCATAGAGAGGGAGCACAGGCTACCGATTCGCCAATCTGGGAGCAGTCCCCCCCGATTCGGCCAGCCTGGGCAGTCCTGCCGATTCGGCTGGCAGCACTATGCCTTTGGCTGATTCACATGAGCAAAGCTATGTTCCATGTGATTTCAGCCAAGGAAAAGGACA
This sequence comes from Colocasia esculenta, assembly GCA_014218235.1. Taxonomy (NCBI): domain Eukaryota; kingdom Viridiplantae; phylum Streptophyta; class Magnoliopsida; order Alismatales; family Araceae; genus Colocasia; species Colocasia esculenta. The sequence goes on along the minus strand of CM024755.1, from coordinate 13,587,664 downwards.
ATAGACCCATGAGGAACCCGTTTAAACCCCCGGGTTAGACAATATAATGTCTATGCCCGGGCATATGGGTTTACATATACTCCTTTCGCCGCTCGGATTAGTTTGGGGTCATGACATTAGTTGGTCTCCTCATAGGCTTGCCTCGGGGATCGGTGTCATGTGCCACCGGAGTGACGTCGTTGTTTGACGTACACCTTCTCATTTGGTGCCATCTCCATTATGGTGGATGCGTACCATGCTCTCCCCCCATCAACCATGATAAGGGGAGATGCTACCGGATTTTCTCCGTGCGCTTCGAATCGGCAAGATGCTCTTAAAAGAAATTCTCAAGGTTTAATTGATTCAATGGTATCTCCGCAGGGTGCCGATTCAGTCTTGGTTGCCGATTCAACCCGGGCTGCCAATTCGATCACATCTTGTCGATTCAGTGTTACCCTGCCGATTCGGTCCAGGTTGCCGACTCAACCCAGGCTGCCGATTCGGCCATGCTCCACCGATTCGCTGCCGGTCGTGCTGTTTGCATGCCTTGCCGAATCAAATGTGTCTGTGTTGCCGATTGGTCACCCAATGGCCAAATAGCGTCGAATCGCGAATAGAACCACAACTTGCATGCTTCAAATAGAATAAAAGAATAAATTGAAACTTTTTCCATGATAAAAAAACAACAAGCAAACAAATAGACAAAGAGATCTAATAATTAATAAATAAAAGAAATGTCTCAAATGGACTCATGCTTGCATGTTTCAAATAGAACAAAAGAGCAAATTAAAAGTATCCAATGATAAAAGAAATAAAAAAAGGGGCAAATAATTTGTTTCATGTTTTACATATTTCAAATATAGCAAAAGAACAAATTGAAACCTTTTTCATGATAAAAGCAATAAGCGAACAAATAGATCATCTCATGCTTGCATGTTTCAAATAGAACAAAAGAACAAATCAAAGCCATTTCATGATAAAAGAAATAGGTAGATAAATAGGCCAATAGATCCAATAATTGATGAACAAAAGATCAAATAACATTAAATAGACATCTTGCTTATTAGCATTTCATCCTAAATTTAAATTGCATTTTGTACTTTCATCGGATGTCTCCGCTTTAGGTCACAAGACTTTCAATTCTTGCGATTAATCAAGAGTTTTCCCTCTTAGAGGGATGTAATGAACGTCATTGCGCTTAGGCAATGGCGGGATTTTGGTCCAGGACCCAACACTCACTTTCGTTTAACGAAGTCAAACGGTATGCACAATAGACCTAAAAACCCTTCGACTCTTGAAGGAAAACCATTTGTTGTCACCTCGATGACTGGCACGCCCGCGCTCTGTCATTGTAGAGTCATCTCTCGTCACCATTGCTCGTGTGGCATCCGACGGGATTTGAATTTATAATGTGCAGCCATGAGAACATGAAAAAATATGATAAAAAGAACATGAATTTTTTTTTAATTGATAATTTTTCCATTTCCACAAGGACAAACCCATTACGTGTATAAAATATCAAACCCCACTTGACATTGCTCATAACACATGACAACAGTATAGTGAAGGACAAGGGGCTGCCAACGCTTTTTGGAAGGGGAAGCTTGAGATTTCTACTCCAAGAAGAGCATCGTCCTTTGAAGTTTGAGGGCTGCAGCCAGAGCTTGACATGCATGAGTCCGGTTCCTCTCAATACATAGGAGGATCAGATTTAGTGAGCATTAGAGGATAAAGTTCTTTTTTCAAAACTTTCTTACATTTCAATTTAAGTTTTTTTCGTAAAATATAAGGGTCCCATCACTTTTTCCTCCTGAATCTGGTCCTTCCATTTACTTAGAGGATCCGGACTCAACTTCCACGAGGACTCATGGGATGAAACTCTTTAAAACATAGGAGATACTGATGTAGCACCAAAAATGCAAGGTCCCGAGATTGCCAGCAAGAAGATCAACAACGGAGATGAGCAGACTATCACAGGGAAGATGATGGAAAGAAGAGGACAACAAATGTGGGGTTTAGACTCAGAGTTTGCATGAGATGGGTAAGCTAAACAGAAGGTTACAGAAGAAAGGGAAAGATAGGCCAATAGTAAATGGAAGAAGAGATGGGGATACTAAAAGAAAGGTGGAGAAATAAATAGTTGAATGGAGATAAAACCTCCAAGGATGAGGCCAGAGGACTGATCCTTCCCCCCCAAAAAAAGAAGACAACAAAACTTCCCACGAGGAGGAAGCCTTCCTCCAAGGAGGGAGATGGGAGAGGGAGCCCTACTCAGAACAACTCTCTCCCCTATAAAACGGCCGACGAGGAGGCTTTTGGAATGGAGTAGAGCACTGGAACACCAACCTGAGCAGCTTGACTGTGGATGTTGCTACCCGGTCAAGTCAATCTCACGGTGTCAGTTTTTCAAGCTTCAGCATATGTGTCATATTCATCTATTCGTGTTCTCAAAATTCTAGAGTTGGTGGAGAGAGAGAGAGTAGGAGCCTAGTCAGGGCAGCTTCTATGGAATGACAACCAAAAGCTAGTAAATATGGCATAAAGTTTTAGCAGGGATCTTCAAGGTAATGTGATTGGAGGTGGAGATTGGAGATGTATGGAAATATTGATGTGGAGAGATCCTGCCTGGATGCATGGCTGCCAACTCCTGTCTACTATGGCCAGTCTTTTCAAAGAAACGGGGCAAATTAAAGAGTTACTTTTGTGAGGATGAGAATAGGGCTCAGACCTTTGTTTTCTGTTCAGTTCGTGATACTCCTTTAAAACCTTTGAGGGTGAGGTTTGGCATCATCTAGCAGTGTGGATTGATCTTAAGATGGAACATGTGGATAAGGATTGAAGGATTTGGTTGTCGGTCTTGCATGATACAGTGGGCGATGGCCCAGGCTTATAATATCCATCATGTAGAGGGAGGAGGGACGATCGAGGTCCTCCTTTTTTTGTAGTTAGGTGGACTATATATATATGGAGCCCAGCACCATCTTAGTCATGTGGATGCATGGTACATGTGGAGGGGACCCGGTTGAACGACATAAGGACACTAGTACTGTTCTCTTGTAAGCCTCTTTGCATCCTAATTTGGTGAGTTTGCGAGTCCATCAAATTTCCACATAGGCACACAAAGAAGCAGCTCTCTACACCATGAACAACTTACATGGGTCGATCACGTAGCAGTTTGCAAGATGACTAAGTTATTGTGCACTACGACAAATGGCCTCACATGGCATGTAACAAATCTATAAATCATCATCACATCGTTCAAAGAGGTCATCTAGTGGAGTTGGGATCCTCTAGATCCCCCGCAAGAGGGGGCTTGGTCAGTACTATGGGTGGGGTGAATTTTTTTTTTAACCCCTGTGGGGCTCAGACAATACCATGGGTGGGGTGGATTTTTTTTTAACCCCTGTGTATATACAAAAGTGCAGTTAAAATGAGGGGTTAACAAAAAAAATCCACCCCACCCATGGTACTGACCGAGCTCCCCTCCTGCGGGGGCTCTAGAAGATCTCAATTCCATCTAGTGTGCCTTAAATTGCTTTGTTAGGGTACTTGAAACATTATGGAATGGGTTGCACTAGTGTTGGGAGGATTATGATTAGACTAGGATTAAGGATTTCTTGGCATGGGTTTAGTCCAGTGGCGGTGACACCCTCTCCTTATCGTGTTATGGTCGCGATAGGGTTCTTGTCGTGTTCATGTTGCCCGTTTGGTTTCCTCTTTTTCGGGCTTCGTGAGGGTGGTCTGTACCCTAAGTTGGTTAGAGGTTTTTTGTTTCTCCAACTTAGGCATATGACCGGTCTTCTGTGGTTGTTGCCCTTGCCGAGTTTGGGGGTGTGACCCTTAGGGTTGTGTTCCCAAGGGCTCTGCCTTCAGATGGTGAACGCGACGGGTCGATACATCGCGCTCTCATTTGAAGGCGACACCCTGGATGTCGCCTTCTAGTCGCGGTAGGGTCTGTGTCGCGTTCTGGTGCTGATCGCGACAGACCTTTGGTCGCCTTATGGATGTTGTGCTGTTGGGCAGCCTTTTCTGTATTTCTGTGTTTCGGGCTATGGTGTGTGTGCCTGTGTTGGCCGACAGCCCTCCTGGGGGTTTATGGGAGGGGTGTCATGTGTGCCTGTGCCTGCTGGGCTTGTCTTAGTTACGAGCCAGCTGTGACATTGCTTGTTGTGGTTGCCCCGCCTGTTCCCAGTTCGCCCGGTGCTTGACACTCGAGGACTTGTTCCGTTTAGAGGTTGTTACCATTACTTGGGACCCCCAGTCCACACACCGATTGAGGTAGTTCTCTAGGCGGCGGATGAGCTCGAGTTACAAACTCTGGTAGCAAAGGGGAAAATGGTAGGGGACAGCAGCGTAGAGTCATTTGCAAAGCTCTCTTAGTTGAGTCTGGGACACCAAGGTGGTTTGGTTGTTCTTCCAGTGTAGATCAGCTAGTCCTTCTCACTGCCTCTCTGTCAGGCATGGGGTCGTAGCTCGGCCAGGCTGCGGTTGTTCATGTGTGGTGTTCTCTGTGGTGGCTCGCTGGCCTCACTCTTCCGAGGAGGTTGTAGGTAGGACCCGGTGGCTGGCGAGTAGAAGGAGGCCGGTGTGTCCTCCTCTTGACTGCCAGTGATGGAGGCTTGGTTGCTATTGTTGTGACGACGTTTCCCTCCCGTGTTTCCAAGTGCATCTCGTTGCGCTAGCCTACATGATGGTTGTAGCTTGGTCGTGTCTAGTTTCTATGGGCATCATTGGTCTGGCCTTATTGGCCCATACTGTAACAACCCGACCTCCAGAACCCCTGCTAGAGACCCCGAAGGTCGCGCCACCACCTACGGATCTGAAGATCCGGAAGGGTTATGTAACGGAACGCCTCGTTCAAGCCCGTTGAACCACTAACAAACTTGATCCGAGTCCGCCTCCCGCGAACGGGCCGAAGCCTCGCAAGGGATATCATACACACGTCCGTGAAACCACAAAGGAGCACACCTGATCACATATATGATTTACTAATTCATATATAATGTACAAGATTTACATAGCCAAATTTCAACAAAAGTACAAGAAAGTACAGGAGCCTAGAGCATACCCCGAGGTAAACTAGTATAACTGAGAAAAGAAACTACACTACTGGAGGTGCTGGTCCAACACCGCTGCGACGCGGCTCCGAACTGGACGACGGTAACGAAACGTCCTCCTCGCCCTCACCTGTGGGGGTAGGGGTGAGCCTCTCTAGTCACTGGCTCAGTAGGGAACTCCCCCAACACCGAGCAAACCAAAAACACAGGTATGGAAGCAGTAAACTGCGCTAGCAATTTATAGAACAACTAGGCAGGATATTAAAGTTGTAAATGTACTCACCGTTTGCCGACTACGTAAAGTAACTGTAATAAATAAACGGCAAACCCAAACAGGTGTACGAGCTACAGTAGAGACCGCCACACACGAGCCACGTGAACTGGTTCGCGACACCAGTGACTGACTCGGGCAAACTAACACATGTCCACCTCTCAGTCTCGCAGCCACGGACGAAAGGTCCAACTATCGCTCCACATGGAAAAGTCAAACAACTGTGGAGACCAACTAAACACCACTCCTGCGGACACACAACTGCAGGCCCATGCCTGGCACCTTTAGGGTCTCTGGCCGGAGCACCTTAGAGTGAGGCACTGGAAAGGACTAGCTGGGGATCAGTGTCGACTACCGATGTCCGTACCCCCAACAAAGAGCGCGCTACAAGTGACTAAAAACAAACTCAAGAGTCACTGTCCCACTGTCGTCTTTCCCTCAGTCGGACGTACAACTCAAACAAAGGAGTGAGGTGTCCAGGACAGACGACACAGACCTCGACGGTACAGCACAAGTATCGAGACAAAGCCTCGAGCTAACAGCCTGGCTCACAGAGAACCTGGGGCACCCAACTAGAGAGGTAACCACGGTAAGCGTCGTACTACTTGCCACGCACACAGAACCACGTGCACGTCACATACAAACCATGTGAAACGTTACGTAAACCTCAAGTAACAACTGTCCATAACACGTGAACACAACACTGTTGCGTGTACACCATGCAACTACGCAAAGAACTAGCTAGCTACACAACCGAAGTGCTAGCTTCTAGAACCATGCACTCTCAGAGTGCCACAAGTGCCAATGCACCGCACGGTATTACCAAATACGTCGAATAATAACAATCAGATAATCATATCACATAAATCATGCACATTCAGACCACTCGGCTGTGGTCGCGACATGGGCTTGCGTCGCCTTCATAACGCGACAGCCCAATAGGTTGCCTTCAACACATTAACGCGACATGCAAACAAGTCGCGTTCATAACCTTAACACGACAAGTCGTCCCGTCGCCACCTGATCGCGACAGGGGAATCCGTCGCCTTAACAGACAGAAACCCTAATCCAGGATCCCCTCCACGGATTACCAATCCACACCATGCAAACCACCCTTAATTGGTGTGTTTTCATGCTTTAATGAGTTCCTAGGCATGATATATATTGTGTAGGAAGCGTTAAACTGATCAAACCCTACATTCCACGCGATTCTCGCCCCGAAAATGGGAGGAGTCACCCTACCTCGCGAAGAAACACACGATACCACGCTCCCCCGGCGTTTCTCTCGCTCCACGCGAGCTTCCCACGGCACGAGCACGCCGAAAACAGGGATTTCCACTAGAAATCGCCGCAGCTCCCCTTCCCCTAGCCAAACAGAACTCACTGTAGTTCTGTCTGGCTGGGGTTTCTTAAAAACACCCAGCGGTTGAGAATGCGACGTGTCGTCACGTCGCGACCTGATCGCGACGGACCTAGGCGTCGCCTTCCTGCATGCCGCTCTGCGCGCTACACGTGGCGCACATGCAGACGATCAACGCCCCAAGGCGGCCACCAGAACGCGACGGTCACCTCGGTCGCGTTCAGAACGCGACACTCCTTCCTGTCGCGATGACAGGCTGAGGATACAAGGGTGCTGCAGGCCCAGACTATCGGCCCAATAGGCCCTTGAAACACACACACGTACCACACACAAACCACATTGGCCTCACGATAGCCATCACAACCACTAAACACAGGATCCACGAAGATCCGAAAAACACGCGACGTTACAGGTTAGAATTTAGTCCAGTGAGATAAGTAATGAATTCAAATAACTATAACAAGAAGTTCGTACATTAATAAAGAAATTATATACAATAGGTCCCAAATAAAAGTATAGGTACAGAAAGAAAAGTGCAATCATTAAGGGGCATACCTCGAGGACTTGCAAAAAGGCAACTCTCAACTCACACAAGTGCAAGAGCTCTCACGCTCACACACTCACGCTGCTGGCAATGCACGGCGTAACAATCGCCACCTCAACTGTCTGGCACCGAACTCCTGCGACAGCAAACCCCTGCCTGAAGAAAGTAGAGGGGGTGAGCCTCGCAAACAAGGCCCAATAGGGATAACTAGTCCCTTACCAGCCAGAGTAGTAGGAACTCCAACGAAAGCAGAAGCAACTACACTAGAAAGCAGTAACTAAGGAAAACTACTGAACTAGCTACTACCAAACAACAGAAACAGAGTAACACCACGACCTCCAACCAGGTCGGGCCACACACGACTCCCACAGAAACAGTAGAGTCGGACACGTTGCGGAAGCAACCCTCGGCACACACATGCCGAGACATAGAGCTCACGAAACACCGGAGCAACCACGTGAGACTAGAGTCTCACGACACAAGCACTGCCATCCCAAACCTCCACGAGGTCAACAAGGCAAAGGCATAGACAGATGTCACCACGAGTGACACCGAGCAACCACATGAGAAGGACGTCTCACCACAAGCACGGTCACCTCAAACCTCCACAGGGTCGAGGGCCGACAAGTAGAACCATCCTGGACCCCAGACACACTACGAGGTCGAGAAACCACACAAGCCGGTGCCAACACGGACTGGCACCAAGAAACGGAACTACAGAACAACAGTCGGGTGCCTGCACAAGGCACCCCGAGTGCACACGCAACGCGGAAGCCACCAGAAGTACAGGCCAACAAGGCCAGACCAACAATGCCCACAGAAACTAGACACGGTCAGGCTACAACTACCGTGCAAGCTAGGGCAACGAGTCGCACATAGAAACACCGTGAAGGAAACGCCATCACAACAATAACAACCAAGCCACCGCCACTAACAGCTAAGAGGAGGACACATCGTCCACACCCTACTTGTTGTCTTCTTATTGCGACAAGGTTGTTGTCACGTTCCCCTTTCCCGTCAGGTTTCCTTGTTTCTGGGCTTCGCAAGGGTGGTATGTGCCTAAGTTGGTTAGGGGAATGTTTATTCCCCAACTTAGGCACATGACTGGTGTTCCGTGGTTGCTACCCTTATCAGGTTGTGGGAGTCGGCCTTAGGGCAGTTGTTTCCCCATGGGCTCTGGCTTCAAATGAAGAACGCGACGGGTCGATATGTCGCGTTCATCATCTGAAGGCGACACCTTGGCTGTTACGTTCTAGTCGCAATAGGTTCTGTGTCGCTTTATGGTTTTGATTGCGATGGGCTTCTTGTCACCTTCTGGATTCTGTGCTGTTGTGCAACCTTTTCTGTAATCCCGAGTTCCTGGCAATGGTGTGTGTGTCTGTGTTGGCCGACGGCCCTCTTGGGGGTTTCCAGGAGGGGTGTCGTACGTCCCTGTGCCTGCTGGGCTTGTCTTGGTTACGAGCCAATAGTGTCGTTTGCTTGTTGTGGTTGCCCCGCTTGTTCCCCATTCACCCGGTGCTTGGCACTTGAGGGCTTGTTCCGTTCAAAAGTTGTTACCGTTACGTGGGACCCCTAGTCCCCGCGCCGGTTGAGTGAATTCTCCAGGCAGTGGGCGAGTTCAAGTTACAGACTCTGGTACCAAAGGGGATAACGGTAGGGGACAGCAGCGTAGAGTCGTTTACAAAGCTCTCTTAACTGAGTCTGGGACACTGAGGTGGTTTGGTTGTTCTTCCAGCGCAGATCAGCTAGTCTTTCTCACTGTCTCTCTCGACGTTAGCTCCGAAACCACGTCGCGGTGTCAGGCGTGGGGCCACAACTCGGTTAAGTTGCAGTTGGTTGTGTGTGGTGTTCTTTGTGGTGGTTCGTTGGCCTCACTCTTTCGAGGAGGTTGTAAGCAGGAGCCGATGCAAAACTTTTTAACTTTATTAATTATCCTCTCTTATGTTGCGTATCTATAAGTAATTAATTTTATTAATTATCTCCCTTCTAATCATTTCTGACTGACTCCGCCACTGATTGAGTCAGAGGTAACCCGAACATGGTCTCAGCTGTAGCTCCAGATGATGAACCCTGTAAACGTAATTAAACTCCTTTCGTCTACACAGTTAAGAAAATCTGATCATGACCACAATGCAACTATAGACAAATTGACGAAATGTTAATACACTACAGGAAAAGAACATATGTCAGCGGCTTTTAGCCGTTGACAAAAGCAAAAAACCCATTGACAAAAATATATGTCAACGGCCTAAATCCGTCGACAAAGCCGTCGACATCTTTGCCGTCGACTAAACATATGTCAGCGGCCTATAGAGCTCGCTGACAAAAAAATTTCATGTCAGCGTGCTTTTAAGCCGTTGACATAAAAAATTTGTGTCAATGAGTTTCTAAGCCGCTAACAGAAAGTTTTATGTCAGCGGCTTCAAAACCCGCTGACAAAAGTCAGAAAACCTTTTGTCAGCGGGTTGCAGCCGCTGACAAATGGTGTATAATTTTTTTTTTTATATTGTCCCTATTGTCTTCGAACAACTCATTAGTTTCAGCAGCTTCCTCAAAATTCCCTTTTTCTTGGTAAGGAACGACACGAGACCCGGACACCCAAACTTGCTGACTCTTTGATCATAATTCTTCTCAAACAAAAGTCTTCTGAATTCTAATTTGGAGCCAGCGTTCTCTTGATTCCTACTTTGGTCCCAGACTGCTGCTTCATCCCTGTCACGATCGTTTTGATGTTCATCTTCGCACATGACTGCAAAAGGAGGGCCATGAGGGATGGCAATTTCAATCTTCCAGTCGGGGGTTTTCCTGCGGTCTACATTACGGAGCTGCGGTGGACTTGTTCTCTTGTCATTTCTTGGAGGTGTTCTTCTTCTGGCAGCAGGAATGGGTGAGGCATCAGTTGGAGACGTTCTACTACTGATCGGGGATCTATTCTTCTTCAACGTATGGGGAGAACTAGATCGTGCAGAACCAAAAGTTCTTGAGCCAACCAGGCGGCCGTCGCTCTCGCTTTCTGCAGACGGAGATGCACATTTGTAAACAACTAACTATGCATAGCATACTAAAATCAGATGATGTGCCCAAAGAACAGGTAAGGGCAATCGGCTGGGAAAACAGGAAATCGAAGTCGAGAGACACAGAATGGAAGATAGATCCATCTTCCTGAGGCTAGAACAAGAAGGTAGGGCAGTGGTCACCTCGCCGGCGGAGCTGGATCGCGACTGTGACGGAGATGAGTTCGTTCCATGGTCCTCTTCGTCTCCAAGGACACCCGGAACGTCCTTCCATGCCTCCAGCATCTGATTCATGGACTCCCTTACGATCTTCACCTGGTGAACAAGACGCATTACATCATTTGATTCTTCACCACTGTCACAACTCCCCGGAGTTGGAGCGAGATCCGAAGGAGATAGGGGGAGGGGGGAATGAGCACACCTTGTCGAACCTCCTGGCCTGGAAGGAAGAGAAGTAAGACGATTTGAATCCCGAGAGGAGATGGCAATTGCTGATGGCAGCCACATGAGTGAGGGTCTCGGAGGCGGCCTTCCTGGCGGCCCAGTCGTCGCTGGCGAGGGCGTCGGAGAGGCATGGGACGAGGAGATCCAGCAGTCCCTGGGTGGAAGCGCCGTCGGCGGCGACAATGCTGCCAAGTAAGGAGAGAAGAGCGGGTTTGGCCTTGAAGCCGTCGCTCCTGGCCAGCTTCACCAACCGCAGCACAAGGCGGTGGAGCTGCTGCGCCAGATCGTGGTCGAGGGCGACGCCCGCCTCCCCGCCTCCCGCGGCGGCCGCCTCCTCGATGGCGGTGGCGAAGCACATCGCGGACCCCATCTGCGCATTGTGGTCCTGCTCCAGGAGGAGGCTCTCAGAGAGGGGCCTGAGGAAGACGGAGCAGAAGGAAGCGGAGGCACCGCCTCCTTCTCAAGCTTTGGTAGAGGGAGAAAGGAGGGGGCCGGTGCCAGGTGGGAAAGAGGAGAGAGGGGAGAGCAAGGAGGCGGCGGGGTGCGAGAGAGAGAGAGAGAGACGAGGGGGCAGGGGATTTAAGATTTTTTTTAAGTATTAGTCAACGGCTTGAGCAACCGCTGACAAATAAGTATATGGCAAAAAATTTTAAAATTTTTACTATTTTTATCAACATATGTCAACCGCTAGCTAAAGTCGTTGACATATATATTTTATGTTACGATTGGGAGAATTGGCAGGGGGGGTCTTTTTTTTCATTAACATATGTCAACGGCCAAGAATAACCGTTGACATATGTTAACTTGTTGCCATATGTAATTAAATTTATGTCAACGGCTACACAAAAGTCATTGACATATGCTACATATGTCAACGACTTTCTATAGCCGTTGACATATGTTAATCATATGTCAACAGCTCCAGTTAGTCGTTGACATATATATTATATATCAACGGTCGTCGATAGCCGCTGACATAAAGGCGTTGATATATGTAACTTTTCTTGTAGTGATAGCTATTGGTGGATGTGATGTGATATTTTAACCCCCTTTTGTACGTCAAAAACCGACTTTAAGACTCCAGCATCGTGCTTTTGAACTGCAAGTATTCAAAACCTGAAACGCATGGGCCTGCATTAAGATGCATAATTCAAAGCGATTGGATGGCATGCATGCACCTTGTGATGTCGTCCAACCCTTTAAATTAAGAGAAATATTCGTTTTACTTACGACAGAACTGTACTTTGTCGCACTTGTGTAGAACTTGTGGCCGGCAGCCATTCCTGTGCATGTCGAGCGACACCTCTCTACTCGCAAAGTTGTTCGTGATCCATCATTTGGCCGGCACTGAGCCGTATTGCTATATATCTATCTAGTTGATCGTGACGGCACCTCGGCCAGCACCGTCCAAACAGAATAAAGAATGTTAAAATAGATGTACGTATTATTGTAAGAGTCTGAATTTAGAGTCGGGATCCTCTCCCCCCGGCACAAAGGGGGTCGGTCAGTACATGGGGTGGGGGGGGGGGGTGGGATTTTTTTCATATATCCTCCTGTGTAAAATATCAAAAAAAGAGATATTTGAGGGGTGAAATAAAAAATTCCCCCCCCCCATCCTTTGTACTGACCGGCCCCCTCCTGCGAGGATCCTGATTCTCGAATTTATGTTATTATTGTATTAGAAAAAATGATTACTTCGTACGTTGATTGGCGGTAGCAAAACTAATTTATTATAGTATCATGTGATTGTGTATTGTTACCGGAAGTTGACGTGATGTCGTGATCTACGCTTATCTAAAATGAGAAATGATTAACCGGGAGCACACCGTGCTCCTCCACAGTGTCACGTGGAGGGACACGGCCCCCCCGGTACATTTAATACATTTTTAATTTTTTTTACTTTGAAGTAATGCACATAAATATCTATCTATCGCATATAAATATCTATTTAGTGTATATAAATATTTATTTAGTATATATAAATAATATAAAATTACACACAATAGATGTATTTATGCGTATTCTTATATTATTTGTATGTATTATTGTGGTATTTATGTGCATTAGATATAGGTATTTGTGTGCACTATTTTTTACCCTCATACAGTACACACAAATATATATCTAATACACATAAATATCACAATAATGCACACAAATAATATTAGAATGCACACAAATCACACAAATAGTATAAGAATGCACACAAATATATTTGTGTGCATTCTTATACTATTTGTGTGCACTATTGTAATATTTGTATGCACTAAATAGATATTTATGTGCAGTATAAGAATATTTATGTGCACTGTTTGAGGGTAAAAAAAAAACTAAAAAATACATAAAATACACCGGAGGCCGTGTCCCTCCACATGGCACACTGTGGAGGAGCACGGCTCCTTCGTGCGTCCCTATGCTCCGGCTAGCATTTCTCATCTAGAATAAGTCCGGTTGCTCTAAGTATGTGAAAGGATCGGGTTTCATGAGTATTTGTGAGAGTTTTGTAAAATAATTTTGTTCTTCAAAAAAATTTTCATATTTTGATTTGATTCTTTTTTATAAAACACATAAGATCTCATCACAAACCTCACAAATATTGATGGAGTCCAATTCTTTTATATTGAGAGGACCCGAACTCATCTAAAATATAAGAGGGATCAAAAACGCAAAATTGAATGGAGTTGTTTAGAGTTTAATACAAAAACTTTCAGCATCTGGGTGTTCCGACTTGAAATGTAAAAAGATTTTTGAATTGAGATATTCTTGAAATTCAACAAAATTTTCAAATTTTTACGGGTGATATCATTGATCATAATTAACGGACATTTCTCAAGAAAAGATTGGATTTGCAGGAGTCTTTGCATGCCTCCTCTGTGTCTATGTTAACTCATGAGGCAGGGCATAAAGTGGGAATAAAGGTTGTTCATATTTTCAGGACTGAACAGGATTGTTAGAAAAACTTGCGGGGAATTGATCCCCAGGAGACTGCCCCAATCCGGATTGGGGAGTTGGTAAACGTGGATAAGGGTCGGCATCATACGCAGTACAGTAGGAGGAGGCGCTAATACGAAGCTGCAGAAGACTGGTTGGCAAAGGAATCGAGAAAAGCAGAATTCTCTTCTGCCGGGTAGGTCTTCACGTCCTTGGGGAATGGGTACCGCAGGATCTGCACAATCGGCTGTCTTCAAAGACAAAGAGGTCCTTGAACAAGATCAAATAAAATGGAGAGGGACTTTCACTCTGCATTAGGTGCAAGATACAAGTGGATGGAGTTTACAGTGATGTGATATATGTGCCGGAGTTTTACTTACATATGTTTGTCAGTTTTAGTGTGATTAGAAATTTTTTCTCAATAAAATAAGATTTTTTTACATAAATAATTTTACTAAAATATTAATTGCGTGAAAGTTCATCCTACATTTACATTGGCAAGAACATATGCTTTGAATATTATATTATTTTAGGGTTTATTTTAAGATCTTTTGGATTTAAGTTGTAAAATTTTATCCCTAAAAAGATTAGAATTTTTTACATATATATCTTTATTAAAATATTTATATTAATTGTGTGATATATAGGAGTTACGAGGGTGATACTTGATATAATTTCCCTTGGAAGGATATATGGAATGCCGTACACATCAACTAACGGGATTCGTCGATTCCGTCACGGCTAGTTAATTTGGTGAGATCTCTCGGTAATTACATTTTGTACCTATAACGAGAGTACCCATACAAAGGGAAGATAGAATCTTATGCATTTAAAAGTTTAACAAGGGTATTTATGAAAAGACCCAATAAAACATTAGGCTCTTGGAGTACAACATCTCTTTCAAAAAAATTCGTCGTTGTGTGTTTATCGTAGCTGGTGTTAAAGACTGTTAGGAGTAGGTGTTTTAAGGACCGTCTTGGTCCTTAATTCGTCTTGCTTTTCTTTCAACTAAAACAAAGAAAAGAAAAGAAAAATACTTTTAAAAAGTTTACATAACTTGCTTGGTGTCCGACCAATACGCCCCACAAGGGGTGGGGCTCGGCGCCCGGCTAATCAAGTAGGGCGTCGAGCAGTACTGGGTAGGGCACCTCGACTAATTTCCTGTTCGATTGCCTTTCTCAAAAGAAAATTCCTAAAGCAGAACTAGCAGACAAACTTGTTGAAAAAATTGAAAACTCTTGTGGAGCCTAGCTAGAGCCCAACTAACCAAGTCAAGTGTCGAGCAGATCACATAATTATTTAGGCGACGAGATAAGAAAATTTTCAAAGCATCCGCAGAACAGGAAGACAAACATATGAAAAATTTTGGAAACATATCTTCATTGGATTTTTTTTAGCCCTTTTTCAACAGTTAAGCTTTGAACCCTCCTAACTTGATTATTTAGTCAAAACTAAGAAACCTAATTTTTCTTAGAAATATGTTCTTTAGCCATGCACATAAGGATGTCCTTCTGTTGCTAAATAAGGCCGCTTTCGGGGTTCATGCCTAAACAGTCAAGTTATAGCTAGGTGAGAGAAACTAATTAATTGCATGTAAAACTTTATATGGACTAATTAGGACTAATTAGAAACCCATGTCTTTATCTCAGATTTTCTGAGATGATCTGAAACTGCACAAAGGACTCGTGCAGAGTTGTGAATTTATACATAAGACAACTAAGTTAATTTGTAAGCATACCTGGCTACCGTAATTAAGTTTGTTCATCATTGTATTAAAATATATAGTACCGACTGAATGAATGATCAAGATCCTTAATTAGAGCCAGAAGACTCATCTGGAATGTTAATATTAATCCAAAAACTAAGACTAGCAGGGAGCAGGGATAAGAAAGATAAGCTTCCTTCATAGATGACTTCTGGTTTTGAACAAAATGAGTCACACGATTATCCTTGTGGAAGCCTACGTCCGCGACTTCCCCAACTTGCTGTCCATCGTTCAGGGAAAAACAAGGCACAAACTTAATTACAAATCAGATGATCATGAAAGTTGGAGAGGTTCTTCCCCACATTCAACAAACGGACATGAAGAGCAATAATTTCCTTAACAAAATGAGAAGAAAAGCTCTCCTGGCAAATGCAGTACTAAGCCAAGCACTCTAACACAGAGTAAACAAATTGATCATCCGAGAAACTAATTGGGAGGGCGGGGTGGGGACATGAGATCAATGGCATCAAGCTTATAAGGGATCAGTCACAACAACTTAATTACAAAGAGACCCATTCACACAGCTTCCTAATTAATTAGGAGCCTATATGATGTCCAATGGACTTAGCTAGCCACCATCAGCTAGTGGGATTCAAGCGGAAAGCATCTAACGTTCTGTTCAGTTCATCCAGCCTCTTCATCCTGAGCTTCTCGCTCTCGCTTATCAGCTGCCCAGACAGCCAGAAACCCCCAGAAATCAGCCACAAAACAACTGTGAAAAACAAATGAAATTTTCTACGTACTGCTGGAAACTAGTCATAACCTGTCGGGTGGAGGAGAAAAAAAACAAAGAATAATTATCACGATTGTTGGGGACAAAAAGGATAGATGTTTACCTCGACAAGTCTGTTGACCAGCTGAGTTTTCTCCTTGCTCTTCTCATTGAATGCTTCCATGGCTTCCCTGTACTCCTTTTCCTTTGAGAAGAACGGCAACACAGAATTAATTAATGTTCCGAGTTAGACACTAGCTAGATGCCTCCGCACATGCTGTACATATGCAGACGCACACACAGAAAAGAGAAAGTAGAAACGGGAAAGCAGGAACTGCAGTAGCATGCGCGGCATCTATTCTCTTAAAGTTGTTCTCAATGTAAAGGAGAGATCATGAATCTGTTAAAATCTATTTGGTAATCGTTATGGGAAAAACTTTGAAATAAAGGGGGGTCTTTTCCTAATTAAAGGGGTGCTTTTCTCTCTCACAATCTTCTCCTCATATTTAAATTAAAGGATTGTCCTTGAAAAAGGCCTGCTGAAGAACTAATGATAGTGAGATGACACGCTTGTTTCGAGAAACCATGTTTTTTTTCCTTTTCTGGGAGGAAGGGGAAGAAACTTACAAGAATGAATATAGATAGTTAAGTGTGTACGGACATATATAGATCCTGTAATCGGAAGTAATAGAAAAGGACTTAAAACCTTCTTTAAGCAGCTTTGCCCGAGAGGCTTCAATTCGCGGTTAATCGTGTCGATCTTCTTCCGAACAGCTGCAACGTCCTTCCTCATTGGATCTGCCATTGCTTGAAGCTCCTGCACCAACCAGAATCAAATTATCCCATATCCATCGAGAACACAGAAAAGTTCATAATATCCCATGGTGTAGTAGCTAGGCTAATTAAGTCAGTAAATTGGCTCACACCGACCGAACGGGCCATTTGGTCTGATATTTAACCTCACAAAACACTGTAAAATACCAGATTATGTTTCACGTAAGTGCATTAGTTGTGCAGAACTTAATTTGCATCGTTTTATGACAAAAACAAACAGCCCCGAAACTTGAAAAATAAAAATTACCCGGACATATGTATCCGGGTGCAAAGAGTACTTGGGATGCTGAAATCGGAATGTCAAAACTCTAAAAATATTCTGAACGTGATGATATATCCATCATATGAATTGCTACCCAATTCTATGCGTATTAAAAGCCATGTTAGTGCTGTGAAACTAGCTACCTAATATACGGTAGCTAGATATGCGACGGTACGTGACTTACTTCTCGGATCTCTGAGAGGCGCTTGGACTCCTGTTCCACCCTGCCCAACTGAGAGAACACCTTCTCCCTCACTTCCATCTTCTTCCTCTCGATCTCTTCTTCTTTCGCCCGGAAGACGTCGATTGCCGACCTCGATGTCGTCCCTCCCTCCTCCTCCTCTTTCGTAGGGCTGCCTCGGAAGAGCTGACTCGAGAGCTTGGTGCCTTGGGAATGTTGTTGTTGTTGCTGCTGCTGCTCCCATGTCTCCTTCTGGGTGGTCTGCATATTTCTCACCTCCTGTGAATGGGAATGCGGCCGCTTGCTCTGAAGATTTATTGTTCTTCTCCCCTCAACAAAATCTCCCCCTCTCCTCTCCTGTTCTCCTCCTCCTCTTGTTGTCTGTGCCTATATAAAAGAAGGTGGGTGTCTTTCTTCTTGCTCGATTACGACCTTTTTAAGGCCCTCAAGCAAACCCTAAAGAGACTGGTTGGCGATGCAGACAAAAGGCCTCCCGTGAGAATGACCAAAAGTTGACTTCCCCAACAATACTCCGACACTTTTTACACAACGTATAAGAGGGTTGTCTCTCAGAATTAAGGAGGTCTCTCTCGGTTGCAGGTGTTTTTCCATGCAAAGATGGTTAAACGAGCTTACGGCGTATCTTAACTTTCAGGTAATGTCAATATTCCTGCAGATGATCCTCCTAAAGGAGTTGCGATGATGTCTCTTTCTATGTGGTGGGAAGGTTGTCTCCTCGGGTTGGTTGTCTTGGCATAATCGTCTACGTTGGAAGTTTCAGGTCTTTTTCATCAAACTGTGCAAAATGGCTCAATCATATATATATTCTTGGCATTTGGTGACGAGTCAAGATACGGGAGTAACTGCTGTGGGTTTATATTAGTTAATTACGAGAGCTCTTCTTTTTTCTTTTGGTAGGTAAGGTAATGTGGGGCCGGCGATTTCAGATCTTGGTGGAGGAGCTTAATCAGTTTGATTAGTTGTAAAATATATTTATAGAAAAAAAAGGTTTTTCTAGAAAGTGTATTTATAGGAAACTAAAAAATATAATTATTCATTTGATACCCATGTAAATGATTTCTTTAGAAAGACCTTTCCATGTTTGTTTTCCAATATAATAATTTTTAAAAATGCTTTTTTAAAAAATATTTAAAAAATCAAGCGGCGCAACGATTGTAAGCTTAGGGGGTATTTAATAGATCTTAGTTGATATCTATTATCTCGAGGCCGATATAGGTTGTTGGCATCGGTCGTCGAGTGTTGGGTGTACTCGTCGTCACTCACTGGTGCTGCGGCTGGGTATCGGATCCCAGTCGCCACCGACCACTGACGTCGCCGCTGCTGGTCATTGGGCTTCGAGCATCAACCATCGGTCGCCACCAACTGTTGACCGCCGTCGCTGCTTGTCGTCATCGACTACCGCTGGTCGCAAAGCTCTAGGTGTCGACCACTGGGCACCGGACATCGACCGCTGGTCACCGTCAGTCGTTGTTTCCGCATGTCACTGTTGGCCACCGCCGAGCACGAGACGTTGGCCGTCAGACATCAGGGGTTGGCCGCTAGACTCCAAGCGTTGAGCACCAAAAATAAGAGCGGAGACTGTAATCTCGCTCATGAAAATCCTATATGGAAGAGAAATAAAAAAAAATGACTTACGAGGTCTCATCAAGAATGTCAAAATCTATAAGTTTTTAAGTAAAAGATTTTCATGAATTTAACTTTTTAGAGATATCAAATAGGTCATTGTATGAAATTTTTTCTAAAATATTCTTTTACATGAGATTTTACACTGAACCAAACCGACCTAAGTCACTGGCTAAATGTATACATACATAATGTGAGATGTAATTCCTTGCCCTTGACTGTATGTGGAGGGCTCTAACCATTAAGTCACTCCTTAAACACAGTTATGAACCTCCTCGCTCACTGATTTAAATTTGCAAGGGGTATTATATGGAAGCCGATTTATTCGTTAAGTTCCCTTTTTTGACCTTGCAATTGTAGAAGAAGTCATGATTTATTGTACGATTCTCATCCCAACTCTATCGTAAGAGTGGCTGTATAGCCATTATAGCGCTATTTAGTTTCAGATCTGCTATTCATGAGCCATTTTTTGTCTGTATTACGAGTCTAAAACCTTCACCAACTCTTGTTTCCTGTCAACAAGTGTAAATAGAAATTGGAAAAAGAAAACGATGCAAAGGGCTACGAGGATTTTGATATCCAAAGGTCCTAATCAAGGTGACTAGTAAAGGGTAAGTCTTCGACAGTGTGTGTGCATCCATGGGGGTGCCGGTGTGCTTGGGGTGGAAGCGTGCGCTGTGGAGTAGAGATAAAGGGCACCAAGAGGAGAGGAAAGAGAACCTTAGGGACCAAGACGCAGAGCTGAGGGCTGTGTCAGAACTACCTCCCTTTATTCCCAGAAATGATAGAAATTGCCTAGCCTTTACTTTTTTGATTCCCAATGCCCTCCTTTTTCTTGGTGAGTTTGTTCCCTCTTTTACCCACTTTTATGCTCCTTTTGTTCTGTTTGAATCCTTCTGAGCGGCGTTGGGTAGCAAGCTTATGAACTGTCTTAGACGAAGGAACTTGATGACTGTTTTAGAAGAAGGTTCCTCCATGGTCTGATGGGCTTACTGGGAACGTTGAAGTGTTGTTGCTTTCATATCTGGACCTTGGATCCTTTATAGTTTCTAATGTAACCAAAAAAAAAATGTCCAATGACACTTTGATGAACATGGTATTGACATCTGATGTGGAAATCATGAAAGATTGCAATGATGACCCATCATCAAGTAGCAATGCATGCCTGGGTCGGCATTTCGATTTTTTATCCATACTCATGGATCATAATAGAACTTCTACTGGTAGTCCACGCTTTTCAGTTTTAAGACTGGAATAGTTCTAGGACAAGTTCATCATGTTGGGTTCCAAATCTTCCAGTCTGTTCGTAATCTTGATTGTGGAATCTGTACCAACAGGAAGTCTAGCCAGGTATGATTGCTTCCATTTCAAGCTGTGCTCGTCACCCTCCAAAACCTAGGGGTTGAGATGATAGAAGCCAGGACTAGCCCATTTCGCAATCATCTGATATAAGATATATCTCAACATACCCTCGCTCTCAACATGCCCAGCTCGCACGTATCTGTCACACCCACACTTTAACAACGAAATAAATTGAGAACGTGAACAGATACATATAATATTAAAGCAACCGTATAAGTTAGAACAACTAAAATAACAATTGGATGATACAAAGTTTTTATTTTATTGATAATTAAATAACTAAGTCGATAGTAATCACTAATCAGAGCCATTAAATAGGGTCCATCATGACAGCATTACATTGGAAAGAAATTAAAAGCACCTAATTAGACTTTACTATACTATGACACTATGGCAACTCCACTAAGTTGACACCAGTTCAATCATCACTCTTGTCCAATTCCATTCACTACAAGAAAAAGCGGGATTTTCGACGGACCACAATCCATCGGAAATCCGACGGCAATCCGTGTGTAACGTTAGTCGACTTACCTAAAAAAATATTAAAAAATATTTGATGAGTAATAATGCTCAATAAGACTTATATCTCATTAACTAGGTAATACTTTAAGTAATTAACATGTTAATAGACAGAGTAACTACATGATGCACAATGAATCATGATATAGAGCAAGAGCATAATGATACCAAGTAATAACGAGCAAAAGGTCCAAGTGTAGAGCAAAAACTAGTAACATGTATAGCAAGAGAGAGAGAACTGGTCATATTAAAAGTAAATACCCCCCAGAGCAAATAGCACAAGCAAAGTAATAGCACAACTAGTAAATAGCACTAGTTGATTGTCATATATTAATTGAGATAGAATAGCACTTTGGTGTAATGTCAAAACCATGGTTAATTAACTCTCGCGGGCAAATAATACTTTTAGGCGCACCTCCCAGGACTAGATCGGACCTTTATATCATCAGGCTGATTATATTATTATCTAAACAATCAGTTAATAGCATGTAGATACCAGAAAAAGATGATAAGTGTAGTTGAATCGATGAGTCTATCATGAGAGAGAGAATAAATTAGATTTTTTGCATCAATCAGAAACATACAGGGTCATGTACGTGAAACAGTACGAGAAAATCACGATAGTGACTATTGAAACAATACTTTGGGTACTGGAAGATTGATAGAGAAACCGTGGTCTACTCATTGGACCCGACCAAAATGTGGTTAGGGGTCGGGCCTGTTAACATGACTAGATGCGGTCCTCCTATCCACAGTGTTAAGAGCGAGGTCAGGAGAGAGGACGCATTCACATAGAAGATCTAGTGGTTGGTTGGATCCATGTTGTACATGTCCAACATGGTCCCTAGTATTGTTCAGATGTTGATGGTACAACTAGTCAGCCTCCTAGAAGAATTCCAAGCTCACGGAGTCTTACGGAGGCCTCGACGAAGGAGTTTTTCGGTCTGGCAAGAGGAATACTCGACAGAGGATTCTCATATCGTGTAGAAGGGATTGAAACAATTGCTCAGTATTCGAAAAGACTTCTAGAACAGTGGAGTGGGCGATAACAGTGCTCCAAAATGACTATAGAAACGAGTACAAATCGTAGATATAAATCCATGTTATTTCATGTCCTTCATGTTCAATCAATTTAAATTCTCTTAAGACTATCACAATATTGTAATTATTTTATAGCCATCAGATGATGATGCCCAAGTTAAGTTTAATGGATGGTTATATGGACAACATGAGATAAAATCATGACATCATGAAGAGATTAAGAAATCATTAAAACTTAATTACATGAACTTTATTCATATGTTGGTTTGTCATAGGGTAACTTCAGATGGATTAAACAATCATTTAAAAGTCAAATTTCACGTTAAAGTGTATTATTCATGGTTTAAACAGGTTTCTGGACCGACAGTTAGAACGCGATAGGGTGGAACATCGACGTATTAAGAACGCAGTCTAGGGATACGATGCGTTCCAATTAAGTGAACGCTACAGGGTAGGGTGCCGCGTTCAGAATGCGGGGTATCGCGCCGTCGCGTTCTGGACGCGATCACCAGGGCCACCGCGTTTACACACATAAATCCCTTTTGTGGCACGGGGGTAAAGAATCGCTTAAATCTCAAGGTATAGTGTATGAAAAATCACAAAAGTGATCTTAATCAAAGCTAACATGCTTAGAAACATGTAGAAACAAGACATTTGACAGGACAACATGGATAACATGAATAGGTTGAATTTTGGATGAAAAATATTCCTTTGTATGGATGATAAAAATTGTGAAAAATATGGGAATTGTGTTTCTAACATTAGATCAGCCCACATAGAGATTTAATTGGATTTTTGTTTGAGAGAATGTCTACTTTTGGAAAATTTGTGAAACTAAGGCAAAACGGGATGAACTAGTTGAAAAACACCTTGTGCTCCTCTCCACGAATTTCTCCTCCTATAGCCTTCCCTTCACGTCTCAGAGAAGCTCTAAACAGCAATAAGGTCGGCCATAAGGAGATTTTGGATGTATTTATAAAGATTAATTTTTTATTTCCTAATACAACTCTAACTCTCTTTAATTACAAATTTCACATGTTTATCTATATCTCTTAAGTCTTCTAAACTCCTATTAGAGTTGGATTGGGTTGGAGACTTGCTTTCCAAGTTAGGATAAGTCTTAAGTATGAATTTTCATCATTTTCTAATACATTTAAGATAATTTAGCCTAATTTATTTAAAGGGATAATAGGTATTATGAATTAAATATTAATATCCTATTATTTCATTATATTTGTTTAATTTTGGCCCAATAAAATTAATATGGACCATTATTTAAGCTCATTAACTTCTTTTTCTTAGTGGGTTTTATTTTAATTCATTTGTTTTTTTAGAGATTTTATTGGTCCCCTAAAACCCAAGTATTATGGGGATAGGATCTACACTATATAAAAACTGACCCTCTTTAAAATCATCCAATAAAAGATATCTTGCACATGGCATACACATTGTTGGAGATGATACATCTCTCTCTCTCTCTCTCTTTCTTTTTCTTAGTGGGTTTTATTTTAATTCATTTGTTTTTTTAGAGATTTTATTGGTCCCCTAAAACCAAGTATTATGGGGATAGGATCTACACTATATAAAAACTGACCCTCTTTAAAATCATCCAATAAAAGATATCTTGCACATGGCATACACATTGTTGGAGATGATACATCCTCTCCTCTCTTCTCTCTCTCCTCTCCTCTCTCTCTCTCTCTAATAAAAGATATCTTGCACATGGCATACACATTGTTGGAGATGATACATCTCTCTCTCTCTCTCTCTCTCTCTCTCTCTCTCTCTTCTCTTCTCTCTCTCTCTCGTGTAACAGAAGAGGATGCTAAAATACATGCAGAAAGACCACCATAAAATATTATTCTTGTATACACATATATGTAACTCTATTTCATAAGTATAAAGACAGAAATACTACTATGGCTGATTGCCATCCAAAAGCAGATGGGGACGCATTTCTTCGAAGGAGGTGTTCTTTACACTTATATCTATAAGGAAATATTTTTTAATTCTAAGTTTGAATCATATGTCACAAGGGAATATTTTTTAAAGAAGACTGCTTTACGAATCTCTTATGCAGGACGCACACTAGATTCAGGAGGAATCCACGATAAATCCGAGGCTTTGTCAGATAAAACACGAGAAATCTGTAATATATTTGAATTCAAACAATAACAAGAGTCTCAAGCTAAAGTTAACAAAAATATAACATTAAGAGACTGATTTACAAAATAAACCCACTGAAACTATCCAATATGGACTCTGGTTCACAGAAATAATTTTGCTTTTAAAGAGGGTCATACTCATCAAGGAAAAAGAAAAACCACTACGCAGGCAAAAGACTTTGTGGGAAAACCAGTAAGTAGAGGTTGCCTTGTTGTGAAAATTGCAGAAGAAAATATAAGGGTGCCAAGTGAAATGTTGTTCTCATCACAGTTCATACATAGAACAAGCACCAGTCCAAACTTAAGCAGTCAATTCTACTCCAGGATCCTAAACATGGTCTAATACCGACTAACCAAAATGAAATCATCATCATCAAGAACCTGTACATCATTCTTCCCCACAAAATTCTCCCGTCCAAGCTTCTCCACAATCTTGACGAACTCCACCCTTTTCTCAAGAGGGAGAGGCACGTATGGCAGACGAAATACCGGCCTCACCACCCCTAACTGAGCCAATGCAGTGTTCAGCCCCACGGGGTTTGGCTCATAAAACAACCACTTGATCAGTGGCATCAGGCCAGCGTTCAATGAAGGGTTCCTGCCATGAAACATGAGTTCATGCATCAAACCTGGAACAAGGTTGCTCACAACAGAGATAACACCGGTGGCTCCAGATGACCATCTGGCGTCGTGGCATTGATCATCGTTACCACTCCATATTGTTATCCCTTTGTCCACATATTCCTTAATCCGGTCGTTTCCAACACATTCCTTCACACCTGCCATGTTGGCATTCTGTGAGATGGTTTCAACCACTGGAGGAGGAATATCTTGTCCAGTTCTAGAGGGAACATTGTAAATGATTGTTGGTCCCATGGAGAGGACCGTCTCAAAGTGGGAGACCAGGCCCTTCATGGATGTCTTGCCATAATAAGGATTGATATGAAGGGCTGCATGCATGCCTACAGCAAAGCCCTGCTCAGTTGCATGAATGGCTTCCCTCGTAGAGTTGCTCCCAGTGTTGCCAATTACTTTGATTGATGTACCAAAGCAATTTACTGTGTGCCCAATAAGCATGATGTGCTCATCCCAGCTCATGAGGTGACCCTCACCTGTTGTGCCTCCAACTATCACACCCTCGGCACCTTTAAGAATCTGCATGTGCATCATTGAGTCATAAGCTTCAAGGTCAAATCTACCATCTGGTAGATACGGGGTCTTGATGGCTGTGATCAATCTGAGCTTTTTTATGTCATCCACATTTGTTCTGCAATGGCAAACAACCATTCACCAACAAATTAGAATCATTACAGCCATATAGGAGGACAGTAAGAATATAGAAGAATAGAGCTGCACAGAGCCCTGTGAAGTAACGAAAATAAAGCAAGGAACACAGCTATCAGATTAGCAAATGAAACAAGAAAACCCTACCACTCAAATTTCCCACTTTTCATTTTCAATCAATTCTACCTAGCAACAAAAGAGACACCAGCCACATTTTCCATTTTTGGATTGCCTAAGCATTTCGCTTTTCAGCAGATATTTATGCTGCAAGTGATCATTTATTCAAAAACTAAGCTCATCTCTGTTACCTATCCAATGTTTAGGGACATCTTCTATGGGCCTTCCCGCTTGTATGAACTTAACCTTGCTAAGAGAAAGCCTCCCTACCCGCCAAAAGGCACCTTGAGACTTTTTAGTATATCTCTCTCTCCTGTCTAAAGGAACTCTGGCACAAGGACCTGAAAACAGCTTACAGAAGGTTGATGTCATGTAAGCTTGTATAAGTTTGCCAAATCCTTGGATCCACCATTGTGTGTAGCATACCATAGATTCATGGGAAAAGGGAAGTTATAAACATATGAGGGCAATGATAATTGTGAGGAAGAAAATGACAATAATTTACAGAAGAAATGAACATCAGGAGAGATAGTCCAAAGCTCAATGATTGAAACAGCCTATACCAAGACACTAGGATAAGTTCCAAACACAGTGAACATTATATAAGGATGTAGTGCTGCTGTATGATTGAGATTATCCATACCTAATGCTAAAAATGGTCAAAACTCTTGTAAACTAAAAACTCAAATAGTACATATAGGAGATCATATTAAGATTCAATTATATAAGCATATGCAGCATAAGATTCAATTATATGATCATATTAAGCCAACCCCAAATAATGGGATAAGGCTCTGATAATGATGATGATGATGATGATGCAGTTGAGGAGATGCAAAGCAGAAATTTTGAAGATTCATGATATAATTGGTGTACACAATTATCCATATGCAACTCTTGCAACTAATGGGTCATCTGGACATAGAAAAAGATGTAGTAACAATCTTTACAAGATATCATGAGAGTCAATGAAGGGTAACTTCATCATCCATTTTACATAAGGATTGTTCTATAAGTTCAGAGACATCTGAAGCTAAGGGTTGCTCCACATGCAGTTCATGGATGGTTAGAAAAGAAACAAACATGATCAATATGGAGAAAAGAGCCCTGAGTGTTTAGCAAATAATCAGGTCATCATTTCACCACAACTAATTTATGAAGAGAAAGAAACAAAGTAGAAAACTTACCAAAACAATTGCAATAGAAAGAATTAAGATATCACTGGAGAACACAGCCATAAACAAGAAATTTATTACTATCTAAGAAGTGCATACATAGATTAGATGCTTCCAAACAAATTAAGTACAGAATAACTGTAAATTGTAAGGACCCTTTGACACAAGGTTGTTGCTAATTAGCACTTGTTAGTCGTGGTAGCCTATGTGGCCCTGGGCCTTCCTCTAGTTAGTAAGCATGGTCCACTATCTCCTTATCGGTGGATCTACCCAGGGAACCTCACTGCATTAACAAGAATCCCTGTATTTATGGGTGTATTTATATGACTAAGGTGCATTTATGTGATTGGGTTGTATCTGTTCTTATAGTTGTATTTATGTTCTTATGATTGTATGTATGTGCTATGGTTGTATTTATGCACTTTTGGTTATGTATAAATTTATGGTTGTATCTACATGCTTATGCTTGCATGTATATACTTATGGTTGTCTATATATGCCTAAGGTTGTATTTATATGCTTATGGTGTATTCATGTGCTTATGGGTTGTATATGTATGTCTTATGGTTGTATATGTATGCTTATGGTCGTATTTATGCACTTATGCAGTTATGATGCTTATGGTTGTATTTATGTGCTTAAGGTTATATTTATGTGCTTGTGGTTGTATTTATGTGCATGTGGTTGTACATATGAGCTTAAGATATCAAGATGATTTAAACATTTCACTCACAAGATTCATCTAGAACATGACATTCAGAACTAAATTTTAAATAGAAAATCAAACAACCACTATCTCAAGGCAGAAAAAAGTTTCTGCAATTATTCTCTCTACAAATTCCCTCCAACATTATTATAAAAGTTTTGCCCGCTCTCACCACAAAAAGAAGGTTATCACTCTGGTACTCGCTTTCCATATTGAAAATTCACCCATTCAACTCATCCCAAAATAGCCAAAAAGTTTGCATGTATCATCAGCAACCATACCTTGTGGTCCACCTTCCATTCTGACCCAACAGCAATCTCTCCATTCTATCCAGAAGCTGCTGAGCACAATTAGTTTTCCGAGAACGCATCACAAATCTCTTGAGCAAGCAGCATCCACTAAGCAAATGACTTGGGGTCTCATCTTTCTGACTTCCTCTCCACAAAGACAAGCTGTTGTGATGTTCTCGAGCCAATCACAAGTGAGGAGCCTACCATGTGAAATTCTCCACACAAAAATCTTTAAGAGGCTCCTAAGTAGCCACATATGTTTGGCCGAAAGGAAGTGGGTCTCTCAATCCACAATTAAGCAAGAAGATGACTTGATCATTGAATAGAAAGGAAATCAAGTAATCTCTTGAACAGATTCGTGGAAGAGAACCTGCCCTAATATTGTAAAAAAGAATTGGATTCCACGTGTTTTTTTTTTTTTTTTTTTGCAGGAAGAAGTAACAGCTTGTTCGGAGAGACATCTGTGGTTCTTTCAAGATATAGGGACAACTTCAAATGTAATGAATTGAGACAATTTTATTCTTAGGCTCTTAGCCGATGATGATTAGCAGCTTATTGATGTTAGCCTGGTGTTACAAATGGTATAGGATATCACGGGGCTGAGGGTGAATTACAACAAAAGTCAAGTGACTGAGATCAACATGGAAGAGACAACAATTTCAAGGGCAGCCCTTATGTTCGAGTGCCAGATTGGGCCCTAGTTCTTTGTAGATTGGTGTCTGATAGTCTACCGATTTATTGCTTATCTATCTTCAGGATCCTGAAGACAGTAGTAAGCTGTTTTTATCGAAGGTGACCGAGATGATCCCCTCGGCGATGAGGCGAGGCGCCCCTCCGACACCTCGTGTCTGCGAGGTTCACGGAGGCGTTCGCCTTCACCCTCGCCTCATGCGCTTCGGGCACTTCGACTGCCCAGGCCACGCCAAACAGGACTAGTCCGGTCCGGTTCACTCCAATCGTCCCACACATAACCCCCCCCAAACCCCCCGAATCCTATAGCCATTGCAATCACCCCCAACATCCCTCAATCCCACGACATCTCTGAGCTCTCCCTCCTCTCTCCGGCGACGGCGAGGCGGCCTCTCTCTCTCTCTCTCTCTCTCTCTCTCTCTCTCTCTCTCTCTCTCTCTCTCTCCCCTCTCTCTCTCTCTCTCGACATACACCCTTTGTCACTGTGTTACATATACAGTGACATTGTCACTGTGTAACAATGACAGACACAATGAGAGGTCGGGCCCTCTCTCTCTCTCTGTATCACTGTGTTACACAATGACACTGACACAGTGAGAGGGTCAGGGCCCCCTCTCTCCCTCCTTTGACCTTTCTTCTTCTCTCTCTCTAAACGATGACACGCATAGTGATAGAGGGTCGGGGCCTCTCTCTCTCCACACACACTCACTCACTCACTCTTAAACAGTGACACAGTAAATTGTTACAAATAAATGACAATGTTCTTTTTTTTAGATGTCTACAAGTACACCCACAGATATTGCATCTTCCAATTCAAGCAATCCATATCCTAATGATAGAAGACCCAAAGATATTGGATGGAAGTATGGAGTTTCGACTGATCCACACAACAGAGATTCATTGAAGTGTGTGTTTTGTCAGAAACTTTGCAAAGGAGGGATTTATAGATTGAAATGTCATTTAGCGGGGACTTCTACAAATGTGACAGCTTGCTAAAAGGTCCCAGTAGAGGTGAAGAATGAAGTTTGAGAGTATATGCAAAAGAACAAGCAAGAAAGGAATCAAAAAATGCAATTAATTAGAGAAGCTGGAAGAAGAGATGATCTATTCAAAGACAAGGATCAACGTCTAAGACTTCATCCATTAGAGGTGACTCAAGGTAATAATCCACTTGGGTTCCTTGATGAAATATTGTCAAAGCCCCTTAAGATGAAGGGTCCTATGGATAAGTTTGCAACTCCTGACCCGAACAATCAAAGGGGGGGACTATAAGGACCCCAAGTGGGAAAAGGAGCATCGAGAGAAAGTGATACATTTATAGCTAGGTGGATGTATCAAGCCGGTATCCCATTCAATACCTTTCGTCTACATAGCTTTCAGACTATGGTGGAAGCTATAGGACATCCGGGATTAAAAGGTCCTAGCTATCATGAAGTTAGGGAGACTCTTTTGTCGAAGGAGGTTAAAAAGACACAAGAGTTGGTGGATGCCGAAAAGGCAAATTGGGTGAAGTATGGATGTAGCATCATGTCTGATGCTTGGACAGATAGAAAGGGGCGCACTTTGATTAATTTCTTGTAATTCTCCAGGAGGACCAGTTTTCTTGAGATTGGTGGATGCATCATTACATGTGAAAGATGGCAAGTTACTAGTAGATTTGTTGGATAAAATTGTGAAAGAGGTTGGGGCAGAACATGTCATACAATTTGTCACTAATAATAGGTCAAATTATGTGGCTGCTAGGAGAATGTTCATGGCTGTCCATCCTCATTTGTTTTGGACACCATGTGTTGCACACTGCATAGATTTGATGTTGGAGGACATATGCAAGTTGTCCCCAATGAAACTTGCTATTCAAAGGGCAAAAATGGTGACTACTTTTATTTATGGACATACAAGAATTTTGGCTATGATGAGACAGTTTACCAATGATAAAAATCTTGCAAGAGCAACAGTGACATTTTGCCACTAACTACTTGAATTTGCAAAGTTTGCTTGATTGCAAGGACCAATTGAGGAGAATGTTCACATCTGCAGAATGGATAAGTAATCAATGGTCCAAGAAAAATGAAGGGAAAAGATGAAGCTATAATCTTGAAGACTTCTTTTTGGTCAGCTGTAGCCTATTCTTTGAAAATCTTGAAGCCTCTTGTCATGGTTTTGAGGTTGGTTGATGGTGAAAAACCAGCCATGGGCTATATCTATGAAGCCATGGATCGTGCCAAGGAATTTATAAAAAAATGCTTTAGATGATAAGCTTCAAAAATATGGTCCACTTTGGGATATCACTGATAGACGTTGGGACAATCAAATGCATCGGCCTTTACATGCAGTAGGCCATTCTCTCAACCCTACCTTCTATTATTCCAATGGCAACTTTGACCATGATACTGAAGTGAAGAAAGGATTTTATGATTGCATTGATAAGTTAGCTCCTGATAGAAGAACTCAAGATCATATTATGTAGGAAATAAGGGCCTATAGAGATGCTCAAGGGTTGTTTGGAGAGAGATTGCCACTAGGCAACGCACTACACGTACTCCTGGTATGTAAGTTTTTATTTATAAGTTTTCCATCCCTTCAATTAGATATGCTCATAGGTTGTAAGTTTGTAACTTGTGTATAATTTATTTGTTGTGTAGTGATTGGTGGTTGGACTTTGAAAGTGACGCACCTAATTTACAGAAGATGGTCATTCAGATATTGAGTTTGACTTGTAGTGCATCTCTTTGTCAGAGAAATTAGAGTACATTTGAGCAGGTGTAGACCCAATGTTTCATATTCAAGTACTTAGAAGATGTCTTTTCAATATTTTATTATTTTTTTATTACAAATTATATGTTTGTAGGTGCACACAAAGAAAAGAAATAGGTTGGAGCAAAAGAGGCTAAATGATCTTGTCTTTGTTCAATATAATCAGCGCCTACATGCTCGCCATTTGCATTTCAAACAATCCGATCTTGATCCAATCTCTTTGGGGGATATTGATGATTGTAATGAGTGGATATGATCATCCATAGGAGCAAGACTTGGTGCATGAAGATGAGGACCTTACATGGTTGGATGTTGAAATTGCTTCAGGATTAAATGAAAGAGAAGGTCCAAGTACAAGGCCAAGTAAAAAGCGTCATTTGGAGTCCATAGATGAGGATGATGTTAACTCTGAGGGGGCATTGCCATCAAAGGATAAGCAACAACAACTAGATGAAGATGGGAATTCTTACTCTTTTAGGAGTGATGAGGAGGGTTGAGGGTTGAGAGTTGAGAGGGAATTATGAATGATGACACCTTTTATTTCTTTGTTCTAGACTTTAGTATTGTAATCCTGTTATGATGGCTTCCTATTTGAATTTAGTGCCTTTAAGGATTTACAAAGTATGTATGGATTGATTTTAATTGTTTACTTTCAGTTTAGTAATTAATATTATACTTCTTACTTTAATGTAATTTATTTACATGTATGTATAAATTTGTTTTAGTATTGCACTTGTTCACAAGTATGACTTTGTTTTTATTTCCCTTTCATATTTACATATATGTGTGAAAGCATTGTAATTGATTTTATTGTTTACTTTCAGTTTAGTAATTAATATTATACTTCTTACTTTAATGTATTTATTTACATGTATGTATAATTTGTTTTAGTATTGCACTTGTTCACAAGTATGACTTTGTTTTTTTTCCCTTTCATATTTACATAGTGTTGAAAGCATTGTAATTGTTTACTTACAATGTATTTGTATGAATGGATTTAATTGGTTATAGAATAAGTTGGCCCATAGGAACTCAAATTTGTGAAGTATATTTGTTTTCAGATTGTATTTATGTGGCATTTAAATATATAGTTTAAATTTCTGAAATATATATTATTTTAATAATATGTCGCCTTGGTCGCCTCACGCCTCTGACTACATAGGTAGCAAGGAAGCTAAAGGACATTCAAGCAAGGTTTGTTTGGCATGGTAATGGAAGTAGGGTAAGAGGGTGGCATGATATCACCAGAGGAAGAGGCTGTCGGACTCAGGAAATGGGGGGAGTGGGTACCAAAAATATTAAAAGTTTCAACCTGGCACTGCTTAGTATGTGGCTGTGGATGTTGGGGGCAGAGGATGGTGGCTTGCAGGTTCAACTCATCTCTCAAAGGTACTACATTTCTGCCAGGGTGTGGGATGTATTCCCTACACACTTGTATCTTGTTTCTCCAATTTGAAGAGGTATATTGCAGAGCGCAGAGTTTGTCAGAGCCAATGTCAAGTGGCAGTTAAGAGATGGGCAGATGTTTCTTTGGCAAGATAGATGGTGTGGGGATCATTCTTTTACAGAGACATTCTTATCTTTATTTATTGTAGTAGGCAGGCCTGGGATTCTAGAATGCAGGCTTATGATGATCAGTTGTCTAGAGGTGTTTGGGCCCCCACCTTCAAGCGGTCTCTCTCTTCACAAGAGTTGGAGCAGCTAGAAAACCTCTTAGCATTTCTTCTAGATTTCAGACCTCAAGCTAGTACTACTAATTTCCTAGATGTGGAGGTGGGAGAAAGGAGGGTTCTCGTTGTGGTTAGCCTATCAGGCCCTTTTAGATGGTAGTTTGTGATACTCGTAGTTTGCTCAAGTGTGGGCCCCCAAAAGCCCACTTAAGGTGAAGGTGCTCATATGGAGGATCTCCCATTGTCGGCTACCGACTTGTGATAGGGTGGCACTTTTTCTTCAGAACATCTCCACTGAGTGTTGTTTGTGTGGAGAGGCAGAATAGGACTTGAACCATATCTTCATTTCATGTCTTTTTGCAATGCATTGTGGGAAAGGATTGGATAGAGGATCCAGTAGCCTCTTGGACAGTTCACTACGGTGCAACAGCTTTTCACCAAGTGGCACAAGAGATGAATGCTTAAAGAGGATAGAATTATTTAGTGGTTCATCTTTCATACCATTCTTTAGGCCCTGTGGTCCGAGAGGAATAGCAAAATTTTCAAAATGGAGGCAAGGTCAAAGGAGAGGGTTTTGGCTTTTGTTTGTGAGAAAGTGGTCTTTTGGGCAGCGCATTATTGCAATGTGGGAGTGCATAACTCTTCACTCTTTTTGTTATTGGGGAGTTAAGAGAGACACACTATCTTGGTGAGCTCTCCTTTACTGGTCATCTTTAGTAGGGAAGGTTATATTTTATATAAAGGTTTTTGTTGTTTATATCTCTACACTTGCACATCCTTTTTTACTATCAATATATTTTGTGGTACCATCCACATTTCAAAACAAAAAATGAAGTGGGATGGCGAAGGACGAGGGGAAGAAGATGGAGGCACAGTCGTAGTCTCACCGGAGAGGGGATAGATGGTGGGGATGTAGGCTTCATACCCTCCCCTTCACAGGGACCACCTTATGGTAGAGCTTCTTCTCAAAGCTCCTTCTCCATCGCAGAGAACAAAATTGCAAATTCTTCTTTTCTTTCAATTCATCAATAATCAACTCAAAATAGAGCAATACATGTGTTTATATAGGTTTGGGCTATTCCTAATCCTAATGGACTTCAAATTAAAGATAGACTTTTATCCCTAATAAGACCTATCATATTAGAAACCTAAAGAAAGAAAAATACAGACTCCTACCCAAATAAGACTCGACTCAAATAAAGGAATGCAAAATTATATAATAAAAAACTAAATGGACTCTAATTTGACTCTTTTTGGACTACTTTACCCTTGGACTTTAAAAATAGTGCAAAAATTGCACCAAAATTACAATAAAAAATAAAAAAAATGTTCAAACGGGCTCTAAATGGGCCAAACCAATTATGTAGCTTCTCGCTCCCCATCATTCTCCCTGGTTCGAGAAAACTCATCCTCGAGTTTTGAAGTGTCACAATATCCATACAAGAGGCAGGGGAATAATAAAGTCATGCACTAATAAAGTTGCCATAGGGATATCCAAACCAATAAAAATTGCACTAATAAAGTTATGCACTAATAAAAATTGCAGTCTACATAGAATGTGTGCGCCAAGATCACACCATATCATATCACAATTGCACTGATCTCTAGTAAAATCTTGCAGATCACTGGTAGCAGTCAATGATGGGCTTATCTCAAATACATCATCACATATCAAATGAAGTCCAAACTCGACGAACAAGTTTTGATCCCAAGCATCAACGAAAACAGTCTTCACACATACACGATCAGTAATAGTCACCAACTCCAATGGCTTTTCATCAATCACGGTCTTCTCTAGAAGCACTGGCTTGGCAACAGTAGAAATATACTTGGGAAAACAAAATTTACCTCTTAAATGCGGTGGCTGGATAATGCACATAGACTGGTTTGAGTCGATAGCAAAATGTCGCTCTTCAAACCACTCTTTCCCCAAAATAATATAGGATCTCGAGGGATCAATAATGCACCATACTCCATCAAAATAATTAATTGATTTCAACTGGGTTTTACCTAAAAATTTTAGGTGAAACTCTACAGAAGCCTGATCACCATCAACAATAATCTCACCCGTTTGCAATAAAATATCAACAATAACCTGGGAAATATAATTGTTCTGATGCTCTTCATCAAGAACTATTTTTGTCGGCTTCTCATTTAGCAGAAGGACGAGGAAGTTAAAATTCATGTGGCACATATGAAAGAGATTACCCAAACTGATGTGAAACTGGATGGACCGCCACAGGGCGTGGGCCGTTGATTGACTGGAATTCGTCGAGACGATAATTACGACACAAACAGCACGTGAATCGGAGCACAAACGAAGCTCTTGTGATGGCGGTGCGATAAGAACTCTGGTGCACCATCCGTATACTGTAGCGGGCCAGTTCTGGCCAAAACTGGGTCAAACCCGATTTGTTGACAGCTTTAAAGGGCTCGGGCCCTTCCTCTTCCTCATTCCACCTCTTTCCTCCTAACCATCGCACAAGGAGAGCAAGATAGGGGAAGAAGGCGACGGCGGGGCCAGTGGGAACGGCGAAGCTGGCGACGGCGAACGGCAGCTCCGGCGACGGCGGACGATTGCTCCGGCGATGGCGACAGTGACAGCTCCGGCAGAGGACGGCCCCATCACCTGAGAACAAGTGGCCCGCATCTAGCGATGGTCGTGCGCAAGCGAAGGCAATGGTGACAGCCACGCAAGGCAAGTGGGCTGGGTGTTGTAGCTGAGGCGACGGCGAACGCCAGCGGTGGCGATGGCGACTCCGACGACCGCAGCACCTCCCTCTTCTCCTTCCTCTGCTTCTGCCAATGCCGAAAGATAGAGTGGGGAGACGAAAGAGGGAGAGACGGGAAGAGGGAGGGGGTGGGGTCGCGGGGATCTGCAGAGGCTCTGCGCAAGAGGGGGGGCGCTTTGCGCAGGGGGGGAGGGTGGAGTTGTGAGGGAGGGGGTCGCAAACAGCAGGTGAGGGCTGTGGGCTCTGTTGAGTCAGGAGGGGGGGTGCGAACCGAAGTCATCCCAAGACGAGCGATGGCGTGAGTGGGCGGATGCTCACGGCAGAGACCATGTTGGCAGAAGGGCTTCCACAGGGATGCTCTGCAAGAGGCTGACGACGGCGCGGCGTAGGGGACACCGCAGGAGTGCGAGCAAGAGAAAGGAAGAAGGCGGCTGGATCTTGACTCCGTGAAAGGAACCAAAGCCCGCTCTGATACCAAAATTAATGCGGGACGGCGGAGGACGAGGGGAAGAAGATGGAGGGATAGCCGGAGTCTCACCGGAGAGGGGATAGAAGGTGGGGTGTAGGCTTCGCGCCCTCCCCTTCACAGGGACCACCTTGGGGTGGAGCTTCTTCTTAAAGCTCCTTCTCTATCATAGAGAATAAAACTGCAAATTCTTCTTTTCTTTCAATTCATCAATAATCAACTCAAAATAGAGCAATACATGTGTTTATATAGGTTTGGGCTATTCCCAATCCTAACGGACTTCAAATTTAAGATAGGCTTGTATACCTAATAAGATTTATCATATTAGAAATCTAAAGAAAGAAAAATACAGACTCCTACCCAAATAAGACTTGACTCAAATAAAGAAATACAAAAATACATAATAAAAAACTAAATGGACTCTAATTTGACTATTTTTGAACTACTTTACCCTTGGACTTTAAAAATAGTGCGAAAATTGCATCAAATTACATAAAAATAAAAAATCTCCAAACGGGCTCCAAATAGGCCAAACCAATGATGTAGCTTCTCGCTCCCCATCAAAAAAAGCTTTAAATGTAATGAATTGACTAATTGTTGTGGCCATTCATGATCACCCAGATTAGCCGTGTAGGATTAAGGCATATTTTGCCACACTCATTTAGCGTATCCAATTATCTCATCACACTGTTTGTTAAATACTTATGATACTTAAACACACTCCAAGATCTTCCACAAGGCAAGGTTGTTGTTCTCTCATCTTATATTCATCCTCCCTCCTCCTCATCTTCCTACCAATCTGTCAGAGTTGCCCTTACTTGCCTTGATGCCTTGATATGCATTATATCATAAATTAGACATGCAAAAGCAAGAAATAATCAAAGCATCAGGGATGAAAGTGTTGGGACTCAGTTTCGGTCGGGTCCGAAACCGTTTTGGTTTCATTTCACCGGTATCGAGCGTATCAAGCGCGTTCAAGTGATTTTGCCTTCACTTGAGATGGTTTCGACCGGTTTCGAACTAAGGGTGTCAATATCGGCTAGGTCCGAAACTGATAAGTTTCGACCAAAACATATCGGTTTCAGCCGATACTGACAACCATGGAGAGCATAATTGTCAAGGCATGGGGTCCTTTGGTGCCTAAGCACCTAGGCACCCAAGGTAGTGTTCAATGAGGTATCTCCCTCCTATATGGAATTCATGTATCTAAAATCAAAAATCAAAATGTAAGAAAATTGTTCATGTGACATTATAATTAAAAGGGATATTTGCACCAAAAACCATGTTGAAAGTCTATTTGC
Source organism: Colocasia esculenta (assembly GCA_014218235.1). Classification (NCBI taxonomy): domain Eukaryota; kingdom Viridiplantae; phylum Streptophyta; class Magnoliopsida; order Alismatales; family Araceae; genus Colocasia; species Colocasia esculenta. The sequence continues at coordinate 13,550,394 of CM024755.1, read as the reverse complement.
ATGCATGTCCATCTTAAATTTGCATTGTTTTATATATCCTTCTTAAGTGATAAAATTAAGAGTGTAAACAGATTGAAGTCGAAATCGAAATAGCAATTTCCAAATCCAACTCTGATAAGAATTATCGGAAATAATCAGATTCGGAATCGACTAGTTTTCGTATCCAAATCCGTTTCTTCAAATTATCAGATAATCGAATAGTGTTAAATATGAACGAGTTTGGTAAATCGAATTCGGAAATCAATAATTGAATATTCGAATAATATATAATATATTATGTAATATATATTCTATATTATATGATATACATATTATAATAATATCATATAATATATATTATATATTATATATACTATCGAATTCGGAAATCAAATAATCGGATATGGAAACAACATTTCTATATCTGATTGATATAGCTTATCGAAAATATCTGAATCTGATAAGCTATCGATAGTTAAATGTGTTTATCAATCCTGTAACTTTTATCGGAATCAGATTGGATAACCGGATAATCAATTTTTTTTACAGCCCTAGATAAAATTATGCCCAGAGTTCTTGCCGTCACATAAGTGAAACAAAACATCAACCAACATCAACGGTGGCAATTTTTGCACGAAATTACAAAAGATAACCCTCACAATTTATTAAAAAACTTTCATAAAAATATTTTTTATATCTACCCCTCCCCATCTTTGTCGTGCACTCTCTCTCTATCTCACCTTCATGACCTCCCCTCCATCTCCTTCCCACCTCCTCTCCTGCGGCAGTAACTCCGCCTCTGCAGTTAGAGAAATGTTTGCCGCCTGTCCGCACAGCTGCTCCAACGCAAATGGGCGGCCCGTCCGCAGAGAGGGCGTAAAGGGGCCCGCACCCCCGAGGGTTGCAGAACCCTCTGGGCCTTGTATCTACGGACTAGCCGCCCGTTCGTGCTGGCGCAGCCGCACGGATAGGCAGCAAGTGCGGCTCCTGCAGTTAATGGCGACCTCCAACTCCTCTCCTTCAAGGCCTCCCTCCCCAACCCTGACTACGCCCTCCCCACCTGGGTCTCTGGTGTCGATCCCTGCGCCTCCTTCACCGACATCTCTTGTCGTGCCTTTCGCATCGCCTCCATCTCCCTGGGCGACCTTCCCCTCGACACCGTCTTCGACGTCGTCTCCGCCTCCCTGCTTTCCCTCGATTGATTAGAGAGCCTCTCGTTGCAGCACACCAACCTCACTAGGCAACTCGTGTCGAGCCCAGCCTCCCACTGCGGCAACAACTTGCTCGAGCTCGACCTCTCCGGGAACGCCCTCCGAGACTCTGTCGCTGTTGGGATCCCAACCCTAGCCGCCGCGTGTCCTTCTCTGAGGAGTTTGAACCTCGCCTTCAACAAGTCCTCCGAGAAGCTTTTGGACGTGTTCTCGAACCTCCAGGGGCTAGAGCTGCTCGACCTCAATGCCAACGAACTGGAGAGTTCAATCGCGCCAAGGGGAGGGGGGGGTATGCCAGGGCAGGCATAGCAACCTCCAAGAGCTCTACCTGCAAAACAACCTGTTCACAAGCGTCATCCCCCCACCCTTAGCAACTGCTCCATGCTGGTCTCCATCGACCTCAACTTCAACTACAACAAAGGGGAGCTCCTTGTGTCGATGGGCTTCCTCTCCCGGCACCGGGACCTCATTATGTAGCAGAACCTACTTGAGGAAGAGATCCTCGACGAGCTGGGCCTCCTCTAGGCCCTGGAAAATCTCATCCTCGATGATAACAACCTCTCTGATGCCATCCCTGCTCCCTCTGCTCATCTTTCTGTCAGAGGAGGCAGCGGGATCGTGTACCTCCCTCTACTCATCCTTCCCAAATGTTGTCGATAGCACAGTCGGGAGCCAGCTTTGGCTGTGTAGAGAAAGAAGGTGGGGTGGGTTGTTCGGAGAGAGAGGGGGATTGTCATTTCACTTAAAAACTAACCCTTTGTAATTGTCTACCCACGTTTCCCTTCTATTTCGTCACAAAATGTGACGATAGGCTTTCTGGAGAAATTTTTATTGCATAAGAAGGATAGAAAACAATGCGATTTTAAAACGGACTATTGCACAATTATGCCTTTAACAGGGTTTTCTATGCAATTATCCCCAATTAAAATTAGCACAAAATATTCACTACAAAATATTAAAAGAAAAAAATTTAGATGGTTCTTGATCAAATAGGAATTTGTTTTAACATTTAATGACTGTGGACTCTTCACTATGACTGTGACAATGTTCACAATCTAATGATTGTGAACATAGTTAGAATGAGGAGCTTGAGGCCCTGAACTCTCCAATGTGTGGGTACACACACACGGATTGACCTATGCAGTCAAGTCACAATACCCCTTGTAGGGGGGTGTTGTTTGTTTCGGTGGGTAGAGCCCCTGAAAGAAATATATAATTTGTGAAGCAAAGTGACAAGTCTTATTGGATCCAGGCAGCCCTGAGGTGCCCAGGTGGGCCAAGATTGGTGTGCCTTTTTGGGCCCTTATAAGGCATGCCCGCACCTAGGTGTTGGTTTGGTCCCTTCCCACCTAGGCGGACGCCTTGACAACTATGAATTAGAGATCAATTGCATTGATCAAGCTATTAGATCTTTTAAATATTCTAAAATGGAAGCATACAGAACCACTAACAATATGAGCTCATAGTCACTCTACAAAGGAATAGCGACTAAGAAATTTTAATAATGTTTTCAAGCTTCACATTTAATCAACTTGTATAAAGAGATACAATTTTATCTCAAGATGCATCAACTTCTAAGTGAAGAAAAAGAACAGAAAAAGCCAACCAGTTGTAAAGCCCATGATGATCCTGTAATTAGGTGCAGGAAAAAAATAGTATACAACCAGTTGCAAATTACAATGTCTACTGACATGCAACTTGTAATCTTCTTTAGAAGCACTCTAGACGCAAGGTCATAATTGTTACTATTGAACTACAAGACCAGAAGATTGGAAAATGCAAAAAAAGCAGGGAAATATAATGGCGACTGATGACTCTAGTCAGTTGTTTCCGATGGTAAACAGAACCTGTTTTTAACTTCAAGGCTACGCATTGGTAGATGAAAATTAGGGATAACAGCAGCCTCTGGAGATCTCCATCTTTTTGCCCTGCTCAGTTTTTGGCAATAAAACGGAACATTAGACAAGGAAGCAATGGCATAATCTCGCAAGCAACAAAAGTCCTGAGAAGATTGTGTTAGAGTAGATATCATAAAGGGTTGGGTGGAAGGTGCAAATTCTAGAATTGCAACAATTCCATTTCAAGGCTACCTACCACAAGCAGCGAAGTTCAAGGTACATAGATTGGGAAAAGAAAGAAATTGTTGATGAAGGCTTGAATAAGCTAACTAGCCAAAACCAGTAATGAACGTGCCCAATTCTCCATTAAATATTTTTTTATACTGAAAGCGGAATCCGAAACACACATAATATTATCTATCATACAACTGGATATAAAACTATAATTTACTAAATGCATCTGTGCTTTAGGCAGAAGAAGGTTTGCCTACATCAACACAATATATTACCACCACTAGTCGATATAAACATGGAAAGCCTACAGTCTCTAGCCACGGTTAGTACAGTGCAGAGTGCAACAGAGCCTGAAACGCTCATTTGGGACGTTCAGGAAACAAACATGTGTATCTTCTTTGTACCATGAAATGCTCATTAGGGACGCCCAGGAAACAAACCATTCTTCTCTTCATTGTCCATCTTCATACTTAGGGAAACCATTTTTCTACAATTTTTCCAAATATAAAAGACATGTCGCTGAGCATCCAGTTCATCAAAGACTGGGATTTTATCGGAAAAGGAAAGATTACTCTACCTCGTGTGCGCATCGGCAATGCGACGAGGTGGACGCAGAGCGAAGGAGGCAACGGCGGCCTCACCAGAGCATATACCATACTCCATCGACAGCGCCATTTCGATTCTTCCCCTGATCAGAAGAACGCTTTTACAGAAGGGACGGCAGCAGTCTGCACCTCCAAGGCTACGAACTTGGACACAGAACGGAAACAGCAGCTTCACAGTAGACTTGAAGACGACAGAACTGAACAGGGAAGTTGCTTATCAATAGATGATGGTGGCAATGGGAATGGAAATAGCGGGCAGCATTGCATCAGAAGTTGTGATGGCGATATTGGGCAGAGTCGAACGGCTTGTCTGGACGTGGGCACCGTGTTCAGGTGGGGAGGCGGCCGCGGCTACTTGGGCAGCTGCAGCTTCCATGAAAGGGGGAGGAGGACGACCAGGGCGAGGACTTGGGTCTTCAACGGAAGGAGAAACCGACAGGCAGGTGGGTGGGTTAGTCCCCGGTAAAGCTTCCTACTCTTGTATGGCCGCTGAACGCTGCTGCTAGTCGCTGCTGCCGGGGGGTTAGTGGTGGGCGGTGGTGGGAGAGGCGGAGCTGTGGAAACTATTGTTTTAGCCTTCTAGGTCACCACGGCTCTCGTTGTATTATAGGAGTGTAATTTTTGGGGAAAAAAATTTCCTTTCACTTAGGACGTGTAGATTTACAAACCTTATCTTAGTATTGCAAAATATGTGATGGAGAAGAGAAAATGTTCTTGGAGTAATATCCTGGGATTTCATTGTAAAAATGCAATATTTAATTTCTCATATGTGTACCACTATGAGAGTTTGAAATATTTAGAAGAGGCATCAATTTTTTACACCAAAAACAAACATAACCCTCATGTATATATACATATATTATTTATATCTATATATAAACCTCACTACAAACAAGCATTTAAAAATATTCATGATATCTGATTTTATTAGTACACAATAATACTGTTGTTACATAATGCGAATAAAAATAAACCAATTACATAGATAAGTGTAAAAATATCCTTTTATAAATGCATACTATATATTTTTAGAATATTATCTACATAAGAGAGTCATTTTCATTAATAAGTCTACAGGAGTGGTATTTTCGTAAGTATACATGTAAAAGAATATTTATACGATTATTTTTATATAATATTAACCAAAATATATAGAAAGATGATAAAGGTCCGTTACCAATGGACAACCAGCAAGCTCCATCCGGTCTCTCAGTTTACTTCACATGGCTATTCTTCTGTAAACTTTCACATCCAATTGAAACCGGATATATAGATATATATGAGAGATTCTCAGATTAATTTTTTGCATTCTATATATACAAAAATAAATTTCTCAACATCAAAATAAGTTTGAAATAACGTAAATAACAATTAATATTCAATCAATTCATCATATACCTATCTTTAGAGTGGATCCTCAAACAAATTTCACAAAAAAAAAATTAAGCTTCTACGGTGTTTTCTACATCTCTTTTTTGCGTTCTCCAGGTATGGAAGAAGACTGAAGACCATCCCACTCGTAAGTCCTAAACACGATGGAAATATTTTAAATATATTACAATAATTTTTATCTTATATCTTACATTAAATTGTCTGTACTAGATCCACAGCCACTGTGTCTCACTGGCGAAGATGTCGGCCATTCGGCCAACTTGCGCAAAATAAATAAACGGACACGAAGTTTGAAAACGACTACCAGTACCGGGTCGAAGCATAGAGTAGAAAAGTATGGGAATTGGGAAGAGTGATCTCAAAGAAGAAAGTGGGCCTCGTAAGCGAGTAGAAATAGTACGCCTCCTCCCATTTGTTCTAACTAATGGGCAAGGCCTAGCCCATTGGGCCGAAGCAATCCAATTTGTTGATAAGAGCAGTACTTTTAATGGTTTATTTGTTCATTCTGACAAGAACATCACACTCGTAAACCATCATAATTACCACTCTCATCTCACTCATCCGGACGTAATTTTAGAACACCGAGCGACATGGGTCTCGAATTTATCAATCTTATATCATATTTTTAGAGCAAATTAATTAAGAGTCCCTATCAGATTTTTGACTTATTTGTTAGTCTCTAACAGAACTGTAACTCATTACAGTAAAAGTTATCACCTGTTACAGTATACGTTAAGCCCTGTTACAGTAAGGACCTCTCTGTTACAATCAGGGACTTCTAATTAATTTGTCCTATTTTTAAAAAAAATTTATTTGATAGTGAGAAACATAGTATATGTGGAAGAACAGGGTGAACACGGTCCGTTCCTACCCAGTTCACTTGATTTTTTTTGGCAACTCGACCCTGAGGCACATGGCATTGAATCGAAAATGACAAAAATCTGAACTTTTAAGGTCGTTGTGAAGTTCAAATTTATGACCTCTCGGAGAGAGATCCATCCAATACACTAACCATATGTGCAACAAAATTTGTTGTAAAATTATATGTTATTATTTAGGGTAAATTAATTAGGAGTCTATGACTGTAATAGGGAGGTTCTTATTGTAACAAAATTTAACGTATACTGTAATAGGAAATAACGCTTACTGTAATGAGTTACAGTTTTGTTAGAGACTAAAAAATAAGTCAAACATTTGACAGGGACTTCTAATTAATTTATCTTATTATTTATTTATTTATTTATATTCGATTCAACTCAATCTCACGATGAAAAATCAAAGAACCAAGGGATCTCTCAAACCGAACTAGCCCAACCTGAACCGATCTACTTTTAAGGCACCCATCGAAAAAAGTTTATTGTAAATAAATGTATACAAGCGGCTGAGAGATGAGTAAAGTAAGGGTGCATTTTAAAAGTTTTTTTTTGGGGGGGGGGGGGGGGGGGGAAGAGGGGAGCTTAGAGCTCCATTCATTGTATAAAAAAGGTTACATAGAGAGTTACAAGTAGATAAAATCAGAGACAGTAGAGAGAGCTACAACAAGATATAGCGGCAAAGCCAAAGAAATGCCATACATAAATATGACAATGAGCAAACTGAAACTAACATTCAAAAAGACACCATAGATAAGTGGATTGTATGAATAAAAAGATCTTCTCTAGATCATAGTGCAAGAAGAGACAAATCCGACAGATTATTGAACAAAGTCGAGAAGGAACCAAGATGAAGGCCAAATTCATAGAAGATGGACCACACTACTTTTTGACGGCAATTTCAGGTTGTAACTCGGAAGACACATTAACTGAAAGAGAGTGCGGATAGGCCACGAACCACAAGCTATACCAGAAACATCAAGACCCCATATTCAAAGGTAGCAGAGCTTGACGGCCTTGGTAGTTGATACGGTTGCTCTGAAGATGTCGACTGAAGTCGATGTGATGTGGGTGGAAGAGTTTGTGCATAGATGACAAGGAACACTTAGCCCCGGGCCTGAGACCTATAAGATCACTAAGGGAGCTCAGTGAGAGAAAAGACTCCGACTCTGGCGGTCCTCGTCTAGACCCAGAAAGGATCTGAAACCAACTCCGCCAACCCACAAGCCATGGAGTCTCGAAAGAGTAATCGTCACTTATGCCCAGTAGGAAATATACAAAAGAAGTAAAAAGTGCGCACATTACTATAAATATGTACATCAGATTACATTGTCTTTTACATGACAAAAGCTCAAAAAGAAAGTACACAAGCCAAGGCATACCCCGTGGCACACATGACTCACACGCTGCTAATAGAGGAGGGTCCCGCTCACGATTGTAGAGGTGCGAATGGGGGCTGGAAACTCATCTGCTCAATCTCACCTAAAAAGGAGTAGGGGTGAGCCTCAAAATCATTGGCTCAGTAGGGAAGTTCCCTCAAACTAACGACAAACCACATTAATCACGATAATAGTTAATCATGTTAAATTAAAGTAATTAATAATATTAAACATGAGATAACCACATTACTGTATGTTACTGTCAACCACGTAAGAATCTCGAGTAAGCTAGTACGACACTACACTCGGGACACGGCAACTAGCCCACAAAGCTAGAACATGACCCGGACAAGAGCACACAAGTAACCTGTCAATCTCGCAGTTAGAAACATATTCCAACTGTCACACCCATACTTGATTACCTGCTGACTGGAGAGGTAGTAGGACCAACTCACAACTCTAACTATGGACTAGTTGGGGCCCAACACGTCTGTCGATGACCTACCCCCAACCACGAGTGCACTCGAACCACACAGGCTGTCCAACTGTCATCTTTCCTTTGCCTAGGTTGAGGAACTAAAAGGGGCGTTCAAGAAGATGATGAGACTCTGTCAGTGCACACAACACTAGGACTAAGCCCCTGTCAGCACACACAGTAACCGGGGCTCCCGACTGGAGGCAAAATGGTAAATAACAAACGTCGTCACTAACAGACTCGTCATGTAAACATCATAACCTTTGATACATTAAGCAATGCTATCATATACATGAACCAGAACCCTTGTTACACATAAACCATTATCAAGTCGAACAGAAACTGCCTTAAAAATGTGGTCGATCGATAGACCGTGACAATCAACATTAATGCGTTGAGTCGGTGGACCACGATAATAATGTGTTCAACCCCCAACTGTAATACCAAACAGAAACCTCAAGACACACAGTCCCACCTAGAAATCACCTCCAAACCATGCAAATATGCATTCCTCATGATTGTACAAGTTTAAAGCAGTAAAAGAAATCTAAATCAGGCTTCAAATACTGTGATGACACGATCTTTTCAGATCTGTGTTTATTGGTTTTGGAGAGGTGCTCATGACCAAGAGGTGGTCATTGAGCCTTGGTCTAGGTTTCTGTGCATTGTGTGGGCATTGTGGGCCGGACGATCTAGCCCAAATTGCCCGTTGGTTCACTAGTTGTGAACGTGATGGGGCAAGTCGTCGCGATTTAAACGTGACCGTCTCTTCCATCGTGATTCACAGAACCGCCTTTGTGTTTAGCGGTGCTTCGAGTTTCGATTGGCGACGGCCAGGTCTGTCACATTTAAGGTGTGTTAAACGTGACGTCTGTCTCCGTCGCGATTTTGAATGTGACTTAAATGCTCTGTTTCGCCCAGACAGAGCAGAGGAGCTCTGTCCAGGCGAAGGGGGAGCTGCTGTGGGCTCCTGGAGGTGATTTCTGGTGGCTGGTGGCTTGTGCAGCACGGGCTCCACGCGAGGATGGCGTCTAGAGCATGGGCACACCGGCAGCGAGGTGTTCTTCGTGTTCTTCAGACTCGTTCAGTTGGTAGGGAGACTTCCTTCTTGTTACTTTGTGTTGAATGGTTTAAAAGGGGTGGAGGCATGTGTGGGTGGTTTGCCATATAGAGAATATCATGTTTAATGCCTTAGCTTTGTATTTTGTATCGTTTATGTGTTGAATTTCTTGTGGAGAAGGTGGGGTTCATCCGTTGAGCTGACTCCACTGTCGCATTTGAAACACGACGGGCTTCACCGTCGCGTTCATGGTATGAACGCGACACAGTGAGACGTCGCATTTCTGTTTCCGATTGGTGAGCTGTTCCGATTGATGTAAACGCGACTATTTAGGTCGTCGTGATTATATTAGTATTGTTTAATGGTTATTGGTGGTCATGAACACGTCGCTTTGGTATGTCGCATTCATGAGTGTGTTAACCGACTTGTGTTATCGCGACGCATTGCGTCGTCACGATTTGAACTCCGACTATCAGGTTTGGCTTAAAGGTGGTGTATCAGGCCATCGCGATTATGTCGCGACATTGGGCCTTGTCGTGTTAAGCTTTGAATTGCGTCTGGATAGGTCGTCGCGATTTGAGAGACGACGTCTGTGTCCGCCACGTTTCAGCTTCTGTGGTCAGCTTGTGATGGTTGGGCAGTGAGGTTCCAGTGTGAACCTAGCCTTGCTCTTTTGGTAGTCTTTAAATGTTACTTAAGGTGGTTAAATTGGTAAAGCATGAGTAGGGTCAAGAGTTAGTGTATGGCTAGTTAGTGGTTATTGTTCATTGTGTTTAATGTTGCTATGGAGGTCATGAGATGACCAATTGTAAGACCCGGCCCTCTTGGGCCCTTGGCCCCGTCCTCAAGGTCGTGACGAGTGCCCTGGTCACGACATGGTCGCGCCAGAGGAGCCTGCTACGACAAGCTTTGGGTCGTGATGCACCCGGCTGTCGCGTTCTAGTCGCGACAGGGGTGGGCGTCGAGTTTTTATTGCGATGTCTGGAGGCGTCGTGACTACTTTTCTGACAGACGTGACCACTGCCCTGTCTGTCAGAACGGTCGTGTCGAGTGGCAGGTGCGTACAACGTTGACGCGACCTATCAGGCTATCGCGTTCTGGTTTCCCGGTCTTTGAGGTTTGACCGCTTTTGGGGTCGCACCGGGGTGGTCGTCGCGACGCCTAGCAACGTCGCGACATGGTCATTGTCGCACCGGGCCGACCCATCGCATCTTTGGGGCCGTCGGTTTAAAACCGAGGTTGCGCCCCATTCTCCCCCTCTCACCCTTTCTCTTCTTCTTCTTACATCTTCTCCCTCTCTCAAGCTCCCTTGCAATTCTTCGACGGTTCTTGGTGCTCGTGGTGCTCGTGTTGAGGTGGTGTTGCCCCATTCATGCAGGGGACGTGGTCGTGGTGCTTGGAGCGAGGAGGAGGTGGCCATTCCGACGTGAAGGCCCCAACGGGTCGACTCTACTTGTGGAGGTAGGGACCCTCGTTCTCCTCTCGCCCTAGCATGCTCCCCTCCCCCTTGAGTTTGTGTTTTCCCTGTGGTTTGGGTTGTGGGGGTGTGAGGACCATGCTCGTGGTTGAGTGAGATTTCCATCGAGCGTAGATTCTTGTAAATCCTTGCTTTGTGGGGTTTTGAGGGTGGTTTGGCTTGCTTAAAGGTTCCTATGGTGTTTAGCATGCTCCCCTCCCCTTGTGGATGTGTTTTGTATTGTGTTTTGGGGTGGTCTCTGGGAGAACTGCACCGAAACCCCCCTCGGCTGAGAACACGACCGTTATAGAGGTCGCGATGATGTCGCGGCGGCCTTGCCGGTCGCAACATCATCGCGACGCTCTTGAGCGTCGCGACCTGGTCGTGACAGCTTGGGCCACCGCAATAGTGTCGCGACAGGGCTGGGTGTCGCAACATGGTCGCGACAGTCCGATGCGTCACGACTATAGTAGAGACAGGTAAGGTCTTGCGAAGTTCCGTTTCTGTGGAGTCTTCGCCATTTTCTGCTTCTTACTCTACCTGTGGCACCAGTGCTAGTTTTCTAGTACGGTCCTACACTAGTCGTTCGCTCAGTGCTCGACACTTGAGGGCTTATCCCATGAGAGAGGTTGTTACCGTTGCCTGGGACCCTCGTCCCCGCGCGCCTGTTGAGGGAGTACTCCGGACGGCAGGCGTGCTCGAGTCACAGACTTTGGAGCGGATGGGAAACTGGTGGTTAGGGCAGTGGTGTTGAGTCATTTGCAGAGCTCTCGTAGTTGATCAGAGATGTCGAGGTCGTTTTAGGAGTTCTTCCCGGTGTAGTCCAGCTAGTCTTTTTCTCACTGCCTCGCTCTTTGCGGCCCTGGAACCACCTAGAGAGGCCAGGCATGGGACCGTAGTCCGGCCAGACTACGATGGTAACTGTTGTGTTCTTGTGTCTTGCCTCACTCTGACGAGACATGGAGGTTTGGACCTGGGTCAAGGATAAGATGTCAGTGGACTCACCTGACTAGTTGACTAGTAGTAGTGCTCTCCGTAGCTAGTGTTCCTTGTCCGGGCAGATTTCTCTCCGTCTGTGTTGCTAGCCGTGTGTTGAACCACTCCTATATTTTACCCTTTTATTTTGGTGATAATAAAATTTATGTTTAATTAATTATTATTAAAAATATTTAATATCATGTTTTTCTTAATAAATATAAATTTACATGATTAATTGAATATTAAATATATTAATACCATGATTTTTCTAATAATAAATTAAATATCATGATTTTCTAATAAATATAATTTTATGACATTATTCTATAATGATTTGCACTAAACAGATAAATGGATTCCATTCAATATATATATGGATTTCAGTTCAAAGTGCCACATCGATTTGGTCTCATAACGATTTGATAAGTGACTCTCATAAGGATTCCTTTGTACCCACACAGATTACCACACAGATTATCACACAGATTACCACACAGATTACCACACAGATTACCACACAGATTATCACACAGATTACCACACAGATTACCACACAGACTCCTTTGTAACTCATAAGGATTCCTTTGTAACTCACACAGACTCCTTTGTAACTCATAGGATTCCTTTGTACTCACACAGACTCCTTTGTAACTCATAACGATTCCTTTGTAACTCACACAGACTTCTCATAACGATTCCTTTGTAACCCACACAGACTTCTCATAACGATTCCTTTGTAACCCACACAGACTTCTCATAACGATTCCTTTGTAACCCACACAGACTCTCATAAGGATTCCTTTGTAACTCTCATAAGGATTCCTTTGTAACTCTCACATGGATTCCTTTGTAACTCTCACATGGATTCCTTTGTAACTCTCATAAGGATTCCTTTGTAACTCTCACATGGATTCCTTTGTAACTCTCACATGGATTCCTTTGTAACTCTCATAAGGATTCCTTTGTAACTCTCACATGGATTCCTTTGTAACTCTCATAAGGATTCCTTTGTAACTCTCATAAGGATTCCTTTGTAACTCTCATATGGATTCCTTTGTAACTCTCACATGGATTCCTTTGTATCTCTCATAAGGATTTGCTCTCACATCGATTCCTTTGTAAAATATGGATTTCACTTAAACATAGATTTATTTTATATTTCAAAATATTTTTTGGCATCTAGTGAAAAAGTCAAATATTCTTGATTTGCGTAATCCTCTATCTTTCTGACAGGAGATCTTTTTGCTTATCTCTCTAAATCTTTTCTTTCCTGCCAACAAAAAGGGATTACTTACCACTTCTGGGTGGCATCAGGAAACATAAAGGTATGAGCCTTTTTGACAGAAACACTCTTTTATCTAAACACTTTTTTCTATGCTTGCAGACCTCGTAGACCACAAATTATCAGAAGAAAGAGAAGATGAGCAACGGCTAGAACTCCAACGGATTTATTCAAATTGCTCATATAAAAGATGAAGCAAGGCTGAAGAAGAAGTATGAGCTTTCCTGAAGATTTTTCAAGAGTGTACATCCGGGAAGAACCTCAACTCCACATACACTCAAAGGAAAAGAGAGAAAGAGCCTGAGCCCAAGAAGAAGTGTTCAAGCATCTAAAGCACTGAAGCATTCAAGCTCCTTCTCCTCTCTTCTCTCTCTCTCTGTGTGCATCTTGTAATCTGGGGGAGAGAGTCTTTTGCTGAGAGTTCTTTTGGTTGGTTTTTATTTGTTCCAACTCTCAGCTTTGTTCTTTCTTTTCTAAGAAAGATCCTTGTCCGGCTGTAGGACTGTATACAGTTGTTAACCTAGCTAGGGGTTAGTGTCTAGTAGAACCGCACTGGGGTTTGTACCAGGAGGTTGGCTTCTTTACCTGTAAGAGAAGTGGGCTGCCTTCTTGCCCGGGAAAGAGAAGAAGACCAGCTGGGGTGCTGGGTGTTGTAGTGTCCTTAAGGGGGACTGTACCCTTGGTTAGTGAAATCCCAAGAAGTTGCTTGGGGACTGGACGTAGGACTTCCATGTGGGAAGGGCCGAACCAGGATAAATCTCTTGTGTTATTTGTGTGATTGTTTATTTGCTTCCGCACTGCTACTCTTTATCATACTAAACTAACCAAACCTTCAAGTGTTAATTCTGGTGTTTAAGATTCTATTTCAGATTTCAGAAAAACCTATTCACCCCCCCTCTAGGTTTGCTTGCTGCCGTACCAAAAGGGCCAACACCGTGCGGTGGTCACAACGAGCAGTCGTAAGGAGTTTCCGACAGTGTTGTACTTCCGTACCGTTGCTAGTTAGTAGCTTGCTTCCGCACTCTTCTTTTGTAGGTAGAAACTATAACTATTGTCGTTTAATTAAGTACATAGTTTTGCCTACCTATTAGAGCCAGTAGGAGATTGGTAGTCCCTACTGAGCTTCTGTTGTGAAGCTCATCCCTTCCTTTTCCCAAGTGAGACTTCTCAGCAGTGGCAGGGCACGCGTCGGGCAGAGGAAACGAGGCGGTAGTCATGGTCCCCGTAGCTAGCAATGTTTCCCCATTTCAGTTGTACGTCACCCTCGGGGTATGCCCCTAAGGGACTTGTTATTTCCCTACCTTTACTTGTACTAGTTGTGTGCGTTGGGACTGTACCTAGAGCGTTACGCAACAGTCTAACTCTTCTTTCTGCTTCCACGTGTGTGCTCCTAGTTAGAAGTTGACGTTTATTTCCTTTACATATTCTGTTAGACTTGCATTATAGCTAAAGGTGTCAATGGGCCGGGCCTGGACCGGCCTTGCTAGGCCCGGCCCAGGCCCGATTTTTAAAAGCTGGCCCGGGCCCGGCCCAGGCCCGGCCCAAGACCGGGGTTAGGCCCGGTATGGGTGGCCCGGCCCGGCCCGAAAGCCCGGAAAAAATATTATTTTTATTTATATAATATATAATTTTAATATATCTACTATAATATATCTATAAAAAAATAATATATATTTACTTATATCTATATTAACATTTAACTTGTAAAAGATTATGTTTTGAGTAGATTTATTGTAGAAAAAATACATATAATTCTCTTTCTAAATATAAAATTCATACTTAATATAAATTATATTTATATTTTTCGGGCCGGCGGGCCGACCGAGCCGGGCCTCACAATGCCCAAGCCCGGCCCTATTTTTTTTCCGGGCTGGGCCAAAAAACTTTAACGGGCTTATTTTCCCAGCCCAAGCCCGATTAAAACTGGGCCGGGCTTGCGGGCCTCCGGGCCAGCCCGGTCCAATTGACACCCCTAATTATAGCCCTTCTGGGTCCTCGGATCTGTGGGTGGTGACCGCAAAAATTGGGTCTTCGGCTTGGGCCGAGGGTCGGGTTCTCAAAGTCGTTACACCAATGATAGGTAAGGTATTATACGTTATTGTGGTTTGTGTGTTTGTCGAGTCTGGTGGTCCGACGTCTATTCTGGAATATCTCTTCAGTTGGGTACCCCAGGTTCTCTGTGAGCCAGGCACATTGTGCTCAGGGCGTGTCCCGGTACGGTGTGTACCACTGAGGTCTGAGTCATCTTTTTGGACACCCTCACTCCTGTGTTTGAGTTATACGTCCGGTTGAGGGAAAGACGACTGGGGGCAGCGACTTGTGTTTGTGGGTGTGCAGTTGCTTGTAGCGCGCTCGTGGTAGGGGGGATGGACACCAGTAAACGTACTAGTCCCCAGCTAGTCCTGTGTTTCCAGTGCCTCACTTTAGGGAGCTCGGGCCGGAGTCCCTAAAGGTGCCAGGCTTGGGCCTGCAGCTGTGTGGTTTACAGGTGTGGTGTTGGTCACCACTGCTCTTTGGCTTGTGGTTGTGGAGCGGTAGTTGGACCTTTCGTCCGTGACTGCGAGACTAAGAGGTGGTTCTTATGCTGTGTTGTCCGGGTTGGATACTGGCGTCATGAACCAGTATTCCGTTCCCGTATGGTGGCATCGTTCCTTTCCAACTCATGCTTTGCCACCGGTTGTGGCTTGTGTGTGCGACTCGTTGGTTAAGGTTTTACTCGTTGGGGTGTGCTTTGGTAATAGCACCATTGTGGTTGAGATTTCGTGGTGGTACCTCATGGTAGTAGGTACATGTACCCTTCTTGGGTAGCTTTAAGTTGTGGTATGTCGTGTACCAGCCTCTTCAGGTGTTGAGGTGGACTCGTGTTTGTGAAGGTCGTATGGTGTGACCTTCCACTTGTTGTATCTTTCCCTTCTTCGAGTAAGCTTTCGATGATGGTTTCAGTGTGTGGTGCATTGGGTTGCTGATGCTAGTCCTGTTACCCTACATGGGTAGGTTGCCTATGAATCTTATAGCCTAGGCAGTGATTTGCCTGTGAGGCTTGTAGCTTAGGCGACCGGTTGTTGTAGTGGTTTTCCTATGAGGCATGTGGCCTAGGCGTTTCAGCTGTTGGGCGGACTAGTGGTGTTGTGCTAGTTCTGTTATTTCTCTTACCTTCCGAGGACTTCGTGTTAGTTGGTGTATTTATGTTTAAATTATGGTTTGGCTCTCAGTGTTGCTAGTGAGACCCTTTGGGGGTTGAGGTCTCTTGAGTTTTCAGGTGTTGTTTCTGGGAGGTCCCCACTGAGCTAGTAACTTGTTGAGGCTCACTCTCTTACAGCTCTTTTCAAGTGTTAGCCGTTCGTGTGGCTTACGGAGGCGTTGTGGCAAACTTGTACTACCAGCAGTAAAGTTAGTCATGTTGTGTGAGCTTGTGCTCTGTAGCATCCTGGAAAATTTGAGTGATTTAAAAATTGTAAATAAAGAGAAATAAATAATTTTCGTATTATCAGAATGATAGAACATACGTACTACTATCGTACATGTAAGAACATATCAAAAAATTCCGTAAAAATTATAAATCAACCCCAAACACTGTCCCTAAGTGTTCCACAAAGAAATTCATGCAACGAAAAATTCGATTGGCCAAGTGTACGACACAATGTGACTAATTACCAAAATTAGGAAACTAAGTCGGAAAACCGTTAACACGGAAAAATAACACAACCATAAATTAAATAAATATGTTGGAGAGACTTCCAACATCATGTATTGATGACCCATTATTAAAATTGGGCCAATGGATCACTTATGGCCCAAGAATAAAATGGAGCAAGAAAATACCCAGAAATTCGTACATGTAAATATGCAGAAATTAGGAAGGGCAAATTAGGGTTAAAATATGAGGGATTAGCCATGGATGGCAATCCAATTCATGCATAACCATGCTAGGAATCTTCCTAATGGTATTCCTATCTCTATTGGGACTTTAATAAACCCTAGATGTATAAATAAACGTGAAGAGACTCTTAGGGAAGGTTTACAATCGTGTTGGGGTCGAGTGGAGGTGAGCTAGGGCATCAGAGGAGAAGGAGAATGGCCAAGAACCAGCGCTTCTTCCCCACACATCCTCTGCTATGACCAGAACAATGATTGTCTTAGATCTTCACAAAGGTTGGTGATCTCGGGCCAAGACTAAACGAAACTTATACCATCTTGTAGTGCTGCATGTCTAGTTTCACACACACTTGATTTGCCCAATTTTCATTGTGTATCCATCGAGTTATAGGTGTTTTCCCTAAGTCGCACATGTTTAGGGCTTTTTACGTTCTTCATATGTTGCATGCGATTCAAGACCGAATTAGATCCAACCCACAACATGAAAGTCCTTCTACTAGTTGTCCTCGTCATGTTTCATGTTGAATGTTTTGTCTAATGTCAGTAGATAGAGAGATATAAGCGTCGTAAGAGGATCGCTGCCTGTTCCTGTGTTTTCGGGTTAGGGGTTTGAACCGCGTCCGGTCCAGGCGACGCGATTCCAGCGCCTGGTATCGCGTCAGCCAAGGCCAACGCAATTCAGTAAACTGTGACCGTGAAGTCCGACGTGATTCAACATCTGACCGGTCAATGGCGCACATGAAACTTCACGCCGCGTGGGTTTCTGCACCTGTCTGATCCGCGACGGGGATACCCGACGCGATTCTACCGGTTTTCCCACTCAAAGTTTTTCGCCGATTTTTATATTATTATTTTAATGCTTTTCATGAAACGCAACGGGGTATCCCGTCGTGATTCAAGTTAAAATGCGGACATGTATGCCGACGCGATTTAGATTCTTCACAGTTGGCTTGTTTGACTGTACACCGTGTTTTGAAAAGTGTCTACTGTGTAGGATGCGATTTCAGAGCCGACCCGAGACTATTTTAATGTACTGTCCAGTCTTGTTTATGCAACATATTGTACTGCACCATGTCATATAACTATATAATGGCCTAAAAGTCACTAACCTACCTGAAAATTGTAAGAACCTAAACATTTATTCTAAGTATGATTGATTGTTTAAATGCATCCATGTGATCATGTGAATGTTACATGAAATGATTATATTATGTCTTGTCCATAAAATTGAGAAGTGATTATATGTTAAAGGTATTGCAACCATGTGAATAGAGTTGAATTGCAAACATGTCATGCATGTTTGTTAATTGCTTTTTGTAATGTTTTAACCGGTGGATTGTGGATTGAGACACGCTCTACACGTCACTTTGCAAATATAGGCAGCCCTTTCTTGGGGAATTGGAAGCTCTCTGTCGGTCACTCTGTATTGATAAACTAGTGACCTTTTCTCTAAGACCTCTGTAAATCTCCGTACTTCATGGATTCCCTCATGAAGACCGAGTTGGTTGTACCAATGAAGTACCCGGAAGATAGAATGCACTTCTATTCTTATCTACTTCTCGTGAGAGTGATTTGATAACATTAAAACCAAGCCATTAAATGTAAAGATTGAACCAATCAGAATAAGTCATTATACTGCCAAAATTAATCTGGATCATGTTCCCTTGCATTGTTCTCTATTATCCTTGACATGATCATTAGTTCATCATTGTCCATTACTTGGAAATCATGTGGGCATAAATTAATGAATGGAATTACCAAAAACTATTGGAACTTCGGTTCACAACTATGCCTGTGCAAATAGGGCCCTGTTTGGTCCTGAGAGGAGCACCCGAAATACTTAATCGCGAGGGTATATAACCTAATGAGGTGTCCGGCAATCACCTAAATGAATGCAAGATTGATCTGGGTAATTTCCAAATTGTTATTGAATGAATGAATGATTGATTGAACTGTTATATGTGAAATGGCCAATCCTATTGTACATGTCATTATTATTGAATCTTACATGTCATTGTTATTGAATCCTACATGTCATTGTCCATTGGAATTCTACAGAATTCAACTTGAGATATCTAAAGTACATGCTATGTACTATTGAATCTCCCTACATGTCAAGTGATTGTTCTGTCTTCTATCTCATTGATAATCGTTCCGTCCTACATGGGAATTGTCGTACTCGTACATGTTATAGTTTGGATTTGTCGCTATCGTTATCGTCATGAGCATTGCATGATAGTATTGCCATTGTTAACATGTTAATCACGTAAAGCATGCCCGCACCATGAGATGTAAATCCTACTGGGCACTAGTGCGCTCACACCTGCTTTCCTTAATATTTTCAGGTGATGAGTATGAAGAGATAGAGAATGATGAGACTGGGGAAGAGTGATGAGCTGCTCAACTGCACCCGTCCATATAACTAGTCAGCCAGCAAGTTTAGAGTCAAGAGTTGTAATAGTTAGTTTTCCTTTTATTGAGTCATATGTATTTGAGATACAATATTGGGCCCAGTTATTGGCTTTGATGATGTAAGGTGTTTAAACTAGTTGATGGAATGAAATAAAGATTATTTGGCTGGCAATATTATTGTCTCATATCTTGTATTATATTTAGTTGTTACTCTGAATTACTCGACTGTGATACGTACACTTGTATCACTCACGCTCTCGACGTTTATTTTCCGCTGCTAAATGTCAAGACGTGACATGCTCCCTCGGGGTATGCCTCAGGTAGTTGTACTTTCCTCTTGAACATGTAATAATGTACTGGGACATTTGTACTTTGTTGTATACATGTATGAGCACATGTACTTTCTTGTGTCTTACACTGTTGTTATTGTCTTTTATATTCTTACTAGACACTTGTGCGCGTTATCCCTTGCGAGACTTCGGTTCGATCGCGGGAGGCGGACTTGGATATGGAGCCTTATTGGGCATAAATATCCAAAGCCGTTACAGTTGGTATCTGAAACATCTCAGGCTTTCCGGCTTTCTGTTGTGTGTGGGATGACTAGCCTTGTCGCGACGGAGGTGCCCGTCACGACAGTCGTCCCTGTTGCGACCGCCTTCTGCGTCGCGCTCTTGTCGTACCCGGTCAATGGGTCGCGACAATGTTCTACTTTTTGGTCGCCTGACAGGCGTCTGCTGCCTGTCAGGGTGGCAGGCGGGTCAGGGCGACCTGTCAGGCTGTCGCGGCGCCCAGGTAGGGCACGTTCTGGTCGCGGTGGGGGCGGCCGTCGTGTTCGGTTGGTAACGCGATGTCCCGCCCCGTTGCGTTTTGGGAGCCGCAGGCTAAAAGCCTTGGCCGGCTCTCCTTTCCCCTCCTTTTGGCATTTCCTCCCCTTTTTCCTTCTCCTCTCCGAGGAGGAGAGGTCTCCCCCTCCTTCTCCGACGGTTGGAGCTCGGAGGTACCGGCGGCGGCTCGTGCGGAGCTCAGAGCAGCGACGAGGAGCGAGGAGGTGGCGGCCGTGGCTTCGTGAAGACCCCTTTAGGGGTTTCGGTTCTTCAAATGTGTAGGGATTCTTGTACCCTTGCTTGTTTGGGTGGATTGGGGGTTCAATTTGTAGAATGCATGCTTTTACTACTTTCACCATGATCCCCTCCCCATGTTGGTGTGTATGTTGTTGTGTGGGGGATCCCGGGATGTGGTATCCCAGCGGTCTGCCTTCCAGCTGATGTCGCGACCACCGAGCGAGTCGCGACATCAGAGAAGGCGTCGCCCCGGTCAGACGCGACCGTATCGTGGCCCGGATGGCCGTCGCAATAAGGGGTTGTGTAGCGACTAGGTGGCCCGTCGCGATAAGATTCTTGTCGCGACACGCTGCCTTGTCGCGACAGGTTTGTCGCGGCCTGCTTTCCTATCGCGACAAGAGCTTGTCGCGGCGTGCTTTCTCGGCGCGACCTGGTCTTGTCACGGTGGCCCCGACCGTCGTGATGGCATCGCCACGGCTTAAGGGGGCGCGACAAGACCTGGTATGCCTCAGGTGTTTCCGTGGCCACGGTTGGCATGTCGGCGTGTGCCCCAGGGAAGGGTGTACCCTTAGGACCTTCTGGTGGGAATGCGGCAGGTTGCCTCCCTGCGTTCAGTGACCGACGGTGACACCTTCGTGGCCGTGTCCTAGCGGTGTCCCTAGAGGGCTCGCGTCTGTCTAATAATCGATGGTTTGGTCACCAATCGATTATTAGAAGAGCGTTGATTTCTGCGCTATTTGGTGGTGCTCTGGTTTTTGGGGCCGTGCCGTGTGTGCCGGCGTTGGCCGACGGTCCTTCTAGAGGTTGTTCCCAGAAGGGGTGCCATGTGTTCATATGCTTGCTGGGCTTGTCTTAGTTACAAGCCAGCTGTGTTGTTTCTGTGGTGGTTGCCACGCCAGTGTTCTCTTTCGCTCGGTGCTCGGCACTTGAGGGCTTGTCTACGAGACAGGTTGTTACCATTTCCTTAAAGTTTTTACTGACCATAAGAGTTTAAAGTACATATTTTCTCAGAAAGAACTGAATTTAAGACAAAGGAAATGGTTAGAACTTTTGAAGGATTATGATTTTACAGTGAGTTACCATCCGGGTAAAGCTAATGTGGTTGTTGATGCTTTGAGCAGAAAGAAATCAAGGGCACTACAATTACACCAACAGTGGAAAGAAATGACAGATCTAATTGATTACTCACCCAAATATGGTGCAGGAAATTTGATATTGGCACAATTGACAGTAAGGTCAACACTAATAGATAGAATTGGTGAAGTACAGAACCAAGATCAAAAACTAAAAGAGATGGTAAACAAACTAGGATATATCAGAGATGGTCAAGGGATAATCAGATTTCAAAACAGAATATGTGTACCGGAGAATGAAGAAATCAAAAGAGAATTATTGAAGGAAGGGCATAAATCTCAGTATTCGATCCATCCTGGTAGCTCTAAAATGTATCAGAATCTGAAAAAGCAATTTTGGTGGCATGGAATGAAAAAGGACATAGCAGAATTTGTGAGTAAATATCTGACATGCCAACAAATAAAGGTTGAGCACTAGAAGCCAGCAGGGCCTATGCAACTAATTGAAATTCTAGTATGGAAATGGGAGCAGATAACTATGGACTTCGTGATGAGTTTACCAAAGACAAGGAAGAAGCATGATGTTATTTGGGTAATTGTGGATAGACTAACTAAATCAACTCATTTTCTAGCAATTACAAAGACTCAATCATTAGAAGATTTGGCTGAATTGTATATAGAGGAAATAGTGAGACTTCATGGAATTCCTTTGTCAATAATTTCAGATAGAGATCCAAGGTTCACTGCTAGATTTTGGAAAAGTCTTCAAGCAGCTATGGGTACACAATTAAAATTCAGTTCAGCATATCATCCACAAACCGATGGCCAATCAGAAAGAACTATCAGAACACTTGAAGACATGTTAAGAGCCTGTAGTTTGGATTGGCGTGGTAGCTGGGATGATTACCTACCCTTAATAGAGTTTGCATACAATAATAGTTACCATACGAGTATTGGGATGGCACCATATGAGGCATTATATGGTAGACCATGTAGATCACCCCTCTGTTGGGCTGAAGTGGGAGAAAAGAGTCTCATTGGGCCAGAATTAATTCAGAACTGCTCAGAGAAGATTAAATTAATCAGGAAGAGATTGTTAATAGCTCAAGACAGATAGAAAAAGTATGCTGATAAGAGAAGGAGACCATTGGAGTTTAACATAGGTGATCATGTATTTCTAAAAATCTCTCCAACCAAAGGTATCATAAGATTTGGTAAGAAAGGAAAACTCAGTCCAAGATATGTAGGGCCTTTTGAAATATTGCAGAAAATAGGAGAAGTAGTGTAGATGTGGTTATTTCCCCGATGTCCCCCCTCTCCCCTTTTGGGGTCGGTGAAAGGGTGGATAGCGAGAGAATAAACGGCGCCCACACGGGGAATAAAAGCGGACGGAAAGTAAAGGAAAGCCGCGATCGCCGGGTACTTTTACTAAAAAGTACCAAAAGTAGGGATGAGTCTAAAAGGGGATGTGTACCTTTTTGGGCCCGTAGAAAGTAGTGGGGTGTGTGTGCGGTGGGTCCTTCCTCCTCCTTCCACCGGTCGGCCGGCGAAGGAGATTTAGCCTGAGGTACCTGAAGAGGACAGAAATGGAAACGGATTAGGCGAACGTGTAGTAAATGAAAAAGACAACAGAAGACAGCGGACAAGACATAAAACGGTGCGGACGCACCTTCTAACTACGAAAATGAAAAACCCCTAACTAGACGGAGGGGGGGGGGGAACATGCACGTGTGTGCGTGTGTGTCGTCTGGTGACCTGGACAGGGGGGAGAAAGGCTGTGAGAGCCCAGAAACAACGTGGTGGATGGAGACTCCTCGTCGTGGAGCGTACGGTGTGGATCGTCCTCTGGCTCCGGAACGACAGCTTCTGGACAGCAAGATCGTCCTACTGGAACCTCCGGTGGAAGTGGAACGGAACGACAGGTGGCGACGCGTTGGACGGGCAGGGCTTCGCTGCTCTAGGGGGGGGGGTAAGGTCTCTCTCTCTCACTACTGCGGAGGGAGCTTGTATATATAGACTCACTGTCTTAAATCGCGTCCAAACCAGCAGACGTTTTTCAAGTAAAATTGCGGCCACAGTGAACGTCGTGATTCATTAGGTCGGCCAGATGTCCCATCAACTTGCCAAAATATGATGATTACGGCGCGCAGCGATCTTAAGAATCGCGTCAACCATAGTCGTCGCATTTTGGAAGGTCAAATCGATTTGACAACCATGACCTCATCTGCATCCATAAAACGCGCCCATCATACTGGTCGCAATTAACAACCGCCTGAACATTTGTAGCATTGTCACTGGCGGTTCTTAATCGCGGTGTGCTGTATGGGCGCGATTCAGAGTCTGACACCGAACTGACAGCGTTCTGACGCCTGGCAGGGGCATGGTGCGCGCAAGGCGGTTAAGAATCGCGTCGTACAACCACGACGCGTTTCAGAGCCTGCCACAGGTGTCAGAACGTGTACGCTCTGGCACAACCTGAAATTGTTGACTTTTGAACCGCGGCGGCCGTCATGGACGCCCTTTAATGTCGGTTAAGCATTACGTCCTATAGGGCGGTAGCTGAATTGCGTCGCCTCAGGGCGTCGCGCTTATGGCATTTAATATGCGGCTGCCGGTCTGGTCGCGATTTAAAACAGTGCTGATTCTTTTTGGGTTTTTGTAGACTCTTTTGTAGACTTATGTAAAAGGTCCTAAAAAGCTTTAAAAGATTGGAAAGTTTTGAAAAGTCTCAAAGTAAAACAGGAAATTCGGGGAAATCCCTTAAAAAGGTAATCAAAGACAATCACTTTGAGGCGTTACAATGTAACTCGGGATTTTGTCCAATTTGGGTAAAATTGGCGTGTCTACAGATGCCTCGTCTTGGCATTTGCTTTGTAAGGAGTAAAGCGAAAGCAAAACAACTGAAAAGTAAGCGCCAAGGTGTAATGAGACACACCCTTTTAAGGCATAAACTGGAGCTGTTTGTCAATTTAAAATAACGCTGTTCTTCGGAAACTCTTCTGGAGAGGAACTGTACCATCGTAGATAACTAAACTACAAAGTAAAGACAAGTGCGAGATCAACTTCCGTCGTCGGGAAGTACCTAAGGACGTAATCCATTAGATTTCACCTACGTATGGGGCTGCCATGGCCGTAGGTGGATCGAAAGTAAAGTAAGGAAAGATCCAGGATGGATGAGTTTCTCTCCGAAAAGAACATCTTCAAACAACTTTATAATAAACTGAGTACTGGACTCAGAGTGGAATTATCGGGTTGCTTTGGCATTGACGGACCAAGTGATTATCTTTAATTAAGCTTTTCAAATGATTCTCTTTGAAATTCCTATTTGCATCTAAGGCTTTCCAACAATCTTCCTGTTAACCTACGTGAATGCATGCTGGGCTAAAAGAAAGACTCATAAAACAAAATAAAATATAAGATAATCAAGGATAATATTGTTGTACCGGAAAGGGGTCAGGATACCCATGGGAACTGTCGCCCCTCCTTGCAGGAACTATCGTTCATCCTTTTATCCAAAATTGGGAACTATCGTCCCCCAGGTACCATGGGAACCGTCATCCCCCATCTTCGGCCAACGGCCTATCCTTAGAAGCAAGAATCCTCTGGAATTATCCTCGTTTTTCGGAAGTGAAGGGGAACTCAACTCTAGATTCATTAAAGCCTCAAGGTCCTTGACAGACTCTAATAAGTATAGCGTATAGTAAATGCAATATATGTTACTAATGTGGAGGCTGTCGAGGATGTTCGTGTGTCCTGCAATATAGTAAACATCATGAATCTGCACGAGAAAATAGCTCAAAACACATTAGCAACAAAGGGGTACTGATCAAAATCGCGTCCAATCTCATGGACGCCTTTCAGCATAAAGTCACGACTGCCTCGGTCGACGCATTTTAAGACGCAAGCCAGAATTTTAAAAATTCTGCTTTTACTCACTTATTGGGTGGCAATGGGAGGATGGTTCTGGAAGTGGGGTGAGTCACTCTCGGAGTGAGGTCCCAAAATCCTCATCCACTTGCTACAATACCCATCATTTACCCATTCTAACTTTATTCACTCCCATTTCAACCTTCTCACTCCAACCTTAACTTACTCTCATTTCTTCCCACCCTTGCAAAGGGTGTTCTAAGAGAAAGCTTTGAAGAGAAGAAGGCTTGGTGATAGAGCAAGGTTCATCCTCAAGGGGAGCAAGGAGAGAGGTTTTCAATAAGTTGAGCCAAGTTAGTGGTCATGTTAGAAAGCTCGTTCAAGCCGGAATGGTAGGTTGATTATGTTTGCTAGGCTTGATTAAGATGTTTCAAAATGAGGTTTTTTTAAAGCTTGGTTAACATGTTTTTGGCATTTTCATCAACCCAATTTGCAGGATTACCCACTCTTTCCGGGGAGCCGAAGATTCGTGTGTTTGCCATGGCTGCAACAACTTACGTCAAATATCTCTTTGGACATGACCACTATTTTGAAGAGATGAAGCATTAACAACCTGGTGGTACATGCAAAGAGGTATCACGAAGTCCATTTGGATTGGGCAGCCATGGGTGCACTGGTCGAGGTATGGCATCTCCCAAACTCACACCTTCCTCTTCAAGGATTTTGAAGCGACAATCCTTCTGGAAGAGGTGGAGGTACTCTTAGGCCTCCGCCGCATGAACAAGGTGATGAAGATAACATGATGGTCGCGCCGAGAAGCTACCCAGCAAAGCGGTTCTTGAAAGCTTCATAGATGCCCGGAAGCATATGAAGTGCGACGGCAAAGGCATCCATCTACAAAAGCTGGCTTTTTAGACGATGAGGGAGGTCGGCAGAGCTGGAAACGTCGAAGAGTTGGAGAGAGCGATGAAAGGCTTTGCCATCTACGTGGCTGGAGCGCTGCTTTTCCCTTCAATCGACTCCATTCTGGAGTTCGATCAGCTAAGCGCTCAGTCTGCGCAATCTGGGAGGTGAGCGGTTGGACCGGCAGTCTTGGCCTTTCTCTATAGCGAGCTGACAGCGGCAAGCTCAGGTAGGCCCCTATATGGATCTATGCTTTTATTCACTTGCTGGACTGATTTGCACTTGAAGTTCTGCTTGAGCAACGAGGTGCCAACCTCGTCCCGCCTCTTTGCAAAGAGTCCACTTAAGAACCTGGATAACATCATCGGTTGGATGGAAGAGTTGTAAATCAGGTGCCGCAACTGAAGACTCGGGCAGATTGGCGCGAATACCTGCGCGACATGCCCGAAGACATGTTTAACTTCATCCCGGTTCCGTTCCCAAATCGTGACTTGAGAGCAGGCTCATCCGGTGTGGATCTTTGCCTGATCGACGCGTCAGAATTCGTGCTTTATAATGCACACCGATGTCTACCTCAACTCGGGCTTTCAAGGCGCGTGTTCGAGGGGCCGTCTCACACTGTACCCATCAAACATCGGGAACTCGGTACAATAATGACGGAGAGGAAGCCAACACGATTAAGGCCATATGGAAAGTTTGCAATTTCCGAAGGCCGATTCCAAGTGAGAGGGAGGTTGAGGTGAGAAAGCCAACTATGTAAGGGCTTGAAGAGGATTCGATCTTGAGATGACTCCAATCTCAAGGGTCGTTTGTAAATATTGGAAGATCATTGTGAATAAATAAAATCAAGTCTGGTTTTGTGTGCCAAAGATGATTGCTTGAAGTGGTTTGATTTGGAACGAACAACTTCCAATTAGCATGAAATGGGTGTATACCCCTTACAAGGTTGCATGAAAAATGGGCTGGGAGGGATTCTGACATAAAAAGCGTCCAACCCAGTCGTCGCGGATCAATTGACAGAAACACGTCCAAGATGCGCGCCGCGGGTAGGAACTAAAAAGGCGAAACCCATACAATTGTTATGATCTCCTCTGAATCGCGGCGAGAAGGGCGGTCGCGGCTCAGGTTTTGAATTTTCGCGCCCCCTGACAGATCTGTCAGGGGTCATCATGACCTCTTAATCGCGGTGTAGGGGTTCGACGCTTATTCAAATGACGTTTATTATCCGCGTCGACTAGACTGGGCGCGGTTCAGACATTTCAAATAATGCTTGCCTCGGAGTCAGAATTGCAATTAATGGGCCTGATTTGCGTCGAGGGCGTGGGGCGCGATTTGGAGTGATGGTACGTAATTCGCGGCCGCTAGTTTTTTTTTTTTTTTGATAGGTAAACTGGTTGGGGGAGGGGAAATATGAGAAGAGGGCGCGGGTTCGAACCGGCGGCCTCCCGTCTCCCCCCCTCCATTTTGGCAGGGGGGAGACCGCTGCGCTATAGGCAGCTCTCTCGCGGCCGCTAGTTTGGACGCGCATTATGAAACGTCGCCGATGGTTACAAACCGCCCAGGGCGATCTTTCTGGCGCTTCTCCTCCCATTCCTCTTCTCTCTTTCACTCTCTCATCTCTCTCATTCTCTCCCATTTCTTTCTCTCTCAACTCTCTCTCTCGGCCCCTCATCTCTCACAATGGTGGGTGGGGGCAAACGGCAAGCCAAACGGCCAAGGGTGGAGGAGAGGATGGCGGCGGCTTCTCCGGCGGACTCGGCGGAGAGAAGCGCGAGGGTTCAACTAGCGTCGCCGGCGACGAGCTTGCGCTTGTGCCGGCGACGACGGCCACGGGAAGGTGCGGAGGCGCGACGGCGATGGAGGGTCCGTCGGCAACGAGCGGCGGCAGTGGTGGCGACGATGCGGCGGCGGAGGAAGAGGAGGCGACGACGCGGCACCATCGAGGACGGCAGGGGAGAGATCTCCCCGCCCGCAGGGAGACGGTAAGTCCCTCTCGATCCATCTCTCTTCAAACCGGGCAAGGGGGGCGAGCTTCGAGCTCGGTGAAGGGGGTGGGAAACGCGTCCAGACCAGATGGCGCGTTTCTCGCCTCCGAATCGCGTCTGCATCGGCCGTCGCGATTAAAAACTTAAACGCGCCCACATAAGTGGACGCCTTTCAGGTTAGAAATGCGACCTCTGTACTGGTCGCGTTTCAACCAGAACAGCATCTTCAAATTTCTAAGCATGCTTTGTTCAGCTTAACCATGCATTATGTCATGCTTAGCTTTAAATGTGTGTTACGTGAATTCTTAACATGATATTTATATCAAAAAATGTGACCTTAGTGTACATACACCACTCGTTTTACATGTTTAAAACTACTTAAGATACAAACAAGTCCAGGGTTAATACATTAACAACAAAACTTGAAATACTAACATGGTTTTAAATATCAACATATTGTAAAAACTGTGATTCAACACAACTCATGATGTGAACAAGCCTAGGTTTTTACACATTAACAACAACAACAACTTAATAAGGTTTTAAATATCGACATACTGTGATAAACTGTAATTAAACTTACATAAATAACATGACTTTTGACTTTAAAAATAACTTCACAAACATAACATAATTTACAATTATGTGCAGGGTGTGATGAGGCAGCGCACCATGTGGCCATTAGTTGTAGCGGCTTACTGGGGTCTTCCGGCCTTCCAGAGAGAGAGGGTTCGGGAGATGGGTTTTGGCTCGATCTTGGAGATCGAGCCATTTTTTTGTTGATCCCCCACTTATCCAGGTTATCCGGGATAGGTGGGACCGAGTGAGCCCACCTTCTCTTCTCCTGGGGCCACATGGTGCCCAGCCTGGAGGATGTAGCCCGTATCACGGGCTACGGGTCGACGGCGAGGCAGTGACTGGCGTCACATACGCAGACTGCACCGACCTGACACAGCAGCTGCTGGGACTGGAGCCATTCGGGCAGGACGACCACGAGCGAGATGGTCGGACGAGTTGCATTGCTGCAGTCGCTGGGGCTGGCAGGCGTGCGGCAGAAGGCAGATGAGCTTCTTCCTGCCTTCGTGGAGCGGCCGCGGGTTTAGCACGGGCGACATATGGTCAGGACGCCGAGGACACCGTGCGGGCAGACCGGGACTTGCGCCGGTTTCTAGTATTCTTCTTCGGCAAATGATGTTCACCACTAAGGGTGACGGCATCCACTACCATTTCCTGGAGTTACTATATGACCTGACGCGAGTCGGCAAGTACGCTTGGGGTGCTGCCCTC
Source organism: Colocasia esculenta (assembly GCA_014218235.1). Taxonomy (NCBI): domain Eukaryota; kingdom Viridiplantae; phylum Streptophyta; class Magnoliopsida; order Alismatales; family Araceae; genus Colocasia; species Colocasia esculenta. The sequence continues at coordinate 13,521,169 of CM024755.1, read as the reverse complement.
CTGCGCACACCTTCGCAGACCTGTCTACCGTACGGGCCGGGAGACTACAGTGGGCGGATTCGCGCCCTTCCTTCAGATACAGATCTAACCCCAAATTTGATTTGACTTTGACTTGTCCTGCAAATTTAAGTTGACGTGATTGATTGTTTTACAGGTTTGGAGCTATTACTATCTCCCGCTGGGCAGGGCCACAGAGGTGGACCCTACAGCGGTGCCGTTGGCCAGGAGGTGGCTACCCCTGGTTAGCACGCGACTTATGCATTCCAGTTGGACGTGCTTCGTCGGCACATCGCGACTTCCCAGCGCTCCTGGTGCACTTCTCTTCCTTCTCATTTTTCCTTGTATTTTAGCATTTTTACAAAGTTTAGGAAGTGTTTTAACAAATGCCTTTTTTGTGCAGGTTGTTTGGGAGCCGTATGCAGACTACGGTGATGCCGATCAGCCGTGGGTAGTGAGTGGCCGGGGCTTGTTTAGGCGTGACATCTGGGTCCACTGCCTGAACGAGATCGAGCCACTTTGCCTGAGGCTGGTGGCACGCACTTTAGGGCTGCATCAACGCTGGATAGATGAGGCGGAGCCGAGGGGGATCGGCAGAAAGACTCGCGGGAAGGCCAAGACGGTGGATTGGCGGATCCGCTTTCTAGAGCAGTTCTCAGACTGGCACCGTGGGGGCCAAGTGGTGACCAGCGACGCCACGGACAGCACCGCCTACCTTCAGCGGTATCAGGAGGAGTACGGCCTCCGCGACTTCATGAGGCCCGAGAGGGTAAGCATTCAAACTTATTCGATTTGTTTACACAGTTAATAAGTACAAACTTTCAAATATACATGTATGTGCAGGATGGGCATGACACGCTCATAGGCCAGCTGGAGGGGCAGTTGGCGGCTACGACGGTGCAGCTAGCCGAGGCACGGGCGGTCGTGGAGACACTGGTAAGTGTTGAATTTAAATGCATACATGTGCTTCTTTACTTATGATTGTACTGACATAGTTTTTCTCTTTGTTGGCTTGCAGCGTACAGCCCAGGGCGCGGCCGTCCAGGCCGAGGCGGGAGGTGCTTCTTCGAGCAGGGGCCCGGCAGTGGCAGCGGAGGTGAGCTCCCTCCAGGAGCAGCTGACTGCGGTAGTGGCGCGTGCTGAGCGGGCAGAGCGTGACCTCGCTATACGGGTAAGCATTTAAATTTTAGTGAATTCAATGAAATTGCTTCTTGGTGTACTTACCTATTTTTTGTTTCTTGTTGTGCAGTCTGAGGAGCTAGAGAGAGCCCTGGCCCCCGAGACCCTGGCTGTCGCGAAGCTGACTGAGCAGGGGTCTCAGCCGGCGCCTACGGAGCTTCCCCGTGACGTGGCCGAGTTACGGGCGTTACTGGCGCTGGAGCGGCGTGACCTCGAGCGTCAGCAGAGCCAGTGGGAGCATGAGCGGGAGCGGCTTACTCAGCAGGCCGTGGAGGAGAGGGCTGGGCAGCTGGCAGCGGAACGCCTGTTGAAGGCGTCCGAGGAGCGCTAACCGCCGCGGGAGGGAGCGAGCCAGGGAGCAGGGACGCGCCAGTGATTACTCCGAGAGCGTCCTGGCGTCTTCCTCTCAGTACGAGAGGAACGTTCAGGACGCAGCAGGCGCACAGAGGTCGACAGGGCCCGAGCCGATGGGGCCACCTCCTCCGCCTACCACAGTTGCCAACCTGGGCGAGGCCGAGAGCAGCCAGCGGAAGCCAGCTACACCTGTAGAGGGGGGTGACGAGAGCCAGACCACCCCCGCCTTGCCACTTGTATTTTCTTTTTCTTTTACCTGTACCGTGCCTAGTGTGGCACCATTTATGATACTGTACACGGCCCAGCTCCCTGTTAGCCGATTATATATATATAACTTACAGTTGTTCCTTTTCAGCTTTCTTTACCTGTACACCTGTGGTAGATAGGAACAAACAAGTTAAATGTCCGTTCCGGCTCAGCCCCTTGCTTGTGGGTACTTACTAGACTTCGTGGCTTGTCAAGGGGCTGAACCTAATCAAAGGCGGTAAAAACAGTAACAAATTCAAGGACATGTGCATAAAGCAAGATAAAGACGAAGATGCGTAAATGTGTACAAAATGTCAATTTTGAGGATATACAATAATTAAAAACTTATTATTTTTTTGGATTTTGAAAAAGGATATCTGATTTTTTTTTTTGGATTTTGGAGATATTCATTTTTTTGAATTTTGGAAATATGCTGATTTTTTTGGATTTTTGGGGATATTCAATTTTTTGGATTTTGAAAATATGCAATTTTTTGAGATTTTTGGATATATTCATTTTTTTTTTTTGAAATATGCATTTTTTTGGATTTTTGGAGATATTCAATTTTTTGATTTTTGAAAATATGCTTCTTTTTTTTTTGGAATATTCAATTTTTTGTGAGCATGGCATTTGAACTTTTTTAATTCTTTGGATGTCATTCTTAAAATGTATTGACTGTTCTTAGATGTGTTAAGGCTGGATTGGATGTGCGTAATGGGTGCCTTGACCTAAAGCGACCTTTGGCAACATCCTCCTTAGTTGGTCGCTGCCTTGCCTAGGTGCCAAGGCAATGTCCCGAGGAGGAAGGAAGATTCGTTAGGAAGTCTGCCAGTAGTCTGGGCAACCGGGGTGTCACGTCCTAGCAAAACTACTTTACCGAACTTGACAGATAATATACATGACGGGTAAATATATTTCGTTCAGATCAGTGGTTTGCGGAATTTTACATGATGTTCCTCATCAGTCTGAATGAGGAGCCAACAAAAGTACTTGTAAACTTATTACATTCTCATTTATAACTATACAGAAAGCAAGGATAACTGCACGACACTGCTTGATATAGGTGGTCCTCTCAGCACACAATGCCCCCTTAAGCAGTTCCTCCATCTTGTTCACCTGAAATTTGAATTGAATGAGCTAACTAGCCCAGTAGGATTCAACATTTCTAAAGGTTCAAATAGATAAATATTCAAGATAGAACAAGTAAGGATCACTAGCAGGATGTGTTTCCAAGAATGGAAGCACAAGTTTATT